>JAJQQW010000021.1:42132155-42717155 GCA_025583905.1 Ia io | reverse complement strand
GTGGGAAAGAGAGGGAAACATCAATCAGTTGCCTCCCAGAGATCGAGCCAACAGCCTAGCTATGTGCCCTGACTGGGAGTCGAACCCGTGACCATTTGGTGCACAAGATGATGCTCCAACCAACTGAGCCACCCGGCCAGGGCTACTCAGCATTTTGTGTGTGTGTGTGTGTGTGTGTGTGTGTTTTGTGTGTGTGTGTGTGTGTCTCTCCTTGTGTAGTTGTCGATGTAAGAAGCATCCAAACCTGTAGAGCATTTGTATGAGTTTGAGCCAAAATGATGACAATGGCCTTGAAGCAAAATCTCAACAAACTGAAAGAATGCTCCGGAGCATGCGTGGCAGCTTCGCAGCTTATGTTTGTACCTTACAATCCACGGAGGAGGCGTAAGGAGGGTTACATGAAACCCACTGGTGGTAGATGGAGTGGGCGGGAGCAAGCAAAGAAGGGAAAGCTCTGGGATTGGGTTAAAAAGTAAAACGGGGAGACACGTGCTTCTTAGCGTTGGTGGGCCCCGGGGAGTTGATCATCGGCATCTACAGCGCATGGAGACGGAATTCAGGGCACAGGTTACTGAGGGGTTCTCGGCCTCTGCCCTGGTGGGTGGTGCGCCTTGAGGGGTTTGGAAAAGGAGATCGCTCTGACATTTCAAAGGTCTGTTATCTTAGCCCGAGTCGGTGAGGCTCAGTGGATAGAGCATCAGCCTGTGGACCAAAGGGTCCCGGGTTCGACTCCAGTCACGGGCACATACCTCGGTTGCAGGCTTCTCCCCGGACCCTGGTCTGGGTGCGTGCAGGAGGCAACCAATCGATGTGTTTCTCTCACATCGATGTGATGTTTCTCCCCGTCTTTCCCTCTCTCTTCCACGCTCCCTAAAAATCAATGGAAAATATCCTCGGGTGAGGATTAACACACACACACACACACACACACAAAGGTATGTTATCTTAGACGCAAAAAGACAATAGAAGGGCTCACTTAAGGTAAAGACCGACCTTTGTCAAGAAGCCCATGGGCCCTGGACGTGACCAGCAGCCGGGACTCAGTCGCTCTTAGTTAGGAACCGTCACGTGGTTCAGACCATCCCAGGTGGTTACCTTCCGCCTCCGAGTGTCTAGGCCACCACGCAGGCCTCCCCTGAGCTTGTTGGGTTTATGTGGCTCCTTTTCCGTCCACATGCGTCAGACGTGGAGGGCATATGTTTGTATATTTATTTCATGGCTGTTTAGAGAACAAGATCCTGTTGTTAGAGGAAGTTGTTTTCAACACAAGAGACTGGAAGTTGCCATGTGACCTGGGGCGTCTCCAGGCCTCTCTTGGGGTTGGGGTGACCCTGTCTTGGCTGCGCCAGCCCCAGACCCCCATCCTCCATGAAGACAGACGCTCCCTCTGCCCCCTCCCCCCACGTTCTGAAGGCCTCTTCTGGGGGAACCCTCTCTGGTCAGAAATAGATTCTCAAAGGAAAGAGCTGAGGGTGGGGACTGTGGGGACTTGATCCACTCAGACTTGGTTAGATCTGATAAGTTTACAAGACCGTTTCTCAGATGCTGGGATCCCTGAAGCTGGGCCTTACCTGGTGTCTCGGGCGTGCTGTGGGCCGAGGACAGGGTATCTACACATCAACACGGGGGGGAACTTAGGCTGAGAGAACACCCAGGCCATCATGAAATTGACCCCCAGGAAACGGACACGTCTGACAGTCGAAACAGGCTGAATTCCCACAACAAATCTGTAGCAACAGAAAGCAGGCTGATGGTGGCCCGGGACTGACGACTTGATAGGTATTTGGGGGGCGGGGGGTGGAATATGATCTGGAACTAGATAGTGGTTACAGCTGCATGACATTGTGAATGCCACTACCTGCCACTAGTGGCGAATTTTATGTCATGCATGTTTTACAAATATTTATTTGTTTTTGTGACTCCTCACCTGAGAATATTTTTTTCCATTGACTTTTAGAGAGAATGAAAGGGAGGGAGGGAGGGAGGGAGGGAGAGGGAGAGAGAGAGAGAGAGAGAGAGAGAGAGAGAGAGAGAGAGAGAGAGAGAGAGAGAGAGAGAGAGAGAATGTATCGATGTGAGAGAGACACATGGATTGGCTCCCTCCCAAATTTTTTTAAAAATATATTTTATTGATTTTTTACAGAGAGGAAGAGAGAGGGATAGAGAGTTAGAAACATCAATGAGAGAGAAACATCAATCAGCTGCCTCCTGCACACCTCCTACTGGGGATGTGCCCGCAACCAAGGTACATGCCCTTGACCGGAATCGAACCTGGGACCTTTCAGTCCGCAGGCCAATGCTCTATCCACTGAGCCAAACCGGTTTCAGCTCCCTCTCGAATTTGCCCCAACTGGGGCCAGAGATCAAACCTGCAACCTTTTGATGACCCAACTAACTAAGCCACCCAGCCAGGGCTATTTTACAAAGTTTTAAAGTAATAAATAAATGACACTTTACACCCCCTCACCAAAATAGGATGAAGTTTGGCGATTTAATGGAATTCTAGAAGCCTGAAAGGGTGAATGGCTAAAATGGAGAAAACAGTCTCTTTTTTGTTTGGTTTTTGTTAATCCTCACCCAATGATATTTTCTATTGATTTTTTTTTAGAGAGAGTGGAAGGGAGAGGAGAGACCGAGAAAGAGAGAGAGAGAGAGAGAGAGAGAGAGAGAGAGAGAGAGAGGCATCGATGTGAGAGACGCATCGATTGGTTGCCTCCCACATGAGCCCAGACCAGGGCCTGGAATCGAACCTGAGACCCTTCAGTCCACGGGCCGACACTCTGCCCACTGAGCCAAACCGGCCAGGGCGAAACCAGTGTCTTCTGAACATTTATATTATTAAGTGATGTTTGACGTGAGGAAAGGAACATATGGAACCTATGTGTAAGTTATAAAGCGCAACAATTCGGTAAATATCTGTAAAAGTACCACCTGTCTTAGAATCATCTTAGAACCTTTGCTGTGCAGATCAGGGGTCGGTCCCTTTTTTCAGTAAAGGGACAGAGAGTAAATATTTTCGTATTTCCTGGTCAGGAGGTCACGCCTGGTCTCCATCACAACTACTCAATCTTCCCGGTAGAATAAAGCAGCCACAGAGGGAATGGGGCATGGCTGTGTTCTAATAAAACTTTATTTATAAAAGCAAACAGCTTCCTGGCTGGAGTTTGCTGACCCCTCACCTAGGTCAAGGACTCTGTCTCTGAAGGCTCGGGTGTTAGAATCAGACTCTTAGAACGTCGGAATCCTAGGTCATTTGACCCAAAGAATCCTGCAATGTTAGTCAAAGGCTATTGGAATCACAGGATTCTGGAATGTCACACCAGAACCTCAGCGTTGTAGAAGGATAGGGCTCCAGAGGTACTGGGCATTCCAGATGTGCTAGACCTCAGTGAGAGGCGCTGTGCATGTAAAATACACACCAGATTCCCAAGACTCGGTACAAAGAGAGAGAGAGGGAGAGAGAGAGAGAGAGAGAGAGAGAGAGAGGATATGACGTCTCTCAAAATAAAGTTATTTTATATTGATCCCATATTTAGATGATATTTGAAGTATATTTGAGTCAATAAAATATATTGCCAAAATTAATTTTAGTTCGTTTTTTCCGTTCCTCGTTGCTGGTCTCTTGCCTGGCTGTTGGAAAATGCGAAAGCGTGTGTGTGGCTCACGTGACATTCTGCCGCACAGCGCTAATCTGGAGTGGGCCCCGGAGGTGCTAGGTGTGGCTCAGAGGCAGGGAGAAGGCCCTGAGCAGGCCTGGGAACAGGTGGGTGTTAGGGTCGCCGAAGGAGGAACGCATGAGGGCAAAAGGGGTGAAGAATTATGAATGTATTAGGTCATCTGGATACCCAGATGGGCTGAGCCCCCATATGGCGCCAGCTGCAAAGACCGGGAGTCAGAGGTTTTAAAGGACTCTAGGCGGGCTTTTTCTGGGCGGAGAATTCTCTGTGCAGGTCCGGATTCTGGGAAAGTCTGCGGGGGAGAGATAATGGTCTCAGCAAGGGAAGTGTGGTCTAAGCAAGTGGAATGTCCTTTGCGAAGTGGCCTAAAGGCCAGTTCCCAGGGGAAGGGGTATCGATTCAATTATTTGATCAGACCTAACCGTGGGTGGGTAGCAAGGGACTTGGTGGCGGAAACAGCTGATTCAGCCAAAACCCTCATCCACTTCCTTCCCCCACCACTTCTTCCAACTTGTTGAGCCAGCAGATTCCTAAACCCCAAGTTTGGCAATTGCCTCTACTTCAACCCACTTCCCTCCTGGGCAGGGCTGGGCAGCACCAGGCAGGGGCTGACGAGAAGCCACCTACATCTCACCCACTGGCCTCCAGGTGTTTCTAGAAAACTACTGTGGGGCACAGCTCTTCGGACAGCAACTCCTTCCCGAATCAGGGTGAGGGAAAGATCTCACTACAGCTCACTCCCCCAACCAGGAAAGCTGGAGGATGGCTGGGAACAGAGATGGGGCGTGAGAGTGGGGAGGCAAAGGAAGAAGTAAGGGAGGACTTCCTGGAGGAGGCTGCATCCTGAAGGAAGGTAGAATAGGGACTGGGATGGTCTTTTATAAACAGTCCGGGCAGCAGGAGGAGAGGCAGGGACACAAGTGGGAGAGAATGGAGGACTTAGAACAGGCAGGGTGGGGGGGGGGGGGGGTAGAGGGGGGCGTCCGGCATAGGGATGCAAGGGGAGGGGGAGGTTTAGGAGAAGATGCCTAGTCAGTGTGGGCGAGGTGAGTGGGTGTGGCGTCCATACCCTGAAGAAAGCTGTTCATGGTGAAATCGAAAAGGTGAGAAGCGTGTTCCAGAGACAACTCCAGAAGGCCAACGTGTGAGGACAGAGGGAGAAACGGCAGGGGAAGCAGGGAAGGACCAGAGAGAGACAGACAGACAGACAGAAGGAGGAGACAGAGAGATAGAGAGACAGAGAGAGAGAAGTAGCCAGGCCTGGAGCCAGCCTGGGCGGAGGGCAGAGGAGGGATGTTGGCAGTTGAGGTAGAAGGGACATCCAGGATCTTCCTTCAGGGGCCCAGGTCCTCCCCAACCCCCCACCCAGGTGGCTGGACCCAGGTCTTCCCCTCAACAACCTTGATGCACAGCAGCCAACGCTTCCTATCAAAAGCCACTCACGGCCTCTTCGGGGAGCCCGGCGGTGCACCTGTCCTCCAAGGGGCTCAGACGGCACCTTTAAATAAAGGCTGGCCCCAAGCAGACATGGCTGCATGGACTCCGCAAGATCCCCGGCCAGCGCCTCATGATAAAGGGTGGCCCCTGCTCTCCACCTGCTCTTGCAAACAGGGGAGGGGAGTCATCCCTATGCCATCCAGCTGGGTGGCCACCAGTCCTGGGGGCTCCTGGGCACTTGAAACGGGCCAGTCCAAACTGAGACGTGCTGTGAGTGTAACATACACACACACAGGATTTGGAAGACTTGATCCAAACACACACACACACACACACACACACACACACACACACACACGTAAAAGATCTCGTTAATAATTTCTCACACTGATTACGTGTTGAAATAAAAATATTTTGGCCTGGCTAATATGGCTCAGTGGTTAAGCATCCACCCATGAACCGGGAGGTCACGGTTCTATTCCCAGTCTAGGCACATGCCCAGGTTTCAGGCTGGATCCCCAGTAGGGGGCCTGCAGGAGGCAGCTGATCAATGATTCTCTCTCATCATTGATGTTTCTCTCTCTCCTCTCTCTGAAATCAATAAAAACATATTTTTAAAAGTATTTTGGATATTTTGAGTTAAGCAAAATAATTATTGACTATATTATTATTATTTAATATATTAAATATCATTATATATAGCACTATAATATAATTATATCATTAATATTACTCTACTATATCAATACATATACATTATATACATGAATATAGTATTAATGTTATATAGTGTCTATATTATATAATATAGTTATACATTTTATATTATATAATTATACTAGAGGGCCAGTGCATGAAATTCGTGCATGGGGTGGGGGGTGTCCCTCAGCCCAGCCTGCACCCTCTCCAATCTGGGACCCCTCGGAGGATGTCTGACTGCCGGTTTAGGCCCCATCCCTGTGGGACATCCCTCTCACAATCCTGGACTGCTGGCTCCCAACTGCTCACCTGCCTGCCTGCCTGCCTGATTGCCCCTAACTGCTTCTGCCTGCCAGCCTGATCACCCCCTAACCACGCCCCTGCCAGCCTGATTGACACCTAACTGCTCCCCTGCCAGCCCAATTGTCACCAACCGCCCTCCCCTGCTAGCCTGTTTGCCCCCAACTGCCCTCCCCTGCAGGCCTGGTCCCTCCAACTGCCCTCCCCTGCTGGCCTGGTTGCCCCTAACTGCCCTCCCCTGCTGGCCATCTTATGGTGACCATCTTGTGACCACATGGGGGCAGATATCTTGTGCAAGGGCATGATGGTCACTTTGCATATTACCTCTTTATTATATAGGATATAATTATATTTTATTGTATAATTATAAATACAAATATATTTAATTATTAAATTAATAAGTAGTAATGAATACATTTAATATTTAATAAATACAATTGTGTACTATATTGCTGCTCATATAATATGCAATCATGTACTATATAATATTTATTCTATATAATAAAAGCCTAATATGCAAATCAACCAAATGGCAGAACGCCTGGTTGCTATGATGCACATTGACCAACAGGGGCAGACGCTCAATGCAGGAACTGCCTCTGGTGGTCAGTGTGCTCCCACAGGGGGAGCACCACTCAGCCAGAAGCCGGGCTCATTGCTCCTTAGTGCTGTTGTGGAGGTGGGAGAGGCTCCCATCATTGCCACTGAGCTCGGTGGAGTGGAGGAGGAGGTGGAAGTGGAGGTGGAGGTGGAGGTGGAGGAGGAGGAGGAGGTGGAGGTGGAGGAGGAGGTGGAGGAGGAGGTGCAGGTGGAGGTGGAGGAGGAGGTCTATTTGGAGGAGGAGGTGGAGGTGGAGGTGGAGGTGGAGATGGAGGTGGAGTGGTGGAGGTGGAGGAGGAGGTGGAGGAGGAGGTGGAGGTGGAGGTGGAGGTGGAGGTGGAGGTGGAGGTGGAGGTGGAGGTAGAGGTGGAGGTGGAGGTGGAGGAGGAGGGAGGAGGAGGAGGTGGAGGTGGAGGTGGAGGTGGAGGAGGAGGTGGAGGAGGAGGGAGAGGAGGAGGAGGAGGAGAGGAGGAGGTGGAGGAGGAGGTGGAGGTGGAGGTGGAGGAGGAGTGGGAGGAGGTGAGGTGGAGGTGGAGGTGGAGGAGGAGGAGGAGGAGGAGGTGGAGGTGGAGGAGGAGGAGGAGGTGGAGATGGAGGAGGAGGTGGAGGTGGAGGTGGAGGTGGAGGTGGAGGTGGAGGTGGAGGTGGAGGAGGAGGAGGAGGAGGAGGTGGAGGTGGAGGTGGAAGTGGAGGAGGAGGAGGTGGAGGAGGAGGGTGGAAGTGGAGGAGGAAGTGGAGGAGGAGGTGGAGGAGGAGGTGGAGGTGGAGGTGGAGGTGGAGGTGGAGGTGGAGGTGGAGGAGGAGGTGGAGGTGGAGATGGAGGAGGAGGTGGAGGAGGAGGTGGAGGTGGAGGTGGAGGTGGAGGTGGAGGTGGAGGTGGAGGTGGAGGTGGAGGTGGAGGTGGAGGTGGAGGTGGAGGAGGAGGTGGAGGTGGAGGTGGAGGTGGAGGTGGAGGTGGAGGTGGAGGAGGAGGTGGAGGTGGAGGAGGAGGTGGAGGTGGAGGTGGAGGTGGAGGTGGAGGTGGAGGTGGAGGTGGAGGTGGAGGAGGAGGAGGTGAAGGTGGAGGAGGAGGAGGAGGTGGAGGTGGAGGAGGAGGTGGAGGAGGAGGTGGAGGTGGAGATGGAGGTGGAGGTGGAGGTGGAGGTGGAGGTGGAGGTGGAGGAGAAGGTGGAGGTGGAGGAGAAGGTGGAGGTGGAGGAGAAGGTGGAGGTGGAGGAGAAGGTGGAGGTGGAGGAGGAGGAGGAGGTGGAGGTGGAGGAGGAGGTGGAAGTGGAGGAGAAGGTGGAGGTGGAAGTGGAGGAGGAGGAGGAGGAGGAGGAGGAGGAGGAGGAGGAGGAGGAGGTGGAGGTGGAGGAGGAGGAGGAGGAGGAGGTGGAGGTGGAGGAGGAGGAGGAGGAGGAGGTGGAGGTGGAGGAGGAGGAGGAGGAGGAGGAAGTGGAGGAGGAGGTGGAGGTGGAGGAGGAGGTACAGGTGGAGGTGGTTGCCAGGGGTTGGGAAGGGCTGAGGAGGGTGGAGGGAAGTGGGGGTGGCAGGAAAAAGGGGTCACGAGGGATCCTGGTGATGAAAGTGCCCTCTACCTGCACGGTATCAGTGTCAACATCCTGGATGTGATTTCGCCACTTGGTTTTGCAAAATGTTCCTACTGAGGGAAGTGGTCAAGGGGAACAGACCCCTCTGCTCTGACTGATAACTGCATGGAGTCTACAGTGTATCCAAATAAAAAGTTTAAGTGCAATTGAACAGTAGTTCACAAAATGAAAAGACAGATTCCTCCGCGACCACATGGCCCGGAGGTGCTCCATCAGTGACTGCCCCGCTCCTCCTTCCTCATCGGGGTTTCCTCCATAACCACATGCCATCTTTTTACTTAAAACTGGTTTTAAAAAAAATAATAAAAAAAAAATAAAATAAAAAAACTGGTTTAAAGCCCATTTAAGCAACATTTCAACTTCTTTTTTTCTTGAAATCAACTCACTTTCAGAAGCTTAGTAGGTCCATGTAGGGTTTTTTTAAATACATTTTTATTAATTTCAGGGAGGAAGGGAGAGGGAGGGAGAGAGAGAGAAATATCAACGATGAGAGAGAATCATTGATCGGCTGCCTCCTGCCGAGGATTGAACCTGAAACCCAGGCACATGCCCTTGACTGGAATCGAACGCAGGACCCTTCAGTCCACAGGCCAACGCTCTATCCACTGAGCCAAACTAGCTAGGGCTTTAATATGTTTTTATTGACTTCAGAGAGAGTAAGGGATAGGGAAAAGAGAGATAGGAACATTAATGATGAAAGAGAATTATTGATTGGCTGCCTCCAGCACGCCCCACACATGGGATCGAGCACACAACCCGGACATGTGTCCTTGACCAGGAATTGAACCGTGACCTTCTGATTCATAGGTCGATGCTCAACCACTGAGACATGCTGGCCAGGCATAGGTCTGTGTAATTTGCTTTATCCTAAACAAGAATAACGTTACATATTTTTTCCAACTCCCCATAAAATAAATACATAAGCATTTTTGAAAGATTGGAATGTTTCCATGCCTCTGTATTCTATGGTTTTACTGTGTTTTCTTTCTTTTAACAAATACATTTTTTAATTGATTTCAGAGAAAGGAAGGGAGAGAGAGAAACATAGATTGGTTGCCTCCCTTATGTGCCCAGACTGGGGATCAAACCCACAACCTGGGTATGTGCCCTGACCAGGAATCGAACCCGCCACCACCTCTTGGCATAGGAGACACCGCTCCCATCCACTGAGCCACCTGAGCCACTGGCCAGGGCTTTACTGTATTTTCTTTGCACCCTCTCTCCCAGTGCAAACATGTTGCCATCTGGGAGTACTCCTGGTATCTACACTAATAAAAGAGTAAGATGCAAATTGACCATACTTTCACGATGCCCACCAGCCAATCAGGAGTGAGTATGCAAATTAACCCAACAAATATGGCAGGTTAATTTGCATACGCAGGTGCTGATCAGATGGGGGCAGGGAAGGATGCTTGTGTTCCACACCGCCCCCAGCCACTCCAGGCCTCTATGCATAGTGGGAAAGCAGAAAGGCGGCTGCAGATGGAGCGAAGGCGGTGCCGGCAGCCAGGGGAAGGAAGGCCCATTCTTGCACAAATCTTAATGCATTGGGCCTCTAGTACATATATATAATTTTTAATATATTTTTATTGATTTTAGAGAGGAAGGGAGAGAGAGAGAGGGATAGATAGAAACATCAATGATAAGAGAGAATCATTGATTGGCTGCCTCCTGCACACCCCCTACTGAGGATCAAGCCCGCAACCCCGGCAGGTGCCCTGACCGGGAATCAAACCCGGGACCCTTCAGTCCACAGGCCGACGCTCTGTCCACTGAGCCAAGCCGACCAGGGCAACTCCTGGCATATTGGTGTCTGTTTTTCTACGTTCTTAGGTGAAGAGAAAGGTTGTGTGGCCCCAGCAGGCAGGCTTTGCTGGTCTTAGAAATGAGGAAGGATGGCGGAGAAACACCCCTGGCTCACCCAGGGCTGAGCTGAAAGAAGCAGAAGAGAAGGGAGCAGAAGGAAGGCAGAGGGGCGGGCAGGTACCCCCTACACCGCCTGGCTCTTCTGGTCCCCCATGGAGAGCGTGAAGGACTTGGACGTGAAGGACTTGGACTCCCTGACCGTGGACTCCTCGGTCAGCACATTCCGCAGGCTAGCGGGGAGGGACTTGAGGACCCGGGCCTGGAAGCCCTGGGCGGCAACCATGTAGATGATGGGGTTGATGCAGCTGTTGACGTAGGCGATGGAGATGCACAGGTTGTCGAACCGGGACACGACTTTGAAGTGGCTGTGGTTCTTGTCCAGGAAGGTCAGCAGCATCCCGGACACCTGGTAGGGCAGCCAGAGGATGAAGAAGCTGGCCACCACCGTCACCACCACCTTGAGCGTTTTGGTGGAGCGCGTGGCGCTGCGGCTCCAGGCCCGGAGCAGGAGGAAGGTGTAGCAGATGGTGAGGGTCACCAGCGGGCACAAGAAGCCCATGACCAGCCGGACGGTGGCCACGGCCCTCCCCTTGTGGGTGTCGTTGCTGCTGTAGCCAACGCCACACTCCATCTTGGAGGGGTAGTGCTGTATGTTCACCTTCCGGAACATGAAGGAGGGGATGGTCAGCAGCAGGGCCAGGCCCCATGCCACGGCACAGGCCACCCAGGCCAGCGAGGCCCCTCGGTAGTTCTGACACCAGATGGGGTTGAACACCAGCAGAAAGCGGTCGGCGCTAATGGCGGCCAGGAGCAAGATGCTGGCAAACAGGTTGAGCAGGAGGAGTGAAGGGAGGATGCGGCAGGCGGTGTCCCCAAAATACCAGTGATTGTGATGCAGGTTCGTCACAAACAGGATGGGCAGCGCCAGGCAGGAGAGCAGGTCCGCCATGGCCAGGTTGAGGAACCAGATGGCATTGATGGCTCGCCGGGCCTCGCACCCCGTCACCCACACCACCATGATGTTGCCGGGCACTCCCAACAGGAAGACCACCACAAAGATCACCAGGGCGAGCACGTCTGGGGTGCTCAGCCTCGGGGTGTGGGAAGAGTTATCCACTGAGCTGCTGGGGTCCACGGTGTAGCCATCATAATTGCTATAGTCATAGGTGTCGTTTTCCAGGGGGTCCTGGGTGGAAGCAGAGAGGCAGGGAGAAGGTGAGTCTGCAGATAGGTCCCAGGGGGTCCATCAGAGCCATGTGGCTTTGAGCCCATCACCCCAGGTTTCTCCAGAAAATGGGGGCCTGCTGAGAGTCAGCAGGGGTGTGTCACATCACTGATTAAAATACTAGAGGCCTGGTGCACAAAATTCATGCAAGTGTAGGCCTTGCTTCCCCGGGTTGCTGGCACTGGCTTCCCCCTGCACTCCCGGCCGCCGCCAGGCACCCGGGACCCGGGCTTCCCTTGTAGCCCCAGCTTTGTCCGAAAGGTTGTCCTGAAGGACGTCCGGCCTAATTAGCATATTACACTTTTGTTATTATAGACTAGAAGCCCGTTGCACGATATTCATGCAAGAATAGGACCTCCTTCCCCTGGCTTCGCTCCCAGCCACCCGGGAGCCTGCAAGCCCTCACTCCCAGCTGAAGCACCGCTCCTGTAGCTCCCTCCGCCACCCCGCTCCCCTTCATAGCAGGTGTCCCTCCCCTCCTGGCAGCTCTGTGCCTGCATATGCAAATTAACCCACCATCTTTGTTGGGGTAATTTGCATACTCACTCCTGATTGGCTGTGTGTGTAGCAGAGGTATGGTCAATTTACATGTTTGTCTATTCTTAGGTAAGATTGAAAATTCTTCCATGCCAATTCGACTCCCGGACCCCCTCTCCCCCCGCCACCTCCCCGTGAAGTCCCTGGACGTCCCCACGATTCAGCAATCAAATGATTAACGCCGAGGTTTGCTGCGAGCTGTGGTCACCACCCATGACACGCTGCTTGTTAGACATGCTTAACATCACCCACACACTGCGATGCTGTGACTGGGGTTACCCCTCACCACCACATCACCCCCTTTTGCTGCCTGCCACCCATGGGGGCAGTTCTGTGTTCTGTCTGGGAGTGGTGCCCTGGAGCAGGCAGCAGTTCCCCGGGGCCCCACGTACTCAGGCACAGCCTTTAAGGCAGGGGGAGAGGTGGGGCATGGAAAGATGGAGTCACCAAGAAAAATAATGCTGTAAAGCAATATTTTAAAGAATCAAAAACACTTATTCACCTAGATGCACATACCCCTATGTTCATGTACAATAGCCACGACGTGGAAAGAACTCAAGTGTTACCCTAGCCAGTTTGGCTAGGTGGATAGAGCATTAGCCTACAGACTGAAGGGTCCCTGGTTCAATTCCGGTCAAGAGCATGTACCTTGGTTGCAGGCTCAATCCCTGGGGCTCGTGTGGGAGGCAACCAATCGATGTGTCTCATCGATGTTTCTCTCTCACTGTCTCTCCTCCTCCCTTCTACTCTCTAAAAATAAATGGAAAAATATCCTCCAGTGAGGATTAACAACAACAATAATAATAATCCTATCTAATAAAAGAGAAACATGCAAATTGACCGTGCCTCGGCTACACCCACAAGCCACGCCCACAAGCCAATCAGGAGCAAGTATGCAAATTAACCCAACCAAGATGGTGGTTAATTTGCATATCCAGGTGCAGAGCAAGACTGAAGACAGCGTAGAAGGAAGCCAAGCGCTGCAGAAGGGAGCGAAGCTGTGGAGAAGCAAGCGGGGACGGAGAAGGAAGGGAAGCAGGTGGGGCAGCAGAGACCAACACAGGAAGCCCTATTCTTGCAGGAATATTCCTGCAACGGGCCTCTAGTATTGTAATAACTATGTATGGTGCCAGGTGGTACTAGACTTAATAAGAGGGAATCATTTCGTGAATCATATCAATGTCTAACCACTATGCTGTATATCTAGAACTAATATAAAATAATATGGAATGTTACCTGGAATTGGAAAAAAATTAAAAACTAGATTGTAAAAGAAAACAAAGCCACAACAAAACAAATTCTTAGTTACAGGCAACAGAATGGTGGTTACCAGAGGGAAAGGAGGGTCAGCGGGGAGGGGAGAGGGGGGAAGTAGAGGGTAAAGGGGGTCGAATACAAGGTGATAGAAGAGACAAGACTTTGGGTGGGGAGCATGCAATGGAGTATGCAGATGTCACATTATAAAGTTGTGAAATTTATAAAGGTGATTAACCAATGTGACCCCACAAAATTTAATTTTTTTTAAATCCATGGTGGAAACATTTTTTAATATAATTTTAAATTAAAAATGTTTAGCCCTAACCCCGTGGTCAGCAAACTGCAGCTCACAAGCCACATGCGGCTCTTTGGCCCCTTGAGTGTGGCTCTTCCACAAAATACCATGGCCTGGGCGAGTCTATTTTGAAGAAGTGGCTTTAAAAGAAGTTTAAGTTTAAAAAATTTGGCTCTCCAAAGAAATTTCAATCGTTGTACTGTTGATATTTGGCTCTGTTGACTAGTGAGTTTGACAACTACTGCCCTAACTGGTTTGGCTCAGTGGATAGAGCATCGGCCTGTGGACTGAAAGGTCCCAGGTTCGATTCCAGTCAAGGGCATGTACCTTGGTTGCAGGCACATTCCCAGTGGGGAGTGTGCAGGAGGCAGCTGATGTTGCTCTCTCATCGATGTTTCTAACTCTCTATCCCTCTCTCTTCCTCTCTGTAAAAAAATAAATAAAATATGTTTAAAAAATATTTTTTAAAAATGTTTAAAATTGGTTAGAGTATCACCTCGATACACCAAGGTTTGATTCTCTGCCCCAGGGCACATACAAGAAGCAACCAATGAATGAGTAAATACTAGAACAACAAATCGACGTTTCTCTGTTTTTCTTTCTCTCTCTCTCTCTCTCCCTCCCTCTCTCTCTCTAAAAATCCACTTTAGCCCAATCTGGTTTGGCTCAGTGGATAGAGCATTGGCCTGCAGACCAAAGGGCCCCGGGTTAGATTGCGGTCAAGAGTACATTCCTTGGTGGCAAGCTCCTCCCCCCACCCAGTCCTGGTCAGGGCACATGCAGGAGGCAACCAATTGATGTGTTTCTCTCACATTGATGTTTCTCTCTGTCTTTCCCTCTCTCTTCCATTCTTCCTAAAAATCAATGGAAAAATATCCTTGGGTAAGGATTAAATTAATTTTAAAAAAGAACAAAGATTATGGTCTCTAATTACCATTTGCCATTCAAACGAGCCAGGACTCCTTGGAGAAGGGTTGATTCCTGTTCTGGGACAGGAAATAGATAAGATGACCTTAGAACCTCTCAGAAAGTAAGGACATTTTTAATGGGGAAATGTCAAAGGGATACAAGAGACAGTCTGAAAAGGCTCCCACTAGTCAAAGACAGGACAATTGAACACCTGATAATAAGAAGAACTATGAGGGAATGAAACACATCCTATATAATAAAAGCTTAATATGCTAAGTGTCCGACCATTCAACCATTCGACCAGTCACTATGACGAGCACTGACCACCAGGGGGCAGATGCTCTGACTGGTAGGTTAGCTTGCTGCTGGGGTCCAGCCAATCGGGACTGGGAGAGATGGCCGGACACGCCCTGGAGCCCTCCCTCGGTCCCTCCCTGGCCCCAATCATGCACCGGTGGGGTCCCTGGGCCTGGCCTGCGGGAATCAGGATGAAACCAGCTCTCTGACATCCCTCGAGGGGTCCTGGATTTTGAGAGGGCTCAGGCCAGGCCGAGGGACCCTACGGGTGCATGAATTCAGGCTCCGGGCCTCTGGTTAATATATAAAGATCTGAGTTCACAACGATACTAAAAACAAGCAAACCCATTAGTCACCTTCATGTTCTGGAAAGGGAAGGAATCAAGCATTTATCCCGCCATTTGTGTATAGAGTAAGGGTCAGGGTGGGAAAGTGGTTCTTAATTCTTTTTTGTTTGTTAATCCTCACCTGAGGATATTTCCTCATTGATTTTTAGAGAGCGTGGAAGGGAGGAGGAGAGACAGAGAGAGAGAGAGGGAAACATCAATGTGAGAGAGACACACAGGTTGGTTGCCTCTCGCACACGCTCTGAACAGCGCTGCGTATAGAGCCTGCAACGGTGGTAGCCGGAATCGAACCTGGGATCCTTCAGCCCAAGGGCCTACAATTTATCCACTGAGCCAAACCAGCCAGGGCAGAAAGTGGTTCTTTAGAAAAGAATCCTATATAATAAAGATGTAACATGCAAATGGTCCTTACGCCGTGAAGCGTAACAACCGACTGTGTAATGACCAGATCACGGATCAGCAGGAGGGTGGGGCAGCGAGCAACAGGAGGAGGAGGGGGCAGGAGGGTGGGGGGAGCTACAGGAGGGCAGGGCAGCAGATGGAGAGTTACTGGAGGGTGGCAGCGAGCTACTGGGGAGCTACTGGCCCACGAATTTGTGTGCAGGGCTACCGGTCTAAGAAGAACAGCTGCAGGAGGAATGCTAGGATTCAGGAAATAATGGATCTGGATGGTGAACATTGACATCTGACTAAAGCCATCAGGTGAAAGATTGACAGGAACTTGACAATCAATAGGTAGGGCTGGCACCCGGAGCCCAGCAATCAACCCAGCACCCCAAGAAGAACAAGGCTTCTTGTGCTATCTGGTGTGAGGCAGTCGGAAGGACCACCACCGATGAAGTAATTTTTGCCCCCCACAAAAAAAAAATTAACATGAATCTAATTTGTGGGCTGAGGTTCATACCCACCTTGTGGATTAAATAAGATAAAACGTCCTCAGGCACCTAGCAGAGTGCCTGGCATACAGTAGAGGGCCAAGAAATGGCAGCCGATGTTAGTATTCTTAATCAACATTATGATTACCGAAGAACTGAGATCTTTCTCTGAATCAATTTTTTTTTTTCTAGTCCTTATACGTCACCCTGAAGTGGGCCCGGCGGATGGTCAGGGGCACTTGCTGGGAGAGCCATACCAGTGGTTACATTATTCAAAGGAGAGTGCCAATGCCGCTGGGGAGTGGGTGAGCAGGGCAGAGCTGTGCCGTGGAATATTACTCAGTCATGAAAAAGGAGTCGGGTACTGATGCAGGATACAATGTGGATGAGGCTTGAGAACATGTGCTGAGTGAAAGAAGCCAGACACAGATGGTCACGTATTGTATGATTCCCTGTGTCTGCTACGTCCAGAAAGGCAAATCCATAGAGATGGGGCTGAGGGTGGGGAGGTTAATGGTTGCCAGGGGCTGGAGGAAGGAACAGAGAGTGACCGTCTAATGCAGGGGTCCTCAAACCTTTTAAACAGGGGGCCAGTTCACTGTCCCTCAGACAGTTGGAGGGCCGGACTATAGTTTAAAAAAAACTATGAACAAATTCCTATGCACACTGCACATATCTTATTTTGAAGTAAAAAAACAAAACGGCAAAACACCCGCATGTGGCCCGCGGGCCGTAGTTTGAGGACGCCTGGTCTAATGGGTACAGGGTTAACTTTGGGGGTGCTGAAATATTCTGCACCCAGCTAGAGGTGATGACTGCACAGCACCATGGACGTACTGACACTGAGGTGTACAATTTAAAACGGCAAATTACAGATCGTGTGGATTTTATTCAATTCCCCAAGAAACACCAGTGTCATAAGGCAGGAAGGGCTGAGGGACTGTCCAGATGAGTGAGGACTAAAGAGCCAGGACCATGTGGCCCGTTGGACTGGAGCCTGGAGCAGGGAAAACGAATTCGCTCTAAAGGGCGTCATTCGGACAATTGAGCGTGTCTGGGTGTGGCCTGCGATGAGGTAATCGCACTGCATCAGGGTCAAAGTTCCCGACGTGGGTGACTGGGCTGCGCTCACCAACTAGTAGGTGAGTTTCCCTCTTCTTGAGAAGTAGACAGAGAGATTTACTCTCAAATGGTTCAGGGGGGGGGAAATAGATGGATCGATCGATAGGGCAAATTTGGAGAATCTGGGGGTATAGGGGAGGGTTTGGGCAGTGTTATTCTTTTTTTTTTAATATATTTTATTAATTTTTTACAGAGAGAAGGGAGAGGGATAGAGAGTTAGAAACATCGATGAGAGAGAAACATCTATCAGCTGCCTCCTGCACACCCCCTACTGGGGATGTGCCCGCAACCAAGGTACATGCCCTTGACCGGAATTGAACCTGGGATCCCTGAGTCCGCAGGCCGACGCTCTATCCACTGAGCCAAACCGATTAGGGCATGGGCGGTGTTATTCTTGTAATTTTTCTATAAAGTGTGAAAATATTTCAAAATGGAAAGCTAAAATCGTCGCAATGTTTCCACTGGTGAACAGACCTGCCCTGAGCCCTCCCCCCCAGCTCTTCCCACCCTGACCCTCACCATGCACCTGCCTTTCCGTTTTGCTTCTCTGGGACCCTCCCCTTCCGGGTCCCCAAGCTCCAGTCAAGAAAGGTTAATGCCAGGCACAGCAAGAGGCCCCATTCCCTGCCCATTTTTTTTGGGGGGGGGGACAGGAAGGGGGAGCGTGTGCAGGTTGTTAAATATTGTGAATGTCCCCATCAGGCTAACTTTCCTCTGCTGGTTGCACAAGCGAACTGCCACCCTTGGCTGCAGAATGAGTCAGACCCCAAAAAGGGAGCCTCCCCCGCTACCACCCCCGCTCCTCGTGCCCACACGCGTCATCCCTCCTCTCATCAGCTGACAAAGCGCCCTGGGCTCTGTCCTCTCATGACACGGACAAAAAATGCTGATTCAAACACTGCGGTTTCCGCCCGGGACCTCGCAAAGGGCTCGCCGATGGGACATAACCGAGGTGCCCAGCAACAGGGGACCCGGCCCATCCGGGCAACAGAATACTATGCAACCACCAAAAAGAATGAGGAAGTGAGGCCCTGATGGGGAAAGAGCTCGGAGATCGGAGATCGAGGTGAAACAACAAAGCGCAGACCAAGGAGTGTGTAATGCTCCCAACGAAAGAGGAAACGAACTGGCCCCCCCCTCTTTCTCCCTGCCCCTCCCCCTCCCGCTCTGTCTCAATCATTCTCTCCATTCGCGTGTGTGCCTGGGTTCAGTCTGGTTCCAGAAGCAGACAGAGGCCCTGGCTGGTCTGGCTCAGTGGATAGAGCGTCAGTCTGCGGACTGAAGGGTCCCGGGTTCAATTCCGGTCAAGGGCACATGCCCGGGCTGCGGGCTCGATCTCCAGTAGGGGGGCGTGCAGGAGGCAGCCAATCCATGATTCTCTCTCATCACTGATGTTCCTGTCTCTCTCTCCCTCCCTCTTCCGCTCTGGAATCAATAAAAATATATTTAAAAAGAACAGAAAGCCCTAACCGGTTTGGCTCAGTGGATAGAGCGTTGGTCTGCAGACTAAAGGGTCCCAGGTTCCATTCCGGTCAAGGGCATGTACCTTGGTTGCGGGCACATCCCCAGTGGGGGGTGTGCAGGAGGCAGCTGATCGATGTTTCTCTCTCATCGATGTTTCTAACTCTCTATCCCTCTCCCTTCCTCTCTGTAAAAAATCAATAAAATATATTGTTTTTAAAAGAAAAAGAAAGAAGCAGACAGAGGGCCCAGGCAGAGGGTTGCCCCAGGAGCAGGCAGTGGGGGGCAGGCATCGGAAGGAAGCTGTTCACGAGATGTGCTTTGTCCTTCTCGGATGCAGACCCCTACCAGCGAGGGCACGCCCATCCCGCACTGTAGAATCCAGAGGTTTCAGAAGAGAGTGCAGCTACTTCCTCCTCGCACACACATTCACAGGCCGGGAAAATCGCTCCCCGACTTTCCTGGCAGGAAGTCAGGGTCTGCAAGGAGAGCGGAACCGATGCGGAACTGATTCTGTAGGGAGGCCGGTCCGGAGAAACAAAGCCACAGCACCATCCCCAGGGCGCTCTGCTCCAGGGTGGTCCGGGACCGTGGGGGGCGTGAAATGTGGCCGATGCATCGGAGGAACTGGACTTGTGATCGTGTCATTTGAATTGAATTTCGGCAGCCGCCCGTGGCACGTGGCCACTGTGTGGATCCGTGCCGGTGTGGGGGCCGAGGCCGCCTACGCCGCCGGGCACTGTCCCAGCACTTGCCGGGTGTCCGGTCATTCGTTCGCTAATGACCGTCTTTATGTCCCAGCCACCCGGAGGCCAAGGCGTTAACACGGTGCCCAAGTTCCCAGGCCCAGGGCAAGCACCCTTGTCGGCTGCGTGGACAAAGGGCTCCAGAACAGAAGCTGGAAGGAGAGGAGATTGGAACCGTCCCCGTGAGGTGAGGGGCAGCGGTGGCTGGCACTGGGGCGGCGGCACTGGGGTGGCGACATGCATGGACCGGAGGATGGTGAAGCAGGAGCCGCGGCTCTCCTTATAGAACAGCAATCATAAGCACCAAGCTCTGGTCTCAGCCCTTTTCATGTCCTATCTCATCTAACCCACAGAACAACCCCATGAGGGTTGCTGCTCTTACAGCACCCATTTCCCAGATGAGAACACTGAGGCGGCCGAGAATGTAAGAGCCCTGAGTCCACACAGTTAGCAGGGGGCAGAGAACTTCTGAGAGCTGAACTCCAGAGCCTTCTCTGAGAGGCTGCCAGGCTTAACCTTTTGCACTCAGATGTCGAGTATAACTCGACACGGTTAGCATTAGAATAAAGGAATCGAGAAAAAAAGCAAGCGAGTGCAAAGGGTTAAAGTGCCATGAGAGTCCGGGGCATCGTTTCAAGGCGGAAAGCCATGAGGTGAGAGGCAGGGGCTGTGCTACAACCAAAACACGGAAGGCCGGCATGGCTGGCAGGTGGCCCAGAGGAGGCTGGGAGACCCACAGATGTCATGTTAACGAATTTGCATTTTATCCTGGGGTAATGGCGAGCCATGGATGATCTTTGAGCTGCAGTGGGACTGGGTTAGCATTCAGTTCAGAAAGATGGCTCTGGCCACTGTCAGTAGGTGGGAACCAGAGCCGGGGGATCCAGGCCCGTGAAGGCGGGAGCGTGGCTTAGGGGCGAGAGGGGGGCGCGAGCAAGAAGAGAAAGAGAAGTGGGAAAACTGAAGAGCACGGAGAAGGCCCGACGTGGCCTCCGTCCTTGAGCACCTGTGGGGTGTTTCTGGAAGGATCCGCCGTGAGCTGGTGTCCACGGTTGCCTCAGGGGGGCAGTGACAAGGAGCCTGAGGCCCTGAGGAGGGCAGGGAGAGTGGCCCTTCACGTCACACCCTCTGGCACTGGGGACCAGTTTACAGACAGAACCAGAAGTCGAAGCTCACCGGGGTCCCTGTTCTGAAGTCCTGTTGGCACGAGCAGGGTCTAAAAGGTGAAGGGAGGGGGTGAAGCAACTCCACTTCCCCTTCCCCCGATGAAGCAAGACGAGAGCTCTGAGCGCAGCAGGTGCTAAATCACAGCCCGGCCTCGCCCACGCTCAGCGCCTGGACGCGGTCTCCCTCGGACACTCACAGAATCCGTGGAACCGCCGGGCTCTCTGATCAGACAAGGACCTCACAGTCTGAGCGGTTCCTACTAAATGCTACTCTTGCTCAAAGTTAAAAGACACCCCAGTACTTTGCAGACAGACTGTGCACAGAATGAGCTTGACAGGAACGCACCCTGTGAAGTGCAGCCAAAGGGGCAGAAGAAATCAACATGCAATTGACCGAACAGCCCGTCTAAGCAAAGGCTGAGCCCCCCTCCCCCAGGCGGAGCTTCGGATAGGAACCCGTGGCCTTTACTTGTTGCAAGTAAATACAACTGGCTCTGGAACCCCGCTCCCCAAGATGCGAAGCCCTGCCGTTCAGTCACAGGGTCCTCTCCGCTCCTGCCTCAGTTTCCCTGTCTCTACAATTCCCAAGCGGCTCCTTGCAGCCTCCCCACCTTCGCTCCTGCCCCGCGGCTGCCCAGAGGCCGTGCCTGGATCCTCCACTTGAGGAAGAAAGCCATCGTACTTAGGAGACCTGAGGCACAAACGCCCCGCCCTGGGGAATGCATGGGTCCCAGCCCCGAGGCCTCAGCGCTGACTCCTGGACAGTCTTACCCCTTAGCGTGTCCCAGCGCAGGAGTGTGCGAGCCTAAGCTGAGGGCCAGGGGAGAAGGGGAGAAATGGATGACAGGGCAACAGGGAGAGTTGTGGGGGGAAGGAGGAGTTGAGGAGGGGGTGCCAGAAAGAGAGAGCAAAGGTCCCGGCACCCACCCCCCTTCTAGACTCACCATGTTCAGTCTCCCTAGTTCTCCTCGGGCCGGGGCCCTCCTGCCGAGGTCTGTGGTTTTTATGGCCCTATGGGAGGTGCAGATAGGCAGGAAGGAAATGACCCGTCCCTCGGCCCTGAGGTCCTCATTGGTCTGCACCCTGGGTACCCTGGCCGGGGCGCCTGTGGGGCGGCGAGGGGAGCAGAGGTCAGGGCTCCGAGCACGGTCCCCTCCCGCTCCAGCCAGATGGGAGAGATGCCTGCCCGGTTTACACCCGGCCCCGCTCTGAGCTGGGGTTCCCCATTTGAGACCATCTCTCTCCCTCTCCCTCTCCTTCTAGGGTCCCGACGCCAAGAAGACTAGGAGTCCAGCCTGCCTGACCGCCCCTGAGGTCCTGGGCAGGGGGCAGGGAGCCCAGCCTCCCGAGCAGGTTGCTTGGAGGCCCGAATGAAACCGGACCATCAATGGGTCCGGGCTGCCTGTCACTGCTTGAGCCAATTCGGCAGAGACAGGGTTGAATCACACGTGAGCATTTATTCCAATCCTGCCAGCAGGAAGGGAGAGCAGCAGGTCATCCACAAAAATCTGCTCCACAGCCCCCCATAAGCCAGCCGCTCACATTGGGCAGAAGGATGAAGATTTCTTGGAGAAGTCGGCAAAAGGGATAAGAATGGGGGTATGCAAAACGGGCACTTTCAGGGAATGCTGGCTCAGGGTTTGCAACGGGCTGGTGGCATGCAAAGTGCTTGTGCCCCTGGTTTCTGCAACAAGGTTGTTACTCTTTCCAGGATAATAAGCAGCTCCCGGATGTGGGGGGTGAGCCAGGTTCCCAGGGGAGCTCCCAGGTCCCCCGTGTAGCTCCCAGCCAGGTTAGAATGTGCCTTCTCTAATCAGAACAAAACAATCGCGGTTCACAGAGCATGAGTAATTGTTTTTATTTTTTAATTATTGGTTTGAGAGAGAGAGAGAGACAACCATTTGTTTTTTGTTGGTTTGTTAATCCTCACCAGAGGATATTGTTCCATTGATTTTTAGAGAGAGTGGGAAGGAGGGGGAGAGGCAGAGAGAGAGAAACACTGGTGTGAGATACATCGATTGATTGCCTCCCGCAAGCAGCTGGGGATCGAGCCTGCAACCAAAGCACGTGCCCCTGACCGGAATCAAACCCGGGACCCTTCAGTCCGCAGGCTAACGCTCTATCTACTGAGCCAAACCAGCTAGGGCCGTGGTCGGCAAACTCATTAGTCAACAGAGCCAAATATCAACAGTACGACGATTGAAATTTCTTTGGAGAGCCAAATTTTTTAAACTTAAACTTCTTCTAACGCCACTTCTTCAAAATAGACTCGCCCAGGCCGTGGTATTTTGTGGAAGAGCCACACTCAAGGGGCCAAAGAGCCGCATGTGGCTCGCGAGCCGCAGTTTGCCGACCACGGAGCTAGGGCAACAGAGCATGATTAATATTTCTTACTAGCGGCCCAGTGCACGAATTCCTGCACCAGTGGGGTCCCTTGGCCTGGCCTGTGGGATCGGGCCGAAACCAGCTCTCTGACATCCCCTGAGGGGTCCCAGATTGTGAGAGGGCACAGGCCAGGCCAAGGGACCCCATCGGTGCACAATCGGGGCCAGGGAGGGACTCCGGAGGTTGGCCAGCTAGGGAGGGACCATGGGAGGGCTCCAGGGTGTGTCTGCCTGTTTCACTCACTCCGGATCAGCCAGACCCCAGCAGGAAGCTAACCAACCAGTCAGAGTGTCTGCCCCCTGGTGGTCAGTGCACATCATAGCAAGCAGTTGAGCAGCCTTAGCATATCATTAGCATATTATGCTTTAATTTGGTTGAACGGCCGACCGGATGACAAGACACTTCCCATATTAGGTTTTTATTATATAGGATAATTATAGCAGTCCCCAATATTCTATTTCTACCCCTAACATTTCCCCACTGCTATTTCTATCATCTCATCGCTATGAGATTAGTTTTAGATGAAAAGTCTCACCCTGCTGGACTGCCTCTGCTTCTACCTTGAAAGCAGCTCTTGGGGATGGAATACAGCAAATGCAGGATCTAAAAAGAGGGAGACATGGCCGAAACCGGTTTGGCTCAGTGGATAGAGCGTCGGCCTGCGGACTCAAGAGTCCCGGGTTTGGTTCCAGTCAAGGGCATGTACCTTGGTTGCGGGCACATCCCCAGTGGGGGGTGTGCAGGAGGCAGCTGATCAATGTTTCTCTCTCATCGATGTTTCTGGCTCTCTGTCCCTCTCTCTTCCTCTCTGTAAAAAATCAATAAAATATATTAAAATATATATATATGTTTAAAAATAAAAATAAATAAATAAAAAGAGGGAGACATCGAATACAGCAGCGAGCTGTCAGACTACAAAAAATAAATAACCAGGAGAAAAGCTGAAAGGAATTCCCGCAACCCAGACAGGCTGGGTAGCCAGGAAGTTAGGTTGGATACATCAAATCCAAAAAACGCTTCTTGTTGTTTTACCTTGGAGATGGTTTTCCTAATGTGTTGAATGTTGTTTTCTATCCACTGAGAATTGTCAGAAAGATTAAAGCAGCACATCCCTTTCCGTTCCTCACAGCCGTGGTAATGCCCCAAAGCAAGTAACCTATTGCAGCCTGATTCTCTAAAACTGCCTCCCGGACCGGGCTCAGCTCTTGATTGATCCCATACACGGCTCAGGAAGTGGTATTCAGGGCTTTTACCATGCTACACGCCAGCCAGGTCACCTCTACATTAAGGGAGCCTTGTGGGGCGCGGCTACAGAGTTTGGACAGGTTCAAGACTCGGACTGATGAGAGGGCACAGTCCCCTCGTGGCCACGTGCAAGTCCCAGCTTGGAGGGCAGGGCCCTCCCAGCACAATGATAGCCAACAGCTGTAGCTGTCAGCTTGAACCTATGGTCCGAACACGTGGCCGCGTGCCTCAGTGATACAGGCTGCAAGTAAACAAAGCTTGATCAGGTGCATGTAACTGAGTAGGATCGAAACCCACGAGAATGTTATAAACATCTTGACCATGCCCTTACTTTGCCTCGTGGCACCTGCTATAAAATAAAGACTCGGCTTGTAGTCCATGGCGCTGCTGGCTCCCCACTGAGTCCCACTGAGTCCCAGCTTTCCTTCTCTTGTCTATCTTTTCTGACAATCCTCTCATCGCCCCCACTCGGGTTCACCCTTGGCCGTGCTGGCGCGGCACAGAGCCCACCATTACCAGCATAACAAACATGGTCAAAGCGATATACTCAGCGGGGCTCCCCAGGTAGAAGTCATCGTTGTAGTCGATGCCACCGCTGGGAGAAGGTCTCTTTTGGTTTGGACCCTGTGATGTTTCAGGGGCATAAAGACGGTCAGTCATCCTCGGGAACAAGGCCCCGGTGCTGTTGACAGGGATAGATGAGTAAACAGTTACCCCACATATCAGAAACCACCCAGCCGGCAGCTTAGTATGTCCACTCCTATCAGGGAGGGTGAAATGATGAGAACATTTCATATTGTAGTTATTAGATACTGAAAGACGGCATTCACCACTGGGAACTACTGCCGTAGTGTTTAGAGAAAACATCCCTGCATCCTCCTCCTGGACAGTGGGTCCCAACCTATAAAGCTCCCCATCTTGACTTTCTTCCCAAAATGAATAGAATAATTCTACATATTAGCAATAGATTTCCCAACTTCTGGTGACATCCAGAGTCCAGGTATGTTAGACATGACATTCCAAAGTCTCTGTTAATAAAAACCACAATTGGGAACTGGTCTTATTGAATTCATGCAAAGAAACATATTCACGCATTAAGCATTGCCAAATTCTGGAGGGAAAGGTAGGGAGAAAAATATGTAATTTACCAAATTGCTGTTAAAATGCTTTCTTCTATCTAAACACAAAAAGTTTAAGAATCAGCAATACTTTCAGCAAAAGTTAAAAAATGGTATAATTATTTTCAATTAATTCAGCCCCATAAGAAATTTTTTGTTACTCTTGATTTTTTCCTGCAAGTACTTCTATAAATAAATATATTCTATAGAGTTCTAATAATTTTTATCCAGTTTGAAGGGGATGATATGAAAATGTCAGAGTCCTTTCCATGGATCTTTCAGAAGATGTAACATTTTTCCAAATGCATTATAACAGAACAGTAACTGTCTCTAAATGACAAGAAGAAATTTAAAAATGACACGGTTATGGATTTTATTATAATGCAAATGACATGGAATCTTGTCCTTTTTGCAAACACAATATTCCAAAATAATAAGTTAGAGTTATAAATGAAAGCATATCAGAATCTATTTTAATAATATACATATATAAATAGAATATAGTTATTACTTCTTTATTTGACAAAGTTCCCATGTACCTTAATTATAAAATTTTTCTTCATAAGGAGAGAAAACAAATCCTTGAGGCATTCCAGGGCCTATTGAAACGACCTAACGCCAATTCTAGGTTAAAAAAAAAAAAAAAAAAAGTTTCCTAAAATTCAATTCAAACCTTGGAAAGGTTGTAAAACTTATTTACCAAAAGATTATCTATCATCATTATTATGAAATAGTAATAGACTATTTATTCATTCAAAGTGACAAAAGTGTATTATGCAAACATAGACTAGCAAAACTTCAGTTCCCACAGTTAAGATCACTTTTTTTAAAGTAATTAAGTACCTGATTAAAATAACACAATATATAACTATTTCAATAATTTATAGAACTTTTGCTTCCTGGGCAAATACAGGAAAAAATTCTTTCCTTTTAACAGACTGGAAAAGGACTAACCAAATTCTGCATTAGCTTATTTTAGATTCATTTATTTAATTAAATTTATTATTCAGATTACCTATAATTTCCTTTAAGATTTCTTTTTACAAACCTTCTTAACCATTCCACTTTAGAAAAACTGACTTTCTTTTTCCCTTCAAAATGCATCTCCATACCACATGCCTTCTACTACCAAAACCATACAATTTCTTTCCAATTAGTTAGAATTTTTAACTCTTAGGAACCTTAAATTTTAGGTGGCAAGTAGGTACTTAGCATTTCTCGTATTAGCAGTGCAGTCACATTATAAGAGATATATTTCAAATAAAATATAAGACATATTTATTAACAGATTCAAATCTATCCTCTAGATTGTCTGTAGCAAAAATCCAAAAGTAGGCAAACTCAAATTAATTAATATTTTAGTATCCTGTTATTCTAAAATACCTAGATATTTAATATTTTTTGCTATTTACTCCAACAAATGCCAAAGTTTTAAGTTACCAAAGACTTTGGAAACTATGTTTAGGCATAAATAATTATCACCAAAAACCTTCATCATAAACCCATCGTTTTAGTTTTATCTATTTATCATGTCTTAACAACTTTGAGATTTTTTAAATATATTTTTATTGATTTTTTTACAGAGAGAAAGGGAGAGGAATAGAGAGTTAGAAACATCGATGAGAGAGAAACATCAATCAGCTGCCTCCTGCACACCCCCTACTGGGGATGTGCCTGCAACCAAGGTACATGCCCTTGACTGGAATCGAACCTGGGACCCTTCAGTCCGCAGGCCGACGCTCTATCCACTGAGCCAAACCAGTTAGGGCAGTGGTCGGCAAACTGCGGCTCGCGAGCCACATGTGGCTCTTTGGGCCCTTGAGTGTGGCTCTTCCACAAAATACCACGGCCTGGGCAAGTCTATTTTGAAGCAGTGGCATTAGACGAAGTTTAAGTTTAAAAAATTTGGCTCTCCAAAGAAATTTCAATCATTGTACTGTTGATATTTGGCTCTATTGACTAATGAGTTTGCTGACCACTGGGCTAGGGCAACTTTGAGATTTTAAAGCCAATTATCATTACCCAAGGCATTTTCTCGGCAAATTTTGTAACAGGGATAACTCACGGGCCTCCAGTGGCTTTAATGTGAAAGTACTTCTTTATTTTCCTTTAGAAACATGGGAGGGGCCCCCACTGCTGCGTCTGCAGCCTGCTGGGGCACCTCTGCAGATCTGGTCCTCCTCGGAGAAAGACTTGGGGGCGTTTGGAAGTTTTACTTCCCATATTTTCTTTCTGAGTAGACTGTAACAATATGAAAACTTGCATATAAGAAGAGATCTTAAAAATTGAAACAAACAGACAAAAAAAACCCTACAGTAAGTAAATGGGTACTCTCAAACGAATGGACTGGACATTAGCCTTAGACTCTCGTCTCACACTAACCCAGCCCAGCAAATGGCCTTTGGTTCTGAGTGGTGCAAAGCCCAAACAGCAGAGACAGAGGATCCTCTATGCTCATAAAATGGGGAAGAGCAGCCCTGGCTGGCGTGGCTCAGTGGATAGAGCGTCGGCCTGTGAACTGAAGGGTCCCAGGTTCAATTCCAGTCAAGGGCACATGCCCAGGGTTGTGGGCTCTATCCCCAGTGTGGGGCATGCAAGAGGTAGCCGATCAGTGATATTCTCTGTCATCATTGATGTTTCTATCTCTCTCTCTCTCTCCCTTCCTCTCTGAAATCAATAAAAATATTTTTTTAAAAAAATGGGGAAGAGCAAACTAAGTCTCCAAAAAGATAAGAAAGCAAGCAAAGAACATCAGACAGACAGGAACTCTCACTAGCTAAGAGTTTCCAGTAGCTGATGCCTTGAGAGGGAGGGTTCCCAAAATGAAGAAGTCTCGGCAGCTGCTAGGAAGTTCCTGAAATCCCTGCCACAGGTTCAGCCTGCCACAAGCAGCTGGCCTCCCAGCAAAGTGGATGTGCCCCATCTTTAAACAAAGTAAGCCAAACAACAGAGAGACACAAAGCAACAATCAACAGAGGCACTCATATACAGTATTTATAGGAGAACACAACCCACAGACAAGAGCTTTACACCATGCTCCTTGTCTGTCCAGCCACAGAAACTTCAGAATGCCAGGAAGGAAGGAAGGAAGGAAGGAAGGAAGGAAGGAAGGAAGGAAGGAAGGAAGGAAGGAAGGAAGGAAGGAAGGAAGGAAGGAGAGAGGGAGGGAGGGAGGGAGGGAGGAAGGGAGGAAGGAAGGAAAGAAGGAAGGAAGGAAGGAAGGAAGGAAGGAAGGAAGGAAGGAAGGAAGGAAGGAAGGAAAGGGGGAGAGAGGGAGGGAGGGGGGATGGAGGGAGGGAGGGGAAAAAACAAACAAACAAGTCCTAACCGGTTTGGCTCAGTGGATAGAGCGTCAGCCTGTGGACTGAAGGGTCCCAGGTTCGATTCCGGTCAGGGGCATGTACCTTGGTTGCAGGCACATCCCCAGTAGGGGGTATGCAGGAGGCAGCTGATCTATGTTTCTCTCTCATAGATGTTTCTAACTCTCTCTCCCTCTCCCCTCCTCTCTGTAAAAAATCAATAAAATATATTTTTTAACAAAACAAACCCAAAAAACACCAAAGCAGAGCAACATCTCTGGTCTCAGAGTGGATCAGGCTAAGGGTTTGGAGACCAGGCAAGGACCGCTGAAGGCCTCCTGCCCCCCGGAGCTGACCAGGCTCGCCCAGACGACAGGCAGTGACATATCTCCAAAGCCACACACAGTAAGCGCTTCCCGGGCCTTACAAAGAAGCCCCGACGTGAGGCAGCAAATGCTCCTCGTACCACACAAAGGTCACGCCTGATTCCGCCTCCTGTCACACAAAACGCGCTTGATTCAGCTTGGATCTTAGGTAAGACGATGGGGATTGCCGAGGCTGTGGCTGGGACTCTAAACAGGAAAATTCCTGGCAAGAGTCCAGGCCTCAGCCCCAGGAGCCCCCAGTCCAAGAAGCAAGTGGGATCCCCGGTACTCGCCCCAGGGGAGTCCCTTGCTTACCTCCCCTCATGGTTGCCAGAATATGTAACCAGACAATGAAGGGGTCAGGGCTGCCTGTCACTACTGGAGCCAATTCAGCAGAGACAGGGATCCAGCCTAACACTCATCTCTCCATGATAACAGGCCGCTCCGGGAGGCAGAGGATGGGCCACATTTCCCCCAGGTCCCGTGTGCAACTCCCAGCCAGGTTATCATGTGCTTTCTCTAATTGGAACAGGACCGTCACGGTTAGCAGAGCATGCTTAGTATTTCTTACCACTGTTGCTAGTCCCCCCATATCCTACTTCTGCCCCTAACAGAAACATGCTGGACCTGGGTTGAGGAAGGAGCCTTGATGAGTGTCCTATTGCTGACACCAAGGGCTGCGAACTGAGTGGCTGAAAACAACAGAAAGGCGTGGACCCTCTCACCATCTAGAGGCAGCAGCCCACACTCCAGCGGCCAGCAGGACCACACTCTCTCTGCAGGCTCCAGACAGCCTGTGCCTGGCTCTTCCCGCTGTTGGTGAAGTCAGTGCCATGGCTGGTGGCCGCCACTCCCATCTCCGTCTCCACGTGGTCTCATCACCTTCGCTCCTGCTCAGCCTCAGGTCTCCCGCTAACCCCGCTCACAGACAAACCCCTGTGATTGCATCTAGGGTCCCCTGGATAACCTCCCATCTCGGGATCCTTCATTTAATCTGCAGAGTCCCTTTTGCTGTGTAAGTTCACACCACAGGCCCCAGGAAGTGGGTATCTGTGGGAAATTCTCTTCAGCCACCACAGTGAGCGTGGTCATGAGGACAGACGCAGGCTTGTTTCCCCACACACACCACCACGCCCTTCTGCAACTCAGCAACGGGTCACCCCATCTTTCCTCCACAAACAGAATTTTTTTCTACAGCAACCTCCAATTTCTAAAGATCTAGCTTTTTTTTTTCATTGCAAAGGGTGGACAAAAAGGGGCCACATGCTAACCTGATTAACTCGGGGAAGGCCTTCGTGGTGGTCTTTCAAACTCAGAGAGCTACAGTAACCACAAAGGATGGTCTGACATGAAAACCATTTCATTACAAAGCAGTTTATAGTGGGTAGTCATTGAAGCATAGTAACCTCCATCTTGAGTAAAAACTGCTGTTTAAAACTTTAACCCTCGCCCCGGAGTCCAGGTAAGGCCACGCACCCCTGGGTCCGGGTGAAGCTGGATCCCGGGTCCGGGTGAGGCCGTGCCCCTGGGTCCAGGAGAGGCCACGCGCCCCTGGGACTGGGTGTAGCTGAATCCCGGGTCCGGGTGAGGCCGTGCGCCCCTGGATCCAGGTGAGGCTGGATCCCGGGTCCGGGTGAGGCTGCGTGCCCCTGGGTCCGGGTGAAGCTGGATCCCGGGTCCAGGAGAGGCCATGCGCCCCTGGATCCAGGTGAGGCTGGGTCCCGGGTCCGGGTGAGGCCGCGCCCCTGGGTCCGGGAGAGGCCACGCGCCCCTGGGTCCGGGTGAGGCTGGATCCCGGGACCGGGTAAGGCCAAGCACACCTGGGTCTGGGTGAGGCCACGCGCCCCAAGGCCTGGGTGATGCTGGGTCCCAGGTCCAGATGAGGCTGCGCGCCCCTGAGTCCGGGTGAAGCCGCACCCCTGGGGCCGGGTGAGAACAAACCAGAGGGAGTCGGACCTGCATTACCACCATTTGCCCACCATCCAGAGCTGAAAAGTCAGTGCCGACATGTACACATAAGGAACTGGTGGACATTGAAATTGGGTCTCAAAAGAACTGTTGGTCCAGAAAGAAACTTACTACAGACTGATTCATTTGCCTGTCAGCATAACTATTATTGCTCATCTCACATTCGGTTCTTATAAGTGTATTTCTAGTAACACATGATCTCACTCATCTAGGGGAAATGATGAACAACATAGACTGATGAACAAGAAACAGACCCAGAAACAAGGAGTGGCATCGATCGGACTGTCAGGACCCCTCAGAGGGAGGGTCAGGGGAGGGTAGGGGAGGGTGGGGGGAGGGGGGAGAGATCAACCAAAGGACTTGTGTGCATGCATACAATCCTAACCAATGGTTAAGGACAACAGGGGGATGGGGGCATCCGTGGGGAGGGGTGGGGGATGGGAATGGGGGGATGAGGACAAATATGTGACACCTTAATCAATAAAGAAATTTAACAAAAAACAAAAAAACTTTAACCCTGCTATTCTGGCTTTTGTAAACGTTTGCTTGCTTAAATAATAGGGAAAAATAAGACTACTCCCATTCCAGAGAGGCCATAAACTATGCCCCAGACAGAGTTGTCAGTGCTGGCACCAGGCCAGGCCTTGAGATGCAGTTAGAAAACCGGAGAAGAACCAAGCAATACTTAGAGAGATCGAGTTGCATTTATTATACGCGGGTCCAGAGGAAAATGTCTCTCAAATTCTGGGCCCCAACATGGAGGAATTTTCCCTATTTATATGTTTTTACCTTCTTTGTCTCCCAAATATGGGGTGTTTCCGGCCCCCTTTGCAAGTTCTTAAAGAGCCCCTATGTGCTGGGGCCTTGAGACCTCAACCAAAGGCTTGGCCTGGTGCCAGCATTGATAATTTTGTCTGGGGAAGGTTTAATGGCCTCTCTGAAGTGGGAGTAGTCTTTTTTTTTTTTTGGGGGGGGGGGGGGGGAGGGGAGTAGTCTTATTTTCCTTATTATTTAAGCAAGCAAGCATTTACAGAAGCCAAATAGCAGGATTAAAATTTCAAACAACAGTTTTTATTTTATTTTTTTTTCCAATTTTTTTATTAAGGTATTATATGTGTACATATCTTACCATTGCCCCCCCCACCCCACTCCCATATATGCCCTCGCCCCCCAGAGTTTTGCGTCCATTGGTTATGCTTATATGCATGCATACAAGTCCTTTGATTGATCTCTTATCTTCCCCACCTCTCCCTAACCTTCCTGCTGTAATTTGACAGGCTGTTTGATGCTTTACTGCCTCTGTATCTATCTTTTTGTTTTTCAGTTTATAATGTTCTTTATTATCCATAAATGAGTGAGATCATGTGGTATTTTTCTTTCATTGACTTGCTTATTTCACTTAACATAATGTTCTCCAATTCCATCCAGGTTGCTGCAAATGGTAAGAATTCCTTCTTTTTTATGGCAGCATAATATTCCATTGTGTAGATGTACCATAGTTTTCTGATCCAGTCATCTGCTGATGGGCACCTAGGCTGTTTCCAGATCTTAGCTATTGTAAATTGTGCTGCTATGAACATAGGGGTGCATATTTCCTTTCTTATTGGTGTTCCCAGTTTCTTAGGATATATTCCCAGGAGTGGGATTACTGGGTCAAATGGGAGTTCCATTTTCAGTTTTTTTGAGGAAACTCCATACTGTTCTCCACAGTGGCTGCACCAGTCTGCATTCCCACCAGCAGTGCACGAGGGTTCCTTTTTCTCCGCATCCTCGCCAACACTTGTCGTTTGTTGATTTGTTGATGATAGCCATTCTGACAGGTGTGAGATGATAGCGCATTGTTGTTTTGATTTGCATCTCTCGGATAATTAGTGACCTTGAGCATGTTTTCATGTGTCTCTTGGCCTTCCTTCTGTCTTCTTTGGAAAAGATTCTATTTAGGTCCGTTGCCCATTTTTTTATTGGATCATTTATCTTCCTTTTATTAAGTTGTATAAGCTGCCTGTAGATGTTGGAGATTAAACCTTTATCAGTGATGCCATTTGCAAATATGTTCTCCCATGCAGTGGGCTTTCTTGTTGTTTTGTTGATAGTTTCTTTTGCTGTAAAAAAGCTTTTTATTTTTGATGTAGTCCCATTTGTTTATTTTCTCTTTAGCTTCCATTGCCCTAGGGGCAGTATCGGTGAAGAAGTTCTTTTGACATATGTCTGAGATTTTGCTGCCTGTGGATTCCTCTAGTATTTTTATGGTTTCCCGTCTTATGTTTAAGTCCTGTATCCATTTTGAGTTTATTTTTGTGTATGGTGTAAGTTGGTGATCTAGCTTCATTTTTTTGCATGTGTCTGTCCAATTTTCCCAACACCATTTATTGAAGAGACTGTCTTTATTCCATTGTATGTTCATGCCTCCTTTGTCAAATATTAATTGAGCATAGTGGTTTGGATCAATATCTGGATTCTCTATTCTGTTCCATTGATCTATATGTCTGTTCTTGTGCCAGTACCAGGCTGTTTTGAGAATAGTGGCTTTGTAATACAGCTTGAAATCTGGTATTGAGATCCCTCCTACTTTATTCTTCTTTCTCAGGATTGCTGTGGCTATTCGGGGTCTTTTTTTATTCCAGATGAATTTTTGGAGAGTTCTTTCAAGGTCTGTGAAATATGCCGTTGGTATTTTAATGGGGAGTGCATTGAATCTATAGATTGCTTTGGGTAGTATGGACATTTTAATGATGTTGATTCTACCAATCCATGAACATGGTATGTTCTTCCATCTGTTTACATCTTCCTCTATCTCTTTTTTCAGTGTCCTGTAGTTTTCCGTGTATAGGTCTTTTACCTCCTTAGTTAAGTTTATTCCTAGGTATCTTAATTTTTTTGGTGCGATGGTAAATGGGATTGCCTTTTTAGTCTCTCTGTCTGTAAGTTCACTATTGGTGTATAGAAAGGCCATAGATTTCTTGGCGTTAATTTTGTATCCTGCTACATTGCCGAATTCATTTATTAAGTCTATTAGTTTTTTGACGGAGTCTTTCGGATTTTTTATGTACAATATCATGTCGTCTGCAAATAAAGACAGCTTTACTTGTTCTTTTCCAATTTGGATGCCTTTTATTTCTTCTTCTTGTCTAATTGCATTAGCTAATACTTCCAGTACTATGTCAAACAGGAGTGGTGAGAGTGGGCATCCCTGTCTTGTTCCTGTTCTTAGGGGAAATGTTTTTAGCTTTTGTCCATTGAGTATGATGTTTGCTGTGGGTTTATCATATATAGCTTTTATTATGTTGAGGTATGAGCCTTCCATTCCCACCTTGTTGAGAGTTTTTATCAAGAAAGGGTGTTGGATTTTGTCAAATGCTTTTTCTGCATCAATTGATATGACTATGTGATTTTTATCTCTCAATTTGTTTATGTGATGTATCACGTTTATTGATTTGCGGATATTGTACCATCCTTGCATTCCCGGGATAAATCCTACTTGGTCATGGTGTATGATCTTTCTGATGTACTGCTGGAGCCGATTTGCTAGAATTTTGTTGAGGATTTTGGCATCTATGTTCATGAGGGATATTGGTCTGTAATTCTCTTTCATTGTGTTGTCTTTATCTGGTTTTGGTAGTAGGGTGATGCTGGCTTCATAGAAGGAGCTTGGAAGTGTTCCTTCCTCTTGAATTTTTTGGAATAGTCTGAGGAGGATAGGTTTTAGTTCTTCCTTGAATGTTTGGTAGAACTCTCCTGTGAAGCCGTCAGGCCCCGGGCTTTTGTTTGCCGGAAGCTTTTTGATGACTTCTTCAATTTCGTCCATAGTTATTGGCCTATTGAGCTGTTGAGATTCTTCTTGATTGATTTTTGGAAGGTTGTATTTTTCTAGGAATATGTCCATTTCCTCCAGGTTGTCCAGTTTGTTGGAATAGAGCTGTTCGTAGTATTTTGTAACAATCCTTTGTATCTCAGCGGGGTCTGTTGTTATTTCACCTCTTTCATTTCTGATTTTGTTTATTTGGGTCCTCTCTCTTTGCTTCTTGGTGAGCCTGGCTAGAGGTCCATCAATCTTGTTTATCTTTTCAAAGAACCAGCTCTTGGTTTTGTTGATCTTTTGTATTGTTTCTTTGGTCTCTATGTCGTTTATCTCCGCTCTGATCTTTGTTATTTCCTTCCTTCTGGTTACACTGGGCTTTTCTTGCTGCTCTTTTTCTAGCTCTTTGAGTTGTAGGGTTAGGTAATTTATTACCATTGTTTTCTTGTTTTTTGCAATAGGCTTGTAGAGCTATGAACTTCCCTCTCAAGACTGCTTTCGCTGTGTCCCATAGATTTTGGATTGTTGTGTTTTCATTGTCATTTGTTGCCATGATGTTTTTTTATTTCTTCTTTGATCTCTCTGGTGACCCAGTCCTTGTTTAATAGCATGCTGTTTAGTCTCCATGTGTTTGATTTCTTTGGATTGTATTTATTGTAGTTGATTTCCAGTTTTATGCCACTGTGATCTGAGAAGATGCTTGATATAATTTCTATCTTCTTGAATTTGAAGAGACTTTGCCTGTGACCCAGCATATGGTCTATCTTTGAAAATGACCCATGTGCACTTGAGAAGAATGTATATTCTGTGGCTTTGGGGTGAAATGTTCTGAAGATGTCAATTAATTCCATCTGGTCTAGTGAGTCATTTAGGATTGCTGTTTCTTTGCTGATTTTTTGTTTAGAGGATTTGTCCAATGGTGATAGTGGGGTATTAAAGTCTCCTACTATGATTGTATTGCTATTAATCTCTCCCTTGATATCCTCCAGGAGTTTTTTTATGTATTTGGGTGCTCCTATATTGGGAGCGTATATGTTTACCAGAATTATTTCTTCTTGTTGGATTTCTCCCTTTAGTATTATGAAGTGGCCTTCCTTATCTCTTGTTATGGCATTTACTTTGAGGTCTAATTTGTCAGATATAAGTATTGCTACCCCAGCTTTTTTTTTCATTTCCATTTGCCTGGAAGATATTTTTCCATCCCTTCACTTTCAATCTGTGTGAGTCTCTTGTTCTGAGGTGGGTCTCTTGTAGACAGCATATATATGGGTCATGCTTTTTTATCCATTCAGCCACTCGATGTCTTTTGATTGGAGCATTTAGTCCGTTTACATTTAAAGTTATTACTGAAAGGTATTTGTTTGTAGTCATATCTATTTTTGTGTCTCTATTCCTTCTTACCTGTTTATTTCTTCTTTTTACAGTATTCCCTTTAGCAATTCTTGCATTGCTGGTTTGGTGGTGATAAACTCCCTGAGTCTTTTTTTGTCTGCGAAGCTCCTGATTTCCCCTTCAATTTTGATTGATAGTCTTGCTGGATATAGTATTCTTGGATTCAGTCCTTTGCTTTGCAACACTTTGTATACCTCCTTCCATTCACTTCTAGCTTGTTGTGTTTCTGTTGAGTAATCATTTGACAATCTGATGGGTGTTCCTTTGTAGGTAACTCTCTGTCTCTCTCTTGCTGCCTTTAAGATTCTCTCTTTATCATTTATATTTGCCATTGAGATTATGACATGTCTTGGTGTGGGTCTTTTGGGGTTGATCCTGCTTGGGACTCTCTGTACTTGCGTAACTTTTATCTTTCCCATATCCGGGAAGTTTTCTGTCATTATTTCTTCAAATAGATTTTCTAATCCCTGCTGCTCTTCTTGTCCTTCTGGCAGCCCTATTATACGCATGTTACTTCGCTTCATGTTGTCCCGAAGCTCCCTTAGGCTTTCCTCCTGCTTTTTAATTTTTTTCTCCAATTGCTGTTCAGATTGAGCTTGTTTCTGTACCTGATCTTCTAACTCACTAATTCGGTCCTCTGCTTCTTGTAGTCTACTGTTGAAACTTTCCATGGTGTTTTTGATTGTAGCTATATCACTTTTCATTTCTTCCTGATTCTTGCATAAGTTGTTGATTTTCTCATCCATCCGATGTATAAATTCCACGACCATTGCTCTGAACTCCTTTTCGGTCATGTTGCAAGCTTCAGTTTCACTAATTTCCTTTCTTGGCGACTCCCACATTTTCTTTCCTCTGTGAGTTATTTCGTTTCCCCATTCTGGCTATCACCAGAAAGCTCAATCTTCCGTTTGTGTGGACCTCGGCCGTGCGCTGTGGGGACTTCGCTCCACCCGAGTTTCACTGAAGTGCTCTGACACTAGGACGTGTGGCTGCCTTTGGTTGGTGGGAACCAGACTTGCCCAGGGTCAGTGTCCCCAGTGTTCCGTGTGGTCTCGTGTGCACACTTAGAATCAGGGGCCCTGTCAGCACCACACTGTTGGTATGTGCCGAAAATGAGATCCTTAGCATGTGCCAGGAGTCAGAGTTTCCCTGTATCTGCACCAAGAATCAAGTGTCAGAGTCTCTGTTGCCTTGTGCAGTTTCTCGTTGAGAATCAGGGTCCCTGTGTGTGCATGCACCAACAATTGGGGTCGTTGGCTCTTAGTGTGAATGCGCTGTGAGTCAGGGATCCCAGGCAGCTGTGTCTGGCGTGCCCAAATTCCCTGAAGTGGAGCTGCGTCCTGTGTGTGCTCTCACTACTGAGCCAAACCGGCTAGGGCGCACACTCTCAAATCCCTGAAGGTGAGCTGCCTTTGTGCACTCTCCCCAGAATCCCCGAAGAAGCCCCTTTGTGCACGCTCTAAGATTCCCCGAAGGGGAGCTGTGATCCGCAAGCCAAATTCCCCCCAATTCCCCAGAGGGGAGCCCTCTGTGCGCACTGACAGATTTCCCCGAAGGTGAGCTGCTTCTGTCCTGCGCGCCAAATTCCCTAAGGCGGAGCGCGTCCCTGCGCAAAGCCCTGCAGCTTGAGCGAGGGGCGTGTCTATTAGTTACTATGGCGCTATCCGCGGGGAGGGGGATAGGCTCTTTGACTCACGGGAATCTGCTGGGAAGTCTGGATTCTTGTTGTTTCTTCCACTGAAGCTGTGATAGCAGTTCTCTGTCCCCAGTGGCTGCAGGGTCCTGGTTTGTGTCAGAAGCCAGGATCCGAGTCTCAGGCAGCTCTGTTTCTCAAGATGGCGTGGTTTCCGCGTCCGCACCAGCCGCCGAGAAGTGTCCGCTTTGTGCGCGGGGCTCCGCCGTCTAGGACTGCCCGGTTAGACAGCCCCTTGGAAGCCCTGCAGAATCTATCTGACCCTAGCTCATACAGACACACACACCACACACGTCTACCCGTCTATGCTCTCCTCTATGGGTTTCCTCACTCACACTCTCTCTCTCCCTACCTTCTTGCCGGTCGCCATCTTTCTCCCGGAAGTCTCAAACAACAGTTTTTTTATATAAGATGGATGCTTTAATACGGTCTCACAGCCCTGTCCCAGCACACAGGACTTTTTCTCAGAAGGCCCAGTAGTCTCACTCCAAATTTGGAAGACAAAGAACTGAAAAAGGTATATATAGGAAAGACTTCCTCTATTTGGGGCCCCAGAATTTGAGAAGCAATTTTTCCTCTGGGCCCGCTAGCGCTAGCGAAATGAAAAGGACTCCAAATGAATCTGGCGTATTGATGAAGGCGCCCTTCTGATTTACAATATAACATCATGACCTAGGCCAGCATCTTCCCTGACAGAGATCAGCTTCGATCTTTACTGAGCCTCTTGTCTTTTTGCCCTGTGGGATGTCAGGGAAACTTGTAACTTCCATTTTTTCTGGACCCCTCGGGGCACAACCTGTGGCACCAGGTTGCAGCCCAGGGATTCCCTCAGAGTTACTGTTATTGTGATAATTGTCGACTGTTAACTGTCCTGTACCCACCTACGTAAAAGGGGCATGTGTCTGTCATTTCACTTTTTATCCAGTCCCAGAGGTTCCCCCCCCTTTGCTTTCTCCCGCCTCCCTAATCTGTGCCAATCCAGCTCAGTCAGGTTTGGTGAGCCTGAGAGCGGGCGGTAAAGGATTGAGAAAAGACAGACAAGAGAGAAATAAACTGGGTCTGGGTGGGACGCTGTCTTCTCTGATGGAGAGCTAGCGACAGCGCCACAGACTACAAGGCGAGTCTTTATTTTATAGCCAGATCCCACAAGGTAAAGTAAGGGCGTGGCTATAACGTTCTCCTGGGTTTCGAATCTACTCAATTACATGCACCTGGTCAAGCTTTGTTTCCTTGCTGCACTTCCTGCAGCCCATATCACTCAGCCACCTGGGGCCACAGGTTCAGACCAGAGGTTCAAGATTACAACTATAATTGTGCTGGGAGGGCTAGGACCTGTATGTGGCTTTGTCATGAGAGGACCGTGCCCTCTCATTAGTCCGAAGCTTGAACCTGTGCAAACACTGTGGCCACTCTCCACACTAATCTATCACCAATGGATTTCAAGTAACCCACTTAGGTCTCCTCCTCTGATGGAAATTTATAAAACTAAGTGAAAGCCTCCATTCTTGGGAGCATTGCCTCAATGCACTGAGATTCTGCTTCCCAGCAATTGTCGACAGTTTGGCTCAAATAAACTCACAAAAACTTTATAGACTGTTTCTTATGTTAAAAGGTAATCTATGCACCTTGCAAACATCTGAAACAACACACAAAACCTTCTGAAACGCTTCCTATTAGAAGTTTGGAGTGTCACCCAGACTTTTTGAAATGTGGTGTTGGTTTGCCCAGTTGGTATGGCTCAGCGGTTGAGTGTTGACCTATGAACCACGAGGTCACGACTCTATTCCCAGTCAGGGCACCTGCCCAGGTTGTGAGCTCGATCCCACAAAGAGGAAGGGAGAGGGGAAAAGAGATAGAAACATCAATGATGAGAAAGAATCCTTGATTGGCTGCCCCCTGCACACCCGCCACTGGGGATGCAGTCTGCAACCCAGGCATGTGTCCCAACCGGGAATCGAACCATGATCTCCCAGTTCCTAGGTTGATGCTCAACCACTGAGCCACCTGGCCGGGCAGGAACATGGTTTTATTAGCATATTGCTGCATAGCAAGTCTCAAACAAAGGAGCTTTAAATGTTTTATATTGTCTCTCATGGTTCTGTGGCTGGAATGCTGGGCAGCTCTCACCCAGGGCCTCTCTATTGCAGTCAGATGCTGGCTGGGGCTGTACTCACTTGAAGTCTCGACTGGGCTGGATGTCCCAGGCAGCTTGCTCACATGGATTTTTTAACAAAACAAACAAAAAACACCAAAGCAGAGCAACATCTCTGGTCTCAGAGTGGATCAGGCTAAGGGTTTGGAGACCAGGCAAGGACCGCTGAAGCCTCCTGCCCCCCGGAGCTGACCAGGCTGACAGGCAGTGACATATCTCCAAAGCCCACACACAGTAAGCGCTTCCCGGGCCTTACAAAGAAGCCCCCGACGTGAGGCAGCAAATGCTCCTCGTACCACACAAAGGTCACGCCTGATTCCGCCTCCTGTCACACAAAACGCGCTTGATTCAGCTTGGATCTTAGGTAAGACGATGGGGATTGCCGAGCTGTGGCTGGGACTCTAAACAGGAAAATTCCTGGCAAGAGTCCAGGCCTCAGCCCCAGGAGCCCCCAGTCCAAGAAGCAAGTGGGATCCCCGGTACTCGCCCCAGGGGAGTCCCTTGCTTACCTCCCCTCATGGTTGCCAGAATATGTAACCGGACAATGAAGGGGTCAGGGCTGCCTGTCACTATTGGAGCCAATTCAGCAGAGACAGGGATCCAGCCTAACACTCATCTCTCCATGATAACAGGCCGCTCCGGGAGGCAGAGGATGGGCCACATTTCCCCCAGGTCCCGTGTGCAACTCCCAGCCAGGTTATCATGTGCTTTCTCTAATTGGAACAGGACCGTCACGGTTAGCAGAGCATGCTTAGTATTTCTTACCACTGTTGCTAGTCCCCCCATATCCTACTTCTGCCCCTAACAGAAACATGCTGGACCTGGGTTGAGGAAGGAGCCTTGATGAGTGTCCTATTGCTGACACCAAGGGCTGCGAACTGAGTGGCTGAAAACAACAGAAAGGCGTGGACCCTCTCACCATCTAGAGGCAGCAGCCCACACTCCAGCGGCCAGCAGGACCACACTCTCTCTGCAGGCTCCAGACAGCCTGTGCCTGGCTCTTCCCGCTGTTGGTGAAGTCAGTGCCATGGCTGGTGGCCGCCACTCCCATCTCCGTCTCCACGTGGTCTCATCACCTTCGCTCCTGCTCAGCCTCAGGTCTCCCGCTAACCCCGCTCACAGACAAACCCCTGTGATTGCATCTAGGGTCCCCTGGATAACCTCCCATCTCGGGATCCTTCATTTAATCTGCAGAGTCCCTTTTGCTGTGTAAGTTCACACCACAGGCCCCAGGAAGTGGGTATCTGTGGGAAATTCTCTTCAGCCACCACAGTGAGCGTGGTCATGAGGACAGACGCAGGCTTGTTTCCCCACACACACCACCACGCCCTTCTGCAACTCAGCAACGGGTCACCCCATCTTTCCTCCACAAACAGAATTTTTTTCTACAGCAACCTCCAATTTCTAAAGATCTAGCTTTTTTTTTTCATTGCAAAGGGTGGACAAAAAGGGGCCACATGCTAACCTGATTAACTCGGGGAAGGCCTTCGTGGTGGTCTTTCAAACTCAGAGAGCTACAGTAACCACAAAGGATGGTCTGACATGAAAACCATTTCATTACAAAGCAGTTTATAGTGGGTAGTCATTGAAGCATAGTAACCTCCATCTTGAGTAAAAACTGCTGTTTAAAACTTTTAACCCTCGCCCCGGAGCCAAAGGCCACGCACCCCTGGGTCCGGGTGAAGCTGGATCCCGGTCCGGGTGAGGCCGTGCCCCTGGGTCCAGGAGAGGCCACGCGCCCCTGGGACTGGGTGTAGCTGAATCCCGGGTCCGGGTGAGGCCGTGCGCCCCTGGATCCAGGTGAGGCTGGATCCCGGGTCCGGGTGAGGCTGCGTGCCCCTGGGTCCGGGTGAAGCTGGATCCCGGGTCCAGGAGAGGCCATGCGCCCCTGGATCCAGGTGAGGCTGGGTCCCGGTCCCGGGTCCGGGTGAGGCCGCGCCCCTGGGTCCGGGAGAGGCCACGCGCCCCTGGGTCCGGGTGGGGGCTGGATCCCGGGACCGGGTAAGGCCAAGCACACCTGGGTCTGGGTGAGGCCACGCGCCCCAAGGCCTGGGTGATGCTGGGTCCCAGGTCCAGATGAGGCTGCGCGCCCCTGAGTCCGGGTGAAGCCGCACCCCTGGGGCCGGGTGAGAACAAACCAGAGGGAGTCGGACCTGCATTACCACCATTTGCCCACCATCCAGAGCTGAAAAGTCAGTGCCGACATGTACACATAAGGAACTGGTGGACATTGAAATTGGGTCTCAAAAGAACTGTTGGTCCAGAAAGAAACTTACTACAGACTGATTCATTTGCCTGTCAGCAAAAAACTATTATTGCTCATCTCACATTCGGTTCTTATAAGTGTATTTCTAGTAACACATGATCTCACTCATCTAGGGGAAATGATGAACAACATAGACTGATGAACAAGAACAGACCCAGAAACAAGGAGGCATCGATCGGACTGTCAGGCCTCAGAGGGAGGGTAGGGGAGGGTGGGGGGAGGGGGGAGAGATCAACCAAAGGACTTGTGTGCATGCATACAATCCTAACCAATGGTTAAGGACAACAGGGGGATGGGGGCATCCGTGGGGAGGGGTGGGGGATGGGAATGGGGGGATGAGGACAAATATGTGACACCTTAATCAATAAAGAAATTTAACAAAAAACAAAAAAACTTTAACCCTGCTATTCTGGCTTTTGTAAACGTTTGCTTGCTTAAATAATAGGGAAAAATAAGACTACTCCCATTCCAGAGAGGCCATAAACTATGCCCCAGACAGAGTTGTCAGTGCTGGCACCAGGCCAGGCCTTGAGATGCAGTTAGAAAACCGGAGAAGAACCAAGCAATACTTAGAGAGATCGAGTTGCATTTATTATACGCGGGTCCAGAGGAAAATGTCTCTCAAAATTCTGGGCCCCAACATGGAGGAATTTTCCCTATTTATATGTTTTTACCTTCTTTGTCTCCCAAATATGGGGTGTTTCCGGCCCCCTTTGCAAGTTCTTAAAGAGCCCCTATGTGCTGGGGCCTTGAGACCTCAACCAAAGGCTTGGCCTGGTGCCAGCATTGATAATTTTGTCTGGGGAAGGTTTTAATGGCCTCTCTGAAGTGGGAGTAGTCTTTTTTTTTTTTGGGGGGGGGGGAGGGGAGTAGTCTTAGTCCTTATTTTCCTTATTATTTAAGCAAGCAAGCATTTACAGAAGCCAAATAGCAGGATTAAAATTTCAAACAACAGTTTTTATTTTATTTTTTTTTCCAATTTTTTTATTAAGGTATTATATGTGTACATATCTTACCATTGCCCCCCCCCCCCCACCCCACTCCCATATATGCCCTCGCCCCCCAGAGTTTTGCGTCCATTGGTTATGCTTATATGCATGCATACAAGTCCTTTGATTGATCTCTTATCTTCCCCACCTCTCCCTAACCTTCCTGCTGTAATTTGACAGGCTGTTTGATGCTTTACTGCCTCTGTATCTATCTTTTTGTTTTTCAGTTTATAATGTTCTTTATTATCCATAAATGAGTGAGATCATGTGGTATTTTTCTTTCATTGACTTGCTTATTTCACTTAACATAATGTTCTCCAATTCCATCCAGGTTGCTGCAAATGGTAAGAATTCCTTCTTTTTTATGGCAGCATAATATTCCATTGTGTAGATGTACCATAGTTTTCTGATCCAGTCATCTGCTGATGGGCACCTAGGCTGTTTTCCAGATCTTAGCTATTGTAAATTGTGCTGCTATGAACATAGGGGTGCATATTTCCTTTCTTATTGGTGTTCCCAGTTTCTTAGGATATATTCCCCCCAAATGGGAGTTCCATTTTCAGTTTTTTGAGGAAACTCCATACTGTTCTCCACAGTGGCTGCACCAGTCTGCATTCCCACCAGCAGTGCACGAGGGTTCCTTTTTCTCCGCATCCTCGCCAACACTTGTCGTTTGTTGATTTGTTGATGATAGCCATTCTGACAGGTGTGAGATGATAGCGCATTGTTGTTTTGATTTGCATCTCTCGGATAATTAGTGACCTTGAGCATGTTTTCATGTGTCTCTTGGCCTTCCTTCTGTCTTCTTTGGAAAAGATTCTATTTAGGTCCGTTGCCCATTTTTTTATTGGATCATTTATCTTCCTTTTATTAAGTTGTATAAGCTGCCTGTAGATGTTGGAGATTAAACCTTTATCAGTGATGCCATTTGCAAATATGTTCTCCCATGCAGTGGGCTTTCTTGTTGTTTTGTTGATAGTTTCTTTTGCTGTAAAAAAGCTTTTTATTTTGATGTAGTCCCATTTGTTTATTTTCTCTTTAGCTTCCATTGCCCTAGGGGCAGTATCGGTGAAGAAGTTCTTTTGACATATGTCTGAGATTTTGCTGCCTGTGGATTCCTCTAGTATTTTTATGGTTCCCGTCTTATGTTTAAGTCCTGTATCCATTTTGAGTTTATTTTTGTGTATGGTGTAAGTTGGTGATCTAGCTTCATTTTTTTGCATGTGTCTGTCCAATTTTCCCAACACCATTTATTGAAGAGACTGTCTTTATTCCATTGTATGTTCATGCCTCCTTTGTCAAATATTAATTGAGCATAGTGGTTTGGATCAATATCTGGATTCTCTATTCTGTTCCATTGATCTATATGTCTGTTCTTGTGCCAGTACCAGGCTGTTTTGAGAATAGTGGCTTTGTAATACAGCTTGAAATCTGGTATTGAGATCCCTCCTACTTTATTCTTCTTTCTCAGGATTGCTGTGGCTATTCGGGGTCTTTTTTTATTCCAGATGAATTTTTGGAGAGTTCTTTCAAGGTCTGTGAAATATGCCGTTGGTATTTTAATGGGGAGTGCATTGAATCTATAGATTGCTTTGGGTAGTATGGACATTTTAATGATGTTGATTCTACCAATCCATGAACATGGTATGTTCTTCCATCTGTTTACATCTTCCTCTATCTCTTTTTTCAGTGTCCTGTAGTTTTCCGTGTATAGGTCTTTTACCTCCTTAGTTAAAGTTTATTCCTAGGTATCTTAATTTTTTTGGTGCGATGGTAAATGGGATTGCCTTTTTAGTCTCTCTGTCTGTAAGTTCACTATTGGTGTATAGAAAGGCCATAGATTTCTTGGCGTTAATTTTGTATCCTGCTACATTGCCGAATTCATTTATTAAGTCTATTAGTTTTTTGACGGAGTCTTTCGGATTTTTTATGTACAATATCATGTCGTCTGCAAATAAAGACAGCTTTACTTGTTCTTTTTCCAATTTGGATGCCTTTTATTTCTTCTTCTTGTCTAATTGCATTAGCTAATACTTCCAGTACTATGTCAAACAGGAGTGGTGAGAGTGGGCATCCCTGTCTTGTTCCTGTTCTTAGGGGAAATGTTTTTAGCTTTTGTCCATTGAGTATGATGTTTGCTGTGGGTTTATCATATATAGCTTTTATTATGTTGAGGTATGAGCCTTCCATTCCCACCTTGTTGAGAGTTTTTATCAAGAAAGGGTGTTGGATTTTGTCAAATGCTTTTTCTGCATCAATTGATATGACTATGTGATTTTTATCTCTCAATTTGTTTATGTGATGTATCACGTTTATTGATTTGCGGATATTGTACCATCCTTGCATTCCCGGGATAAATCCTACTTGGTCATGGTGTATGATCTTTCTGATGTACTGCTGGAGCCGATTTGCTAGAATTTTGTTGAGGATTTTGGCATCTATGTTCATGAGGGATATTGGTCTGTAATTCTCTTTCATTGTGTTGTCTTTATCTGGTTTTGGTAGTAGGGTGATGCTGGCTTCATAGAAGGAGCTTGGAAGTGTTCCTTCCTCTTGAATTTTTTGGAATAGTCTGAGGAGGATAGGTTTTAGTTCTTCCTTGAATGTTTGGTAGAACTCTCCTGTGAAGCCGTCAGGCCCCGGGCTTTTGTTTGCCGGAAGCTTTTTTGATGACTTCTTCAATTTCGTCCATAGTTATTGGCCTATTGAGCTGTTGAGATTCTTCTTGATTGATTTTTGGAAGGTTGTATTTTTCTAGGAATATGTCCATTTCCTCCAGGTTGTCCAGTTTGTTGGAATAGAGCTGTTCGTAGTATTTTGTAACAATCCTTTGTATCTCAGCGGGGTCTGTTGTTATTTCACCTCTTTCATTTCTGATTTTGTTTATTTGGGTCCTCTCTCTTTGCTTCTTGGTGAGCCTGGCTAGAGGTCCATCAATCTTGTTTATCTTTTCAAAGAACCAGCTCTTGGTTTTGTTGATCTTTTGTATTGTTTCTTTGGTCTCTATGTCGTTTATCTCCGCTCTGATCTTTGTTATTTCCTTCCTTCTGGTTACACTGGGCTTTTCTTGCTGCTCTTTTTCTAGCTCTTTGAGTTGTAGGGTTAGGTAATTTATTACCATTGTTTCTTGTTTTTTGCAATAGGCTTGTAGAGCTATGAACTTCCCTCTCAAGACTGCTTTCGCTGTGTCCCATAGATTTTGGATTGTTGTGTTTTCATTGTCATTTGTTGCCATGATGTTTTTTATTTCTTCTTTGATCTCTCTGGTGACCCAGTCCTTGTTTAATAGCATGCTGTTTTAGTCTCCATGTGTTTGATTTCTTTGGATTGTATTTATTGTAGTTGATTTCCAGTTTTATGCCACTGTGATCTGAGAAGATGCTTGATATAATTTCTATCTTCTTGAATTTGAAGAGACTTTGCCTGTGACCCAGCATATGGTCTATCTTTGAAAATGACCCATGTGCACTTGAGAAGAATGTATATTCTGTGGCTTTGGGGTGAAATGTTCTGAAGATGTCAATTAATTCCCATCTGGTCTAGTGAGTCATTTAGGATTGCTGTTTCTTTGCTGATTTTTTGTTTAGAGGATTTGTCCAATGGTGATAGTGGGGTATTAAAGTCTCCTACTATGATTGTATTGCTATTAATCTCTCCCTTGATATCCTCCAGGAGTTTTTTTATGTATTTGGGTGCTCCTATATTGGGAGCGTATATGTTTACCAGAATTATTTCTTCTTGTTGGATTTCTCCCTTTAGTATTATGAAGTGGCCTTCCTTATCTCTTGTTATGGCATTTACTTTGAGGTCTAATTTGTCAGATATAAGTATTGCTACCCCAGCTTTTTTTTTCATTTCCATTTGCCTGGAAGATATTTTTCCATCCCTTCACTTTCAATCTGTGTGAGTCTCTTGTTCTGAGGTGGGTCTCTTGTAGACAGCATATATATGGGTCATGCTTTTTTATCCATTCAGCCACTCGATGTCTTTTGATTGGAGCATTTAGTCCGTTTACATTTAAAGTTATTACTGAAAGGTATTTGTTTGTAGTCATATCTATTTTTGTGTCTCTATTCCTTCTTACCTGTTTATTTCTTCTTTTTACAGTATTCCCTTTAGCAATTCTTGCATTGCTGGTTTGGTGGTGATAAACTCCCTGAGTCTTTTTTTGTCTGCGAAGCTCCTGATTTCCCCTTCAATTTTGATTGATAGTCTTGCTGGATATAGTATTCTTGGATTCAGTCCTTTGCTTTGCAACACTTTGTATACCTCCTTCCATTCACTTCTAGCTTGTTGTGTTTCTGTTGAGTAATCATTTGACAATCTGATGGGTGTTCCTTTGTAGGTAACTCTCTGTCTCTCTCTTGCTGCCTTTAAGATTCTCTCTTTATCATTTATATTTGCCATTGAGATTATGACATGTCTTGGTGTGGGTCTTTTGGGGTTGATCCTGCTTGGGACTCTCTGTACTTGCGTAACTTTTATCTTTCCCATATCCGGGAAGTTTTCTGTCATTATTTCTTCAAATAGATTTTCTAATCCCTGCTGCTCTTCTTGTCCTTCTGGCAGCCCTATTATACGCATGTTACTTCGCTTCATGTTGTCCCGAAGCTCCCTTAGGCTTTCCTCCTGCTTTTTAATTTTTTTCTCCAATTGCTGTTCAGATTGAGCTTGTTTCTGTACCTGATCTTCTAACTCACTAATTCGGTCCTCTGCTTCTTGTAGTCTACTGTTGAAACTTTCCATGGTGTTTTTGATTGTAGCTATATCACTTTTCATTTCTTCCTGATTCTTGCATAAGTTGTTGATTTTCTCATCCATCCGATGTATAAATTCCACGACCATTGCTCTGAACTCCTTTTCGGTCATGTTGCAAGCTTCAGTTTCACTAATTTCCTTTCTTGGCGACTCCACATTTTCTTTCCTCTGTGAGTTATTTCGTTTCCCCATTCTGGCTATCACCAGAAAGCTCAATCTTCCGTTTGTGTGGACCTCGGCCGTGCGCTGTGGGGACTTCGCTCCACCCGAGTTTCACTGAAGTGCTCTGACACTAGGACGTGTGGCTGCCTTTGGTTGGTGGGAACCAGACTTGCCCAGGGTCAGTGTCCCCAGTGTTCCGTGTGGTCTCGTGTGCACACTTAGAATCAGGGGCCCTGTCAGCACCACACTGTTGGTATGTGCCGAAAATGAGATCCTTAGCATGTGCCAGGAGTCAGAGTTTCCCTGTATCTGCACCAAGAATCAAGTGTCAGAGTCTCTGTTGCCTTGTGCAGTTTCTCGTTGAGAATCAGGGTCCCTGTGTGTGCATGCACCAACAAATGGGGGTCGTTGGCTCTTAGTGTGAATGCGCTGTGAGTCAGGGATCCCAGGCAGCTGTGTCTGGCGTGCCAAATTCCCTGAAGTGGAGCTGCGTCCTGTGTGTGCTCTCACTACTGAGCCAAACCGGCTAGGGCGCACACTCTCAAATCCCTGAAGGTGAGCTGCCTTTGTGCACTCTCCCAGAATCCCCGAAGAAGCCCCTTTGTGCACGCTCTAAGATTCCCCGAAGGGGAGCTGTGATCCGCAAGCCAAATTCCCCCCAATTCCCCAGAGGGGAGCCCTCTGTGCGCACTGACAGATTTCCCCGAAGGTGAGCTGCTTCTGTCCTGCGCGCCAAATTCCCTAAGGCGGAGCGCGTCCCTGCGCAAAGCCCTGCAGCTTGAGCGAGGGGCGTGTCTATTAGTTACTATGGCGCTATCCGCGGGGAGGGGGATAGGCTCTTTGACTCACGGGAATCTGCTGGGAAGTCTGGATTCTTGTTGTTTCTTCCACTGAAGCTGTGATAGCAGTTCTCTGTCCCCAGTGGCTGCAGGGTCCTGGTTTGTGTCAGAAGCCAGGATCCGAGTCTCAGGCAGCTCTGTTTCTCAAGATGGCGTGGTTTCCGCGTCCGCACCAGCCGCCGAGAAGTGTCCGCTTTGTGCGCGGGGCTCCGCCGTCTAGGACTGCCCGGTTAGACAGCCCCTTGGAAGCCCTGCAGAATCTATCTGACCCTAGCTCATACAGACACACACACCACACACGTCTACCCGTCTATGCTCTCCTCTATGGGTTCCTCACTCACACTCTCTCTCTCCCTACCTTCTTGCCGGTCGCCATCTTTCTCCCGGAAGTCTCAAACAACAGTTTTTATATAAGATGGATGCTTTAATACGGTCTCACAGCCCTGTCCCAGCACACAGGACTTTTTCTCAGAAGGCCCAGTAGTCTCACTCCAAATTTGGAAGACAAAGAACTGAAAAAGGTATATATAGGAAAGACTTCCTCTATTTGGGGCCCCAGAATTTGAGAAGCAATTTTTCCTCTGGGCCCGCTAGCGCTAGCGAAATGAAAAGGACTCCAAATGAATCTGGCGTATTGATGAAGGCGCCTTCTGATTTACAATATAACATCATGACCTAGGCCAGCATCTTCCCTGACAGAGATCAGCTTCGATCTTTACTGAGCCTCTTGTCTTTTTGCCCTGTGGGATGTCAGGGAAACTTGTAACTTCCATTTTTCTGGACCCCTCGGGGCACAACCTGTGGCACCAGGTTGCAGCCCAGGGATTCCCTCAGAGTTACTGTTATTGTGATAATTGTCGACTGTTAACTGTCCTGTACCCACCTACGTAAAAGGGGCATGTGTCTGTCATTTCACTTTTTATCCAGTCCCAGAGGTTCCCCCCCTTTGCTTTCTCCCGCCTCCCTAATCTGTGCCAATCCAGCTCAGTCAGGTTTGGTGAGCCTGAGAGCGGGCGGTAAAGGATTGAGAAAAGACAGACAAGAGAAATAAACTGGGTCTGGGTGGGACGCTGTCTTCTCTGATGGAGAGCTAGCGACAGCGCCACAGACTACAAGGCGAGTCTTTATTTTATAGCCAGATCCCACAAGGTAAAGTAAGGGCGTGGCTATAACGTTCTCCTGGGTTTCGAATCTACTCAATTACATGCACCTGGTCAAGCTTTGTTTCCTTGCTGCACTTCCTGCAGCCCATATCACTCAGCCACCTGGGGCCACAGGTTCAGACCAGAGGTTCAAGATTACAACTATAATTGTGCTGGGAGGGCTAGGACCTGTATGTGGCTTTGTCATGAGAGGACCGTGCCCTCTCATTAGTCCGAAGCTTGAACCTGTGCAAACACTGTGGCCACTCTCCACACTAATCTATCACCAATGGATTTCAAGTAACCCACTTAGGTCTCCTCCTCTGATGGAAATTTATAAAACTAAGTGAAAGCCTCCATTCTTGGGAGCATTGCCTCAATGCACTGAGATTCTGCTTCCCAGCAATTGTCGACAGTTTGGCTCAAATAAACTCACAAAAACTTTATAGACTGTTTCTTATGTTAAAAGGTAATCTATGCACCTTGCAAACATCTGAACAACACACAAAACCTTCTGAAACGCTTCCTATTAGAAGTTTGGAGTGTCACCCAGACTTTTTGAAATGTGGTGTTGGTTTGCCCAGTTGGTATGGCTCAGCGGTTGAGTGTTGACCTATGAACCACGAGGTCACGACTCTATTCCCAGTCAGGGCACCTGCCCAGGTTGTGAGCTCGATCCCACAAAGAGGAAGGGAGAGGGGAAAAGAGATAGAAACATCAATGATGAGAAAGAATCCTTGATTGGCTGCCCCCTGCACACCCGCCACTGGGGATGCAGTCTGCAACCCAGGCATGTGTCCCAACCGGGAATCGAACCATGATCTCCCAGTTCCTAGGTTGATGCTCAACCACTGAGCCACCTGGCCGGGCAGGAACATGGTTTTATTAGCATATTGCTGCATAGCAAGTCTCAAACAAAGGAGCTTTAAATGTTTTATATTGTCTCTCATGGTTCTGTGGCTGGAATGCTGGGCAGCTCTCACCCAGGGCCTCTCTATTGCAGTCAGATGCTGGCTGGGGCTGTACTCACTTGAAGTCTCGACTGGGCTGGATGTCCCAGGCAGCTTGCTCACATGGCCGGCAGTTGGTTCTCGCTGTCAAGTGGGAGCACAGCTGGCATTTTTAACAGAGTGCCTACATGTGAGCTCTCTGTATGGTTTGGGCTGAGAAGCAAAATGAGGAGTGAAATGGGTACAGTTGGGGTCAGATTGCCTGGGTTTTCATCTTTCCACCCACCTACCACCTCCCAACACACACACTTATTTCAGGTTTGAGCACAACATCCAGGTTCTCCCATCCCCCCACCCCACCTGTGACAGATTAGATTACTCTTCAAAATAAATAGATTTCTGCTGAAACTGGTTTGGCTCAGTGGATAGAGCGTCGGCCTGTGGACTCAAGTGTCCCAGGTTCGATTCCGGGCAAAGGCATGTACCTTGGTTGCGGGCACATCCCCAGTAGGGGGTGTGCGGGAGGCAGCTGATCGATGTTTCTCTCTCATCGATGTTTCTAACTCTCTATCCCTCTCTCTTCCTCTCTGTGAAAAAATCAATAAAATATTTTTTAAAAATAAATAAATAAATAAATAGATTTCGTAAAAAATTTTAAGACTTCGCCAAAACCGGTTTGGCTCGGTGGATAGAGCGTCGGCCTGTGGACTCAGGGGTCCCGGGTTCGATTCCGGTCAAGGGCATGTACATTGGTTGCGGGCACATCCCCAGTAGGGGGTGTGCAGGAGGCAGCTGATCGATGTTTCTCTCTCATCGATGTTTCTAACTCTCTATCCCTCTCTCTTCCTCTCTGTGAAAAAATCAATAAAATATATTTAAAAAAATAAAAATAAAAATTTTAAGACTTCACTCTATCCACCTCATCTCCTAGGAAGGAATGTACTTCTGCACCTTTGTACTGGAGTTGGCCATGTGACTTGATTGGCCAATAGGATGATGGCACATAGAACACATACAGAGATGTGAAACGTACCTGTGCACTTGGGCTCCCTGCCACCACCAGGAGAAGAATATTCCTGGGATAGCCCTCTGGTCCCAGCTACTGGATGCACTTGCCAACGCCAGCCAAGATCAGCCCACCCACAAACACTTGAGGAAGCCCAATCAAGATCAATGGGCCGCCCTAACCGATTTGGCTCAGTGGATAGAGCGTCAGCCTGCGGACTAAAGGGTCCCAGGTTCGATTCTGGTCAAGGGCATGTACCTTGGTTGCAGGCACATCCCCAGTAGGGGGTGTGCAGGAGGCAGCTGATCGATGTTTCTCTCCCATCGATGTTTCTAACTCTATCCCTCTCCATTCCTCTCTGTAAAAAATCAATAAAATATATTAAAAAAAAAAAAAAAGATCAATGGGCCACTCAACCATGGCCAGACCCAAGCAAGCCCCAGATGACCTCAGACATATGGGACAGCCCCGCCAAGATCAGCAGAGCCACCCGGCCACAATCAGCTGACCCTCAGCCAAACCCCCAGATGCATGTGCTAAATAAGTGTCCATATGTGTACATCACACAGGTTTTGGTTGTTTGTTACCCAAAGATGATTAACTGATACATTACCAGCAGTATATCCACAGACATGGTTGCAACGTGAGTGTGTGACGACTGTCAGATTATATTTTATTTTATGTATGATCCAGGGGTTACATAGCAAGATGGTGCTGGCAGAATGGTAAAAAGTTATACCCAGAAGCAGATGTTAAATACAGATGACCTGGAAGGCTAAAGACAGTTTTGCAACTACATGAGTTTCAGGGTGATGTGGTTGGGGGATTAACAGGCATGCTCATGAGCTGGCTGGTTTTCACCCAGATTTTCTCAGAGGCTAGATAATGTGTGATATTGCAACACAGCAAATGCAGAAGCCACTCAGAGAATCCACTTGTTGTCTATTGAGCAGATGGTAAGTATTCTCAAAAATGTAAAATAATGCTACTTTTTTAAAAAAAAAAATTTATTCTTTGATTTAAAGAGTGAGAGAAACTTTGAGGTGTTGCAATACTTACTTATGCATTCATTGGTTGATTCTTGCATATGCCCTGACTGGGGATCGAACCCCAACTTTGGTGTATCAGGGTAAAGCTCTAATCAACCAGGGACATAATGCCACTTTTCTCATCATATTTTTTATTTTGGAAAATATAACATTTCTCTATGTTATTTGTGTTAAAATACAATGAGTTAAAAAAAATCAATAGATGAATGGGTGAACAAAAGGTGGCATCCATACAATGGAATATTACTCAGCCTTAAAAAGGAAGGAAATTCTGAAACGCGCTGTTAGGCAGGATAGATAGATACTAAGGCAGGGGAGGGGGATTATTATCACATCCAAGCAGCCCCGAATCCTGCCGAGACTAAATTATCAACAGTTAAACTTCAGTGACAACAGGGAGCTTGAAACCCCATATGCTAATCCCCATACCAGAGGAGGAAAATCTTAAAGCTTACAAGAGCCTGGCCAGTGTTGCTCAGTGGTTGAGCATCAACCTGGGAACCAGGGGGTCACAGTTTGATTCCCAGTCAGGGCCCAGGTTGCAGCCTCAGTCCCCAGTGGGAGGCATGCAGAAGGCAGCCCATCAATGATTCTCTCTCATCATTGATGTTTCTCTCTCTCTCCCTCTTTCTTTCTCTCTGAAATCAATAAAAAAAAAAAAATTTTTTTTAAGCTTGCAACAAAAAGATATATCACCCTTAAAACCCCAATGGGTGGGGCGCTCAGACTAGCTGAGTTGCCCACTTGTGCTATATGCCAACTGTATTCTTTTTTTTAAAATATATTTTATTGATTTTTTACAGAGAGGAAGGGAGAGGGAGAGTTAGAAATATCGATGAGAGAGAAACATCTATCAGCTGCCTCCTGCACACTCCCTACTGGGGATGTGCCCGAAACCAAGGTACATGCTCTTGACCGGAATTGAACCTGGGACCCTTTAGTCCGCAGGCCGACGCTCTATCCACTGAGCCAAACCAGCTAGGGCGCCAACTGTATTCTTAATAAAATCACTTGCTTTGCTTCAACACTATTGTCACTTGTCTGAAGTCTTCTTACCAGTGTGACAAGGGCCAAGGAGGGGGGACCCCCCCCTTCCAACTAGGGAGGCTCTCCGGTAACAATGCTACAACGTGGATGAACCTTGAAAACATTATGCTAAGTGAAATGAGGCAGATGCAAAAAGACAAATATTGCATGATTCCATTTGCATTAAGTAAACAGAATAGGCAAATTCATAGAGACAGAAATAGAACAGAGGTCACCAAGGATTGGGAGGCGGGAAGACAGGGAGTTAATGTTTAATGGGTAGAGTTTTAGTTTGGGAAGATGAAAAAGTTCTTGAGTCAAATGGTAGTGATGGTTGCACAACAATGTGAATTTACTTAATGCCACTGAACTGTACATTTGAAAAATGGTAAAATGGGACCTCGCCAGTTTGGCTCAGTGGATAGAGCATCAGCCTGTGAACCAAAGGGTTCAGGGTTTGATTCTGGTCAAGGGCACCTACCTGGGTTGGAGGCTCCTCCCCGGCCCTGGCCCTGGTCAGGGCCTGTGCAGGAGGCAACCAATCGATGTGTTTCTCTCACATCGATATTTCTCTCTGTCTTTCCTTCTCTCCTCTACTCTCTCTAAAAATCAATGGACTAATATCCTCGGGTGAGGATTAAAAAGTAAATAAATAGTTAAAATGGTACATTTTATGTTATGTATATTTTACCACAATAAAATAATTGCCAAAAGTGCAATTAACTTTATGGTTATTTTGAAATAAATTAATAAATAATTTTTAACTTCTCAATCTTAATTTAACATTTAAATATTATAGATATAACTCACCAATACAAAAACTCTTGGGGTCCTCAATAATTTTTAAGAGTGTAAAAGAATCCTGAGCCCTAACCGGTTTGGCTCAGTGGATAGAGCGTCAGCGTGCTGACTCAAGGGTCCCAGGTTCGATTCCAGTCAAGGGCATGTACTTTGGTTGCGGGCACATACCCAATGGGGAGTGTGCAGGAGGCAGCTGATCAATGTTTCTAACTTTCTAACCCTCTCCCTTCATCTCTGTAAAAAATCAATAAAATATTTTTTTAAAAGAATCCTGAGACCAACAAGTTTGACAAATGCTGCTCTTTGTAAAGGTGAGGTGAGCCTAAGCTAGCTGCCACTGGTATTTGTCTGCAAGGATGAAGCACGGAGCGAACTCCCAGGAATTAAATTGCAAAAATATATACTTTGAATTTTTTCTGGGTAAAGTAGACAGGCGACCTCTAGTGGAAATATAAGGTACTGCTTGACAGTGAAAATTTTCTAGACTGAGTAATTTACACTGTTCAGTCCACTGAGATTCTAAAACGGAGACAGAGATAGTCGCCTGAAATTAGGTCTTTATTTCAGGACTAGAGGCCCAGTGCACAAGATTCGTGCACTTGTGGGGGGGGGGTCCCTCAGCCTGGCCTGCGCCCTCTTGCAATCCGGGAGCCCCCGGGGGATATCTGAATGACGGCTTAGGCCCGGGAGTGGGCCTAAGCCGTCAGTCGGACATCCTTAGTGCTGTTGAGGCGGGGGGAGAGGCTCCCACCACTGCCGCTGTGCTCCCCAGCAGTGAGCCCGACTCTTGGCTGAGCAGTTCTCCCCCTGTGGGAGCGCACTCACCACCAGGGGGCAGCTCCTGCATTGAGCATCTGCCCCCTGGTGGTCAGTGCATGTCATAGTGACTGGTTGTTCCATCATTCAGTCTATTTGCATATTAGCCTTTTATTATAGACTCTAATATAGAGGATATTTTTTTTTATCCTCACCCACGGAGACTTTTTCCCATTGATTTTTAGAGAGAGTGGGAGGGAGGGGGAGAGAAGAGAGAGAAAAAACATCCAAGTTTGAGAAAGACCACATCAATTGGTTGCCTCCCTCACATGGCCCAGGGCCGGGGATCGAGCTTGCAACCCAGGTACATGCCCTTGACTGGACTCAAACCTGGGACCTTTCATTCCACGGGCTGACGCTCCACCCACCGGCTAGGGCTCAGCATATTAAATTTAACCCTGAGCCATGCCTCCTCTCACACACAGAGACCCACCCTCACATACACACAATTACACACAGACATGTAGACATGATCAAACACACACCCAGTCTCTCACACAGACCCACAGATGCACACACAGAGAGAAATATTGTCACACCCCCAAAGAGACACAGCCTCACACATGGACACACTCATACAGTCACATATAGACACCCTTTCAAATACACAGACACACAACAGTAAAAATAGTATAGCATTAACCAAGGGGACTTAATAAGTGAGCTTCATTTTCTATTTTTAAAATATTGTAATGAAAAAAGAGTTTTGGCCCGAAGCCATTAAATAAATGTTGAGCAAATAATTAAGATGAATCTAGGTTTGGCAGCATGCCCAAGTGGAGGTCCATAATCTCTTAGCTGAAGTCCTTGGAGACAGATGCCTCTCAGAACTCAGAATTGTTCCAATTTTAGAAAGGTAATTCTGAGCGAATGCCATAGATTATGTAACACCCGCAAGGGCTAAAGTAGCCTCCTTCCTATCAGATATGTTAATATATTTGCAGCAAAATGTGTGAAAATTCACACCAAAGATGATAAATAAAGACTGTAAATAGCTCATATTAGTTGATTTGCCACCATATGAAACTGGGCCAAAATTACCCCCAAAAAATACATATTTTTTGGTTGTCACAGCTGTTTGGAAGTTGGAATTGCAGGTAAAGGATGCGGGATTCTATTAGCAGGCTCCTCACAGGTGCATCTACATATATTTCTGCTGTAATTGTAAATCTTTGATCCCAGGGATGGGCGCGGGAGAAACCACAGGATCCAGGAGCACGGCGACTCTTCATCGCCCCCTCCTGGCAGTCCCAGCCCTGCAGTTGGGCTGCAGAGTCAGGATGCCTACTAGCTTTGGTCCTGATTGGTCCAAACCTTCAGAGTAATCCCGCCTTCCCAAGTCTTAACCAACCAGCTATAGCACAGGCATCGGTTCTGGGTTGTCATGTGACCCAGGTTGATCCAACCAGGTGGAAGGAAAGCCCCTTGGCTGCTCAGTAGGGGCAAAGCCTCCTTGTAGCTGATGGATGGGAATGAAGGGTTCACAGGTGCCCGGATCTGTGGGCACCCGTGAAACTGCTTGAGGATGAGGTTGGTCCTGGGCACAGAAAGAACTAGAAATAGTACAGGTCCCTCTGGTGGCCATGGAGGGGCGCTGCTCAGACCCCTCTTGAATACTTCCTGCTGTTTTGATTTGTACTTAACTACAGGAGTTCTTATTTAATACAATAAGATGGTTTAAGTGTATAAAAAAAATTTCTTTTCCTTCTGCTGCAAGCACCACTGACAGCCCCCCAGTATTGGTGCCAAGGCCACGCCTCCCTCGGACTGCTCCCCATGACAAAGCCCAGTGCCCCCGGGCCCCTCTGATGGGCAGCCTTTGCCCAAGGACCACCGCCCCCGGGGACACGCACACACCGAGACTTTCTCAGAATTATACCACGGCCTGAGACTCCTCCCCCGGCCGCCCTGTCCTCTAACCTTTCACAGATCTCCGATGGAAGGATGGTGGTGATGGTTGCCCAACATGGAGAATCTACGTAGCGCCTTGAGCTGACGACTTTAAGATGGTTAAAGTGGTCCTAACCGGTTTGGCTCAGTGGATAGAGCGTTGGCCTGTAGGCTCAAGGGTCCCAGGTTTGATTCTGGTCAAGGGCATGTACCTTGGTTTCGGGCACATCGCCAGTAGGGGGTGTGCAGGAGGCAGCTGATCGATGTTTCTCTCTCATCGATGTTTCTAGCTCTCTATCCTTCTCTCTTCCTCTCTGTAAAAAATCAATAAAGTTTTTAAAAAAAAAAAACGGTTAAAGTGATAACTTTTATGCTATGTGTATTTTACACACGGAGAGATTTCTCTTATTCATTCATTCATTCGTTCATTCAACAAACGTTTATTTTATTGAGTGTGCCATGTGATACTCACTGAGAATTTAATAACGGACAAAACAAAGTCCCTCCATGCAGAGAGAATCCGACCACCCACTTCTCCCCTCTTCTTCCCCACCCTGGTCTAGCCACCAGCACCCCTCACCTGAACCAAGGCAGCACCCTCCTCACTGGGCTCCCAGCTCCCACCCTCGCCCACTGCAGTTCACTCCCCACCTGGCAGGCAGAGGGCTTGTTAATAACTAAACTGGCCCTAGCTGGTTTGACTCAGTGGATAGAGCATCGGCCTGCGGACTGAAGGGTCCCAGGTTCAATTCTGGTCAAGGGCACATGCCCAGGTTGCGGGCTCAGTCCCCAGTAGGGGGCGTGCAGGAGGCAGCTGATCAATGATTCTCTCTCATCATTGATATTTCTGTCTCTCTCTCCCTCTCCCTTCCTCTCTGAAATCAATAAAAATATATTTTAAAAAGATATTCGTCTTATTTCTTGTCCGTGTCCCCCACTCAACTGTCAGCTCCATTGAGAGCAGGAAGTTTTTTCTGTTTTGTTCACTGCTGTGTCCCCAGTGCTTAAAATGAGGCCTGGCACATAGTAAACACTCCATAAATATTTGTTAAATAAAATATTAAAACACAGCAACCTGCCCGGCCAGTGTTGCTCAGTGATTGAGTGTCGACCTATGAACCAGGAGGTCATGGTTTGATTCCCAGTCAGGGCACATGCTCTGGTTGGGGGCTCGATCTCCAGTGGGGGACGTGCAGTAGGCAGGTGATCAATGATTCTCTCTCATCATTGATATTTCTAGCTCTCTCTCCTCCTCCCTTCCTCTCTGAAATCAATAAAAATAAAATTTAAAACACAGTAACCAAAAGAGAATCTGAGATTCAGGAAAAGAGCCCTAGCAGGTTTGGCTCAGTGGAGAGAGCGTTGGCCTGCAGACTGAAGGGTCCCAGCTTTGATTCCGGTCAAGGGCACATGCCCAGGTTTTGGGCTCGATCCCCAGTAGCGGGTGTGCAGGAGGCAGCTGAGCAATGATTCTCTCTCATCATTGATGTTTCTATCTCTCTCTCCTCCTCCCTTCCTCTCTGAAGTAAGTATATATATTAGAGGCCTGATGCACAAAATTCATGCAAGGGTAGGCCTTCCTTCCCCCAGCTGCCAGCACTGGCTTCTCTCTGGCAATCAGGACCCGGGCTTCCCTCACAGCCCCGGCTTCATCCGGAAGGTCGTCCTGAAGGACATCTAGTCTAATTAGCATATTACGCTTTTATTATTATAGATACACTAGAGGCCCGGTGCACGAATTCAAACACAAGTAGGGTCCCTCGGCCTGGCCGGCGATAGGGGTCAATTGGGACTGTCTTGCCCAGTCCCAATCAGGGCCGATTGGGCCTGCCTTTGGGGGGCCGGGGGTAACCGCAGGAGGTTGGCCGGCCATGGGAGGTTGGCTGGCCATGGGAGGTTGGCTGTGGGAGCACACTGACCATGGGGGGGCCAGGGGGCAGCTCCTGCATTGAGCATCTGCCCCCTGGTGGTCAGTGCGCGTCATATCTACCAGCCAGTTGGCCAGTCATAACCATCATTTAGGCTTTTATACATATAGATAAAGAAACAGAAAAAGAGAAGGGAAGAGAAACAAAGAAAGGGGAGAGATCGGGCAATGGGGGAGGCTGAACCAGGAGAGAAATGGGAAAGGTGGGTGGGGCAGAAAAGGGAGAGCAAAGTGAGGGTACTGGGGCAAGATGGGGGAGAGAAGTAAGAAAGACAGAAGATATAGAGAGCTGGGGTGAAGAGCAACAGAGATGATGGAATGTGTCAGAGAGTCAGGGATGAAGAGAAACAATGTTGAGAGACATCAGGGAGAGATGCACAAAGATTGAGAGACAGAGAAACAAACAGACAGAAAGAGAGAAGCGGGAGAGCTGAGGGAGGGTGTAGAGGGAGTCACAGAGACAGGAGAAGCCGAGAGCAGGAGAAACTGGGCTGGGATAAGAGAGCTGGGCCGTAGAAGGGGAGGCGGTGGGAACAGAGATGAAATTCCTCCCTCTAAACTCACCGTGTGCTGATACCCAGCGCTCTGGGCTGACTTGATACCTTGGAAATCAAGCTTTGGTTTTGTTTGTTTTTTAAATATATGTTTATTGATTTCAGAGAGGAAGGGAGAGGTCAGACAGTGAGAAGAGACCGTGAGAAACATCAATAATGAGAGAGAATCACTGATCAGCTGCCTCCTGGAGGCCCTCAACTGGGGATCGAGCCCGAAACCCGGGTATGTGCCCTTGACCGGAATCGAACCCAGGACCCTTCAGTCCACAGGCCGACGCTCTCTCCACTGAGCCAAACCGGCATGGGCCAAGCTTTGGTTTTTAAAGCCCGGGGGACAGAGGTGGGTGCTGAGAAAGACTATGATGCTGTTCTAAGCTCGCCAGCTTCTTTAATCCTCAGAGAAACTCTCTGATAAACATGAACGTCATCTTCAGTTTACACGGCCAAAGAGGCTGAGAGACCTGCCCAGAGTCACACAGCCAGTGAGAGGAAAAGCTGGGATTTGAACCTGGACATCCTGTCCCAACGTCAACGCCCCTCACCACCACCTGTGCTAACGGCAGATGGCTGCTGGCTTCCTGAGTCCCCCTTCCTTCAAAGACCCGCTCTGGGAAACGGTCCTGGAGGGGCCGAGGGGAGGGGAGGTACAGAGAATGAATGGTTGACCTTCCCAGCACAGTATCCACAGATGCGCCAGCCTGAGGGAGGAGGCTGAGCTCCACTCTCCTGGGAGTCTCCAGTTCAAGGGGAGGAGGCTGGATAGGAAAACCGCTCCCTGCCTGCCGGGTCCAGTGCCCTGCGCAGAGCCAGGCCTCAGGCTTCTAGGGAGGACAATGTGCTCAGCTACCTCTCAGCAGGACCGGTGTCCCTGCCTCAGTTTGCCCGCAGCCCGCAGCCCAGGAAGGTTGCACTCATCTTCTGAGGCAGCTCGGTGCTTTGAGAACTTCCTCTGAGGTTCCAGGGAGGCAGAGCAGCCCCCCACCTTCCTGCCCACGCTCATCTCTCAGACCCCAGGAAGAAGGCTGCCCTCCCAGCAGCATCCTGGCATCTCAGGGTGGCTTGGCCTCTGTCCCCGACATTGTAATTACACTGAGCACAAATCCCCGAACCCCAGTTCCTGCTTGACATTATCCTACCTCTCCGCCCGTCTCCTGTGCTGTGACAGGAGGGCGGACCCTCGGCTGTCTCCAAAGGCGCTTGTCCTCTGCCCCAAGCATGCAAAAGCCTGTGAAGTTCTTCTCACTGTCTGACCTTCAACTGCCCTGTTGCAGATAAGCCTCTTTTTCCCATCCCCCCCCCCAAAAACTGCATGATGGGGGTGCAAGAAAAGGGACCCCGTAGGAAGGGAAGCACACGCCCAGCCCCCTCCGAGCAAGACAGACAAAGATCAGACGCCAGGAAAGACTTCCCTCACAAACTTGAGCAGACAAGACAAACAGCACCAGACAGTTGGGTCTGGAATTTATTGCAGGTGGACGGAAAGACACCGAGAGTCAGAGAGGAGGGGGCTGTGGGCTCTGTGCTCAGAATCCTATGGAGGGAGGGTCAGGAGGTGGTCTGCCAGATGGTGGACGCCCCGAGCCAGCTCCCCTTCACCCCCATTCTTCAGGATGACAGCTCCAGAAACACTAGGCTATTTCAATGAAGACGGAATCCTGGCCCGGACGGGAACGGGCATCCTCGGTGGAGCGCGGGCTCTCGAGGGCCTGCGGTCCGGCTTAGGGTCGGAAGGGATGGTTACCCTGGTCCTCGTCCCCCCCGCGGCCTCCGGTGTCTCTCCGGGCATCTGATGGCGCGGGTGGCGGCTGGGGTCGCTGTGGCGGCGACGGCGGCGGCTGCGCTGCAGCTCGAGTTGGGGTCGCGGCCCGCCGGCGGCTCCCAGGAGGCAGGAGAGGGAGGCAGCGGCGGGCGCCGGGGCAGGCGGCGCGCCCGGGTGGGCAGCGCATGGAGGGGACGGCGCGCTCGGCGGCGGGCCGGCGGGGACCGCGGGGGGCCGCGTGGGAACCCAGATGAGACCGTAGTAGACGGCGAGCAGCACCGCGGCCAACGAGACGCAGAGGAAGTAGGCGCAGACGGGAGCCAGGCGCAGCCACCGACCGCGCGGGCCTTCGCTCAGCCCCGCGCCACCCGGGCTCTCGCCGCCGCCGCCCACGCAGCTCGTCCCCCGCATCTCCGCAGCCCACTGGGCCCGCGCAGCTGCCTGCACAGGCCCCGCCCCGCGCCCTAAGCCCCGCCCCGCGCCCTAGGCCCCGCCCCTTCGGAGGCCGCCTCCGCTCCCTATAGCTCCCAGGTCCAACCGCGCCCCCGCCAGCATGGTCACGCCCCCTCGCAGAACGGCCTCCTCCGCCTTCTAGACCCGCCCTCCTCAGCCTCCGGCCAACCATTATCGAGCTAAGTCTTAACCACGGCGTCCTAGCCCCGCCCCCACTGGCCTCTGGCCCCGCCCCAGAATCGTAATACCTGTTTTTTTCCCAAATACAGGTCTAGCCCAACCGACTCCTGCCAGGCTTCGGGGTCATACACACGGCTCTTATTTCTTAGAAAAACTCCCCTAGTTTATCTTTATTGACTTTTAGAGGAGGAGAGGGAGAAACATCTGTGAGAATGAAATACGATTGGCTGCCTCCTGCACGCCCTCTGCTGGGGGATAGAGTCCAACCCCGGCAGGTGCCCTGACGATCAATGGTGCACGGGAGGACGCCCAACTGAGCCACATCAGCCAGGGCTACCCTTGCCTCTTAAATGCGAGGCCGCCCAGCGCTTAGCTCCTCCCCGCGCCTTAACCCTCTCCCCTTTAAGGGACTCAGGCTTCTTCCTGGCATCTAGCCTCGCCTCCGAGCCCGGCCCCCTTGCCAGGCTCAGGCCTCGCAAGCCCCAGTTCCAGCTTAATTTCCTCTGAATCAGACTATACTCCAGCATGCGATTCTGTCCTCTTCTGCCCCTGGCTTCCCCTCTCTCTAGTCCAGGCTCCACCGCTTTTCTTCCCCGCACTCCACTCGTTCCAGCACCGAATTCTAACCACTACCTCCCCTCGGTGGCTGCGCCCCACACCAGCGTTAGGAACTCCCACCTAAACCGGCTCTGGAGGCCCCCTCATATCCTAATGCGTCCCCGTTCTCACTCCGCCCACCAGGATTCTGGCCCACCCAGAAACCCTAATCAGGCCCCACAAAGCCCAATCGCCTCCGTACTTTGTGTCCCAAGTTGCAGCTCAACCCCACGCCCCAATCACGCCCCTCCCCCAGCTCCTCCCCCACCACCTGCAATTTCTCCCTCTCCCTAAGCCAGGGGGGTCCAGAGTGGCTCCAGGGAGGAGAGCACAGCCAGGACAGCCAGACCAACCCCTCCTGCCGCCCACCCCATCAAGGCAGGAAGCTTCAGTGCCCACCCAGCAGCGTCTTCAGGAATTCGGGGAGGCCTGTGGGAGGGGGGAGGGAAGAGGTATCAGGGGGGTGGAGAAAGAAAGACCCCTTCCTCCCGCCTCTTCCGCCACAGAAAAGCCTGCCGAGCACAGCAACCCAGCCCGCCCCCGCCAGAAACACAGTGCAAAGGTTAGCGAAAGCGCTGCGTTTAATAGACAACTGGTGGCGGAGTAGTTCAAGTCCTGGACGAGTCACCGCTAGCAGCCATGCCTCAGATGTCATCTCCTGGCGGCGGGAAACTCGTCCCGGAGACTAGCACCTGCCCGCCGAGACCTCCACAGGTGGGTCACTCGGAGACGTCTCAGCCATCCGGGTCCCTGGCGTCCCCCCATTTCTGAAACTGGACTAATGCCCTGGCCCCACGCCAGTCGCTGTCTCAGGCTCCTCCCCCCTGACATTTAACCCTCTCCTGGCTGGAGTGTGGCAGAAGCAAAAGACAGAGGAGCGAGGCTGCGGGAAGTTAGTGCAGAGTCGGCGGCGCGGTCAGCGGGCGGCCCCCGGTGGTGGGGCGGCCGCCACCACCTTGCAGAAACGCACCCTCTGGAAGTCGGTGATCTCCGCAGTCTCCTGGCCCTCGGGGCCTCCCTCTGGGGAGAAAAGGGGCGGTCAGCGGAGGGGAACAGTCCCAAAACAACCCGCCTGGCCCTGCCCCTCATCTCGATTGAGCTTGGCTACAGACACCCCCGTTCTAAGTGGTTTAGGGGCCTCAGACTAATCCTCGCAGCAGAACCCTGTTTACAATCGAGAAAATACTGGAATACAGTAACGACATCACGGTCACTTGGCTAACAAAGCGCTAGGACACCTGGCCTCACCCACCACCCTAAACTCTGTCCGCTCAGACCCCAGCCCGCCCACCTCAGGGGCTTAAACCTACCTCTAACGTGACGGCCCTACTGCGCCTGCTCGCCCTTGCCCTTGCCTGCCTCCTGAGTTCTAACCAGACCTTCCCCGGCTCTGCCCGAAAACCCTAATCCCACTCCTGGGGGGAAGTGCCTGCTTCACAACCCGGCTTCCAGAGTGGAGGTGGAGAAACAGGGTTCAGTCTCCCTCCTACACCATCGGACCCAACATTCTAATAGGGTCCGCATTTCTGTATCTAGTCCAGCTCACAGCTAAATCCATTAGACTGCCCTCCCCACTCTTTTTTTAATCTATTCAAATTTCTAATCCTGCCTTAGCCCCACCCCTTTATTTTCCAAACCCCTGAGGCTCACCTCTAAATCCTAATCCCATCATGGCTCTGCCTGCTCATCCCCAGGCCCCTCCACTGGGTTCCTAGTAACTGGGCCCCAGGAATCCTTCCCTTAGCTCCACCCCCTGACCTTCTCACTTCACCCCCAGGTCCAGCTGCTACCCCACATACTCCACTCCATCACACCCCACCAAACCCTCCTCCCCTCAGCCCCAGAGGAAAAGGAAGGAAGCAGCCACCTCCAGGGCCCACAGCTCCCCCACCTGGAGCTGCCTCGGACCCCTCCTCTTCAGCTTTCTGGATTCCTGGGAGGCTGGGCCCGCTCTCCAAGGAGGCAGGGGCTGGCTGGTCACCTCCTGGAGGAGGAGGAGGCCCGGTCAAGCCCCTCCCTGTCCAAGTAGCCCCCCAAGACAGAAGGGCCCGAGGGAAAGGGGGTTCAAGGACACACCTTGGGAATGTCAGTTGAATGGGAATGTCACTGAACGTGAACTCTTTATTAGAGAGGGCGCTCTGGCAGGACCCAGAGCAGGGGCAGTACCTGGGGATGGGCATTTCAGAGATCAGTAAGGACAGTACACACATGGGCATGGACTGTCCTCCCTAGCCGCCAGGGCCGTGGGGCACATGGGATCCCGGGGGCCCAGCCCCTGAGGGTTCCCCCCTCCCCCCGGCCCATGCACCCTTTGAACACACACACAAGCAGCCAGCTTCATGCATTTCCAAAAGGCCAGGCCTCACCCGGAGAGAGGGCATCAGCCGGGTGGGTGGTCCGGGGAGAATTCAGCTCCATCTCTTCACCCCAGTCAGACACGGGCTGGTGGCCCCCAGGGGGTGAGAAGGGGCTGGACGGTGTGGCAGGGGACTGGGGACGTGGCAGGGGCTCCACAGGGCTGGAGGGCTCTTTGTTGGCCTGCTCACTGCCGGTGCTCCCAGTGGGCTCAGATTCTTGGGGTTGGTGGTCTTGGGCTGGTTCCTCCTCCTCCTCCTCCTCCTCGTCATCAGCCTCTTCTTCCTCTTCAATCTCCTCCTCGCCCTCACTCACATCTTCCCATTCCTCATCCTCCCCTTCGTCCTCCTCCTCTTCGTCTTCCTCCCCCTGGTCCTCCTCCCCCTGGTCCTCAGGAGGCCGGTGAGCAGGGGCTGGGGTCTCGGGCAGCTGTGGGGAACACAAGGCAAGTCAAAGAGAGGGTGGGGGCCCTGAGCACCCCTATACCTCCTACCCAGAAATGACAGTCCGCCTTACCTGTGTGGGCGTCTCCTCGGGGGGAGGGGGTTGTGAGGCCTCGGGAGCTGGGGACTCCGCCTCCTTTGTCTCCCAGCGGTCATCGTGGTCACTGGAAGGTCAGAGGAAAGGTCATGAGGCCTGCGGGGCACAGGAGGAAGGGGCTCCCACCTCCCGCTCCTCCCCAGAGAAGAGGTTCAAAATTCAACTTGGGGGAGAGAGGGGTTGCGGGATTTCCAGAGGAGGCCTGGCATGTTGGAGCACTCAGGAGGAAATGGCGGGTGTGTCTTCAGGTGTCAGGGACAGACAATGGAGGGAGGACCAGGTGGCAGAAGCAGGAGATGGGCGTAAGAGGAGGAGGGGACAGATGAACGACAAGTGGAGAGACAGGCCCCAACCCCTCCAAACGAAGGGCCTGACCCACAGAGAGACAAGTGCCCTGAGAGACACACCCACCACAAATAAACAAGTCAGGGAACAACAGGGGGTAGGGCCCCCCAGCCCCCTGGGAGTGTGCACATGCCCAGGGAAGGGGGACCCACCTGTAGGCACGGGCGACTGCCTTGGCCTGGGGTCGGCTGCTCTTCCTCTTCCTGCGGCTGACCTCAGCTTTGTGCTGGGACAGGAACTCCCTGAAAGTGGGGGGCTTGGGAGGCCGGGCCCAGGCCTGGTCATCTGCAACAGAACCCAGGAGTTGTTGGGGGTGGGGGACACAGCACAAACCCCCCACCCCCACACCTGGCCCAGCTAGCTGCCTCACCCCACCCAGGGACACCCACTCACCATATCGGTGAGATGGTTCGAGGGCAGCGGCTGGGCCATCCTTGAACCTGGGGAAAGAGAAAGGGGTGAGCAGGAAGCTGGGGGAACAGTGGAAGCAAGAGGGGTGGGAAGAGATAAGAGGGAGAGATGGGTCATGGCCCCTGTGCTCAGTAGTTAATGTGTTGGCCTGAGCATCAAAGGGTCATGGGTTCGATTCCTGGTCAAGGGCAAGTACCTGGGTTGCAGGTTCAATCCCAGGCACTGGTCGGGGCACATGCAGGAGGCAACCAATGGATGTGTGTGTCTCTCTCTCTGCCCCCCACCTCCCTCCCTCCCTCTCTCTCTAAATATCAGTGGAGAAAATGTCCTCCAGGCGAGGATTCACAAAACAAAAACAAACAAAGAGGGAGGTGGGGGCCAGGGTCAGAAATCAAGGTCATAGCAGGAGACATGGTCAACCAGAGGGATGTTGCTGATTAAGAGGGGGACAGGATCAGGTGACAGACAAGAGGCAAATTTGGCATCATTATGACAAATACAGAAAGAAAAAACTCAGTATCTGACCCCCTAGAACAAAAATTAGGGAAGTACACGATCCCTAGCTTCCTGCTGGTCTCATTTCCTGTTACTGTTTGTCACCGGCCCAGCTAAGCAGGCTCTCCTACCACGTGGAGCTCCTGCCTCAGGCCTTCACCTGCTGCTCCAGGACACTCTTCTCCAGGTCTTGTGTGTTTTTTGTTGTGTTTTTTTTTTCTTTTAGAGAAATATTGATCTGCTGTTCTACCTGTTCATGGGTTGATCCTTTTTTCTTTAATATACTTTTATTGATTTCAGAGAGGAAGGAAGAGGGAGAGAGACAGAAACATCAATGATGAGAGTCACTGATTGGCTGCCTCCTGCACGACCCTACTGGGGGATCAAGCCCACAACCCGGGCATGTGCCCTTGACTGGAATCGAAGCTGGGACCCTTCAGTCTGCAGGCCAACGCTCTATCCACTGAGCCAAACTGACTAGGGCCTTTTTTCTTTTTTTAAAATTGATTTTGAGAGAGAAACACATAGCAACCCGGGCTCAGTACAATGCCCAACCAAGTGAACCACATCAGCCAGGCTCATTGGTTGACTCTTTTTTGTTTCGTTTTGTTTTTTTAATTTTCTTTATTGATTTCGGAGAGGGAGAGGGAGAGGGAGAGAGAGATAGAAACATCAATGATGATAAAGAATCACTGATTGGCTGCCTCCTGCCCATCCCCCACTGGGGACTGAGCCCACAACCTGGGCATGTGCCCTGACCGAAATTGACTGGTGGCCTCCTGGTTCATAGGTCAATACTCAACCACTGAGCAACACTGGCCGGGCTGGTTGATTCTTGTATGTGCCCTGACCGGCCCTGACCTGAGATTGAACCCACAATCTTGGCGTATCAGGATGATGCTCTAACCCACTGAACCACCCAGCCAGGGCTCCTCCAGATCTTTCAGTGGCCTGTTCCCTCACTTCCTTCAGACCTCAGCTCAGAGGCCTCCCTAAACCCCCATCTAAAATAATCATATTATCTAATCTAAAACAACAGCCTCCACCCCTCTGTGCACTCTGCTCAATTATTCTTCTCCACCTAACTTTAGATCTAGTCATGACCCATCTTCCTCACAGGACTCTAAGTTCCAGGAAGCCAGAAGCGTTTTATTCCCTGTTGTATCCCCATCACCTAGAACCTTCCATGACACATAGGAGGGACTCAAAAAACATCTGCTAACAAAGTTAACTCACACATGTTAATGAGACTTGTTGCAGGCTGCTTTGGGGACATAAGAGAAAAATAATTACTTCCTCATTCTTAACCCCTGAGAACATCTCCCCAAAGCCCAGCTGCCTACACTTTAGAAAGATCAGAGACAATACCTGTACAAAATACTATTTCTCGCGCCTGCACAAACTTAGCACCCAATCCAAAAGTAAATGCTCTGACCACCAGGCCCACAGATAAGATCCCCTTTTTTCTCAAGCCAACATCAACAACAAAACTTCGAGGTGTGGCCTGGCTGGTGTGGCTCAGTGGTTAAGCATTGGCCCATTAACCAAGAGGTCACCAGTTCAATTCCCAGCCAGGTTGCTGGCTTGATCCCTGGTAGGGGTCATGCAGGAGGCAGCTGATCAATGATGTTTCTCTCTCATCAATGTTTCTATCTCTCTATCCCTCTCCCTTCCTATCGCCCTAAAAATCAATAAAAACATATTTGTAAAAACATTTTTTAAAATATTTCTATTTATTTTGAAGAGGGAGGAAGAGAGATAGAAACATCAATGATGAGAAAGCATCATTGATCAGCTGCCTCCTGCACGCCCCTGGGGATCGAGCCCGAAACCCAGGCATATGCCCTTGACCGGAATCGAACCTGGGACCCTTCAGTCCACAGGCCGATGCTCTATCTACTGAACCAAACCAGTTAGGGCTAAAAACATATTTTTTAAATAAGGTGCGGTTTGGATTCCCAGTCAAGGCACCGATCGATGTTTCTCTCTTTCCTCCTTCTTCTCCCTCTAAAATCAATTAAAAACACATACACTCAAGTGAGGATTACAAACAAAAACAAAAAACTTCTAGGTGTGAAATCTCCCAACGCAGCTAAGGACAGAGGACGGGTAAAAACAACTGCTGATCTTAAGACTTGTCAGCTCTCTCAGAAGCCTCACCAGCTTTAATATGGGAGTAGGTCCTCCTGCCAATGATGCGAAGATGCCTTCGCTTTAATTTTGACTAATTAGGTTTTTCCTGGACCCGGAAGGGGACAAAATCAGACCTGAGGATAATGATGCCACTGGGATAAGGGGTTTGGGTTGGGGGATACAAATTAGAGGGATGAAGGGAAGATGCAAAAGTCTAATCACTGTTAGCCATTCTTCCTGCTCCCCCTGCGTGAGAATTGACATCCACGCCTTCAGCCATGGAGTGACGGCAGTTCCCGCCACTGGAGTGGGCAGTTTAAGTTCCCGAGATGCTGGGTCTGTTGGCTAATAAAATGGGGAGGTTTATCCACTCTCCCTCTTGCACATCTGCCAGTCATGTTCTGCTCCCCTCAGCCTGACCCCCAGAATGAACACACATGGAGCGGAACTGAGTTCTACCTGCTTCAAGAAGCCACGCCCTGTCGAACCCACAGCTGACCGTCAGCCTGGATCAGCTGAACCCAGCTGACCCCTGAACACAGGAGAAAGGAGTGCTTTTACATGCCCAAGAGCTGGTGGTTACACAGCCTTGCCACAGCGATCACTAACTGATACAGGGTGAGAAACCAGAGCCAAAGGAGTTCCAATGCCCAACTACTGAGCACACCGGTCAGGGCCCAGGTCAAGGAGCCAAACAGGGGCAGGCAGGGACGAGACTCACATCCCATCGGTCTTCTCAGCATCCCACTCCCGCCGCCACTGGCCGGTGGGCTTGCGGTGTCTCTGCAGCCGCTCCTGGTCGATCTTCTCCCTCTCCTGCTTCCAGCGCAGGTACTCTGACCGCTCCCGGCCCGTCATGGAGAGTGTCATGTCACTGGCACCGCCCAGGCCAGTCCGGCGGCCCTGCCCACAGCAGACAGTAGTCAGGGCCCTGTTCTGCCACCCACCGCTCTACCCCAGGTCCTCCAAGCTCAGAGGTAGAGCCCCCTGCTCAAGGTCACACAGGAGGGGACAGGGCAGAGGTTAGAACCAGGTCTGCTACAGTGACACCTCCTCAGAGAGACCATCCTAGATCTGTCCCCTCACCCTGCTAGATTCTTCTTCATGACATTTGCATTACCTGCATCTCATTCCACAGAGTATCCCAAAAACATGTATGCACACTTTCACAGCTGATAGCTCAATGGAGGGTTTTTTTCTTTCCAGCCAGACTAAGCTTTAAGCAAAGAAAATTCATCCCAAAATGCTACTGGAAGCTTGAAAATGCAGTTGCAGTACAAACATTGCCTTTATAATTATTCCAAGTGTGTGTACACACTTTAGCAGCTGATAACTCACTTAATTTTCACTCCTTTCCAGGTTTACCTGATTTGAAATATGGGTGAAGCCAGACTAAGCTTTGAACAAAGACAATGTATCCACTAGACTTTTTTATGAGGATACATAAAAGATAAAGTTTACAGTACAACACCAGCAACAGTTGACGAACTGAGGGCGCATAAGTACTGAACAAAATTATTCTTTATATTTGCGATTCTGCTGCTTCGAGTGATCAGCAGTGCCTGGACCAGAATGGTCACCAGTTTGAAAACAGGCATTGACAAAAAATATTATTCATTTCTGTAGATTCTTTTAAATTTTGAAAATGAACTGTATGTTAACAAACACTAACTTCATAGTCAGTCAAAGTGTGTATACGGTTTTGTGAGGAGACACCCTATATATCCATTCATTTAGCTCCCACCAGAATCAACTTCTTCAGGACGGGGCTTTGCCTTGTTAACCCTTGGCTGCAGCACCTAGGACAGTGCCTGGCACTCAGCTGGGCAGCAAATATCACTAACATTAGGAATGAGAAAGAAAGCAGTGTGGTCCTGGCACAGAACCAGGTCACCTGGGGTGAGAGCCAGCCAGTCGCTGCCTCTCCCTGCTCTGCCTCCCTGCTGTCTGGCTCCCTGCTGTGCCTGCCGCTCAGCACACACCCAGGACGTTTGCTGAGGTGAGATTCTGGCTGCAGAACAGCGCCTGGCCCAGCGTTCCCCCACTGCCAGCACCCACCTGCCGTTCCTGCTCGAGGCCGCAGCGCACGCGCTCGAAGTCCGAGCCCCCCCAGTTGCGCCCGTGCCTGCGGCTGCCCTCCCGGCGGTCCCGCTCAGGCTCCTCCAGGGGCCCGCTGCGCCGCCGGGGGTCGTCCAGGAAGTTCCGCACAGGGTTGGGCTCCAGCACGCCTTCCTGCAGGCACAGGGATCGGGGTTGGCAGGTTCACCCAGGCCTGGCAGCCGTGCCTCACACCGGGGACACCCTGGCACTGACCCGCTGGTTGCGCTCATACTCCGCAATCTTCTCCATCTCTTCGTTCATCTTCTCGATATTCTGCTTGCGCCGCTCCTCCCACTCCTGGGGGGGTGGGGGAGGGGTTACAGAGACACCTGGTGTCAGGAAGAACCACTCAACTCCTTGTGCTTAAGAGTTAAAATGATAGCTCTGAGTGTCTCCTCTGGACAGGTCTGTTTTAAAGGCCAGCCCTTGGCTGGGGAATTTGGCTCCAGCGTGTTCCCGGTCAACATTCGTTAATAAGGACGACTCGCTGTGCCTCGGTTTGTGCCATCAATATGGTGTATGCTGAACGCCATATTGGGGTCAGGAATCTGGATACATACCAAGCAGAGGGGACCTACATGGCTAGCTCCCAATAGAAACCCTGGCCCTAGCCAGTTTGGCTCAGTGGCTAGAGCGTCGGCCTGTGGACTAAAGCGTCCCAGGTTCAATTCTGGCCAAGGGCACATACCAGGTTGTGGGCTCGATCCCCCCCAGTAGGGGACGTGCAAGAGGCAGCCAATCAATGATTCTCTCTCATCGTTGATCTTTCTACTTCACTATCTCTCTCCCTTCCTCTCTGAAATCAATTAAAAATGTGTATTTAAAAAAAAAAACACAAAAAAAACCCCTGGGCACTAGGTTTCTATTAGAGTCCCTGGTAGGTGATCCTCAATGCCTGAGGACTTTTTAAAAATATTTTTTTACTGATTTGAGGGAGTGAGAGAGAAACAGTGATGTGAGAGAGGAACACTGATTGGCTGCCTCCTGCACACCCCCTCCTAGGGACTAAGCCTGAAACCCAGGCATGTGACTTGACTGGAATCAAACCAGCAACCTTTCAGTGCATGGGATGATGCTCAACCTGAGCCACACCGGCCAGGGCAATGCTTGAGAAATTGAGTGTAACCTATATGACCCCACTGGGCAAGCTGGTTTCCTCCAGATTTCAGCCCACGTGCCTTTCCCTTTTGCTGATTTTGCTTTGAATTCTTTCACTGTAATATATTTCAGTCAGGAATCTTTCTAGCAAAACACTGAACCTGGGGGAGAGGTTGGAGACCCTGACACACCATGGTCGCCATAGAAATAATGACAATAACTTGGCAGATGGCTTGGTGACCCCCCCCACAATCCATTCTCCCCTTCCTCCATGGTAACAAAATTTTATACAAGCACATAGCTACACTGCTAGAGTTGACATTTTTATTCCCAGGGCTCAGCATATAAGAGATACATAAACTTCCACCTGACTTAAGTAGGGTCTTTTTGTTACAGCAGCTTAGCATATCTATATATATAAAAGGCTAATATGCAAAGTGTCCCTTGGGAGTTCGACTGAGAGATGCGGAGTTCAATCGCTCACTATCACGTGGCTGACCACCAGGGGGCGGCGCAGAACGAAGGAAGGCCCAGGCCAGCAGCTGGGGAAGGGAGGACCCGGACAACAGCCAGAAGGCCCCGATCGGCCCTGATTGCTGGCCAGGCCTAGGGACCCTACCCATGCACAAATTTTGTGCACCGGGCCTCTCATACAAATAATGAACACCCATAGGTCATGTTCATTGAGCACTTACTGTGGGTTTCAGTGTGTGATGTCACAAATGTTTATGATAACCTTTACACCAGATGTTCTTCCCAGTTAAGAGCAAGAACCCAGAGGGGAGTGAGCTGCCCCAGGACAGGGAACAAATAGAACTAAGATGACTCCAAGTCCTTGGCGGGCTCTGAGCCACTATGCCAGACAGCCTCCCACCCCGCTAACCTGAGTGTCAGGGCAGTGGCACGAGTTACAATAAGAATGTCACTGTTCCCCACAAACAAATCTAGAGGAGAAAGAGAGGAAGCACATGTACTGGGCAGAGCCTGCCAAACACGCACAGTTTATCAGAGACAGAAAAACAGAGCCAGTAAGAGAAGAAAGAGACAGGTGAAGGAAGGCAGATGGGCGAGCACACACCTGACAGAAAAAAAAAAAGAAGAAGGAAAACAGAGGCAGGGCGAGTACACACAGGCACTGGTCAAGAGGGGGAGAGAGAAAGCCAGATGGAGGAGCTGAAAGAGAGAGAGACGCACAGAAAGATGGACAAACAGGCAAACGGTCCATCTAAGAGTAGGAGAGCCCCTTCCCAGCTCCTACCTTGGATTTGCGGTCGGCAACTGAGGTATCTCCAGCTCCAGAGAGATGAGGGGACCCTCTGCCCCGGCCCCTCCGGCCGCGGCTGCCAGCTCCTCCTCGAGGCTGCTCCCCAGGACTGTCTTCCCAGTTGCGGGAGGCCCGGCCCATGCCTGCCCGGCCTCCCTGCTGGGGGGGAGTCCGGCCTCCTCCCCTGCTCGTCCCGGGGGCCGAGGGGTCCCAGGAGCCCTCCGGAAAGGACCCTGGTTCTTTTCCTGGGAGGGGGAGAAAGGAAAATTCCAGTCACTGGAGCAAGGAGAGTAGGACGGCCCAGGGCGGCGGCCAGGATGAAGGCCACCCACAGATCTGGGGCAGTTAACATGATCTCGGGTCTCAGCTCTCCCCCCTCCCTGTCCTCTGTTGTCCCCACCGCAGTGTGGGGCTCACCACATCAACTGCCACATTCTCCTTCTCCAGCGAGCGGCCCTTCCGGGGAGCTGTCACGGCTACGCCCTCCAGTTCAGCTTTTTTCCGATCCTCCTCGATCTCCTAGGAGCAAACATCAGAGGTGAGTGTGGGGTGAGTGCATGGCTGAACTCCCAAAGCCCCCTGCATTTCTCCCCAGTCTGGCCGCAGCCCAGGCCTCTCTCCTGAGCTCCAGGCAAGAACGCTGGTGACCTCGGCATCTTGCCCCAAACTGCAGCCAACTGCTCAGAGCCCTCCTGTGGTGCCCGTCCCTGCGTAAGGGCAACATCGGAGTGGAGCCTGAGGAGGTGAGGGACGGGAGGGTCTCTGGGGGAGACTGTTTCCAGCGGAGGAAAGAGCTCCACGCTGCTCTTGCCCTCCCCCCTCCTGTCCAGTGCGTGTGTATACTCTCCGTCTCTTCCTGTTTTCCTTTTGTTGGCCGTTGAGTATGTGCTTGTCCACCTGCCTTCCCTCTCCTATCTCGTCTCCTACTGGCACTGTCTGTCTGTCTCTGATGGACTCTGTATGCTGGCAGGCTCCCTCACAGCCTAAGGTCTGCCCTGCTCACCACCCCGCCTCATCTCCCACTCTCACTCACTCTGGCCTCCTCACTGCTCCTAGAACATAGCAGGCTCAGACCTGTTTCGGGGCCTTTGCACCTGCTGTTTCCTTGGCCGAAAACACTTCCCCCAGAGATCCTTCAGGCCCTCACCTCCTTCAGGTCTCCGCTCAAATGTTCCCCTTCTTAGGGAGGCCTTCCCTGACCGGCTTATAGAGACCAGCTCCCCTGCCATTCTCCTGCCCGTTCCTCTTCATCCCTGGCATTATGTCTGTTTTGCCTGTTGACTGTCTCCCCCTGCAACAGAATCTGCCTGAGGGCAGGGACGTCTGTCTGGTTTGTTGCTAATGTATCCCAGGGCTTAGAACACTGCCTGGCACACAACAGAAACTCAATACGCTTTTTTTTTTAATGAATGAATGAAGAATGAATAAATGAAACCCCATCCTCCTCCCAGGCCCCATCTCTGGGACAGCCCCACCACCTACTATCACCTTTGGCAGGGACCTGGACCTTGTCCTGGACTCCCCCCACTCCCCTCCACCTCACACCATTGTCCATCAGTCACTGTCCCAAGCCAAGCACCTCCTCTCTCCCCGAGGTCCCTGCCTCAGCTTCCTCCCTGGCCTCTGGTCTCCGGCATCGCCTTCTCCCATCCCCCACCACCTTCTCCCATTCACCACCACACACAGCAGCCAGAGGGGATCTTCCTAAAAAGCTATTCTGACCTGGCCCCACTCCTCTCAAAAGCCCTCCATGACTCCCCTGTGCCCTCAAGAAGAAGTCCAAACTCTCAGTCTGGCCCCTGCTGACCTCTCCAGGTCAATATTCCCCACTGACGCTCTAATTTTAAGCTCCAAGTTTCTACACAAACTGTCCTCTGCTTGAAACATGCTTTGCTCTACTTTTCAAATGGCTAATGTCTACTCACCCTTCAGGTCTCAGAATCCCCTCCTCCAGGAAGCCCTCCATAATATCCTCCAGGCTGGGCTCCCAAAGACCCCCAAAGATCCCAGCCTGCCTACTCTGGGTCACACTGACTGAAGACAGTTCTGTGCCCCCACTGGACTGTCGCCCCTGGAAGGGCAGATCCCGAGCTGTCTCAGTCACGCTGTTTCCCCAGCACCACTCAGCATGGGGCCTGGTACAGCAAAGACCTCGGTGAATATTTGTGAATGAGCGATGGAATGATGGCATGGAGGAAGGAATGCCAGGCTAAGGCCTTTGGCTTTTATCCTGAGAGTGAAGGGAAACCATGAAAAGGTTTTAAGAAAAGGAGAGGTGAGGGAAACTCACTGCAGGGAGGAGAGGGGATGGGGTCTCCCAGGGCAGGGCTAGGGCACCTGGTAGCGCCGGATGAGGGCCTCATTCTTCCGTCGAAGAGCCTCGATCCTCTTGTCCAATTCAGCATCCTTCTCCTCCTTTGATTTCAGATCCAGCGTGGCTGACTGAGACAGGGAGGCAGTTGAGAGACAGTAAGAAAAACCAAGTTCTGCATCTGGCACCTGGACCCCCTCCTCCCAAGCCCCCTGCTGCAAAGCTCAGATTCAGAACTTGCCATCTCACCATTCTGCTGACTGGGTGGGGCCAGGGTCCCAGCAAACCTTTCCTGCAAAATGTGGATACAGCGCTGGGGGTTCCTGAGAGCAGAAGAAACAAAAGAACTAAGGCCAATGCCCCCACCCCAACCTGCTTCCTCTCTCCCATCGTAATACGTACGCACACACACACACACACACACCTGCATCCCAAAAGAATTCTAGCCCTCACTCTCCAGTGCTCTTCTTGAAATACCAGCCCACCCCTTCCCGGGAAAATTTTAAGCTCCGCCCCCTGTGAACATTTGGACCCACCATTTCCCTGTAAACACTAGAGTGACACCCACCTCAGGAAAGTTCTGGCCCCATAAGAAACCAGCTAACACTGCTTCCCTCCAAACGAAGTTCCCCAGTCCAGCCTCCACACCCTGTGCTGAGAGCTTTAACCGGGCCTCCATCTCAGGAAAGCTTTAGCTACATCCTCCCCCCCACACGCCCCCGAACCTGTACAAGGAAGTTCTAAGCCCACCTCCCTGTGCCCATTGTGATGCCGCTCACATCCCAGTGAAGATTCTAAATTCACTTCTTTCCCAGGAAAGTTTCAGAAACATCCCATAACTCCACACTCTAAAAAAGCTCGAACCCCACTCCCTCAGGCTGCCCCGACCCTCGGAGAACATCCTAAACCCACACCTCCCTCAGGGTTGTCCCAGCCGCGTTCCCACCATCGCGAAAATAAGGCAGCTGCCTCCCTGCAAAGATCCCGAAAACAGGCCCGGTACCCACTGGCGAGGCTTCCCGCGCCTGGCCCGACCTTCCTAGTGAATACTCGCCCCGTCCTGACGCGGAATTTTCCCGACCCGCCCGTGGCTTAACAGCAAGGAGCGCCAGCACCAACCCCGTCGGGAACGCTAGGGCCCCCCCCCCCCCCGCCGGGGCAAACTTCCTGGCCCCGCCCACGCTTCGTGTCCAGGATCTGGCCGGGCTTCCGACTTCCCCCACCCACCTTCTGGCCCCGCCCCCCGGCCCCCAAGCAACAGCTGGGAACCGCCCCCTCCTTCTCGCGTTATTACGCCGGCGCCGCCCCCGGCTCGCCAGCTATCACTGGCCACGCCTCCGGTCTAACCAACCGACCTTCTCGTCACGCCCCGTGGCTCCCGCCCCTTCCAGGTCGAGTCAATATTTGGCCCCACCCCCGGCACCCCCAGCCACGGGGCTGCCGGCTTCCCCGCCAAAGCTCGGAACTTGCCCCCCGAACTCCAGCAAAACTTTCTGGCTCCACCTCAGCATTCCCCGGCCAGGACCCTGGCCCCGCCCCTCAATCCCCCGGCAACTTTTTGATCCCGCCCTCGCCTTCACGTCAGCCTCTAGACCCGCCCCTGACTTCCCCGCCCAGGATCTGGACCCACTCCCAGATCGGGCAAAACTTTCTGGCCCCGCCTCCAGCGTCTCCCAGCCAGCGCCCCGGCCCCGCCCCCGAGCTCTCCGGGCTACATCTTGGCCCCGCCCCCCCCAGCGCGGGCATAACTTTTCGGCCTCACCCCCCGCTGCCCGTCCACGCCGGGGCCCTGCCCACTCGCCAACGTCCCGCCCCGCCAGCGCCCCACTAGCTCCCCATGTGGGCGTCCAGTCCCCGCCCCCCGCAGAGTACTCCGATCCCGCCCCCGCGGGCTGCTCGCTCCCCCTGCCCGCGCTTACTGCCTCCACGTGGGGCGTCAGGCCACGCCCTCTCCGGGCGCGCTCCCGGCCCCCTCGCCCGGTCACCTGTCCCGGAGACCCCGCGGCGTCCGCGACTCCCGCTCCGTCGGCCTCCGCGTCCGCAGCTCCCGGGGCCCCGCGCGTCACTTCCCGCCTGCACCACGTGAAGAGGGGAAATAAAGAGGGTCACTTCCGGTCCTGCGGCCCGTTTCCGGGATCCTTAAAGGCGCCGCGCCCCCCACGAGTGGACGCGGGAATGGGTGGAGCTGATCCTGGATGCAAGTGTGTCCAACTTCCTTCTGCCTGGATTCCCCTCTTCGAAGGAAGCAGACACCATCTCCTCTCTCTGGCCTTTACATGCTCCCTTACTTCCTGTTCCAATAAGTAGGTGCGTGCCAGGCACTGGTCCAAGACTCCCGGAGGCCTGACCTGCCCGGCTTGTGCCGGGGAAGTAAGGGGGGCCAGAGTGATGAAAGGGGTAGACTCCATCCCTACCCTCATGAGATGAAAGAAGGCACAAGAAAATGTGAAATAACCAACAGAAATGTGGCAGCGGTCTTGTAAGAGGGGCGGAGGAGAGGCCTGAGGGTGAGGCGGTGGCTATGCAGGCAGAAGACCCACCACCTGTGCAGAGGACCTGTGGCGAGTGAACTGGAAGACGCTCAGAAGAGGATCAGCTGGATTTGGCTACTCCAGGGGGTTGTGCACTCACCAACACTTAGACAGGATCCAGTTATTAGAAGCGATGGTGAATGCTATGGAGTACCCTTACAGGAGGTGATGACAGTTATAAGTGGGCAGACCAGATTCCCTGAGGTTGCCAGTAATTTTATTTTGTGGTTTAAAACATTGGAAGTCCCTGGTAGTCCCTTGCCCTTTATGTGGCTACTGTGTACAGCCTTCCAACTCTTTATTCAAATGTCACCTCCTCATAGGGAACCACCCATTTAAACATTGCAATGCCTCCCATCCCTTTTCCTCTTCCAACTGTATTTCTCCGTTTACTGTTCATCCTCTAAACTACTGTATCCCTCACTTATCTTGTCAACGGTCTGTCTTCTGTACTACCTCCTCTGTTATACCGTGCTCTGTCCCAGTGCCTTGTACATAGCAGGCTCTCAACAAATATTGGTTGAATGGGTAAATCTTTATTACTACTATTTTATTGTCTTCATAATAAAACAAAAAGTAGACACACTGCATTGAAATTCTGTATCTTTAACTTAACAAGGGGTGGTTAACCTTTTAAACTGCTGGGTAATATTCCATCCTGTAGATGGGCCATAATTTGCCCCACCTGGTCTCGTGGACCTTTGAGTAGTTTCCAGTTTGGGGAGTTAGCCCGCAATGCTGCATTGAACTAGAAGCACACATCTGCAACTTTGCTCAAAAAGGACTCATGCCCAGCCAGCATGGCTCAGTGGTTGAGCATCGACCTATGAACCAGGAGGTCAGGGCACATGCCTGGATTGTGGGCTGGGTCCCCAGTAGGGGGCCTGCAGGAGGCAGCCCATCAATGATTCTCTCTCATCATTGATGTTTCTATCTCTCCATTCCTCTCTGAAATCAGTATAAGCATAATTTAAGAAAGAAAAGAACTCATAATGATATGATAAGACTGGACTCTGAAGCCAGAAGGCATGGGTTTGAGTCCTGGCTCTGTCATTTACTAACTGTGTGACCTTGAGGGATATAGGAAAATTCTCTGGATTTCAGCGTTTTCATCTGTAAAATAGAGTTTGTGACACCTCCCTCCCAGGTTTGTTGTGCCGAATTCAGTGGATCAATGAATTCATATATATAAAGTGTTTGGCACAAGGCCCGAAATATTATAAGTTCTCAATAAATGGAGACCATTTATGACTTCTGAAAAGACAAATTGCTGGATCAAAGATGAATTTACTCTCAAAAATGAACAGAGGTGGACCCAGGTTGTGTAGGGCCTGAAGCTTACACAAGTAGGAAGCCCTCTTGAAAACGAATAAAAGAATGCAAGACTTAGCCCTAGCTGGTTCTGCTCAGTGGTTAGAGTGTTGCTCTAGGCAACAAAGGGTTGTGGGTTCAATCCCCAGTCAAGAGCATGTACCTGGGTTGCAGTCAATCCCAGCCCCTGCTAAAAGCAACCAATCCAATTGTCTCTTCTCTCTCTCTCTCTCTGTCTCTCTCTCTCCCCCCCCTTCCTCTACCCCTCCCACTCTAAAAATCAATGGAATCCAGCCGGTGTGGCTCAGTGGTTGAGCATCGATTATGAACCAGAAGGTCACAGTTCAATTCCCCATCAGGGCACATGTCCTAGGTTGGCAGGCTTGATCCCTAGTGGGGGATGTGCAGAAGGCAGCAGATCAAAGATTCTCTCTCATCATTGATGTTTCTATCGCTCCTTCTCCCTTCCTCTCGGAAATCAATTAAAAAAATAAAAATCAATGGGAAAAAATGTCCTCGGGTGATGATTAACAACAACAACAAAAAGTAAGATTTCAAGGGCACCTCCAAGGGTGTGGGCAGAGCCATGGAAGTGAGGGGCCAGAGCTTATACTTCGTCTGCCTCACTGTACGGACGCCACTACAGACAAAAGAGGCCACCCAGGCACGTCAGAGCCGAGGTGAGAAACCCTTCTGTAGCTACATAACAAGTGTTTGGTTCCTTGAACACAACACATTTTCCCTCTTGTCTGGGCCTTGGCATAGGCTGTTCCTCCTGCTTGGAACACTCTTCCTAGCTTTTTCCTCGAGTTAAGTCCTCCTCATCCTCCAGGCTCAGCTCGGATGTCACCTCTTCCAGGAAGCCCTCCCTGACTCCAGGCTGGGGCAGGTGGCCCTCTGGGCTGTCCTACGCCCCCCAGATTCCTTCAGCCCAGCCCAGCCCAGCCCATTCAGGGGCCTCACTGTCCCGGAGCGGGTTTCCCAAACACTCTTTATGCAAATGCTATTTCCATAACTTTTCCATCCTGAAATGAAATGCATAGATAGTATGTCCTACTGACATACATCATTTTAAAAAAATCAATATAATAACCTAACATAAAATAGAATTGAAGTAATTTATAATAAAGCAAAACCTAAAAATGCATTAGTACAACTACGCTGGAAAACATAAATAGTCAAATGCTTTCACCTACTTATAATGAATGTATTTAAGTATAAGAGAATTAGAAAAATCGCCAATGGAATAGTGTTAATCCCTTCTGTTATATTTGAGATGTTGAGAAAGGGCTAAGTGTGCGTGTGTGTGTGTGTGTGTGTGTGTGTGTGTGTGTGTGTGTGAGAGAGAGAGAGAGAGAGAGAGAGAGAGAGAGAGAGAGAGAGGGAATGCAGCAGCTGGAACAGCAGTTTGATAGAGATGCTGCAGTGAAACTCTTTGATGTGACTTTGATACCGGAAGTGGGGTTGCAGTGGGGACGCGATTATCAAGAATGGTGAATAACCCCTGGTTGATTTCTGAACAAAACATAGAACAATATTTCCTAGAAAGTAGTTGTGGCCCTAGCCGGGTAGCTCAGTTAGTTAGTCACCCCAATACGCCAAGGTTGTAGGTTTGATCACTCGTCAGGACACATACAAGAATTAACCAATGAATGCATAAAGAAGTGGAACAACAAATTGATGTTTCTCCCTTTCTCTCTCTCCCTTCCTCTCTCTAATATATATATATATATATATTACTAGAGGCCTGGTGCACGAAATTCATGCATGCGGGGGAGTGGGGTGTCCCTCAGCCCAGCCTGCACCCTCTCCAATCTGGGATTGCTGGCTCCCAACTGCTCGCCTGCCTGCCTTCCTGATTGCCCCTAACCGCTTCTGCCTGCCAGCCTGATCACCCCCTAACCACTCCCCTGCCAGCATGATTGATGTCTAACTGCTCCCCTGCCAGCATGTTTGCCCCCAACTTCCCTCCTCTGCCGGCATATGACCCCTAACTGCCCTCCTCTGCCAGCCTGGTCACCCCTAACTGCCCTTTCCTGCAGGCTTGATCGCCCCCAACTGCCCTCCCTTGCAGGCCTGGTCCCTCCTAACCGCCCTCCCCTACTGGCTTGATCGCCCACAACTGCTGTCCCTTGCAGGCCTGGTCCCTCCCAACTGCCCTCCCTTGCAGGCCATCTTGTGTCCACATGGGGGCAGGATCTTTGACCACATGGGGGCAGCCATCTTGTGTGTTGGAGTGATGGTCAATCTGCATATTACTCTTTTATTAGATAGGATAGATGCCTGGTGCATGGGTGGGGGCCAGCTGGTTTGCCCTGAAGGGTGTCCCGGATCAGGGTGGGGTTCCATTGGGGTGTGGGGCGGCCTGGGCGAGGGGCCTGTGGTGGTTTGCAGGCTGGCCACGTCCCCCAACGACCCAAGCAAAGGCCCTGGTATCTGGGATTTATTTATCTTCTACAATTGAAACTTTGTAGCCTGGAGTGGAGCCAAGCCTTCTGCTCACTCTGTGACGGCAGCCATTTCTGTTGTGATTTATTTATGTTCTATAATTGAACTTTGTAGCCTTAGCAGAGTCCTGGGCCGGCCAGGATGTGCGGAAAGCTTGGCTTCCTCCATCACCGGGGAAACCCAAGCCTCCCTCCTGCTCTCTTCATGGCTGTAGCCATCTTGGTTGGGTTAATTTGCATACTCACACTTGATTGGCTGGTGGGCGTGGTGGCGTGATGGTTAATTTGCATATTACTATTTTATTAGATAGGGTATACTAGTAAAAGGGTAATATGCAAATTGGTCATGAAGCCCTCACAGTAACAACCGAACAGCAGGCTGCGTGGGGTGACCAGGCCGGCAGGGGGAGTAGTTGGGGGCAACCAGGTTGGCCGGGGGGACAGTGAAGGGCGACCAGGCCAGCAGGGGGGACAGTGAAGGGTGACCAGGCCGGCAGAGGGGGATAGCAAGGGGCAACCAGGCTGGTGGGATGAGCAGTTGGGGGTGACCAGGCCAGTGGGGGGGGCAGTTGGGGGTGACCAGGCCAGTGGGGGGGATAGTTGGGGGCAACCAGGCCAGCAGGGGGGCAGTTGGGGGCAACCAGGCTGGCAGGAGGGGCACTAAGGGGCAACCAAGCCAGCAGGGGAGGCAGTTGAGGGTGACCAGGCTGGGGGGGGCGGGCAGTTAGAGACAATCAGGATGGCAGGCAGGTGAGCACTTAGGAGCCAGCGGTCCCGGATTGTGAGAGGGATGTCCGACTGCCAGTTTTGGCCCGATCCCTGGGATCAGGCCGAAACCAGCAGTTGGACATCCCCTGAGGGGTCCCAGATTGGAGAGGGTCCAGGCTGGGGTGAGGGGACCCCCCATGCACGAATTTCATGCACCGGGCCTCTAGTATATATATAAAGTGCCCACCCAGCATGGCTCAGTAGTTGAACATTTAACTATGAACCAGGAGGTCAGGGTTCGATTCCTGGTCAGGGCACATGCCCAGGTTGCAGGCTCGATCCCCAGTGTGGGGCATGCAGGAGGCAGCTGATCCATGACTCTCTCTCATCATGGATGTTTCTATCTCTCTCTCCCTCTCCCTTCCTCCTTGAAACCAATACGATTATTTTTTTTTAAAGTCATTGCATCCTTGGGAAATTCAGGCTGTATTAAAAGCAGGCAAGCAATATTCTGTTTACCAACCACAGAATGTCTCCAATTCAAGAGACTGACACTTTCAAGAGCTGATGAGGATTTGGAGCAGCCAGAATGCTCATCCATTTGGGGGCGGGGCATAAAATGCTCCAGCCACTTGGAGAACTGTTTGGCAAGGTCTACTCCAGTTCACACACATGTACTCTGTGAGCCAGCCAGTCCACTCTGAGGGCTGTGGCCAATGGAAATACATCCAGGGGTTCACCAAAAGGCATGTCACATGCCAGAATGTTCACAGCAGCTTTAACATAATAGCCCCTCTTATGGGCTGATTTGTTTCTCCCCCCCCCCCCCCCCCGCTGCAAAAAAATTATATGTTAAAGTCCTAACCCCCTGTGGGAACCACGCCAGAGTCCCCAGGTAGTCAAGGCTAATTAGAGTGTAGAGACCTTATTGATAGTATGCCGGACCAAGGCCACTCTGAACATGGGAATCTTCATCAAATGTCCAAGGCTGGCCCTAGCCAGTTTGGCTCAGTGGATAGAGCATTGGCCTGTGGACTGGAAGGTCCTGGGTTTGATTCCGGTCAAGGGCACATGCCCGGATTGCAGGCTCGATCCCCAGCAGGGGACGTGCAGGAGGCAGCCAATCAATTATTCTCTCTCATCATTGATGTTTCTCTCTCCATTTCCCTTCCTCTCTGATATCAATACAAATATTTTTTTAAAATGTTCAAGGCTGAGGTAGCATAAGCAGGTGCAAAGACCACAATTATGGTACTCTGCGCACGTGTGCCTTGCTGACGCCAAATGATTGATGTCACTGTTGGCAACTAGCCTCCTTTGTGTATGTAGTATTAAAAGTATGTGACTAAGGCTAGAGAGCTCAGACGGAGCTGAGAGCTGCTGCTGAGAGAGAAGCTCAGAGGCAGTTACTATGCGAGGCTAGAGACCAGCCAGTGTGCGGGGCACAGGGGACGGGAGAAGCTGCTGAGCCAGAGAGGCAGGAGAGGCTACTGAGGCTGTCGCTCAAAGGGAGAGCTCAGCTACAATTGCTACATAAAGCTCTAGGTCTGGAGGCAGCGTGCGGCTGCTCGGTTAATAGCTGTGGGTACAGAGATGAAGGCTACCATGTAGGAAAGATATGTATGTACCAGCCGGTGTGCTGTTGCCTGAATGGACTTGGCTGTGAAGAGATGTTTTGTCTAATGGTGTATGGACACTGGTTCCTACAAGAAAGACTCATCCTTAGACACCCACAACTTCTCATAGCGTCTCTGTCATCCAAGAAGGTCCAGCCCTAGGCAGAGGGGCTGGGACCCAACAGTTAGTCTAGTGGGCAGGGTTCGAGAAAGAATCTGCCCTGACACTTAGCATCGTTGAGGAGAATTCAGAAGAACCTACGGACTCAGAGCAGCTCAGAGCAGCAGTGCTGTGCAGTGCTCTAGCTATCTCTGACACCCCCATACCTCAGAATGTGACCTTCTTTGGACTCAAGACTTTTACAGAAGGAATTAAGTGGAAATGAGCTTATTAGGGTGGGCCCTCATCTATATTAATTAAAGCATAATATGCTAATTAGACCAGACGTCCTTCCGGGATGAAGCTGGGGCTGCAGCTGGGGCTTCGAGGGAGGGATCCAGGCAGCTGCAGCTGCGAAGGCCTACTCTTGCATGAATTTCATGCATCGGGCCTCTAGTCCACTGTAAGAAGAGATTAGGCCCGGCCAGCGTGGCTTAAAGGTCAAGCATCGACCTATGAACCAGGAGGTCACGGTTCGATTCCCAGTCAGGGCTCATGCCCGGGTGTCAGGCTCGATCCCCAGCAGGGGTGCAGGAGGCAGCCAATCGATGTTGATGTTTCTCTCTCATCAATGTTTCTATCTCTCCCTTCCTCTCTCTCTAAAATCAATAAAAAACATATTTTTTCTTTTCTTTTTTCGTTTTTGTTAATCCTCACATGAGGATATTTTTTCCATGCTTTTCAGAGGAAGTGAAAGGGAGAGGGGAGGAGAGCGAGAGAAACATCAATGTGAGAGAGATACATGACTGGTTGCCTCCCGCACGTGCCCTCGACCCTTCGGTGCATGGGCCAGGGCTTTAACCACTTAGCAGCACAGGCCAGGACCATATATCTGTATAAATATATCTATTTTTTTAAAATCTAGAATTAGTTTATAGTTATCAGGCTACATGAAGATCTAGTAGAAATTTGATAGCCAAGCAGGCTGATTTTCGCGGTTCAAGTTTTCCATTCACCACCAGAGGGCGGTATGGCACACTCCCGGCCGCTTTAGCGGTGGGACAGTCATTCATTCAACAAATAGTTCTTGAAACATAAACCTACTTTGTTTTGTACCGGGCCTCGTTCTAGTTTTTAGATGTGTGAAACGGGGCTTCGAATGTAGAGCTGTGCTGGAGGCACTTCTCTGCAGCCATGGAGCTACTTTCCCCAAGAGGAGGCAGACAATAAACAGCTAAACAAATGAATATGTAATAGGAGTGCTGTGGAGCAAAATAAGGCAGGGTGAGGGGGCAGAGAAAATCCGGGGAGGCTTCTCCGAGGAGGTGACATTTGAGCAAAGACCAGAGTGAAACGCAGGGGCAAGCTAGGTGAATATGGGGTGTCCCAGGGGGAGAAAGGGAATAGGATGGCTCCATTCACCAGCTGTAAGATGGAAAGGGAGACTGAGGCAGGCCCAGCCAGGCCTGATAGGAGGCAAAGGGCAGCACCTATTCTGAGGCAAGCTGCACAGTCCGAGGTAAGGACAAGATAACCTCCTATGGGGGAGAGGGGTAGACAGGGAGGCAATCAGGGGGTGCTGCCTGCAGGAGGCAGCATAAGCATCAAGTGAAGTGCTGAGTGGTGGTAGGTAAAATGCTGAGAACAGTGCCAGACACACACTACATGTGTTTGCTATTATTGTCATTATCCACTGACTCCACAAATAGCTACTGAGCAAATAAAAATAAATAAATAAACTTAAATAAATAATAAATAAACCTAAATAAATCCAGAATCCTGCCCGACCAGTGCAGCTCAATGGTTGAGCGTTGACCTATGAACCAGGAGGTTATAGTTCAGTTCCCGGTCAGGGCACATGCCTGGATTTTGGGCTTAATCCCCAATGTGGGGCATGCAGGATTGATGTTTCCATCTCTCTCTCCTTCTCCCTTCCTCTCTGAAATAATAAAATAAAATAAAGTGTGCCTTTTAAAAAAAAATCCAGAATCCTACCACATCTCCCACCTCAATCTCCTGCTTCTCAGGATAGTCAAAAGGATTGAACGGCCGAAACCGGTTTGGCTCAGTGGATAGAGCATCGGCCTGCGGACTCAAGGGTCCCAGGTTCGATTCCGGTCAAGGGCATGTACCTTGGTTGCGGGCACATCCCCAGTAGGGGGTGTGCAAGAGGCAGCTGATCAATGTTTCTCTCTCATCGATGTTTCTAACTCTCTATCCCTCTCTCTTCCTCTCTGTAAAAAAATCAGTAAAATATATTTTTAAAAAAAAAGGATTGAACGAAGTCAGACACACAGTAGGTGCACAGAATGTGAGAGCTGCCGTTATTATTACTATTACCTCTTCATCCTTCCAGCTGCTTAGGTCAAACCTGGAAGTTCCTCAAACTCTTCTTGCCCCCGCCCACATACACACCCAATGCCTCAACTAATCCCATCAACTCCACCTCCAATCAGACCTCTCCTCCCTAATTGGGCTCCCTGCCCTCTACTCACAGTCTGTTTTCCACTTTGGCCGCCAGGGGGCGCGTTTTAGAACTAAATTAGTTCACGTCCTTGCTCTGCTCAGAACCTTCCTGTGGCTCCCGCTTCACTCAGGGTAAAAGTTAAAGTCTTCACCGTGATCTAACCCCCTTCTCGGACCTCCTCTCCCACACCTTCTCCCTTCCCTTAATCCCAGCTCTTCCAGCTGCTCACTAGGTCCTCACTGTCCTGGACGTGCCTGCTCTGGCCTCAGGACCTTTGCACCTGCCCTTCCCTTTGTCTGGGGCGCTCTTTGCTCCCTCATCTCCTTTGGACCTTTACTCAACCGTCAGTTTCTCAGGAAGACCTTCCTTGGACACCCTAGTGAATAAGACCACCCTCAACACTCTCCAGCCCCCTTCCCTGCTCCCTTTTTCTACTTCAAGACACTTTGTATTGTTGCTTGTATCTTTCATGGTCTGTCTTCCCCAGACCAGAGTATTAGCCCCATGAGGACAGGGATTCCGTCTGTTTTGTTCACTGCTGTATCCCCAATACCCACAACAGTGCCTGGCCCAGAGGACGCCCTGGTAAGTCTTTGAATGAATGAATGAATGAATGACCACTGGCATCGTGTTGGTTACAAACATCCCCATCTTTCCGCTTGGAAACCCAGAGGCTCCTCCATTCCCCTGCTATGTGACCTTAGGAGGCAGACCTCAATTCTCTAACCTCAGTTTCCCCATTGTCAGCAGGACTTAAAGTAGCCTCTACCTCATGGGATTGTGGTGAAGATTAAATGGGTTCAGACTTGCAGCATTTCTGAGCTGGCCTTCCTGAGGAGCAACAGTGGGCTTTTTTCTTGGCGCCTGCGCTTCCGCCTTTTGCCACTAGGGGGCAGCAGGCGCCCGGCGGATTCGCCCTCGCGGTCGGTGCGGGCTAAGCGAGGAGCCGGGGTCACTCCGGCAGAGGAAGCTGATGAAATCCTAGCCAACTCGCAGTGAGCTCATCCCGCCCGGGCGCCTCCGGAAGCCACGGGGCCGCCCGGCCTCCGCCTGGCCCAGGTGATAAAGCCCGGGTGCTGAACCAAGGCGGGAAGTCCTTTCCGAAGTCTGCCCTGCGTGGGGCCTGCTGCCAGGAGCCGCGCCCGCGGGAAGGGGCCAGGATGAAATAGAGAGGGGGTCCCCTGGCTGTCTCCGCAGAACGAAAAGTGAATTCTGGGCATGGCTGTGGGAGTGAGAGAGAGAGGAAATGGGGGGAGAGAGGCAGGGAGGGAGAGACAAAGACCAGAAGTGGGACAGACAAAGAAGAGACAGAGATGGGGAAACTGAGGCAGAAGAAGGGGTGACACACACAGAGGAGAGACAGCCTGGGAAAGTCGATGGAGGGACAGAGATGGAGAGAGGCAGAGACAGGAAGAGAAAGTTGGGGGAGGCGAGGAGAGACAGAGATGGCGGAGGCAGAGACAAGGGAGAGACCAGGAGGGGAGGTGGCAGACAGAAACAAAGGTGGAGAGAGGGACAGGGACACAGCGAGAGGGAGAGACATCCGTGAAGAGACAGAGAGACCTAGCCCAGTGGCCGAGATGGGGAAGCAGAGGCAGAGGTGGCCGAGATGGAGTCAAGGGGACAGAGCGGTAGGTTGGGGAGCAGTGAGAAGAGGGGGAGCCAAGGAGGGGCGTCCGGGGTTGGGGTCGCCCACAGGGGCGGGCCCTGCGGGAGATGGGGGGGCGGGCCCCTCTCGCGCCCAGCCCCCAGCCCCCAGCCCCGCGCGGCGGCCGAGCCCCGAGTTACCAAGTTACCGCAGGATTCGCCGGCTCCTCACTGGCGAGGCCGCAGCCAATCAGAGCGCAGCGCCGCTGTTCTCAGGCTGGAGGCCTGGAGACGCGCACCTTCCCCCGGCGCCGCGCCGCGCCGCACGCCGACACACACACACACACACACACACACACACACACACACACACACACACACACACGGTCCCAGACACGCAGCATCGCCCCCCCCAGGCAATCACAGTGACACACAGAGTGACATACACACGGTCCCAGGAACACACACGCAGCATCACACAGACACCCCAAATCGCAGGGACACAAATACAGTCCCAGGTCACACCGCACTGCCCAGACCCACCATCACAATGACACACACAGGCAGTCTCGATGAATTTAGTCCCTAGAGCACACAATATCAGTTACAAACGTGATCACAGTGACACCCTCATAAACCACAGTCCATTTGTCCCAACACACACACTATCGCAGTGACACACACAGTCACAACCATGGCCTGATCACGGTGACTCCCTACATTGCACAGACACACAATCTCATTAATATATCCGTATATATAGTCCCATGGACACACAACATCACTCTGAAAAACACAACCACCAGTGACACACATTCACAATGACACACCACACTGCAAGATGCACGTACTGGTACTGTATAACACAGCCCCACGGACACACAATATTTCTGATACAATGACAGTTATGCACGCCGTCCCACTATACACAGCATTGTCCAGACACACACAATAGCAGTGGCACACATGCACATCTTCCCCCGACACATGGCAAAGCACATTAACACACACCATCATAGTGCACACAACATAACACAATTCCACTGACATACATGGTGTGCAATCCCATAGACATATTGTACACACACACACACACCACCACCATGGCATACACACACAACCCCACCAACATACAGCATTACACAGACACAACCATAGTGATACAATCACATGGACACAGCATTACACTGGTTCATACAACCACACTAATACAATGATACCCTGTGTTCACAGACCTTCCTGCTAACACATCATTGCCACACTTATACAATCCCAATGTCACACAAACACAATCACGTGGACACACACCGTCTCACCCATGCACACCGGCACACTTGCACAAAACAGCATGCTGACACAAACAACACATAGACACACCATCGCACTCACAAGACACCAGAACATCATATGACAGCACACTGACAATCACATAGTCACAACTGCCCCATGACACATGGGACACATGTAACATGACACATGGGATATGTGTTTTAACATGTTGACACATAACACCATCCCACTGACACACACAATCAACTGATACACAACAGCACACTGACATGGGCACACACACAGCACCCTGACACAACCACCACCCTCATGCCAACACCCTGACACACAGCACACTGACTCCACAAACTTCCAGAGGACTCTCCAGCACACAGTCACACAAACACAGTCACACAAACACCCCCCATCCCTGCCCTGTCCCAGTAAGATGTGTGTGATGTGGGATACTGGGGGAGGGGATGCTGAGTGGACGTGTGTGTGTGTGTGTGTGTGTGTGTGTGTGTGTGTGTGCGCGCGCGCTTATGCCTCCTCCTCTCGGCCCTTCTCCGGGGGGCGGGGCTGAGCGGCAGCCGCTGTTACCGGGTAAACTTCCCCGCCCCCCCCAGCGCGGCCATTAGTCAAACCCCCTCCAGGATGATGTCATCGCCTCATTCTGGAGGCTGAGTAATCCTCGGCTCCGCCCCCCACAGGTACCGGGGAAGCGGCGGGCTGCACCTGGGCTCGCCGGGGTCTGGCGCTGGGGGCGCTGGGCGGCTTTGGGTCTCCCCGGGATGGGGACTGAGGAATCTGAGCCTCTCTGGAGTGGCCCGGGGGCTCACATCAGGGACCCTTGAAGCTGGGGTCCCTGTTGGCCAACTAAAGGTTCTGGGGGACTGGATCTTCCAGACCTAGGGTCCTAGGCACCCCTGGACACACGCTGGACTACTATGAGAGGCTGGGTCACCTGGCCAGGTGTCTGGAGCGGGTGGGGTGGGTCTGAGAGACTCAGGGCTTAGATTCCAGGGTCCTTGGCACTAGGAGGCCGGGGACTCTGGGGTGGGGCGGAGGTAGGGAGTGCCACTGAGTAAAGGGAGTGGCTGTGGTCAGGTGCCAGGGAGATGAACAAGCCGGACCGCTGGGGGAAGGGACTCAGAGGGGAGGGGAGCTGGCGGGTCTGCACCCCGGGCTGGGCAGGTGGTCATCTGGATGAAATGGGCTCCTGAGGGTCTGGTGACTGCTGGGAGGGGAGGTTGGAGGGGGCGAGGGTCTTCCAATAGAAACACAGCCAGGGATGGGATGCCGCTGGGACAGAGCCGGGGGACCCAAAGGCCTGAGTCCTGTTTCCGGTGGAGGCAGGGTGCTTAGTTCTAACTTTCATGGCATCAGACAGGCCTGGGTCCCCTTCTGGGGCACCCTCAGCCCTGGTTTCCTGGGGCTGGGAAACCAGCACCTCCTCGGGGAGGGAACTCTTGTCACAGCACAGGGAATGCCTGGGTTCTTTGGGGAGGGAGGGGGCACCCCTACTTTTATAGGGTCAGGACGCCTGGGTCCTTTTCGGCGGGAGGTGGGAAGGATCCTCAGTTCCTGTTTTCAAGAGCCACGATGCCTGAATCCTTTTTGGGGGTTCAACCAGCTCCTGTCTTCATGGGGTCAGGATGCCCAGGTCTCCAGGGAGGGGAACGCTGGGTCCCTGTTTTCCCAAGGCCAACACCAGCGTACCTTCCTGGGGAGAGGGACGGATATAGAGCCCCTGTTTCCCGCCCACCCCAAGTGCCCATCCTCGTCCGAGGGGGCGGGGCGGGGCGGAGGCAGGAGCACCGTAGCCAGTCCGGACCTCACTCGGGCCGGCCGCAGGCCGCAGGCTTGCAGGCCCTGCGCCCGGCAGCTCCCGGGGGCCCGGCTCCCCGCCCCCGCGCCGAGGGCTCCCCCAGATCTGGGCATGCGGGCGGGCGCGGTAGCGACCAATGAGCGCGCTCGCCGTCTCCGGGAGCCGGGCCGGCTCTGCCCGCCTGGCATTGGGCACGCGGTGGGCAGCGGCGGGCGGGGCCTGGGGGGTCCTCGCGCCTGGTTGGGCCAGGCTTGTTGCTGGGTAACGGGGCGGCGAGTTTCCCCTGGCAACGGCGGCGGGTACCGCTCACTGGCTGGCCGGGAAGGAGGGGGGGCCCGGCGCAGGCAGGCCCCGCAGACCCCAGCAACAGCGCGCTGCCCCCGCCCCGCCAGGGAGCGGTAACCTTCACACGCGCCGGCCTCTCGGACCCTGCGGACGCCGGCGCCCCCGCCCAGCCCCCACCGGCTCCGGTCCAGCCTCCGGGCCTGGGAGGCTGGCTACACCGGGGCGGGGGGGCGGGGGGGCGGGGACGCAGGAGGCCCCCTCCCCACCGCGGAAAGCCAGGACTCAGGCCCCGCAGTGAAAAGTTAAGTCCTCCCCAAGTCCCGCTGGCCGTGCGGAGAAACCCACTTTCCCAGGCTGGCATACAGGGGGCTGGGGAAGGGTGTGGGTCTGCAGTCAAGTCGCTGGGACACATTGCTTGAACTCGCACTTCTCACGGGGGCTGCTCCCGCCGGCGCCGCTCTGCGTGCCTTACGAAGAGGCACTCCTTTAACCTTCACATTTGACTTCTGGTCCTATGGTGATCTCCTCTGTACAGGTGAAGACACTGAGGCACAGAGGGGGGAAGCTGCTTGATCAAGACCACCCTTTGAACCCAGGTCGCCTGGCTCGAGTGTGGTCGTTTCTTCACTTCCCTGTGCCGTAGGCTATCCCTTTGAGAGGCGTTACTGTTCCAAACGAGAAGCTGTGCACCTCGGGCCACTGGCTTGGAACCCCTGCCCCAACCTAAGGGCCATGGTGTCAAGTCCTTGTTTAGATTCTCAGAGTCAGGAGACCCCTCACTGGTAGTAGGAATGCTGGGGAATGTGTATTAAAGCACCCACTAGGTCCTAGTGCTTTACTTTTATTGACCTTCTCACTGCAAAATCCCCTGAGGTAGGGCCCTTTATTGCCCCAACTCGCAGATGAGGAAGTTGAGGCACAGAGACATGGCCACTTGCCCAGGGTCACACAGCCAGTGGATGGCAGAGCTGGGAATTCTATCTAACTCAGGCCATCCAGACCCAGAACCCTCCTGGGTGAGCTCAGCCTGAAGGCTTTGGGGGATGGGCCACAGCTGTGGGCCTGGTCTCAGAAGATAGTGTATCATGATTTGGAACAGGATCTGGACTAAATAGTGGGAAGGATCTTGACTGGTGACACTGCTTATGGCCTGGTGACTCCTGGCCCTTTCCTGCTCTCCTCCCTTCCCCCAACCCCCTCCTCCCAACCCAGTCAAATTCCTCCAGTTCTTCCCACTCATTTTCTTCTCAGAAAATCATTCCAGCACATCTGGTTTACTGGTGTTCAGTCCTAGACTGGGCAGCTGGAGGGCACTGACCCGTGAGTGAGGGGTACTGGCTGGACTGGGAGCTAGCCCAGGGCTGGGCCTGCCTCTCAACTTCATCACTGCCAGCAACAGAGCAAACACAATACCCAGTTGCACAGGTGATCAATGCTAACATTTATTAGGCACCTACTACATGTCAGACACTGCACTCAATGACTTCCATGCATGAGCTCAGTGGTTAAGCATTGACCTATGAACCAGGAAGTCACAGTTTGGTTCCTGGTCAGGGCACATGCCAGGGTTGCAGGCTCCATGCAGGAGGCAACCAATCAATGATTCTCTTTCATCATTGATGTTTCTATCTCTTCCTCTCCCTTCCCCTCCGAAGTCAATAAAAATATTTTTTAAATAAATAAATACATAAAGTCGCATTTCTCAAATGCCTTTAAACTCATTCATTAAAGTAAAAAATACACTTTCTTTGTGTTTTGTTCCACAAAACAATATTTTCCTTTGACTTCATGATTTTTTTTTTTTTTAAAATGACACTCTATTTCGTATTGTTTTCAGTCTGGTCAAGAGCCATTCAAGTTGCAGGTAGAAGGAACTGACTATTAAAGAGCACAGGGAAGTATTTTGGGTGATAGAAATGTTCTGAATCTTGATTGAGGTGGTATACAAGAGTACATTTTTCACACCTCACCAACTATCTTCTGACAAAGTCAATTTCATTATGTGTAAATATCCTATATAATAAAAGGTTAATATGCAAATTGTCCCCATGGGCGGGAGTTTGACCGACCAGGAGTTAGACGTGTGCAGACCACCAGGGGGCAGCGTGGAACATGGCGGGCGTCGGTGACACAGCACTGGCAGCGGGTGGCAGTGTAGGCACTGCTGGCCCTGATGGGCCCCGACAAGAGGGGGACTGTGTCGGGATGGTGGAGCAGGTGAGAAGGTGGTGCCAGGCCAAGGTGGGTGTGAGCAGGGGCCCCCAATTGCTCTGCTGGCTGCCCCACAGATGACGACTGGTGGAGGGCAGGTCCCCGAGCGGGCAGCACCATGCCAAGGAGGGTGCGAGTTGGGGACTCCAATCACCCCACCAGTTGCCCCACAGATCGGCCCTGATTGCTGGCCATGGCCTAGGGACTGTGCCCATGCACGAATTTCGTGCACCGGGCCTCTAGTTTCTCAATAAACTTTAATAAAAACAATAAGATCCACGAAAGTGATTTCACACCCCATGGTTTGCTCATGACCCACAGTTTGAAAAACACTGGAAGGAAGAAAAGAAGGAGGGGGGATGAACACATTAATGAATGGGGAAAGGGAGGGAAGGAGGGAGGTCGAATCAGTCCCCCATATTTAAAGCTGGGGGAGTTCAAGTGTGGTCTGCACTTCCTGCTTCTCTTGGGAAATTGTAGGGTCTGGCCCTGGTGGAAGCGAGTCTGAGCACCCGAGCAAGCCCACTATCGCTCAGGACTGGCACCTCTTCTTGGCCAGCTCAGTGCTAGGCACTCAGAGGCAACTCACCCTGTGATGACGTGGTTTGGTGAGGGGTGTGACAGAGAGGGAATGGAGAGTTCAGGGGAGACAGAGCCCAGGGCCCTGGGGGAAGGAAGGACAGGGATGCGCCAGTCAGGCTGGGTGGGAGTGACCATGGGAAACTGAGAAGGGAAAGGGAATTGAAACCCACAAGACAGGGTGAGAGTCGGTGCAGGGGCTGCCCGGGCATGTTTACGCCTGGTGCCTGGGGTTCCGTCTGGCCCTGGGTTCCCCGTCAGATGTGTGGCAAGTGTGACCCGTTGCTCCAGAGTGTGTCCCTTCAGTGGGCGAGCCAGTTAGCAGCAACTTGTCACAGGTATGATTGTGTGTTGCAGGCCAGTTTCTTTCTTTTTTCTTTTTCTTTTTTTAAATATTTTTTTATTGATTTCAGAGAGGAAGGCAGAGGGAGAGAGAGAGAGAGATAGAAACACCGATGCTGAGAGAGAATCATTGATCTGGGATGGAGCCTACTTCCCGGGCATGTGCCCTGACCAGAATCCAACCATGACCTCCTGGTTCATAGGTCATGCTCAACCACTGAGCCACACTGGCCGGACATGGCCAGTTTCTTTATGTCCGACTTGATCTATGTCTGTGAGGGTCAACCTTTTTGAAAAAATATGTTTTTATTGATTTCAGAGAGGAAGGGAGAGGGAGAGAGAGAGTAACATCCATGATGAGAGAGAATCATTGCTGGGCTGCCTCCTGCACACTCCACACTGGGGATCGAGCCCGCAACCCGGGCACGTGCCCTCGGCCAGAATGGAACCAGATCCCGCAGGCCGTCGCTCTATCCACGGAGCCAGACCAGCTAAGGCCGTGAGGGTCCATTTTTGCCAGTGTTACTGTGTCAGCCGTGAGCTGGTGTGGCTGTGTTTGTGTGTGTCCCTGGGAGAGTGTCATCTAGTTCAAGCGGTATGTCCAGGTATCCGTGACAGCTGTGCGTGCGCGTGGGTGCGCGCGCACTCGCGGGCCTGCTCAGGGGGAATGCCACGAATGTGAACTCGGTCAGTGAGTGGGTCTGGATGCGCTCCTCAGTGTGGGTGCCTGTGCACCTGTGTGTGTCGTTCTCGCTGGGTCCGTCTGCCTGTCCCGCAGGCACCCGTGTCAGAGAGTCCGCCTGCGTCTGGGTGCCCAGGGGGCTGTGTGAGGACGTGCCCCAGGGGAGCGGGCACGGCGTCTCCGCGCCCCTGGCCAAGGTGCGCCTGTGTGAGTCCGCGGCCGCGCGGCCGACTGGGCTGCTCCCCGCGGCCCTGCCAGCACGTGACTCTGTGTACCCGGGAGCGCGGTTCCGGGGTGTGTGTCTGTGGGTCCCAGTCAGTGTGTCAGTGTGTCAGTGTCTGTGTCCGGCTGTCCCGCGGTCGCCCTGGGCCAGGCCCCGCCCCACCCCCGCTGCAGGGAAACCCCCCGCGCCGAGTTAGGGGGCGCGGCCCGCGCCAGCAAGTCCCGACTTGTCCACGGCGGGCGGGCGGGGCCGTGGCGTCACGCGGGGGCGGAGCGTGGGACCCGCCGGGCGGGGGCGGGGCGGGGCGGGGCGGGGCGGGGAGCAGCCGAGCGGCCCAGGATCCGCCGGGCAGCCTGAGACGCGGCGCGAGCCACATGCGAGCGGGCGCCTGGCGGCCGCAGCAACAGAATCGGCAGCGGCGGCCACGACGTGGACGCGCCTGCGGCTCGAGCAGCGGCGGCGACAGCGACAGCAGCAGCCACTGCAGTTAGAGCAGCAGCAGCAGTCGCCGCAGGGAGCGGCGCTTCGCGGGCGCGCCCTCCCGACGGAAGCCGCCCGCCCCCATCACCGCCCCCTCTGGCGTGTTCATGCCCCCGGGGTGAGTGTGCTCACCTCGAGTCCCGCGGGCCGCGATTGGCCAGGCCGGGTGGGCTCCCTGGAGGAGGTGGCGGGAGTGCACGCGGAGAGCACTGGGGGCGCACTGCAGCCCCACCGCACGCCTCCCTCTCTCCCCACCCTCTGCCCCCAGGAGGGACTCTGGGCTGGGCTGGGCTGGGGTCGCTGGGCTGGAGGCACCGAGGTCCAGGAGCGCAGGTGCCTAAGCGGTCTGGCGGGTTTGTTTACAAACAATGGGGTGCGGGCTCGACAGCGCCCCCTGGCGGTCAGTGCGGCCCCGGGGAAGTGAGTCGACCCCGACTGCCCCGTCCCCCGCAGTCCGCAGTCCGGGAGGGGTGGAGGTAGGGGTACGGAATGGAGGGGCGGCCACACCCCGGGCGCGCACCCGCTGGGGGCGGCGACAGGGGGCGGCTTGCGGCCGCGGAGTCTGCGGCTCCTGCGGGCGGGGGCTGCGCCCCAGCAACAGCCGGTTATTGGCCCCGCGCTCGCCTGGCGGGCGGGGCGGGCGCACGTGGCGGCGGCGGGGTTGGGGGGCTGTGACAGCGCAGGGGGGCGTCTGGTCCCGCCGTGGGAGCGCGCGTGTGCGGGGTTGTGGATCTGCAGGTGTCTCGCCTGGGTGTGTGCGTGTGTCTGGCTCCGAGTTTGTGCTGGGGTCCGCAGGGAGTGGTGGTGTCCGTCCGGGGGAATGTTGGGGCTGTGGCCTCTCGGGGCGTGTGCGTGAGTCCCCGTGTGTGTGTGTGTGTGTGTGTGTGTGTGTGTGTGTGTGTGTGTGTGTGTGTGTGTGTGTGTGTGTGTGTGTGTGTGTGTGTGTGTGTGTGTGGAGTGCTGCTGTGCCTGCCCTGCCTGAGGGGTGGGCTCTGTTTATGTGGGGTACGTGTGTGTGTTCTCTGTGAGAGTTGTCTGTGTATGCTGTTTGGGGGGGATTCTCTGCGTCCGTGTTGTTGGGCGTGCTAGGTTGCTGTGTGTTGTTGGAGTGAGCTGTGTGTGTGTGCTTCTGTGTGTCTCCTGCCCGATGTGTTGTTTGTGTGTGCTCATGTGTCTTGCCTGTGTGGACTGCCTGTGACTGTGTCTGTCTCCAGGGCATGTGTCTCAGCTAAGCGTTGGTGATGAGTGCCTGCTGAATGTGATGCCAGGTGTCTGTGACTTCTGCATGGTGTGTGTGTGTGTGTGTGTGTGTGTGTGTGTGTGTGTGTGTGTGTGTGTGGTGGGGGATTGTCTCGGTCTCTGTTTGGCTTGTATGTCTGGCATCGGTGTCTGGGAATTGAGGACCGCGTCTCTGTGGGGTCTGTGCAGTGCAGTCAGTGGGTGTTGCTGGCTGCCTCTCGCATGGGGCTTGTCTGAGCCCGTGTGTGTGTGTGTGTGTGTGTGTGTGTGTGTGTGTGTGTTGGGTCTGAGGGGTTTGTCTCCGCGATCGGCTGGCTCATGTGTGTCATGTGGGCTGCGTGTGTGTAGTGTTTATGTCGGTCACGTGAGACCAGTGTTTTCTGTGGGAGCTTGAGGTGTGCATGCTGCCAGGGCTGTGGGATTAGAGTTGGCTGGTGTGTGTGGTGTGTGTCCGGGACTGACAGTTGGTGACGGTGTTTTGAGGTTAGGGAAGGAGGGTGGGTTGATGTTCTCTTCTGCTGTGGTGTCTGTGTGTCGTGGCTGGAATGTGTGGTGATGCGTCTGGGTCTGCTGACATGTGTCTGTGTGTGCCTGATTTACATGTGTCCTGGGGTCTAAGAGTTGGTGACAGGTAGGCGTGTTTCCGTTGTGTTGGTCTGTGTGAGTCCGTTTTGTGCTGATGTGTGTGTGAGTCCTGAGGTGTGCATGCCTTACGTCTTGGGTGTATATGTGTTTGAGAAGTGTGTGTTTCTGTCTGTGCTTGTATTGGCTGATTGTGTGTGTGTGTGTATGTGTGTATGTGTGTGTCCTGTGTACTGAGTAGCAATGTCCGACACTGGGACCATCTCAATGTTTCTGTGCAAATGGGAGATGAGGTGGGAGGTCGGGCTGGCCAGTCCTGCCTGAGCCCTTGTGTGTGTGTGTGTGAGTGTGTGTGTGTGTGTGTGTGTGTGTGTGTGTGTGTGTGTGTGTGTGTGTTGGGGGAGCCATCCCAATGCCTGGCTGCCCTCCGTGCGTGCCCACCACTGTGTCCCAAAAGTGAACCCCCCCAGCCCCTGTCCTGTTGAGTGAGTTTGTGTTGTGGGGCCATCAACCCTCACACTCACACACCCGACAGCCCCCGGCATCTGGGTCCTGTGTGAGCTCTTGAACTTGCTGTGAGAGCCAGCCTGTGCCTCCCTGTCCCTCCTGTGTGCCCATCACCATGTGTTTGGGAGGCTGCCCCTGCGGAGCCCTGGGTCCCTAAGTGGCTGTGTGTCTTGTGTGACCATCACACATACCTCCATCTGGGCCCAGTGTGCGTGGTGGGTGCCACCCCTGCCCTGTGTGTACTCGTGGTTGTGTGCAGGAGTGGAGGTGCCTGTGGACCCTGTAGGGAGTGTGTATTGGGGGGCCCTGGTGACCCCTGCACTTGCCGGCTGACGGCACCCTTCTCTTCCTGTCCTGCAGGCCCCAGGGAGCACCATGGCCCGAGCACGCCAGGAGGGCAGCTCCCCGGAGCCCGTAGAGGGCCTGGCCCGTGATGGCCCTCGTCCCTTCCCACTCAGCCGCCTGGTGCCCTCAGCTGTGTCCTGCGGCCTCTGTGAGCCTGGCTTGCCTCCTGCCCCTGCCACCCCTGCCCTGCTGCCAGCTGCCTACCTCTGCGCCCCCACTGCCCTGCCCGCTGTCACTGCCGCCCTAGGGGCCCCCCGCTGGCCTGGGGGTCCCCGCAGCCGCCCCCGAGGCCCGCACCCCAACGGTGAGTGCCACCCGCACCGGGATGTTGAGAGCTGGGAGAGAGACACTGAGGAACTGGCCAAGTGGGAGCGGGTGGGGGGAGGTGGCGAGCTGGCCGGGCCACAGGGAGGGTGTGGCCAGTGTGGTCTTTGTGTTGCAAGAAGCAGGAAGACGGAGTAGGAGGCTGGGGGTGGGGGAGGCCGAGTGGGAAGTCCCTCCTGGAATCTGACTGCAGTCCCTGAGTTGCAGCCCGTGGCCTTTTCCGGGCCGGGGGCAACAGCTGTTTCCCAGCCCCTCTCCCCTCGTCTGGGTGCCCTCAGTCCCCTGAGGGGGTAATGAGAGAGGGTGTGGGTGGAGAGGGAGGATGGGCACTTCAGGACTTTGGGGAGGGGTCGAGGGTGGCCTTTGGCCATTATCTGGGTCTTTTTGGCCAGGGCCCGCCCTCTGCGGTCCGGGAGGAAGGAGGGGGGAGGGGCCATTGTGTTGGGAAAGTGTGTCTGTGTGTGGAGGGGTGAGTCTTGGGGAGGGAAGGGTTAAAGGTCTCCTGCCTGATGGGCCTTTAACCCTGTGGTGCCCGGCAGCCCCATCCCACCGGCTCAGTGGCAGGGGAAGACTGTCCCGGTTTCCCTCCAGCCCCACCCTGTCCCCAGGGAGGCTCGGAGAGAGGAACTTCTCCAACTCAGTTCCCTGGCAGTGAGGCAAGATGGGACTCGATTTCAAGACTAGAGTCTCAGGTGTGGAAACTGAGGCCCTGATATGGGGCTCAGGGATCCCCCCAGGCCAGGACCTGGGGGAGTGACGGGAGGAAGAGAGGTCAGAGGAGGGGGTGGGGCAGGAAGGCTTCTCCTGCATCCCCAGCCCCCTGGCGGGGGCGCCGAGCAGCCCGCCCGGCCTCTGGTCAGGCCCCTGCCACTTCCGGGGGTGCGGCCTCCCTGTGGTTGGACACAAGGGGGCAGGAGACCTGAGGCTTGTGACTCTGGGTGTAGTCGGTGGCTGTATCCCCGTGTGACCTTGGGCCACTTCTCAGAATGGGCCTCAGTTACTCCATCTGTGAAATGGAGCAGGCAGTACGTACCTGGCCCTGTTTTGGAACGGAGGTACTCAGTTGGGATAAGAGGAAGGTCCTCCAGACCAACGGGAGCTGGACAGGCGGCTGCAGAGGCCGCCCAGGACCTCTTCTGGCTTTATGGCGCCTGGGGAGACACATCGGGCTCCAAGAGGGGAAAATGGAATCGCTAGAGACGAGGCGGGGGGCAGAAGAGAAATCGGGCGCTTGGGAAAGGGCGACGCAGGCCCTGGCTAACCAGTCCCTCGGGTGCACTTCGGGGCCTATGGAGGTCATGGGTGTTGACCATCCCCCTCGGCTTTTCCCAGGTCCTCAGCCCTCACTCTCGCCCGCGGAGCAGCACCTGGAATCGCCGGTGCCCAGCGCCCCCGGGGCCCTGGCGGGCGGCCCCACCCAGGCAGCCCCGGGAATCCGGGGGGAGGAGGAGCAATGGGCCCGAGAGATCGGGGCACAGCTGCGGCGAATGGCGGACGACCTCGACGCGCTGTACGAGCGGCGGGTGAGTGCTGGGGGAGGGGTAGACGGCAGGTGGGACTTCCCGCCGGGAGGGGCTGCGGGCGGCCCCGCCAGATGTGCGGCAGCTGTTGCCCTGCGCGGCGGGGTCGCGCCGGGGACAGGCAAGTGGGAGGGGCGGCGTGGCCGCGGAGCTGCCGAGCGCCCGCGCGGCGGCTGGCACAGCCCGGGCCGGGGCGGCAGGAGCGCTGCGGCGCGCCCGGGCCGCGGCCGGGGGACTGAGGGCGGTGCTCGCAGGAGCAGCTCATATATCCCGGGCTATTTATAGCCGGTGAGTCAGCAGCGGCGGCGCGGCCGCGCCCGCCCCGCCCACCCGCCGCGCGGCAGGCGGCGCGCACACCGCTCCCCCGGCCGCTCGGGGGCGGGGCCTAGGGCCCCTCCCCGCTGGAGGCCCCGCCCCCAAGCCAGCAGCCCCGCCTCTGATTAAAACAAAATATTGGAAGCCTGCGGCAGAGAAGAGAGAACACCCAACACCAGGGCGTCCACACGGCTCTGTCCAGCCCGAACATGACACCCGCACTGCTTGCTTATTCAAAGAAAAACAAAAACCGGAGGTTGTGAAGCCCCTTGTTCCCTCCGTGACCCGCCCCGTTCCCAAGGAATACTCTTACAATGGGGGGTCCCATTCCTCTGCAGGTGTTGATTCTTTTACACCATATTTACCAGGCCACAAACCGTGCTTAGGGCCGTGGGGCGTTTTTGGCATAACATACGGGGGGGTGTGTGTCCCCCAAAAATGTATACACACTTTAACAGCTGATAGTTCAATTTTGAAAGTGAAATGTATTTTAATAAACACTTCCTTTGTAATTATTCAAAGTGTGTGTATCGCTGACTGTGGGCGCCCTACTCCCTTCTCTCCAGCTCGCCAGCCTCTGAGGGGAGGGCAGGATGGGCTGCAATCCAGCCCCACCCCTCGGCCCCATGGTACTTTGGTTGGGTGATTTCCTCACCCGGCAATCGGTGACGAGATCACAGCTAATATGCACCCAACACTTGCTGTCCTTCCTCGAGGTGACGACATTGGGCCAGATGGGCAGGGGAACTGGGATGTGGGCCCGACTGACAGTAATAGCAGCTGCTTCGCAGGGTTGTTTGAGGATGTAGCTCACTCTTAGAACCCCGTGCTGCTCCTCCCTGCCCTTGGACCTGACCACCTCCTGACTTCCTCTTCTCCCTCTTTCCCCAGAGGCAAGAGGCGCAGCAGCGACACCGCCCCTCGCCGTGGAGGGTCCTGTACAATCTCATCCTGGGACTGCTGCCCTTGCCCAGGGGCCGTGGAGCCCCAGAGATGGAGCCCAATTAGGTGCCTGCACCTGCCTGGTAGACGTCGGGGACTTGGGGGGCAGGACCCTCCCACATCCTGACGCCCTGGCCAGCACAGGGGACGTTTTCTGCACCATGTAGCATACTGGACTACCAGCCCTGCCTGTCCCAGGGGCGGGCCCGGCAGCCACTCCAGCCCCAGCCCGGCCCAGCTTGGGGTGCACTGTTGGAGATGTGGACTCCTGGGTCCCTGGCTGAGAAGCCAGGGGAGAGAGGGCTGATGGACTCAGCGTCTGAAGGCGGCGGTGACCGAGGGGTGGGGACCGAGCCGCCCGCCTCTGCCGCCCACCACCATCTCAGGAAAGGCTGCTGGTGCTGGCTGCCCGTTCCAGCTGCAGGGGTGACACTGGGGGTCCCTCCCAGTGCTCCTTCACTTTGGGCCTGGCCTCAGGCCCCTGGTGCTTCCCCCCCTCCTCTTGGGGAGGGGGCCCGTGAAGAACAAATGAGCCAAACGTGACCACTAGCCTCCTGGAGCCAGAGAATGGGGTGCGTCTGACGGCTGCCCCAGCCCAGCGCCCAGCCATCTTCCCTGAGCCAGCGGCGGGTGGTGGGCATGCCTGCCTCACCTTCATCTGGGGGTGGCCAGGAGGGCCCAGACTGTGAATCCTGTGCTCTGCCCATGACCACCCCCCTCCCCCATCAATCCATTGCATAGGTTTAGAGAGCGCACGTGTGACCACTGGCATTCATTTGGGGGGTGGGATATTTTGGCGGAAACCGCCCCAGCCTTAGTCCCCAGGGCGAAGCGCTGGGGGGAAGAGGGGAGTCAGGGAGGGGGAATCTCAGAAGAGGGAGGAGTCTGGGAGTGGGGAGGGACGGCCCAGCCTGTAAATTACTGTACATGCACTGCTGTAGATACCGGAATGAATTTTCTGTACATGTTTGGTTAATTTTTTTTGTACATGATTTTTGTATGTTTCCTTTTCAATAAAATCAGATTGGAACAGTGGATCCTCTCTCTGCTCTCCTTCCCCACCTGTGACCGGGGCAGAGCCGCTGGGACCCGCCGGGGCCCACGGGCACACCTGTCCGCAGCTGCTCCTCAAGGAGCCGGGCGGCTCAGTCCCCACCTGTTCCGCTCCCACTTGAAGCAAAGTCCCGTGAGGTGTGGGTTGGGGTACTTTCTCAGTATTCTCCCCCTGGATAAAGTAGGTCATGGGGGCTCCGTATTTACTGAGTGAATGTGTGACCTGCAGCTTATTCAGCAGCACCACCGTAAGGGGTCCTGGGGAACTTGTCAGTAATGAGACGCCTGTCCCTGCTCCCATGAAGGCACTAGGTGACATCGGGGAGCAGCGACATAGCGAGACTTCACTGATACCGCTGCCTAAGGCCCAGCACAGGGCCTGGCACCAAGAGCTGGTGTGGACTTAATATCAGAAGGCGACCTGTGGTTATCTTCCTGACAACGGCTCTGGCCCCGTGCTCTTCTGGGTCCTCTCCATGCAGGACTGGCTGACACATCAGTGATGAGAGAGAATAGCTGATTAGCTAGCTGCCTCCTGCAAGTCCCATGCTGGGGATCAATCCTGCAACCTGGGCATGTGCCCTGACGGAGATCAAACCGTGACCTCCTGATTCATAGGTCAATGCTCAACCACTGAGCCATGTGGCCAGGCAACATAAGCATTTCTTAAAAATACGTATTTTCACTGGTTATAGACTTCTACAATTGACTGTTTCCTTTCAGAATTTGTTTTAAAAAAATATTTGTATTGGTTTCAGAGAGGAAGGGAGAGGGAAAGAGAAACACCAATGATGAGAATCATTGATTGGCTGCCTCCTGCATGCCTCCTACTGGGGATCAAGCCCACAACCCCAGGCATGTGCCCTTGACCGGAATTGAACCTGGGACCCTTCAGTCCACAGAACTATCCTCTATCCACTGAACCACCAGCTAAGGCCCTTCAGCATTTTTTAAATGTTGTTTTGGACCATGGCCAGGCAGCTCAGTTGGACGGAACATCATCTTGCTATGTCAAGGTTGTGGGTTTGACCCCTGGTCAAAGCACAATCAAGAATCAACCAATGGCCCTAGCTAGTTTGCTCAGTGGATAGAGCACCGGCCTGCGGACTCAAGGGTCCCAGGTTCGATTCCGGTCAAGGGCATGTACCTTTGTTGCGGGCACATCCCCAGTAGGGCGTGTGCAGGAGGCAGCTGATCGATGTTTCTCTCGCATCGATGTTTCAAACTCTCTATCCCTCTCCCTTCCTCTCTGTAAAAAATCAATAAAAATATATTTTAAAAAAATCAACCAATGAATGCATAAATAAGTGGAACAAATCAATGTGTCTCTCTCCCCCTTCTCTCAAAATCAATCAATACAATAAATAGCACTGGCCAGTGTGGTTCAGTTGGTTGGAGCCTTGTCCCGTGCACCAAAAGGTGGCAGGTTTGATTTCCGGTCAGGACATATACCCAGGTTTTGGGTTTTATCCCTGTTTGGGGCTTGTTCAGAAGGCAACTGATCAATGTTTCTTTCTCACATCCATGTTTCTTTCTCTTCCTCTCTCTAAAATCAATGAAAAAATATCCTCAAGTGAGAATTAAAAATAAATAAAACATATACATTTAAAAGATGCTGTTTCACTGTCTCCGTTTCTGATGAGAGAGCCGGACCATTTGAATCACAGTTCCTGATCCCATGTATATTAGGTCATTTTGGATTGTGTCCTGGGTGGTGATGTTGTAGACATTCTGATTTTGTTAAAGCCTCCGAAGGATGTGGCTGTTTTTGCTTCAGGGGACATTTGTGTTTGCTACAATGAAGCTGTGGCAGTGGGCGACAGCTCACAGCCAGCTCACGTCAGCCCTCCTGTGTCTGCCCCATGCCTCACAGTCCAGGGGTCAGCAGGAGTCTTGGGCTGAATTTACACACGCAACTTGGGTTTTTCCTTCCTTGGTCTTTGCCTCTCCAGTAGCTCTGGTGACTTTGACTCTCTCTTCTGGTTCTTCAGGTCAGTAAGACAGCTGGCTTCCTACCAGAGTCCTAGCTGCCTGGCGCAGGGCAGTGCCTCAGATTAACATGGTGGGAAACACACACACACACACACACACACACACACACACACACACACACACACAACCAGAAAACTTACCTTGTGGCCTTCTTGCAACTTTCAATTCCCCTCTCAAACCCACCTGCCTTTGTTCACTCTTCAGAACCATCTAACAGTTGCTCTTCGGTAGGGTTTCTGTTTTTCACTTTGTAGTGTCTTGAATTTAGTTACAAGGGGGGTTATAAACTTACTCCACCACACAAGAAACAGAACTTAGGTATCTTCTTTTGAATAGAACCAAATCTGTCATATTTAGGAGGGGAAGTGGGGAGTGATTGATGGAAAGAGCAGACACCCAGGGGCAGTCAAGGGCAGAGGCCCTATTTTGTTAGCCAAGTCCAAAGGGATGGGTTGCTCCAGGCTGTGCGGCTTTCTGCCTTGGAACCAAGGTGCAGACCAGTCCTGCAACTTGGCAGAGCTGAGGCTCAGAGGACCTGGCAGCGAGGCCCTCAGCTAAACCCCTGCCCCCTGCTCACTGCAACCTCCAGCAAGCCGATCCCGAGTCACCTCCAAATGCTCCCTCCTGCAATGGTTGCTTCTGGAGATTTACTTTTCATGGTTCTGTTTTTTTCTTCCATAAAAAAAAAAACACATGACCGTGTGTCTTTGTAAAACTTTCAATCCTGTACTACACACATGTACTATCCATGCAAACAACAAATGAGCTGTACAATGCTACCAGCCTACAGCCTTTTGGAAAGAATCACCATCTCAAATGCATTTATATACTCTGTAACCTGAGCATCTGGCTTTGGGGAGTCTTTCCCAAGTGTGTACAATGAAAACAGGCTCAATGTCACTCAACAGCAGCCTGATTAAATAGCTTATGGTTCATCTGTGGTTTTGGAATTTGATGCCTGATGCACTGACAAGGATCTCCAAGGCAATGAGAAAAAGCAAGTTGCAGAAAAGTTATTTATAAATATGCATAATAGCAGGTAACATAGAGCAAGTTCTACTCAGAGAACATAGTCATTCATTTAATTTCCAAGTATCACAGGAATATACTATTACCCCATTTTATAGATGGGGCAACTGAGGTACAAAAAGGTCACTTGCCAAGGTCACACAGCTAAGTGGTAGAGTCTGGACTTGAACCTGACAGGCTGCCTGTAAGGATTCTCTCAATGGCTGTGAGGCGTGACCTCTGGGAGCTAGGTATGAAAGGTGACATCCCCAACCTACACAAAAAGCAGCTCACCTTTCTCTCCGAAATCCTGAGTTTAGCTGTGAAGTCAGCTGCTCCTGCTACATGGCCAACACTGAGCTGACAGGCTGTAACGCAGTGGGGAGGAATACTTTTATTCTTACGCTGAGTCTATATTTATTTTTATTGATTTCAGAGAGGAAGGGATAGAAACGATGAGAGAGAATTATCAATTGGCTGTCTCCTGCAGGCCCCCCCCTAGGGATCGAGCCCGAAACCCAGGCATGTGTCCTGACGGGGAATGGAACCGTGACCTCCTGGTTCATAGACCAATGCTCAACCACCGAGCCACACGACAGACGGGCTTACGCTGGTATATTGCTTGGCAGTTTTTGTACAAACAAAACCCACCTGCCCTCCTGGACCCAGCTGAAGGTCTACCCCTCGCACCTGGGGCTGCCCAGAGGTTCTCAGTGGTGACCGCTAGGTCTCAGGACCTTGGGAAGCAGAGCCCGTCTCCTCGTCCTCACCGAGGTCGCAAGCGGTGCCACTACGTGAATGTTTCCTAAATGTCCCGCACGAAAGCCTTCCCCGTCAGCCGTTTGGGTGAGGCTGTTTCCTCATCTGCAATCTTGTCACAATAGCATCTGCCCCCACGGGGTTGCCATGAGGATTCAATGTAGCTAACGTACAAGTGTTTTGGAAAGCACCAGGGAGGTAGTGTGACACCCTAGCATTATTAGTATCAAACTCTTTGACCTGAAAACTACCACCTAAGCCTCCATTTCGCCACCGGTAAAAGGGCAAATAGGACATAGCCAGTAGATAAGCACATATTTACAAAAGAAACTGACACTGGCTCTGCAAGAACGAGGGGCTGTGACGAAACCCAGAACTTACTGCTGTAATTTTTCACCTATTCCGCCTGAGCCTTCAGCACAGTAAGCACTGACCGGGGTTTGGCAGCTGCACAGACGACAGAGCGGGGTATGCAGTGGAGAGACCTGGCCGTCCCCAGGCCAACCCGTTTCCTTTCATCTGGTAGCTCCAGCACCCCAACATATGGCACTTTTTAAAAAATATATATATATTTTGCCGAGACTGGTTTGGCTCAGTGGATAGAGCGTCGGCCTGCGGACTGAAGGTCCCAGGTTCGATTCCGGTCAAGGGCATGTACCTTGGTTGCGGGCACATCCCCAGTAGGGGTTGTGCAAGAGGCAGCTGATCGATGTTTCTCTCTCATCGATGTTTCTAACTCTCTATCCCTCTCTCTTCCTCTCTGTAAAAATCAATAAAATATATTAAAAAATATATATATATATATTTTATTGATTTTTTACAGAGAGGAAGGGAGAGGGATAGAGTTAGAAACATCGATGAGAGAGAAACATCGATCAGCTGCCTCCTGCACACCCCCCACTGGGGATGTGCCCGCAACCAAGGTACATGCCCTTGACCAGAATTGAACCTGGAACCCTTGAGTCCGCAGGCCGACGCTCCAGCCACCTAGCCAAACCGGTCAGGGCTATATGCCATATGGCACTTTCAAGAGTAGATCCTTCTTTCCACGTGGCTACATATGTCCCGGAGGTACCAGAAACCACGGGAGAATCATTGTGCACTTCCTGGAGACTCAGGGAAATCCAATTTGTGATAATACTGACGTGTACTATGGGTGAATATGAAATTTGAAGAAACGAGAATAGAGACATTTCTTGCCCGGGGCTGGCAGCTCCCAGCACCACCTCCCTGATTCCCGAGGGCTCCTCTCTGGATGACTCAATCTCTGCCACGAGAGGTATAGGGCGGAAAAGTTTGAAAGCCTCAAAGATTCTACAATGACAATTTTGTTTTTATCTATCCAGACCCGCCTGCTCCCCCTTGTGACCAAGGCCCCACATTGCAAAGTAAAGGAAATAATTAGCTCAACATTTCTAAAACGGTGTGAAATTCCTGCATCAATAAAACCACTGACCTTAGCACCTGACAGGAATGGGGCCCACAATGGGGGCCCTCCAGAAACACAGCCTTCGCCTCACCCAGGGCAGGAGCAAAGGCTCAGGATTGAGCTCTACCCCCCCAGACACCAGTGCAATAGGATTAAAATAGAAAGGAGCCCTAGCCAGTTTGGCTCAGTGGGTAGAGCGTCAGCCCATGGACTGAAGGGTCCTGGGTTCAATACTGGACCAGGGCAGGTACCCCAGTTGCAGGCTCGATCCCCGGCCCTGGTCAGGAAACGTGTTTCTGTCTCTCCCCCTCTCCACTCCTCTCTCTAAAAATCAATGGAAAAATATCCTTGGGTGAGGATTAACAATGAAAAAGGAAAGGAGCTGATTTATCCATTCAAACTGGCCAGGCCCAAACCTCACAGTTTTACATCAGGGGGAACCCACTCAGACTTGGTGTTCCGCTGACAGCTTTGACTTGTACCAACAGTGGGAATGGGGCATATTACTAAAGTGTCAGTTTCCAAAGGAGGCCATCGCCATGTCTACTCTGCGCAATGCCTGCCTGGCACACAGAGGAGCTACATTAATGGTGGCATCAGCATCACGTTTTACTCCTTTTCCACTATTACAGTTCTTGTCCCTGAGCCCAGCCACTAGCTAACGGAATTACTCAGCACACAGCTGGAACCAGAGGCTTCTATGCACTTTTTTGCTGCGTTACCCAGAAAAAAGGTGGCAGGAACCGAGTCAGAGGGGAGAAATCTTAGGTTAAAGAGTCCAGTGGATTTCTTCCAGTGGAAGGAGCAGGTTTAAAAAGGCAATTGAGGGGATCACTCCCTGTCAGAGGAAGTTTCAAATGTGGAAGAAAAACAAACAGATCCTAAAGCAAATAACTTTTATTTCTATCATTCCTTTCTAAAGGACCACGGGAATCTAGAAAATATAAAAAACACCAACAGCTGCCATTCAGGGGTAATGAAGGACCAACACAGCCCTTAAACGCAACAGTCTCCCGCGCCACAGCAGAGACAGGCTCTGTGAACAGCACAGGCCCCTCCCTCCCAGCGTGGCCCCACAGATGAGAATCCCCAGGGGGTGGGGCCCTGGCATCTACCTTTAAAACAATTTTCCTAATATTCAGTCCTAATATTCAACTTGCAAGGTCTCGCCCGAATGCCCTAGAGGACCCAGTACCGTTTCCTCTGTCCCACAGCCCAGGCTGGAACTCACTAATCCTCAACTAACACTCAGGAACAGCGCACCAGATGCCACCTGTTGTTTTTCAGGATTTCGAACTCCGGAGGAAATACATCCCGCCTGCCATGTTTTTCCTCTCGGGGCACCTGTCTGCATTTGGAACTGCGGTTCCACTCGTGTTTCATCAGGCCTGGGCCTCACTCCCCCGAGGCCATGCTCCCCTCGGTGTGACATCAGGCGGAGAAGTCCAAGAAGGTGGTGAGAGACTCCTATGCAACCAGGCGTGCTGGTTCCTGGCAGGCATTCCTGACGGTACCCAGGTGTGGCGATGCCATGACGGCACCAGGACAGAGAGGTGTCGGAGGGCGCTTGCAGGTGCTGCCCGCTCAGCGGAGCTGGCAAACAGTCCTGCGCAGTGCTGGAGGGAGGCAGCCAGTCCCTCCGCCCCTCATGTGCAGCAGCTGCTGGTGCTCGCAAGCAGCACATCTGCACGACCTCATTGTTCACAGGAAAGGGTTTGCGTTGGTCCAATGACTTCACTCTTCTCTCGCCTGGAGATGCCTTGTGGGGAGGAAGGGCACGGGAATGCATGCGGGCACGCTGGGGGTCAGCATCTTCAGGGCTGCCATGTCGTGGGTTCACTTGGGGCCGAGGCACTCCACAATCCCATTTCCCTTCATGCCATCAAAAAAGAAGAAGTTGTTGTGAGGTGGGTCCCTTTGAGACAGGGCCTGGGGAGAAAAACAAGAGGGCTCAGCTCACGTGCTTTGAAAGGGACAAAATGGAGGGAAAAATCCCCAGACCAGATCTTCCCCCAGCAGTGTGGGCAGTGGTTTCTCAATAGAGGTCGATGTTGCTCCCCAGGGGCCATTTGGCCATGTCTGGAAACTTTTTTTTTTAAATACAAGCGAAAGTTTATTTAGAAAGTCACAGAGGTAGAAAAAGCGAGCCAGCTGGGCTGCACAGGCTCAGGAAACAAGTTTCAGAGGCCGAAGAAGGGCCCTCGGAGCTTAGAGAGAGAAGAGAAGGCAGAGAAGGCCCAGCGGGGAGGAGCAGGGAAAGGTGTGGGTGTGCTCCAGTGAGCTCGAGCATGGAGGCATTTTTTTTTTTTTGGGGGGGGGGGCATTTTTGTGGTCATGTCTCTGGGCTAGCCCTTGCCAGCTGTGTGCCCTTGGACAGATCACTTAGCTTCTCTGAGCCTTACTTTCCCCATGTAGAGGAAACGTAACAGATGTATTATCCTAGGCCAGTGGTCGGCAAACTGCGGCTCGCGAGCCACATGCGGCTCTTTGGCCCCTTGAGTTTTTAGCAAAGGCCAGCTTAGGAGTACCCTAATTAAGTTAATAACAATGTACCTACCTATATAGTTTAAGTTTAAAAAATTTGGCTCTCAAAAGAAATTTCAATTGTTGTACTGTTGATATTTGGCTCTGCTGACTAGTGAGTTTGCCGACCACTGTCCTAGGCATTAAGAGATGAGCCCTGCCGGTGTGGTTGAGCGTCAACTCATGCACCAGGAGGTCCCCAGTTTGATTCCTGGTCAGGGCACATTCCCGAGTTGCAGGTTCGATCCCCAGTAGGGGGCAATCGATCAATGAGTCTCCCCTCTCCCTTCCTCTCTCTCTAAAAAAAAAATCAATAAAAACATTTTTTTTAAAAAGAGAGATGAGATCAATCAAAGAACTTTTATGCATATATGGACACAGACAATAGTGTGGTGAAGGCGTGGGTCAGGGATGGGCTAGATAGGGTCAATGGGGGGAAAAAAGAGACATCTGTAATACTTCCAACAATAAAGATTAAAGAAAGGAAAGCGAGATGATGTACCTCAAATACCTTCACCAGTGCCTGGCACGAAGGAACACCACCTGGCAAACTGCAGGGGTAATTATGGCTGTGCCTGAGAAAGGCAGTGATTCCCTCCAACACACCTCGGCTGCGGCTTCCGGAGACCTTGCCTGCCCGCCACAGGACAGGCCTGGGAGCTGCTCTTCAGCCACAGACACGATGACTGTCTCGTGGGGTTAACAGAAGGACACAGCCCTTTTTTTAATCCTCACCCGAGGATATTTTTCCCACCGATTTTTAGAGAGAGTGGGAGGGAGGGACATAGCACTTTTAAGGACAGGGTTAGACAACCTGGAATCACAAGCTGAGTCATGTGTGTACAGTACTGGGCTCATACGTGCCGGTGATTTTTCTAGGAGGTTCTGAACCCAAACAGGGTTACCATTTGAAGTGGCCATCACCTAGGCCAGCTTCTAGGCAGTGCTTCGAGATTCCAGGGAGCTCCATGTTATCCCTCATAAGGCACGATCTCATTTACAAGGTTAGAAATTGCTCTAAACATCCTGAACTTCTCCTTGAACTGAACACCAATCCCAATCCATTTCCTCATCTGTCAATGGGGACAATTATTCCCACTTTAAGTGGCTATTCAGCCACTTGTTCAAGGAACTGTTTTAGCATCTAATCTGTGTCAGGTATAGTGCTAGATCCTAAGGAGGGGGCTCGGATCTGACAGGCTTGCTCCTGGCGCAAATATGAAAAGGCACCTGCCTACTAGGGTTTCTGGTGAGAATGAAATGCGATCAGTCTTGCAACATGCCTGGCACAGGCAGATGCTCAGTAAGCGGGAGCTGCTACTACTAATGGGGCCAGCACCCCTTACCAACGGCTGAGGATCCCAAGCACTCCGCCGGGTGGAAGGCCCAGAGCCCACAGCTAGAACGCCTAGAGCCTGGAAAGAGCTCTAACTGGAGCGGCCTAACCTGGAGCGTGAGATGGCCGCGCCGTCCCTGTCACCTGCAGCACTGAGCGCGGGGCCCACTGTGACAGGGGAAGGAAGGACGACTCCACCTAAGGGAGCATGACAAGTGGGGACGTGGGCAGAACACATGGGTCTGAAATGAAAAAGGAGGGAAATAAAGTTGATTCCAAGGGGAAAGGTTTCTCATGTGTCCCGGCCTCCTAGTGCTCACTTTCTGCCGGTCAGATGGCCTCTCAGGAGAGCAGGGGAGGTCTGTGGCCCAGATGCAGGACCCTACCGCCAGCTGACTGAAGGCTGACCCGTGTTAAGCAGGGGGAGTGGAGTGGTGGGGACAAGACAGCAGGGCATGGGGTGAACATGGGGCAAAAGGTAAAGTGCTTCCCAAGCCAGATGGGGGTAGGAGGAGATTCCAGACACGCCCAGCAACCGAGAATGCAGAGTGCTCTGGCTATCTGGGATAAACAGAAACAAGATGCTGGCAACAGCTGTCCCCAGCAGGCGGCGAGGAGGGGGCTGCATTAGAGGTTAGGACTGGGATGCAGAGAAGCTGCTGCAAACAATGGGGTCAAGGCCACTTGCCTTGACCCCAAATCTCCATCCCATATGAAAAATCCAGGGAGCAGCTTCTCAATGGGATGCACAGAAGTGAGCCTGGGGGTGCAAGGGCAGCATCCCTAGGTCCACGCAGACGCAGAGCCGCTGGACTGAGTGTCAGTCTGGGACAGCGCCTGAGGCATGATGACCAAGTGGTGAAGAACACAGGCCAGAAACCAGACTGCCTAGGCTCGAATCCTGGCTCCCCACTTCCCCGCACCTCCACCCCGCTTTATACATCAGGGATCACTACCTCTGTGGCTGCTGGGAGAATAAATTAGTTCATCCATGTAAAGAACAGTCTCTGTATGGCACTTGTTATCTATTACTAGAGGCCTGGTGCACTAAATTTCATGCACTGGGGCCTGGGGTCCCTCAGCCCAGCCTGCACCCTCTCACAGTCTGGGACCCCTGGCTCTTTACCGCCCGCCTGCAGTGGAGGCGGGAGAGGTTCCCGTCACCGCCACTGCGCTGGCCAGCCATGAGCCTGGCTTCTGGCTGAGTGGCGCTCCCCCTGTGGGAGCATCTGCCCCCTGGTGGTCAGTGCACGTCATAGTGACTGGTTGTTCTGCTGTTTGGTTGATTTGCACATTAGGGTTTTATTATATAGGACAGAATTGTCACTACAAGCCACAAGAACACATACGTTCCCATTCCCACCTTCTGATTCTCCGTCACTGCATTCTGTCATGGACCAGCACAACGCGGCCCACAGAGAGGACAAAACACCACTGCAAGTCCACGAGCACCTAGACCAGTGGTTCTCAACCTTCCTAATGCCGCGACCCTTTAATACAGTTCCTCATGTTGTGGTGACCCCCAACCATAAAATTATTTTCGTTGCTACTTCATAACTGTAATTTTGCTACTATTAATGAATCGTAATGTAAATATCTGTGTTTTCCGATGGTCTTAGGCGACCCTGCTAGCGGTTCTCAACCTGTGGGTCGTGACATTAGAAAGGTCGCGACCCACAGGTTGAGTATTAAAGGGTCGCGGCATTAGAAAGGTTGAGAACCACTGACCTAGACCCTGACAAAGGCCACTCTAACGTCTTTGGGCAAATATCAAAGTTCCCAGAGGAAGTAAAACTTTGAGGGTATGCTATAGCTTTAGCAACCCAAATGTCCTTCCAGAAGAAATGTAAAATGCTGACCTAGCTACTGGTTCTATGATCCCAGGTAAGATACTTTCCCCTCAGAGAGTGCCAATGACAGCTACCCAACACATCACAGGACCCCCTTCCAGAGCCTGTGGGCTCCTGCACGGGCACTGGTACTGACTGTCCTCCTCCTCTGGGATTAAGAAGGAACTCTGAGGCCATGGTGATGGACAGAGAAACCCTGTCGAGGAGAATAGCATGGATTGGAGTCCCTTGTGAGGGCCTCAGTAGTGTCCTTCCTTAAAAGGGCATCATGACACCACCCACTTCCTAGAGCCAGGAGAAGCAGAATACTCGGCGAACAGCATAAGCACCAGCTCCCTGGTCAGGTCAGCTGGGGAGGGGAGGCAGCACTATGTCCAGCTCTGGGCTCAGCACAGAGTGGCACTCAGAGGTCATTTGTTGAATGCCCACCTGGATGGGCTGGAGAGAATGGGATGGGATGGAAAAGGGAAGGAAGGGGGAGAGTGGGGCATGAAACAAGGACGAGTGGGGTCAGAGAAACCAGGGAGCCCAGGGCACCCTCTCGGCACATCTACAAGGTGTGCGGTGGATGAACTGTCCTCTCTCCACAGTGACTGTTTACCTTCACAATTTCCTGGGCCAAGATCCCTCCAACCACTGCACACACAGGAGCCATCTCGGAGAAGCAGAACCTAGAAGGGAAGACAAGTGAAATGAACACAGAGGAACAGAAAGGGGGTAGGACATGTAGAAGGGCCGGCAAAGGGCTGCCTGAATGAAACATCTCCTGCCAGGGAGTCAATTCCGACAGCAATGCTAACGCTGGCATCTAGGCGTGAAAGTTAAATCCGATCCAGGGGTTAGACGGTGGTTGGGAAAGACCTTTGAACCTTGGCAGGCAGGAATTGTTTCACAACACTTTTTTTTAAAAATATATTTTATTGATTTTTCACAGAGAGGAAGGGAGAGGGATAGAGAGCTAGAAACATCAATGAGAGAGAAACATCGACCAGCTGCCTCCTGCACACCCCCCGCCGGGGATGTGCCCGCAACCAATGTACATGCCCTTGACCGGAATCGAACCTGGGACCCTTCAGTCCGCAGACCGACGCTCTATCCACTGAGCCAAACCGGTTTCGGCAACAACACTTTTTTTTTAAGTTAAAGGAAAGACTATATCTGTGCTTCCTAAAAATAAGGTCCTGCAAATATCAGATGTGTCAGTGCCCCGGTCACATTCTAGCAATTCTATCCTTACCCATAAGGGGCGGTGGGTTCTATATGCTATTCCCAGACAAATGTCAGGGAGGAGGCCTGTGTTAACACGCAGGAGGCATGGGAAATGTGGAATCTGATGTGAAAGTATGGGGATAGAAAAAAGTCTTCACTACCCACATAGATACTAGCCCTTCTTGGGCCAGAGGACAAATTTTAGCTGATACTGTCACCAACCCCTTCAAATCACCCATCCTGGGTAGCTAAACCCTATCTCTCACTACTTCCCCGATTCCCAGCCCTAAACTCAAAGGTATTTCTTAAATGAGCAAACTGGGACATAGACAAGTTGCAGCTTCCCAAAGGAACCCTATGATAAAAAGACCACCTCCAACCCAGGCTGGTTTGGTTCAGTGGCTAGAGCTCTGGCCTATGGACTGAAGGGTCCCGGGTTCGATTCCAGTCAAGGGCACATGCCCAGGTTGTGGCCTCCATCCCCAGTGTGGGGCATGCAGGAGATAGCTGATCGATGATTCTCTTTTTTTTAAAATATATACATATTTTTATTTCAGAGAGGCAGGGAGAGGAAGAAAGAGAAACATCAATGATGAGAGAGAATCATTGATTGGATGCCTCCTGCACGCCTACCACTGGAGATTGAGCCTGCAACACAACCCAGGCAAATGCCTTGACTGGGAATCAAACCATGACCTCTTGGTGCATAAGTCGACACTCAACCACTGAGCCATGCCGGACGGGCTAAACATATATTATTTTAAACCCAAGTAATATCAACTAATATTCATTACACACTATAATCTGATGGATATTTAGATTGTTCAACATTGGAATCATACATCTGGGTTCTGATACATTTTGCCAAAATGCCCCTTTAAAAAAAGCCCTTTAGAAAGGCTATATCACAACTTTCACCTTCCACCCCTACCCCCACCCCAGCCTGGATCAGCACTCCCATTTGTTCAGCCACAGAGGTAACTTTTCCTCCTGTTTATAGAGGTCTATTATCCTACCTAATAATAGACAAATATGCAAATTGACCATACCTCCGACACACCCACAAGCCACACCCACCATCCAATCAGAGCAAACATGCAAATTAACCCAAACCAAGATGGCTACAGCCACAGAGAACAAGGTTTCCTAGGTAACTGAGGAAGCCAAGCTTTCCGCCTGCCCTTGCCTGGCCTAAGCCTCCACTCAAGCTACAAAGTTTCAATTATAGAAGGTAAACAAATTCAAACAAATGGCGGCAGAATGGAGCTTGAGAGAGCAGGCCAGTGTTGCCGCCGGCAACAGGGGAAGCAAAGCTTTCCGCACACCCTGGCCGGGCCCACCCGCTTAAGGCAACAAAGTTTCAATTATAACCCCAACAGAAATGGCTGCTGGCCTCGGAGGGAGCCCCAGGCTTGGCTCCGCTCCAGGCTACAAAGTTTCAATTGTAGAAGGAAAATAAATTCCAGATACCAGGGCCTCCGCTTGGGTTGCCAGGGGGCGTGGCCGGCCTGCAAACCACCACAGGCCCCTCGCTCGGGCCGCCCCATGCCCCAAGGGAACCCCCACCTGATCCGGGACACCCTTCAGGGCAAACCAGCTGGCCCCCACCCCTGTACCAGGCCTCTATCCTATCTAATAAAAGAGTAATATGCAGATTGATCATCACTGCAACACACAATATAGCTGTCCCCATGTGGTCAAAGATCCTGCCCCCATGTGGACACAAGATGGCCACCACAAGATGGACAGCAGGAGAGGGCAGTTGGGAGGCACCCGGCCTGAAAAGGAGGGCAGTTGAAAAGGACCAGGCCTGCAAGGGAGGGCAGTTGGAGGTGATCAACCCTGCAGGAGAGGGCAGTTAGGGGTGACCAGGCCAGCAGAGGAGGGAAGTTGGGGGCAAACAGGCTGGCAGCAGAGTGGTTAGGGGGTGATCAGGTTGGCAGGCAGAAGCAGTTAGGGGCAATCAGGAAGGCAGGCAGGCAAGCAGTTGGGAGCCAGCAGTCCTGGATTGTGAGAGGGATGTCCGACTGCCCGTTTAGGCCCGATCCCACCGGGCAGTCGGACATCCCTTGAGGGGTCCCATATTGGAGAGGGTACAGGCTGGGCTGAGGGACAATCCCCCTCTGTGCATGAATTTCGTGCACCGGGCCTCTAGTAGAACTATAAAAACGTAGAGAAATATCACAAAGAAACACTATCACCCAGAATTCTACTACTCAAAGATAATCAAATGCCAGAATTTCCCCCCTTTTATGAAAAAACAAAACAAAAAGCATGTATTCTCTTGTGATCATACCACACAATGTAATATGCTGCCTCTTCTTTCTTAAAAGTATATTATCACGCCCTGGCCAGGTAGCTCAGAGTTAAAATGTCTTTCTCGATACGCCTAGGTTGCAGGTTCAATCCCTGGTCAGAGTACATGCAGGAATCAACCAGAGTGCATAAATAAGCGAAACAACAAATCAATGTTTCCCTCTCTCAAAATGATAAACTAAAAAAATCAAATTAAAAAAACTTTAAAGCATATTATTATTTTTGTTTGTTAATCCTCATCAGAGGATATTTTTTCCATTGATTTTAAAAGAGTAGAAGGGAGGGAGGGAGGGAGCCAGGAAGGAAGGGATGGGGAGAGAGAGAAAGAGAAACATAGATGTGAGAGATGCTTCAATTGGTAGTCTCCCCACATGTGCTCTGACCAGGGTCAGGGAGTGAACCTGCAACCCAAGTATGGGCCCTTGACTGAGAATCAAACATGAGACCCTTTGGTGGGTGGGCCAATGCTCTAACCACTGAGAATACTGGCCACAGCTAAGTATATTCTTTTAACTAAATGCTAGCAAACCAAAACAGTAACATACAGAAAGCATTATTCACTATGACAAAGTGGAATTTATGTCAGGAATGCAAAGTTGGTTCAACAGCTGAAAAACCCCTACCACCAATCAATATAGTATGCCATATTAATTGAATAAAGGATAATAAACACATGATCACCTCAATAGGCACAGAAAAAGCATGCAACAAAATCCTGCACCTTTTCATGATAAAAACACTCAACAAGCTGGAAATAGAGGAAAACTTCTTCAACTTGATAAAGGGCATCCATGAAAAAGTCCTATCTGTCACCATACTAAATGGTGAAAGACTGAAAGCTGCTTTCCCAAGATCAGGAACAAGATAAAGATGTCGGCTCTCACTACTTCTACTGGACATTGTACTGAAGGTTCCAGTCAGGGCAGTTAAGGAGAAGAGAAATAAGAGACCTCAGATTGGAAAGGAAGAAGCAATACATATTCACAAATGACATAATCTGGTATATAGAAAATACTAAGGAATTCACAGAAAAATTACGTGAACTATTAAATTAATTAGCAAGGCTTATAGGATATGGGATAAATATACAAAAATCAATTGTATTTTTATACATTAGTACTGAACATTCTAAAAATGAAGTTAAGAATTCCACTCATAGTAGCATCCAAAATAAAAAATTTAGAAATAGATTTAACAATAGATGTGTAAAACAAAAGTTGAAGACTACAATATATACCTGGAGAGTATTATGCTAAGCAAAATAAGCCAGTCAGAGAAAGACAAGTATTACCTGATATCACTCCTATGTGGAAACTAATGATGAACAAAATAGATCCAGAGACACCGAAGCACAGAACAGACTGTGGAATCTCAGAAGGAAGGCGGGGGTGGGAGTAGGGGGGTGGGAAGTGATCAACCAAAGAACTTCTATGCATAACCCCTGGACAATAGGGTGGTGAAGGCCTGGGGTGGGGGCAGGGGCGGACTAGAAGGGGTCCATGGGAGAAAAAACGGAACATATGTAATACTTTCAATAATAAAGATTGAATTAAAAAACAAACAAACTATAATATATTGTTGAAAGAAAGAAATGACCTAAATAAACGAAAATATATCTCATGTACATGGATCAGAAGACTTAATGTTAAGAGAGCAATACTCCCCAAATTAATCTGTATATCTGACAAAATAACTAAATCAAAATTCCGGCTGCCTGCTTTGTAGAAATGGCAAAATCCATCCTAATATTCCTAAGGGAATGCAAGAGATCCAGAATAGCCAAAATAATTTTGCAAAAGAAGAACAAAGTTGGCCCTGGCCAGATGGCTCAGTTGGTTGGAGCGTAGTCCCATATACCAAAAGGTTGCGGGTTTGATCCCGTCAAGGTGTGTACAGGAAGCAATCAAACAATATTTCTCTCTCACATTGATGTTTCCCTTCCTCTCTCTCTAGAATCTGTAAACATGTCCCCAGATAAGGATTAAAAAATAAAAAAGAACAAAGTTGAGGAATTCAAATGTCCCAATTTAAAAACTTACTACTAACACAGCTATAGGAATCAATATCGCGTGATACTGGCATTAAAATAGACATACAACCCTGACCAGTGGTTAGAGTGTCGGCTTGCTCTCACATCGATGTTTCCTCCCCCCCTCCCTCTCCTCAACCTCCTCCCTTCCTCTCTCTCTAAAAAGCAATGGAAAAAATATTCTTGGGTGAATATTAACAAAAAAAAAAAAAAACAAAACAAAAAAAAACCACCAAACAGACATACACATAAATGAAATAGAACTGAGAGTCCAGAAATAAATAAATACATATATGGTCAATTAATTTTTGACCAGGGTGCCTAGATCATTCAAGGGGAATGGAAAAGTCTTTATAACAAATGGTACTGGGACATTTGGGTCTCCACATATACAAGAATGAAATGGAGCCCCCTACCTCACAGCTTGTACAAAAGTTAACTTGAATATGGATCACAGACCTAAATGTGAAAGTTAAAACTAGAAAACTCTTAGAAGAAAACATACAGAAATAAATCTGTATGACCTTAGATTAGGTGATGTGATGCCAGAAGGATATGTGAAAAAAGAAAATAGATAAATTGTATTTCATTAAAATTAAAACTAAACTTCAAAGAATAACATTGAAGCCCCAGGCAATGTGGCTCAGTGGATAGAGCATCGGCCCATAGACTGAAGGGTCCAGGGTTCGAGTCCAGTCAAAGGCACATGTGGGAGGCAACCAATTAATGTCTCTCTCTCGCACTGATGTTTCTGTGTGTCTCTCCCCCTCACACACACACACACACACACACACACACACACACACACACTCTCTCTCTCTCTCTCTCTCTCTCTCTCTCTCTCTCTAAAAAAAGAAAAAGAAAGAAAGAAAATTAATGGAAAAATATCCTCGGGTGAGGATTAACAAGATACACACACACACAAATACCAACTAGAAAAACCCCACATAAGATACCATTAAGAAAGTAAGAAGACAATCCACAAAATGGGAGGAAATTTTGTTAGTCATATATGAAGAGAGGACTTGTATCTAGAATATATAAAGAACTCTTGCAAGACCCTCCCCTCCACCAGCAAAAGATTACAATTCACTTTATTGTGATACTCGAGTTATTATGGTGGTCTGGAACCTTGAGCCCTCAATCTCTGAGGTATGCCTGCATATTATATTACTGGGAAAGGCAGAAGTACAGGAATAATGGATCAGCTATTGCTGGTGGGGAAGGGGCTGACTACAACAAGGCACCACAAGGGAGTTTTTTGAGGTGATGAAACTTTCCTATATTTTGATTGTGGTGGTGGTTACACAACACTACTAGTATGTCTTTAAAAACTCATGAAACTGTAAAAATAAAAACAACAAACACACACACACACACACACACCCCGAGTTCTGGCCAGCATTGCTCAACGGTTAGAACGCCGGCCCATGCACCGAAGGGTCTCGGGTTCAATTTCCAGTTAAGGGCACGTACTTGGGTTGCAGATTCGATCCCCAGCCCCGGTTGGGGTGAGTGCGGGAGGCAACCAATCAATGTGTCTCACATTGATGTTTCTCTCTCTCTCTCCCCCTACCTCCCACCCTTCATTCTCTCTAAAAATCAATGGAAACAAATATTCTCAAAGGAGGATTAACAACAACAACAAAACACACATGGCTCATAGAACTGTGTAACAAAAATAAATAAATTTTACTGTATATATAAATTTTAAAAAATACATGAGGAAACAAAAATGAATTTTAGCCCTAGCTGGTTTGGCTCAGTGGATAGAGCATCTGCCTTCGAATTGAAGGGTCCAGGGTTTGGTTCCAGTCAAGGGCACATGCCGGGATTGTGGGCTTGGTCCCCAGTGCGGGGTGTGCAGGACGCAGCCAATCAATGATTCTCTCTCATCACTAATGTTTCTATCTCTCTCCCTTCCTCTCTAAAATCAATAAAAAAAAAAAAAGAAAAATGAGTTTTACTGTATGTAAGACTAAATAATGGAAATTAAACAGCAATGTGAATGTACTTAATGCCACTAAACTGTACGTTTAACAATGGTTAAGATGTTACATTTTATATTGTGTATATTTAACCACAATAAAAATTTTAAACAGTAAAAAAGTTATATTTACATATACAAATTATGAATGTTCGTCATAAACATATAATAGTGAAAAAATACAAACAACTTAAATACCCACTGATAAGGTGATGGTTGAATAAATAACCATGTGTCAGACCAGGAAACGGATCTGTATTTTGACTTAAATAGGTCTATGACATGCTGAAAAAAGAAGGTGATTGTATAGAAAATATGATCTCATTTTGACATTAAAAAGGAGAAGACATGTGGGTAAATATACACAGAAGTCTGTGAGTCTAAACCCCGAAATGTTAGCTGTGCCTACTTCTCAATGGTGGGACTGAGGGTGATCCTTTTCTTCCCTTCTATATTTTCTGGCTACAGGCATCTGTTACTTTCCTAATCAGAAAAGCAATAAAGCTCTCTAAAAAGAGAATAAATAAGGTCACATAAAGAACTGAGCAAGCACACCAGGACAGATGAGGGAAACGGAGACTTGTGCACAGCCTTCCCTACTCAAGTGCGCAGCCCTGCTCTGAGCTGGCAGTGGGCAATCTGCGAGGGTGCCTGAACTGCCAGACATCCCATCCCTTATCAGGCCTCGAAGAGCCACCAAACCCCTCTTACTTATAGGGCAATAGAGCGGGAACACCTGAGCACATGAGGACGTGAACATGGGAAAGTGGTTTCTGCAGAGCAGGTGGGAGGGGTAAGGAAACACTTTGGCGAGAAAACCAGCCAGCAGCTAGTTAGGCTGTTAGCAGTTAGGTGGTGGCTTCCTCCTTCTGCGAAGCGGGCCTCGGCCACTTGCGTGATGCGGAGCCAGGCCACTCTTCACTCTAAATGCCCAAATTAGTCAGCTGGCTGCACACTCACGGCCAGGCACCGGTCTGCTTGGCGGCCTGGTCTACCTGGCAGCGTCTGCTGCAAATGGAGCCCTGCATGAGCCAGAGCAGGTACCACTTGCTTTCCACATACTGTCCTCCCTTTACCAAGACGTGTGCACGGCTGTGAGCCCAGCCTGCAGTGTCATTAGCTCCTGAACTCCCCGTACCAACTTACCAAAGCACCTTAAAAGGCTACTTACTGCTGGTCCTAAACCTGGTGGGGTCTGCTACTGTCTAAACACGGTGCCCAGACATGAGAAAGAAACGACTGGAGAAGGAAGGGACTCTAATTCACGTTACTGCTGGAAGAAAACCAAAGAAGCGTGCTACTACCAGAGATTATATGGTGAGACTTGGGTGAGCTCTTGGTTGGCTACTTACTAAAACCGTGAGCAAGTGATAGAAAAATCTTTCTGAGCCTCAGTTTCTTCATTTAAATAATGGGAAAATAATCACACCTCAAGGGTATATTGTGACAATTAAATGTGGTAAAGCATAGAACATCTTCAATACATGGTACTGTTGCCATTAGCAATATATATACCTTGAATTAGGCAGTTAACGTTCCTGAACTTTAACTTTTCCTCACCTATAAAAAGAATTGTTGTGAAGAGAGAACATGTACATAATAAATGCTCAATAAACTGCAGCCATTATTATTACTGCTGCAAGCTAGAGGCACAGCAAAGCAATTTAGGAACTTTTCCCTAAGACAATGAAAAAGAAAACAAGAGTGCGCTGATGATCCCAGAACTGCCTGGAAGGGGTTCCTGATCTAGTCACTGTTTGGACTTCTCCAATCAAATCCTAAACCTGTAAGAGCAAAGACTGGTCACCCAGGGTGAAAACATCCAAGTGCCCAAGAGAGAGGATGCAGGGAACACAATTGCCCTTGCTGCTGAGAGCAGACACTGGTGAGCCATCAATGGGGTCACATCTACCAAGTAAATCCCGCTTCTGACCCAGCCACTCACCATCTATCAATTTACCCTGAGGGGCGCCTGCACACACAAGGCCATATACTGCAGCACGTGTGGTAATAAAGGCCTGGCCACAACTCGAGGCCGCAGGGGACTGGTTCAGTGACCGCTCCTGCTCCTGCACTGGAATACTACACAGAGCTGGGGAAACGAGGGAGGAATCTAAGTACTGACTGGGAAACATCCCCAGAAGACACTGTGACGTGAAAAAGGCACACGGTAGTGCACACAGATTTTCCACTACCTTGAGTTTTGAACCGTATAGCTACTGAACAAACGGATCCTGCACCTCTTTCTCACACGCTGTAGCTACACCAGCGGAGAGGCGGCGGCCTGCGAAGTTGGCAGAACGTGGCCCAGGAGGCTCCCCTCAGGCTTTTGGTCTCAGGAAAGCACCACCCCAACGTAAGGCAAACACGCAGATGTTTATCAATCCAGGCCAAACGAATAAATGCGGAGACCAACCTGACAAAGTCTTCAGGAAGCAGGTCAGGATGAACACCCAGGGAGTCAAGCACATCGTTTCGAATCTGGAGCAACAGCTCAGAATCTTCCCCAAAGGTATCGCAACTAGGGTCTCTTCCCTTATCCGTGCGGAACTTCAGGAGCACTGGGGAAGAAAAAAGAAGGAGGTTAAAAAGCAAGTCTTTTCATAATAAATGCTTGTAGATGTGGAGAATTAAGGTTTTTTTTTTTCCCATTCTCTAGGAATTATACATGAATTAAAACGTGGGCCAAGTGAAAGGTAATACACTTTGCATTTATTCAACAAATGCAGTCAGAAAGGCAATCAAATAATTACAAAGATAACTACAATGACTGTGATGAGTGCCAGGATAGTATAGCAGAGGGTCTATGCCACCCACATGGTGGTGCCGGGTAAGGCTTCCCCGAGGAAGCAACGACTGAGTGAATGTGTTTGGGGAGAAGGGGGGAACTTCCAGCAGAGGGAAAAGGCCCAATTCTGACCCAGAAGAGAGGTCAGGAGCGGGAGGCATGCATTCTAGGCATCAGTTCAAAGGGCTGCTTCAGCCAGAAAGGCCAGCCAAATGCTCAGACTCATCAGACAGGCAAGTCATTACAAACAAAACCTCCCTTAGTAAAACAATTCGTCAACCTCCAGAAATGAGTGTTTAGTTTTGCTTTTGAACCAGAGAAAGGTTGAGATGATGGCAGCAAATCAGAGCTACTGTGAAACAAGACCCTAACAAGGCTTGAACTTTTACCCCAACCAAATATACATAGGCAGGAGCATGATAAGATCCATCAAATACAAACCCCTTCTACTGCCACTACACCGTCCACAATGTTCACCGCGTGCTGGGCAGGTGATGTTCTTGTTCCCCACGTGCTCCCCAAGGCAGGCGCACAGCAGCCTCTAGGGCACTCCTCCTCATCACCACACAAGAGTGTGTATCAGGGAGACTGAGACAAGTGGATCCCTGGGTGCTGTGAGATAGCACCTCGTATCTGGAGGGGACCTTACAGTTTACAAAGTGCTTCCATTTAAGTTTCATCATTATTTGCTGACTGAAAAAGTGAACTTATTTGGCAGATTATACTCTCTATCCGTACAAGGGGCTCCTCCCCAAACAAAGGTGGGTTGAAAACTCAGGCGATTGCTGTGAGCTCTTTAAAAGTGCATCTGGGACTCACCCCAGCCTAAGAAATAAGCCCTTCTTTCTACTTGTTTTCTTAAGGCTCAGAGAGTTCTGGTGATGAGCAGCCTGGGTTGAGAACCACTCTCCAAGAAAGAGTACAAATTCACTCATTCAGCCAGCAAGACCAAGCACTCACCGCGTGCCCGGCAGACTTAGGCACTGAAGGTGCGAGGGAAGGCGCGTGAGCCTTGGTCTGCACACGTGAAGGCGGTGGGGAGAGAAGAGAATTTAGGAGTCACAGCAAATGGCCCAAGCCTGAGGAGTTCCTAAGTGGGTTATAAAGTATCCCAGAAGAGCCCAAACCACAGAGGCCCAGGTAGAAGACAAGACCTGCTCCCGGGCTATGCCGAACGTTCTCGGTGCCTCTGTAAGAGCAAGGCCACGGTCTGCTTCTCTGGCAACTTTCAATGCCCAGTTAGGGCTCTGCGCTCCGCAGGTTTAAAAACAGGGGCGCATGTGTGTGTGCTCATGGCACCTGTTTTGAACACAGTTTGCCACCTGGAAACATGACTCTCCTCTTTTTAAGAACACAGCTACTAGAACCCTCGATTGCACCGAATCACTTGGCAGTCAAGGCCAATGACCATTTGGATGCTACTCAACTGATCTGCCTTCACCTGAGCTTAGCGTCTGCCTCTGCAGATATGTTGCTGGAATTCCATTTTGGAGTAAATAAGTGCAATCACAGAAGCATTTGGGGGCAGGGTGGAGAAGAGACTGCAGAAGAGGCAGTTAATCCCTGTTTAGACCAAGCCTCCTTTCCAACAATGTCCTGTGAAGAGAAAGGAATCTGGAAATCTGCTAGTCCAGCCAACGCAGAGGATACTCTGAGCGAAATGCACTGAATGTCAGCACTGCTCTCGTCAGTCGCTTTCGAGAGGACAGGACCACAAACCCAGAATGAGTGTCAGTGCTGCCTGAGCAGATGACGGACGCAATGCCAAGTACAGCCGCTCCTACTGCACAATTCAAGGCTCAGTGGCAACCACGTGGATAGTGAGTGAGGCTGCTTAATTTCAAGCCGTCAGGGTGGTGGACAGCAGTGGGGGCCCCACATGGTGCCGCCCATGTGATGCTCTCATTTCTGTCACTGGGACGGAAGCATCAACTGTCATACGGAAGGAAGGAGAGAGGGTCATTTTTTCAGCTCTCACCACAGAGCTTTTCATTTTTTGGTTAAATATAAGCCCTTGGAGAAAGCTCAAACCATCCTAATAGTAAAACCAACAGTGCCTAGTATGTGCCAAGCATTTTACATATATTAACACTCATCCACAATAACCTGGTGAGGTAGGTAGGCACTATTACTCTCCTTACTTTATAGATGGGGAAACTGAAGTTCAGAGAGGTTAAGTGGCTTGTTCAATGTAACTGTCAATAAGCATTAGTGCAGAAATGCCAACTCTAGCATTCAGACTCTGTGCTTCTTAACCCTAATCGAATCCAGGAGAAACGGCAGGACCATCAGGAATGTAGCCCCAAGGATTCCAAGCCGTCTGGCTCTTTGCCCCTCACCTCAGAGGACTCCCATTCAACCACATTTTAATGCATTTTCCAGATAGGCCCTGCCCTCTCTCAACTGGTCCATTAATTTTTAAGTTACTAATTCAGTGGGTGAGAAGTGGAGGTGGAGGCCATACGAAACCTTGCCCATCAATCTTCAGAGAGTAAGACCAGTTTCATCTCAGAAAGAAATAAGATGGCACTAAGAGGAGGAGTGAAGGCAGCCAGCAGCTGGCCCCGCTGTTTCTCTGGTGCAGGCCGCCTGGATGAGGGCCGGCAGGCTGGCACCAGCCAGATACCTCGCTGACCACATCTGAAGTCCTCTCAGGGCCTCTGGGAAGGAGGCCAGTCAGAAGGCCACTTATTTGTAGCAAAGCAAACAGAAGCTGTATTTTTCACTCTTTTTCGAATGTCAGCACTCCAGTTAGCGGGGGTGGGAAGAAGCCCATGTTCTAGACAGGCAGCAGTCTCAGAACTGACCCTAGCCCCTGACGAGTTCTTGCTTATTAAATTCTCCTCTTTGTTCTGCTCTCCACCCTCCCAAATAGCCAGACACACACACATCACTGTTGACTCTGCATTTCTGAAGAGTACCTCCCCACCAGCTTCCAGATTATAAAACTGTCCCATTAAGATCAAACTCAGGAATGGAGAGCTGCTCTGCCAAAAGATGACTCATTGAATTGCATCAAAACAGTGCACAAAATGAGAGCCCCAAACTTGATTAACTTCATCTGAACCTTTTAATTAACTCTGGATGCTGAAGTCCAGGAAAATGACATTTATTGCTACAGATGACAGGCTTGTGTCTCTGCTTAAGTTTAGGTCTTGCCCATGTGACAAAAAGGGCAAACTTTGAAAAGGAGAAGCCAAGCACCTTTTCATGTACTGAAAGGAAAACTGTGTACACGTGATTAACTACTAATTCTGCAAAAAGAAATTAACTCAAATTTATTTCTTTCGACAAATATCTTATTGCATTTAAATAGTGTGATTATATTTAGCATAATCACTAAGGTCATCGGAAATAGTATTTTTATAGGAAATAAAATACAGTCAATGTTGCAAATAAGCCCCAACTCTATTTCTGTCCCCCAAAACAGCTCAATTAAAGGGGAAAGCCAAATCTATATAAAAATCTCATTTGCCTGACAACTAAAGCTTTGAGTGTCAGATACCCCTGCCTCAGTCTCTGGCGCTCTCCAATCTACCGATAACCCTTCTCCCCAAGCCGGCTCGCTCAGTGGCGCTGTTCACTCTGGAAATGTCCTGGAAACCAGCTCTATTCCTGTGTTACATAAACTTCCAAGAAGTAAGAGCAGTTATCCTCTTAGACAACTGCCTATCTCCTAAGGCAAAACACTAGGTCTGACATTTAGTTAATCGTTCATTCAGTAAGTCTGAACTGAGTGCAGGCTTTGTGCCAGGCCCTGAGCTGGGCAGGTGAGAGTATAATGCACGCTCTACGCCACAGAGCTTTTAGTGAGGGTGGCAAATCCAAACTACTTATAAGTTAATAAAAGGCGGGAACCAGAAAAGGAGCTCTGAGTTATGAGGGTGGATGGGGCAGTCTCATTGAGCAGCCAGGCTCCCGGCCATGGGGCAGGACCACCTGCTGTTCACAGCCCCCACCCCCCCGCTGCCTTCTCTCTGCGAGGTCCTTCCTAGGAACTGGTAGGCAGCAGAGTACAGTGGTGAGGAGCCCGGCTCTGGAGCCAGACTGACTGCCTTGGCTGGATCCCCTATTTTTCCACTTACTGTCACCTTGGGCAAGTGACAATGTCCCTGAGCTTCTATAAAATAAGAATCATAAGAGCAGTTACCTTGCAGGGTTTACGGATTAAGTGAACTAATCCACATAAAGCACCTAGATCAGCGCCATGCGCAGTGTAAGAATTCAGTAAATGCCAACACCAGGATTGTGGCTACTCTTCCCTAGTCGCCATCAACCCAGCTCATCCGCCCCTTGGAGCTGACATGCTTGTTTACGTGGAACTTCCTCGTTTAACTGAGTTACCACCACTAATGCAGCTGTGAGCTCTGGAGACTACAGGGACTCTTAATCTTCGTTTGTTATCTTACAATCATCTGTGTAAATTCACTTGTACAAGGACTGGCTTGCATTTCCCCCCAGATGTTTGCTCAGTGGGGCAGAGACCATTTCTATTTTGTTCACTACTATTTAATTAATGCCTAACACGAGCGTGCCCCCTGGTAGGCACCAAGAAAGTAGGCTTCATGGGAAGCCTAAATGTTTGGGGAAGGAAGACAGTCACATATAAGGAGAGAGGGCTCTCAACAAGTGACACAAGGTCCTCAGAGATCCTAACTTGGCCTGCTCTTTCATTAATCAAATTGAAGAGTTTTCAGGATACCCAAGATGGATTTATTTCTTACCAAGTATTTACAAACATGCTAGACATGGAATACCCACTGAGAAACAAAAACAAGATACACAGTACACCACGTCTGCCCTCAGGAGGGAAACAAGATAGGAGTCCAGCTTTCAAGGCTATGCCTGAGGTCTAAAGGTGCATAACAGCCAGCCCCCGGGTGTGAGCTCAAGGGAGGGACAGGGCTGAAATGGGAAGGCAGGAGCAGTTCAGGAAGCCGATTTTACGATATCCATTTGTTCACTTCGGCTCCACAAAACGCCCCACTTCATTTACCTCACCCTTAGTTTCTCTCTTAAAAATATGTGTGTGGCCTGGCCAGGTGGCTCAGTTGGTTGGAGCATTACCCCTTACACTGGAAGGTTGCAGATTTGATCCCCAAGAGGGGAGCGTATGGGAAGGCAACTGATCTATGTTTCTCTCTCTCCCCCTTCCCTTCCACTCTCTCTAAATTCAATGAACATGTCCATGGGCAAGGATTTAAAAAAAAAAAAAATGCCAGAAGTATCTGTGTGTATTCATTCATTCCTTTTTCATCCACAAACATGTCTTGAGCACCTGCCCTCCACCCCCACATTCTGTACAGAGCTGTGCTGGGGACACAGAAGTGGCCCAGACCGCACCAGGCCCTGCCCTTGAATGCAGAGCTCAGAATCCACAGAGAGCACACTCAGAAGCCCCCGCATCATGGGCACACAGCACTGTGATCTCTTTCTCCAGAGCATCACCTCCAGAGTGGCTCCCCCAAGACTTACTCTGAAATGCCCCCTTGGGCTCCAAGTCCTGGCCACCCTCCCACCTCTCCAATGCAACCCAGTCTATGACCTCATCCCATATCAGCTCAAAGCAGAGAAAGAAAGCTGTCGCTTGTTATTTACATCTCACTCTCTTCTGAAAAGAATTTGAGGCAGCCAGATGAAGTTGTTGATGGGGGAAAAGGAGAGTACTTTTTCTCAGAAATGACCTGAAAACAAGATGCCATTTTTTGCCTACCAAATTAAAGACCAAGATTACTCAACCTAAGCAAGAAGGCCGGGGTTCGGCTCTGTCACCCAGAGCTGGTGGAAGTGTGAGTGCTCCGCAAACATGTCTTGAGAATGACATGAGGGTGTGGTATTAAGGATCTTTATAAAAGGTCATTGCCACCCTGGCTGGTTTGGCTAATTGGATAGAGTGTCAGCCTGTGGACTCAAGGGTCCTGGGTTCGATCCCCAGTGGGGGGCACGCCGCAGGAGGCAGCTGATTAATGATTCTCTTTCATCATTGATGTTTCTCTCTCCCTCTCCCTTCAGCTCTGAAATCAATAAAAATATATTTTAAAAAAAGGTCATTGCCATGTTATTTATACTACAGAAAATATGAAAATAATCTCACATCCAATAATAGGGTGGTTACATATGATATACTGACAGAATTAATATTATTCAGCTACTAAAATTATGTCTAAGCAGTTTTTAGTCAAGATTTTTACAACATTTAGTTTCTTAAAAAGGCATATGATACCCTACATTCAGAACTCCTCTATATAAAAATAAAATAAAATAAGATAGGTATAACTACTACCATCCCCATTTTAAAGGTAGGAAACTGAGGCTTTGGAGAGGCTCAGGATCACAATGGACTCAAAAGTCACTGCATTGGCAACCTCTGTTATACTGTCTCCCTAGGACAGAGACAAGACAGAAAGCATGCTTACTGTTAAAAATCACTTCAAATAGGTTTTGCTCTCCACCCTATAGCCCACCAGTTTGGAATAACACAAACTACCCATTAAGACTCTGCAGCCAAACGTTCTATTTCTCCTCTTAAAAAGTGTCAAGTGATTCCTGAGCTTGACTCGCACCTTTCAAGTAGAACATTCTGACGAGTAAGAAAATACTGTAATTTACAAAAGAAGGGGACAACAAATTCTAAAACGCAGAGGTAACTTATGTAGAGAAGTACAGAGCTCCAGGCCCAGAGCAGGGCCCCTCACTGACCAGCTTAGCCAACTGCACCCCCTACTCAAACAACGAGTCTGACAGAGCCCTCTCCATTCAGACCCACCAGCCCGGTCACAAGCAGCAGGGAGACAGGGTCTTTTCTCCAGCCCAGCACTTGAGTGGCACATGACCTTGACTCTGGGCATCTGCTGCTCTCTGCCAACCACTCTCACCGAGGGAAGATGGCACAGGACATTCCCGTGACTGTTGTCTGACAGTCAGAGAAAAGATGTGAGGCTTTTAACAAGAATCGCAGCTGGGCTTGGGGCCCGAGAGCTGCTCAAACAGGCTAAAGCCGGGGGTGGGGGAGATGTGGGCCTGCAAAGAAAAAACAAGGCAGGTTGCTGACAATGTTGCCCATTATTGCAATCTGGTCTCCGTGGGCCTTCGTTTCCCATCTGCAAAAGTGGATTAAGAAAATGTCACAAGGCTCTTGTGAAGTTCAGATTTCAAAAACGGACATAATGCTATTATTAGTGATGCTAATGATTAAAATCTGACTGAGCGCTCTGAAATATGCAGTGTTCGGAGATGCTTAAACACTTTCTAGGTGTGGTGAACTTGGACAAATGACTTAACCTCTCCAAAACTCAATTTCTTCTTGTGAAAATGGGATGATCACAGTAAGATCTGATCTGCTCTCGTGAGGGCGCTGTGAAGATTTAATGTGATCGGGATGCATATAAAGTGCTAATCAACAATTATGAATACACAATGTGCCAGATCTTCATTCAATCCCTGTGCCCTGAGTCGGTTCTCACCACTCTACCCGCTGATGGCTGAACAGCACTGTGGGTCACCTCTGCCCTCCCCTCTCTGCATGACAGTGCCGCCTTCCTTTCTGAATGACTGTGGTCTGCCTTCTCTCTACCACTGATAAGGCAGTGGCACCAAACAAAAAAAACAAAACCACTGTTTTTTCTTTCTCCCTCCCTACAAATTATTTTTAAACATTTGTGGTCATGACAGCAGCAAATCAACAAGTGCTCAGCTGCTGCCCCATTATCGGAACCCATTTCCCTGTGGCTGTCTCTCCTCAGTAGTTTTTGTCATTGCTGGGACCAAACACCCCCTGGGGAACACTGGGTCCAAACGGTGAAGGCTGCCTTCGGCCTGGTTTACAAAGGTTACAAGTTCTAAAATAAGAAGTCTCTTCTGAATAGAACTGATCACCAAATCAAGCTGAGGTCTGGAGACAAAGTCAATTAAAAAACCATAAAAACAGGGAAGTTGGGAGTGTACTGGGGGCAGGGAGATTTGAGGAAGGAGGACTTAAAGGAAGAGTTCCCTAAAGTCTACCTACAACAATTAAAAAAGTACAAAGTGTCCTTCAAAAGGAAATCTTGCAAAAGAATCCATGCAATGATGAGGTATAAAATGCTAGAAAGTTCTGGAAGAATATGCAAGAAATGGCAGTTTCCTCTGAGGTATCTGAATATTTTACTAAGTTGCCCTACATTTACATACAACTTAGAAAAGGAAAAAATAGAACTATTTCTAAGGCTCTCCTGTACGTGACCATTGGGGAGAAAGGACTGTCCAAAATCTCCATTTCTATGAGAAAACAGAAGCCATGAAGTGGAGAGACTTGCTCAAGGCCAGGAAGTATATGGCAGAGGTGGGACCTAAACTTCTTACTTCCAAATCCAAATCTGGAGACCTCAAGGCTCGGGTGACTGAGAAGGTTCTATTGGCAGGACAAAGCAGACGTGAACTCCAAACTCATTTTGCTAGATTTATGAACCAGGAACAATTGGTCATCTTAGAAAAGATACAAATTGCCCCAAGGAGGGCCTAGGCCTGACCTCGCCAACTCTAGCAGAGACAGGAGCTGCTGGTTAGTGATGGGCCCTTGCTGCCTGGAGACAAGGAGTTAAAGGAGAGCGGAAGTGCTCCCCACGCCTGTGGATGGTGTATAGGCATAGTCCTGCAGCCAAGTCTGGGGTTTAGAGATACTTCCTGTCTTTCAAGTGTGGCACAGTGGGAAAAGGTCAAGGCCAACTATGCAAATTAGCACCACCTAGATGGCTCTACATAGACCTCAAATCCTATCCTATATAATAAAAGCCTAGTATGCTAAGTGTCCGACCGTTAGTTCGACTGTTTGACTTCGCTATGATGAGGAACAGACACTCTGATGGGTAGGTTAGCTTGCTGCTGGGGTCCGGCCAATTGGGACTGGTGAGACGGGCTGTACACGCCCTGGAGCCCTCCCAGGGTCCCTCCTCAGCCCCGACTGTGCACTGGGCCTCTAGTTAATTAATAAAGCCTTAAAAAAAGAACTGGCAAGATTCATCCTGGCCAATGCTGCTTGATGGTTAGTGTCTGCCCAGGCACCAAACACGTGCCTGGGTTGTGGGTTCACCCCCTTCCCCAGTAGGGGCATATGCAGCAGACAACCAGTCAATGTGTCTCTCTCACATCAATGCTTCTCTCTCCCACTCTTTCTGAAAAGCCATGGAAAAAATTGATTAAAAAAAAAATTGGCAAGATTCTCCAAACAGGACAGGTGATTGCAGCAATCAATCAACCTACATCTACCAAGCCCTGTTCTGCATCAGGCCTGTACTGGACAGTCAAGAGATGAGGAGCTATGGTCCCTGCCCTCAAGTCAGTCCTGTTGTCCAGAGGGTGGGGTGGGATTACAGAGGAAGAAAACCCAACTCAGATAAGTGAGTTAAGTTTTGGAGGTAACACCAGAGCAATAAAGGTAAGAGGGAAGGGCAAAAGCAGGCATTCCAGGGGGAAGGAGTATAAATGTGTACAGAAATGAGACTGACAGCATGAGATGACAGATGTTTGGGGGATAACAAGTAGTTCGACATGAGTGTAGGGTTCAAGGAGGGCAGAAGGGATGGAATGAGAATAAAAGGTCAGCTGGCCCTAGGTCTGGGATGTTAACCCAGAAAATCTAAATTGTATTCTGAAGGCAAAATAAAATCATGGAAGGGTTTTAGTTTTTTCAGTAGACTAGTCTGGTAACTGAAAATGGATAAGGAGGAAGAGCTCTGAAGGCAGAGGGCAGCTGGGAGGCAATCAATGCTCTGGAAGAACTCCTGGCACATGAAGAGGAAGGACGGAGGGGTTTAGGTTGAACTTCAGAGTGCTACAGAGGGTGCTTGCCTGGGATTCTAAATGAACTTGATTAATGGTCTGCAGAAGAGAAAATGGTCAATGGGTTGGAAGAAAACTAAGTAACAGCTCAACTTGGAGCACCGGTCCAACAGACTCATTCCAGCTCCAGATGCACATAGGTGGCCCATTAGAACATTTTCTGGTTTATCTTTAATCCTCATTCTTAATCCAATCCACAACCAACTACAGGGTCCGCAGGAGAAAGTGACTCACCAAAGGCCACCACGGGATGTCCTCTGCCCCTCTAGGACCTGCCTCCAAGCCACTGTTTGTATTCCTAGTAAGGTCTTACCCAGCTCTAGACAAAAATTGAAGGCCTGTTTGCAGTTGGAAAATTGTTTATATGCAAATACACCCCCTACAGTGGGCCTAACACTACTGTATGCCAAAGGAAATACTTTTTGCAGAGTAAGGGACCAAGGTGGAGGCCATCCTGCCTTGCTTAGCAGTGGGGCTGCACTCACTACACCTGGCAAATCTGGGGGAACCTATATGGCTCCTTTCCAGAAGAACTGTACACAAAGAACACCAGGTTAAGACCTCCCACCCTCTGTAGAAATGATGAGGATACACTGCTAAATGAGTCCCCTTCCCATGGACCCAGTACAGATTGGAAAGCCCTTTGCAGGTATTATTCAACCGGTCATCAAATATCAGGCTTGTCCCAGGTGCTGAGAAACCGCCTTTTTTTTGGTTATTTTAAATTTTATGTTGAATAATTGTAGAATCATAGAAAAATTGTACAGAATTCCCAAATAACTGCATTTAGATTCCCCAAATGTAAATATGCTACATTTGTCATTATTTCTTTATATTTTTATCTATACATACCCATTTTTCCTGAATAATTTGAAATTCACCCCTAAATACAAGAACATTCTCTTACAAAACCATAAAACAATTAACAAAATTACAAAATCAACAATGATAATGAGTATTCTCATCTAATCTACAGACCTTTATCAAATTTGACCAACTGTCCCATTAACGCCCTTGAGAGCATAAAGAAAAATCTTCCCAGCTCTCAGATCCACTCCGGGATTCTACATGTCATTTCATTATCATGTCTCTTCATTCGCCTTTAATCTGGAATGGGGTTCCTCAGTTCTTTAGGATACTTTGAAGAGTACAGGCCATGTTTTTGTTTTTTTTTTTATAGAATATTCTTCAATTCGAGTTTGTGTGATGTCTCTTCATAATAAATTCCGACTACCAACCCTGGACAAGAATTCCTGCGTGGTGCTGTGTCCCTATACACTCTGGACAGGAAATCCTGTGTGTGTCTTTCTCAGTGCATACTATCACCAGGCATGAGATCTATTTGTCCTGTTCTTAGAATGCTAACTTTGATCTCTTGGTTGAGGAACAATCTGCCAGTGTTCTCTAAAGTAGCGGTCACCAACCTTTCAGACCTCACGGACCACCAGTTGGTGACTACTGCTCTAAAGTGTCTCTCAGTATTAAAAAGCATCTTGGGCCTGGCCAGTGTGGCTCAGTGGTTGAGCATCAACCTATGAACCAGGAGGTCACAGTTGGATTCCCCGTCAGGGCACGTGCCCAGGTTGCGAGCTTGATCCCCAGTAATGGGCATGCAGGAGGCAGTTGATCCATGATTCTCTCATTGATGTTTCTCTCTCTCCCTCCCCCTTATTCTCTGAAATCAATAAAAAAATATATGCCCTAGCTGGCTTGGCTCAGTGGATAGAGTGTCAGCCTGCAGACTGAAGGGTCCCAGGTTCGATTCCGGTCAAGGGCACATGCCTGGGTTGTGGGCTCGATCCCCAGTGTGGGGCATGCAGGAGGCAGCCGATCAATGATTCTCTCTCATCATTGATGTTTCTTATCTCTCCCTCTCTGAAATCAAGAAAAAGTATATTTTAAAAAGAAATATAAAAATAAATAAAAAATACATTTTTTTAGCCCTAGCTGGTTTGGCTCAGTGGATAGAGCATCTGCCTGCGAACCAAAGTGTCCTGGGTTTGATTCCGGTCAAGGGCACGTACCTTGGTTGCAGGTTCCTCCCCGGCCCAGGCCCTGGTCAGGGCTCATGCAGGTGGCAACCAATCGATGTCTCTCTCTCTCTCTCTCTCTCTCTCTCTCTCTCTCGCCGATGTTTCTCTCTTTTCCATCCACCTCCCTCCCTTCCACTCTGAAAATCAATGGAAACAATATCCTCGGTGAGGATTTAAAAATAATAAATAAATAAATAAATAAATAAAGCATCGTGGGAGGCGACAACCAACCCGTTTACAGCACACTTTCCCATTAGTTTTAGCATCCATCAATAACTCTTGACAATTTTTAGCACTACGGTGAAAATACAGATATTTTATCTGTACCATTCCTGCTTAATTTATTGTTATTCTACTATAAAACAAAAAACTTTCTTCTTTCCCCCATTTATTTACTTGTCAGTGTAGACTCATGGGTTCTTATTCTATGGGTTATAAACTATTACTACCATTATTTATTTGATCCTTTAATTGGCCCAAAAAGCTGACTCCTGGGTCCTGCTGACACGACCCATCATTCTTTGAGCATTTCCCTATTTTCTGGCATAGCAAATATTCCAAGCTCACCTATAATTTTCTTACCCCAGCCCCAGAATCAGCCATTTCTCCAAGGATCCCTGTTTTCTTGGATACTAACAATTATAATCTTATGAAGTGGGTTCATTGCTATTGGAGTGTCTTTGCTCCTAAGCCCTCTCAACAAATAGTAGAAAATATATATGCATAAATATGAAAACATACATACACACATCTATTTCTATAGCTACAAATAAAAAGCCATGGCTTCACCTGATGACTCAAATTCCAATCCAATCCCACAGGATTCCTTCTAGCCTTTCCCACCTTCCATATTTACAGAAACTCCTTTTTCTGGCAATAAACAAACAAACATTATCCACAATACACAGGGTGGGGCAAAAGTAGGTTTACAGTTGCTCGTATGGAAAATAATAACTAAAACAAGAATAAACTGCATTTCACATATTCATAACTGTAAACCTACTTCTGCCCCACCCTGTACTACCTATTTATTTGCTCAATTCTAGAATACATAGTTTCAGAATTACTAATCCATATCACTGTGAAAAACAAACCTACTAACCAGAATTCAATATTTGTTTAGTTTTTTTCTTTAGTACATGTGTTAGTTCCGTTTTTTCCTATAGTAATGCCCCCATTTGACACACTGGACTTAATCAGCCCTGGCCAGGAAGCTCAGTTGGTTGAGAGCATCGTCCCAATATACCAATGTTGTAGATTCCATCCCCAGTCAGGGCATATAGAAGAATTAACCAATGAATGCATAAGTAAGTAGAACAATAAATCGATGTTTCTCTCTATCAAATTAATTAAAAACAATTTTTTATTGTTGAAAGTATTACATGTGTCTTCTTTTTCCCTGATTGACACCCCCCTGGCCACTCCCATCCCCGAGGGCAAGCCCCGAGCGCCCCAGTGTCTGTGTCCACAAAATTTTTAAAAATAGTAAATCAAGGCTTTGACACTGGACATGAGTTCCCGTTCTCCTGTGGCAATGGACTCCCTCTAACTGGCTGACCCTTCAGAAACCTGGGGCTTTACAGAAATTCGGGGATGCCAGCCAGTCCTAGTTATTCTGATTCAGTCAATCTGAGCTGGAACCAGGGAACCTGTATTTCACAAATGTTCCCAGAGAACCACTGGCTGTAATATAAAAAGCCTAAAAAGCAGGGCCCTGATTATCTCCTCTGGCCAGTTCCCACCCAGATCCAGTCTCACAGGGACCTGGTCCTTGCAGTGCTGCCTGCCTTGCCTACACGTCTGCTCCTCTGCCTGCAACAGTCTCGCCTCTCTTCACCACCTAGCAAATACCAAGCCTTTAAAATCCAGCTCAGAAGTCTCCTCCTCTATGAAGACTTTCCAACTTCCCAAACATGGCCACACCCTCAGTTCCCTGAGCTCCCGTAGTTTGCTTTTGATTGTGAAATAATTCGCACACACTGAAAAACAGACCAGCACAACATGACAGCTTTTTCCATTGCCCTCTGTTACATCTCTCCTCGAGAGAAGTAGAATTATCTGTGTTTGTCTTTTCCACTGGCAACAAGACTTCCTCTTCCTCCTCTGATGATTCCCAGGCACGGGATCTGGCACACAGCAGGTGCTCAAAAAAATGTTTGGTCTTAAGATTATTTGTAGCTTTAACCCTGTGGCTCAAAGATGGCCTAAGTTCTTTTCCATGAGTCTTCAGAACTGAGACTAAGAAGGATTCTGTGCTAAGTAATTCTCATTTTGAGATGAAGTCCATTTCTTCCTGGTCTGGACTAAACCTGCCTGTTATTGTTCATGCTGGTAAGTGAATGCTGTTTCCATACCAGACCTGATATTTTTAGCACTCCTGTTATGATAAACTCACACTAACCTCAAAAAGAACAAATCAAAGTCAACTTTTTGCCACAGGAAACCAGCTCATGCTTAATGTTTTGCAACATGCCATGGGAGAATAATAAAAAGATGAGACCTTTTGCTCACAGATGGCAAGGCCAACGCTCAAGATAGTGGAAAAATGCAGCAGGAAGCGTTCAGTCTGGCCACTATCTTATTAAGTAAACTGGAAAAACACTCAGCACGCAAACAAGGCAAACACACGCACATGGACGGCAGGGCAGCTGCTTCCCCAGGCGCTGAATTGTGTATGGGGCAGTAAGAACCATCTACATGTGAGGGGCGGGCCGGGGCCAGGACGGCACTGGAATCAAAAGCCTGCTGGGTGCCCAGGGAAGCAGACAGGTGAGAGGATCCTGTGGGGTCACCAGTGGGCTGGCTGCGCTCCCTCTAGAGTGGAGTAAATGACCACATAAGCAATAGCCAGTCACTGATGCCAAAAATAATTATCAAGCACCTACTATGTCCGCCAATGGTGAAACCAAGTCAGGTTCCCTGCAAGGTATTCTCAGGTGTGCATCACAGCCAAACACCCTGTTCTCACTAGGAATTCCTAAAGCAGGTGGATCAGTCACATTCCTAGAAGGGTCTAGGGAACAAATTCCAAGGACTGGGAAAAACTAAAAACTATTTACGTGATTTTCAGGATGAGACTGGTCACAAAACCTGTCTGTACACTTAAAATGGGTAAACTTTCTGTTACAAATCATACCTCAATAAAGTTGTTAAAAGCATAAAAATAAAAAATGCAGAAAAACAAGACACGTTTTCACTGACTATTTAGAATGAGAAGAGATTTCAGACAGAGGCTGGCTAACATAGTCCTCCCATTTCTATAGGCGAGACAATAAAATCCTAAAGAGGCAAACTGACTTATCTATGCCCAAGGTCACAAAGACAGATGATGGCAAGTGTATTTGGCAGAAGGCAAGTTCACCTGTGGGAGCTGCTATGTTCTCCTGGATAAGTCCAACAAGGTCAATTACAGGAGAATCTCAGTTCTATGAATGACTGAGTAGAAAACTGAAAGAAGTATTTCTCTGAATATAAGAATAAGGTGCCCAGCCAGCGTGGCACAGTGGTTGAGTGCCAACCTATGAATCAGGAGGTCATGGTTCGATTCCTGGTCAGGATACATGCCTGGGTTGCGGGCTTGATCCCTAGTGTGAGATGTGCATGAGGCAGCTGATCAATGATTCTCTCATCATTAATGTTTCTATCTCTCTCTCTCCCTCTCTTTTCCGCTCTGAAATGAGAAAAATTAAAAAGAGCTCTTTTCTGGTTTTTGCGGCTCGAGGAACCATGAGCAGCAAAGTCTCCCGTGACACCCTTTACGAGGCAGTGCGGGAGGTCCTGAACGGGAAACCAGCGTAAGCGCCAGAAGTTTTTGGAGACGGTGGAGCTGCAGATCAGCCTGAAGAACTATGACCCTCAGAAGGACAAATGCTTCTCGGGCATCGTCAGGCTTAAGTCCACCCCCACCCCAACTTCTCCGTGTGTGTGCTGGGGGACCAGCAGCACTGTGATGAGGCCAAGGCCATGGACATCCCGCACAAGGACATCGAGGCACTGAAGAAACTCAACAAGAATAAGAAACTGGTCAAGAAGCTGGCCAAGAAGTACGATGCCTTTTTGACTTCACCGTCTCTGATCAAGCAGATCCCACGAATCCAGGGCCCAGGCCTGAATATGGCTGGCAAGTTCCCTTCCTTGTTGACCCACAATAAGAACATGGTGGCCAAAGTCTGAGGTGAAATCCACAATCAAGTTCCAGATGAAGAAGGTGCTGTGTCTGGCAGTGGCTGTTGGCCATGTGAAGATGACGGATGATGAGCTTGTGTACAACATCCACTTAGCTGTCAATTTCCTGGTGTCATTGCTCAAAAAGAACTGGCAGAACGTTCGGGCTTTGTACATCAAGAGCACCATGGGCAAGCCCCAGCGCCTGTACTGAGGCCCAGCTAATAAACCATACTGCCACCGTTAAAAAAAAAAAGAATGAGTTGATGTGCTCACAGAATCAGCTTAATGCTTACAAGCTGAGGGCTCTAAGCTGCTGACAGTAACCAGGGAATGAGACACAAGAGCATGCCACTTTACTTCCAGAACCTTACTTAGTCCACCAAGCAGTCTGAGGGGTTACACAAGCAGGCACCAGCCAAGCAAGTCCCAAGGAAGCACACCAGGTCCTGTGCTCACTACGTCTGCAACACTCCTTGTAGTTCCAGCTGCAGCACCTCTGGAAAGACATACATAGCAGAGCTCCGAAAGACCAAGAGGGGAGAGGGGGGAAAACCACACCAGGAATGTGCACATAGCAACACTCAAGAAAGGTTAGGACTCGTCATCTGCTGCAAAGAGAAAAGCCAGGGAAAGGTTCAATATCCAACATACCCAGGAAGGGCAGTGGGTGTGGTGTAAAGTAACCAGACCCTGGAGGACTCAGGAGGCTTGGGTTTTAGACCTAAGGCCACCACTAATGCGTTGCATGATCATGGCAAGTCACACCCCTTCTAGGCCTCATTCTATCCTAAAAAGAGAGTGAACCCATTAGAATTGAGAAGTATGTTCATTTAACATGACAAGTCAGAGAGCAACTGCAGGCGGTGCTGTTTAAAGGGTTCAAGGCTATGGGAAAGGGGCCCATTGGTTCAGCCGCGCTGGCAATGACAAGGGCTCCTTCAGCCATTTCTCCACAGGTAAGGGATGGAGGTATGAGGGGGAAGCACAGATCTGCCATCCTTGGCCTAGACAATATGTGGGGTTGCATCCTCCTTTTAAAATTCTATGACTATTACAGGATTGTACATGTAAAAATGGTTAAGATGCTACATTTTATGGTATATTTTTTACCATAATGAAAACATTCTGTGACTATTAACTAATAACATAGTTTTTAATCACCAAATCCAAAGTGCCGAAACTTAAAACTGAAAAGTACTAGTACTGTTTAGAAGAGAGAAGTAACCATATGGATTTACATAGGGTGGGGCAAAAGTAGGTTTACAGTTGTCTGATTGGAGAATCATCATCATACCTAATAAAATGGTAATATGCAAATTACCATCACTCCGCTACGCCCACGATTGGGCCGGCTGGAGGCCCGGGGGGCGGGACTCGTGAGTCCCCGACCCCAGCCTCTCCCGCCGGCTTAAACAGCCGGTGGTGCTGTGGAAGACGCTGGTGGTGGAACTCGGGGTGGCCGATTGCGTGGCTGCTGGCACCAGTTTTCCGCCAGCAGCAGTTTTCCTCTGGCCACCCGCCCGATCGGAGCGCCTCCAATCGGAGTTCCTCTCGGGGTGGCCGATCGTGCTGGCGGGAGGCGCTCTGATCGGCGGGTGGCCAGAGGAAAACTGCTGCTGGCGGATAACTGGTGCCAGCAGCCAGGTGAAGGAAAAGTCTATTGCACGAAACTTCGTGCAACGGGCTCCTAGTAATATAATAATTAATAAACAGTAATACAAGAATAAACTGTGTTTTGCATACTCACAAGTGTAAAGGTACTTTTGTCCCATCCTGTATTATCCAACAAAGTATCACAGGCAGAAAATAAAACTCAACAGGATTGCTATGATACTATTACAGTACTCAAGTATGGAATTAAGGGTAAACTGAGTCAACTCCCAAACTGCTACACGCAAAACAAATAAAAAACAAAACAAAAAGCACACAACTTCATGAACACAGGTCTGTAGGACTTGATGTAGTAACCACCCAGCCTCACAAAGGCCCCCTGGGCAGCCCCGTGCTAGAGAGGAATCAGAGCGAGCCTCAGGGAATGTGAGGCTGTGACTCAACATCACCCATCTAAAAAACTGGTGGAGCTAGGTCTGAAAGACAAGTCCGTTTTAATTCCAAAGCTCAAGCCCTGAACAACCACACAGCAATGCCTGCCGTTCGGGCCATAATGTTAAAACTCCTGCTTCTTCATCTGTTTCCTCATCTCGAGAAACCAAACTGGGGATATTCTCACCCTGCTGACTTCATGTGGTGTGATGATGATTTGGATACATGAAAACAGCAAAAGGTTAGATCAGGGTTTCTTAACGATGGGGAGCTGTTCTGTGATACTTAGCAACATCCCTGCCCTCTTCCCACTAGATGCCAGCAACATCTCCCCTCACCCTACCCCCACAACTGGAACAACCCAGAAATATCCCCAGACACTGCTAATGTATTACTCTGGCAAGCAAAACTGCCCCTGGTTGGAAATCACCACATCATGGTAAACTCAAATACCAGTTGACCAATGTGACTAATTTATAAGCAGCAGCTATACCCAAAACCTTTGCAAAAGGACAACTACTATTTACGGAGAGCTTTCTATGCGCCAGGCACTGAGCAATTAGCTTCTCCCAAAGGGCTGACCCCATGCTCTCTCTGAACTCCAGGCAGGAGGGTGCTGCTGTGACTCCAGTTAGCACTTCCTTGCTGAACTGCCCCAGTCCTTAAAAGGGGCTATTTTCTGAGTTCTACACTCACATACAGAAGACTCATTCCTACTTAACCCATTTCATTATTGCTATACAAATGGATATTAAGTGCTTCAAAATAGTTCATCCCCCAACTTTCCTTCTCCCCAATCGGGTCAACACCATTAATTACTATGGGAAGAGCTTTACTCATAAATAATGTAAAGATAAACTTTAGCCCTGTCTGATCTTCTTTCTTGTTTATTAAGGAGGCTTTATACTGTTTTCTGTATTTTCCTTTGGAGAACTAGCACGCACAGCCCTCGTCTGTGCTGACCTGGAGGGGGAGTTCCTGGAGTCTGCACAGACAAAGGGAAGGAAGGAAGGAGGGATGCAGCACTTCTCTCTTCCCTGGGGAAAGAAGACCAAATACTGTCTAAATGCAACCAAAAATGCTTGGTAAATTGTATAAAGAAAAGCTACATCTCCATCTCAGAGTCTCCCTGAGAAAGGGTGATGGTTCTGCAGAGACACTGACTCTTGCAGGCCTGGGTGAACACATGGCGCCTGGGACAGGTGACTGGGGGCCTCCAATACCATATCTGTGCTACATGAACTGGGGCATGAAAAGGAAGTTGGGAAGCACATCCCCAAAAGTACAAACATGTCAAGGTAATTTTCTCTCTCTCTACTTTTCTGGCATTTTCTGCAGTAAATATGAGTTATTTTTATACTAATTAACAAACTGGTATTTTTACATGTGCTTAAGAATATGAGTCACCTTTATCTCTCTGTGCCTCAGTTTCTTTGTCTGTAAAAAAGGGTTAGTAATAGTATCTATCCCCAACAGCTTGTGCTTAGCACTCAATGTTAGGGATTATTATTTTTAAAATAACATTAAAAAAATTAATTAAAAGTGCCAGGCAGAAGGAGCCAAACAATACTTAGCTAACAGCCCTTGTTGCCCCCCTACCCCTACCCCAGTTAGGAGGGAGGAAGGGAGAGAGGGAGGGATCTTTCAGGAGAGGAAAACTGGTTTGGGAGCCAAGGAAGAACTCTGCAGAGGGAAAAGTGGTGCTGAGAAAATGTTTGATTTATGACACTGTTATCTCAGGCTCAACTTTAGAGGGTAGGTCATTTCAACAAATAAAAAAAGAAATTTAAAAAAGCAAAAATCATTAAGAAACCAGAGCTCACTGATCATCCTCATCTCCATTCACTCAGATGTATGGCCACTGAGAATCAACTAATGAGGAACCTAACTCAGGGCGAACATCAAAAAACCATCCGGACTCTGCAGCCACATATGCAGAAATCAAAGCCCAAAGCGCTCCTGGCTCACCGGAAGCCTCGAGCCCTCACCTTGAAGGAGAAAGTAATCCGAAGTTGTGCGCTTCAGAGCGGCCTTTGCTTTGTCGCTGCTCCAGTCCACTTCCAGTGCTTCTTTAATGGAGCAGAAGACCACTTTCTGTGGGAAAAAAGGCAAAACTGCTTAGGGATAAACTATGCTTGGTTTTAACTCACAAGGCAGTATAGCTCTTCACCATTTAGAGAAATGTCATTATCTAAGGTTTACTGTTCATTAAAAGAAGCTGAGGCCCACTCAAATCCAATAAACGTTTATTAAGCACTTACTGAGTGCTCCTCTGGGCACTAGGACACAGCGGTGAATAACATACTCCCTGCCTTGAAGGAAGACAGAGCAAAGCTAAAGTCCTAATACCATTCTGGTTCTTTCTTTAACTGGGTGTATTTACACTACAGAAATATTTGCACAAGCGAAGAAAAATATGTGTCTAGAGATATTCAATAAATAAATGTTTCTCAATAAGGCATGTTTGCTGCTGACGGATGACAATACTAATAAGTAACAGCAAGAAAAAGAATAATGGGATGAAATGAAAGCTGCAGGCTATGGAAATGGAAACGGCATTTGCAAAAGCCCTGTGGTAGGAGAAGTATGGCTAAAACCTATTAGACTAAACCAAATAATCTTGGAAAATGCCATAATATGTATTTTAAAATATAAACAATTAAATATGAATGAGAAAATGGTTTCCCTTTCCTGAACAATTCCATCCAGTCATTTACTGGGACTGAGGAAGGCAGGAAAGAGAGTGTGTGTGGAGGAGCTGGGGGCCTGGCTGGAGGAGACAGCACGGTAAGAAGGGCTTCCCCAGGGGCAGCAGTGAGAGAATGACTGTATCCACAGACTGGATGCAACTAGTCAATATACTGAGAACCTGGTAAGCCAGGCTTCTCAATGTCAGAGAAGAGAATTGGAAATATGGGGAGAAAACTAGAATGAAGTCTGTGGTTTTTGGTATAAACTCATACTCAATATATGGACAGATAAAGAAATAAATGTAGATGCAATACCCTGAAACAAGGAAGTGCTCAAAGAATGATGGGGACATGAAACAGAAAACAGGACATAACTTAAAGAAGTGCCCACTGGTCAAATCTGGAACAATTTGAGGATAAAAAGAAATAATATTAGATCGCAACACTTTAAATAAACTAGAATTCATTAGTCCACAGACCTAAAATTAATCAAGTTTAATGAGGAATGGGATATTTACATATTTTCAAAATACCTCTCTATAAAATACATATTAGTCACACAGGGAAAACAGGAATTGTATTCAAAGAAGTCTGGCAGACATAATCTCACGCAAATGATGAAAGTGAACATTAGTAGTAAAGGGCATATGGAAATCATGCACCAGACCACAGAACGTGACGAGAAGCATCCGTACCGTGATATTTGTGCCAGAATGTGTAGCTGGAATCTAATCATAAGGGAACATCAGATGAACCCAAACTAAGGGACATTTTACAGACTGACTGGCTCGTAATCTTTAAAAGTGCCATAAAAATCTAGATGCACGCATGATCCTGAACTGGACCCTTTTGCCAAAGGGACATGATGGGGCAACTGGCAACACTTGAATGGGGTCTGAGGATTAGTGGCAATGATGTAACTGGATGAGTTTCCTGATTTTAATGGTTGGTTTGTGGTTATGAAGGATGACTTGTTTGAGAAAATACAAACTGAAATATCTGGGCATGATGGTTGGGGCATTGTGTTGGCATCTTCCTCTCTGATAGTTCAGGAAAAAATGGTTCTCAGTACTAGTTACTTTTACTAGGTTTAAGATGAGTGTGTATAAATAATTTCAAAACTTACAGAGGTATGGGTCCTCTCTCTCTTCTGTTTCTCTACACACACACAGAAAGGCATCATACAAATCTCTTCCCCCTTCCCCCGATATTTAAAACAGAGAAAGAGAAAGAGAGAGAGAGAGAGACTCAAAACAACAAGAGTATAATTTAGGAGGCTTACTGAACCAAAATCTATCAGCTACCAGGCAATTTACACAGCTGATTAAGGACCAAAATGGATATTATAAATGAAATTCCAAATTGTTAATGAAGATTAAACACAAAGTTTAATTTTTCTTTTAATCCTCACCCGAGGACATGCTTAGAGAGGAAGCGGGGGTGGGGGGAGAGAGGGAAAGAGGGAGAGGGGGAGGGAGGGAGGGAGGGGGAGAAAGGGGGGGGGGAGAGAGAGAGAGAGGAGAGAGAGAGAGAGAGAGAGAGAGAGAGAGAGAGAGAGATGGGCTGCCTTCTGTATATTCCCCAACCTGGCTGGGATGGAACCCACAATCCAGGTATGTGCCCCAATTGGGAACCTAACCAACAACTTTTCGGTGCACTGAGCCATATCAGCCAGGGCAAAACAGTCAAGGTTTTTTTAAAAAAAATGTTTTTATTGATTTCAGAGAGAAGAAGAGCGTGAGAATCACTGATTGGCTGTCTCCTGCATGCCCTCTACTAGGGATCAAGCCTGAAACCTGGGCATGTGCCCTGACCAGGAATTGAACCATGACCTCCTGGTTCATGGGTCCATGCTCAACCACTGAGCCACACTGGCCAGGCAACAGTTAAGGTTTTTAAGGTGGCTTTCTGCCTCTGGGCTGGTATACAAGATGTCTACAGTGCCCTCCAACTGTTGGGTCAATGGGTCTGTTTGACCTCAAAAGATAAGTCAGCCTAGTGACATTTAGTGCCTTTTACAGGCTGCCAGACCCTTCTAATGAGTCTTAAACACAGACCAAGCCATCAGCAGTATGCTGGGAATGCTATCATAATGAGGAAACAAAGCTTTATCAGATTTTTAAAACTACCAAGACCTTCATTCAGAGGTTCTGTAGTTTGCCTCACTAAGAACAATGCTAAGAATCCACTGGTCTGTTAAGCCACTCTCTGATGATGAATGAGAAAAAAAAAAAAGTTGCGTTTTAGTCTGTCCCACCTCTAACATTGGGACAAGAGTACCAATGAAAACCCATACATCACGTCTACATGTTTAGTTATAAATCAAACTAGCAAGCTACTAAGTAAAAGATATTGTATTCACCTGCCTTAACAAATATACCTTCTCCACAGCCAGCCACCTGGAAGATCAGGTTCAAATTTGGAAATCTCATACTCCTTGGAGTTCTCTGCCAGAACGAGGTGCACCGGGAAAGCTGTCCCCCAGTTTTCCCTTCTCTTGTAGCTTTGTTCCCTCAGCTTGTCCTTTCCCACCAAATCCTGCTCTCCCCTCCTGCCCCCCCCCCCCCCCCCCCCCCCCCCCCCGTGATCCCCAGCCGGGCGTAGGCATGTAGACACTGTGATAAGGCCTGCACTCCAGGGGCAGGTCAGGGAGGAAGCCCAAAAACGCCTGGGAAGTAAGCCTGGGTTGTCTGGGTAGGAAATTCCGGGGTCCCAGGCATCCAGAATGTGGTCTAGAACTGAAGGCAAAGGCTATGGGCCCCAGTGGACACATCTCCTTGATCCCATGGAATCCTCACCCCATGAGAGGAATGGCTGGAAGGAGGACAAACTGGGGCCTTCTAGAGCACTAGAGCCAAGGACAGAGGCCCTTTTCCTTCCCAAAGTCTAAGGACAGAACCATCCCAGTTTTGCCACTAAGTTGTGACCTCAGGCAAATGAATTTACCTCTCGGCCTGACTGTGGCAGACAACTTTTAGGAAGTTCCCTGGTATCTGGGGAGGAGGTCCACAGTGGCCCTATCTGTAATATGTACTAGCCCTCCAGCCACAGGTGACAGAGCCAGTGGAGGGCCCACGGCCCAAGACTGACCAATCAGATTCTTTATCCTGGAAAGTGAGAATGTGAAAGTTGGAAGTGGAGCCATATTAATGGCAGGGCTCTTAAGAGAAGGGCCAAATTCCTACCACCAGCTGCCTGGTTTTTTTACCCTTCCCAGAATGCTTCTTGTGTTACCCCAGCCTGCCTCCAAGTAACGCACCCCCGACTTTGTTGTTGTTAATCCTCAGCTGAGAATATTTTTTCCACTGCTTTTCAGACAGAGTGGAAAGGAGAAGGAGAGGAGGAGGGAGAGAGACAAACATCGACACATAGATGTGAGAGACACACTGACTGGTTGCCTCATGCAGGCACCCTTACTGGGGGGGGGGAGGGAACCCGCAACCCAAGTACGTTCCCTTTACCGTGAATCGAACCTGCAACCCTTCGGTGCATGGGCTGACGCTCTAACTAACCACTAAACACACTGGCCATGGCTAATGTCCTTTTTTGTTGTCCAAACTACCAAAAGTCTACTATCGACTTTCACAACAATGAGAAATAAAACAAAACTTAACCAAGTCACCTAATCTGTAGTAGGACAGGTGCAAGAGGTGGTGCCTGTCTCACTCAGCTCACCAGCTCTGGGTTTATAAAGAGAAAACACACTGGACAGGGCTCTCAGGGAATGACAGATCTTTCAGGTGAAGCACCCAGGACAGTGTCTGCCGAGCAGCAGCACCCACCATCTTCCCTGAATGAGCACACTCAAACGGCTACCTTTCACATCTCACTTGCCCCTTCCACTTCTCCGCTCCCTTGGCTCCCGGAACCCTCTGTCTAGAATGCTTAGTGCGTTCTCCTCTGCTACCCACTCCTTCATGGGCAATCCTGAGCCTTAAGGATTTCAAGCTCATAGTTCAGTTAAGACTAGTTACAAGCCCTCTTATACTCACTCTTATAGCTCCCGGAGGTAGGGACCACAGTAAAAGGCACAGCACCGAAGAGACTAGATTTTCAATAAATACTTGTGAGCTGCTTCTCATTTGCCAAAAATCCCAACAGTAAATATAAAAGGTGAATTCTCCACATGGTCTATCAGCCATCAAGTTATGGGGTTGTGCTAGGCCATATAGAAGTGTGGGAAACCGCAGTGACCTTGCCAATGTAAAAGGAGACTGGTTCAATAGATTACAGCAAGGCAATGTAAACCTGCTCTCCAAAGTAGATAAAAGTCTGGGAGTGCTTCCAAAAACACAATGAATAAAAAAAAGCAAAACACAATACATGTCATATATATTAGCTCATTATATGTCTTATATGTATTCATATATATTAATTAGTACTCCAACTTTATTATGCACAGGAAGTATTCTGAAAAGAACGTTATAGTCGTTATTGGGGAACAGTATTCACATTCTCTCAACTTGTTCTGTGTTTTCCACACCTGGGATGGTGAATAAATTTTACTTTTTAAATCAGACTGAACATCTGTAACGTGATATAGTTCTGGATATAAAATAAAGTTGAATGTAAATTAGCATCAAATCAACTTTTAAAACTACAGGTTTCGCCTGGCCGGCTTGGCTCAATCATTGAGTGTCGGCCTATGAACCAGGAGGTCACAGTTTGATTCCTGGTCAGGGCACATGCCCGGGTTGCAGGCTCAGTCCCCAGTGGGACGTGCAGGAGGCAGCCAATCAATGATTCTCTCTCATCATTGATGTTTCTAACTCTCTCTCCTTCTCCCTTCCTCTCTGAAATCAATAAAAATATATTTTAAAAAATAAACATGCATACCTTATTTAAAAAACAATACACTACAGGTTTCTAGGTCTAATTTCCGTACCTATTCATGGGAGACTGTAGTTTTTTAAAGAGCACTCTAACAGATTTTTGTGGATGACCTGCTGCTCTCCCATACTGCCGGCAGTATTGGAATAAACGGCTCATATGATTCAAAACAAACATACAAACAAAGCACTCTCAACAAATGACAACCACAACCGGACAGTTTTACACTCTGCAGAGTGGCAAAAGGGCCTGAAGCTAGCACACGTTATTGACATATATTGCTGGCTTTGAAATGTAAACGGATAAAACTACTGGGGAGTAATTTAGCAGGCAGGGTCCGGTGAAGGTGAAGATGCACACATCCCAATTTTCATCCTAAGTATCTACCCTGGAGAAATCACACAGGTGCCCACGGTTAGCTACACACACGAAACACTGACTGTGGCCACCCAATTTGTAACAGCAAAAACTTACAGACCGAAATGCCCATCAAACAGCAGAATAGTGATGAATTCACACAACCAATACTCTACAGCGAGAGAGAGAGAGAGAGAGAGAGAGAGAGAGAGAGAGAGAGAGAGAGAGAGAGAGAGAGAATGTCCTGCAGTGCTATCCAAGAGAACTATCTGTGAGGATGAAACATCTTCTATCTTTGCAATACAGATGCCAATAGCCACACGTAGTTACCAAGCATGTGAGATATAGTTAGGCTGAAGAAGCAAATTTTTTATTTTATTTAATTTTAACTAATTCCAATAGCCACATGTGGCCAGTGGCTACCAACATGGACAGGGAAGCCCAGGAACTACCGAGATATAACACTGCTCTTAAAAAGCAGGTGGCGGCATTCACAGAATATGAACCAATTCTTAAAAAGTTAAAAAGCACACCAAACAATTCTTTATTGCTGGGAAATACATACGTAGTAAGAAGAAATGCATGGGAGGCAGAACCACAATGAGGACAGTGGTTACTTATGTTGGGAGAGACAGTCAGGGGTGAGCCCTAACCACAGTGGTAATGCTTTATGCTCTAGGTTGGGTGGTGGGTACATGGTTAGCTATATCCTTCTTGATTTATACCTACATCATCACACAATAAGTTCTATTCCACTAGTTAGACTTACACACACATGATAAAACACCATGCCAAGCAGGGCTATATCCACCCTTCAGGTACCTTATTAAGTCCACAAAAATACCTGCAGCCCAGGGAAGAAGAGAGAGAAGCACACAGATTAGTACAATAGTCTGGAAATGTTTTTGTTTTTAAGTTGAATAGTATTTCATTGTTATGTCCCAAAACTTGCATTGATGTGGCATTATTTTTGTGCATCAAATATCTCACTCACACACACACACACACACACACACACACACACACACACACACACTCTCTGGATTGGGCTGTGATTCTAGGAAGAACCCTCTCTCGTCACCCCTAGAGCCCAGAAACCTTCCCCTTGTGAGACAGGGTACCACCAGCACCCGCCCCGCACTTTACAACCATCAGACTTATAAAACCTGTTATCGGAATTCCACCAACCTTTCTGCAGTTTGCACCCTGCATTTCCCTGCCACCCCTCCCCCAAATCAAGTGATTCTGACAATGAGCAGCGCTTGGGCCTGAAGGCTCTGGTCTAGGCAACTCACTGACTTCCACATATTTCTAGCCAAGTCCCTTGTCCTGTTTGGAATTTTGTTCTTGGCTTAGCTCAAAAACCTCAACTCTGAGACCTAAGGTACTACAAAGTTAATCCTCTTAGTTGATCACAAAGTTAATTCAATAATTCTTTTTTAAATGACAATCATCTGCTCTAAAGCTGTCATATTATACTGCAGGAACAGCCACAACTACACTGCACAGACATTTCCTGAATACGACTGTACCAGGCACTGTCTCGGAGTACAGCAGTGGATAAAACTGCCCCGATGGAGCTTAACTCTAATGGGAGGGACATTGACAAGTGATCTGAAGGGGAATCATGGTTACAAATCAAGATGCCACATAAAAGAGGAGGAATGAAACTAGTCAGTCATGAGGAATGTTTCTTTAAGGACGGCAGTGAGAGGAGGATGACTGAGCTGTCAACAAACTGCGCAGGAAGGGGGAATCATAATAATGAATCACTACTCCACCGTGGAATTTCACAACTAATTCATGGGAAGAGTATTAACAGTGCCCAAATTAGTCACCTACTATTTTCAGGAGCAGAGGTAAAATTAAATCTGCATTTTTAAGCATGTTATGAACAAATCCTACTTCATGATTAGTTTTTAAAGTGCGACCAGGGCAAGTAACCATCATCAGGCATCTACTCATGTCTGGCAGCTCCTAACAATAAAGAAACAGGAGCAGCAAATGGGAATGTGACAATGGCTTCTCCCAAAGGTTTTTCCAAAATGATCCCCATGTTAACAATATTGTATCCCACCATCCTCATGACAGTTCAAATTATCCTACAACTCCCAGGGGAATCACCTTGTAAGTCATAGGGTGAGCCCGTGCCCTTGGCCTCTGTCTATGCTCTCCCATCTGCTGCTTCTTAGGGCTGTGTGACCTTGGCAGGTCATTTAACTTCTCTTAGCTTCAGCATCATCTGTAAATGGTGACAACGGGACTGTATGTGATTCCCTGCACCCAAATCACTGCCTTGAACACAGTAGGCATTTTGCAACTCAAAGAGACAGAAAGAGCTGGCGTTCTGGAGTGAGGAAAGCCAGTCACTGTCTTACATCTGTGCTTTTGGTTGATCCTGCTTCCTAGGACTGGTCCTGGCTTCAGTGCCTGACAAACTGGCCTTCACATGCCAATTCTAACAACTCTTTCTCTGGGAAACTTGAACACTTCCTCGCCACAAAACCATTACTGTGCTCTCTCCTTCATCCACTGTGCATCCACTGTACGTCAGGTTTGTGCCCAAGACCCAATCCTGATGAAATCTGTTGCACGACTTCTCCTGGGCAGCAAAGGAAGCAAACAAACTACTAAGCACCTGTCTCTGGCCTATGCACTTCCCTACTGCTGTATTTATCATGATGGCACGTGTGCTAGAAAGGCCTCGTGTCTTCCTAGACTGTGTGAAAACCACAACCTCTGTTTTCCCTCTTTGTTTTTTAACTGTTTCTAATTTAGGAGCACAATGCGTACCTTGAAGCAAAAGTGGCTTTACAACATTTGGACCCTAACCAGAAACCTTTCACAGGAAACAGGAAGTGGCTGCTTCCCCACCCCCATCCTGCACTCTGAGCATAACCCAACTAGTTATTCCATACAATTTAGGCAAAAGGACAGAATCTGAATCAAAGGATTTTTGAGTTGGAGGAAAACTTCCACACCTCAGAAGGGTCTCTGCCAAAACGGAGGACCCGTATTAGTACCAGGTGGCCAAGTCCTGGCCCAGACCTGTGCAGCTCAGTCCTTCCACAGCGCTCTTGGGGAGGCCGCACAAAGGCAAGGTCTGGAATCCCGGGGATTGTCATCAGGAATGCACTGAATGCCTCGCAACCTTAAGGGCTCGAGGTTGGAATCCCAGCCTGAATTGTCCAAGGGAAACAGCTGACTAACAATGTCAGCTGGGCATATTTTGATACCTTCAACTCCGGTCCCATGTAGGAAGGGGCTGCACAAAGAGCTCTGCGACTGGAGAGCCCTAGGAATGGTACGCGAAGGCCTCCCAGTGCCTGCCAGGGCTGCCACATTCTCCTCATAGCTAGATAAAGTGGCTCCCAAAAGAGGTTTCCAGATCTGCCCCAGTGGGCACCCTCAGAAGTGACTCCCGGGAAACTTCCAGCTGTGAAGGGCTAACAAAGCTAGGCACTCTCTATTTGAATGTGAAAGACCCGCCTCAATCAAAGAAGCCCTTAAGCCATAAAACCCTTCACACCAAGGCCAAGTGTCACACTTGTAAGAGGGTGTGATTTATAAATTGACAGCACCCACAAAGCTGCTTTTGTGCTCCTCCGTTAGTTAACAATTTATCTCCCCCCACCAAACTCACGGCGCTATTCAGACAAGGCTTGACTGGGCCTCAAGAAGAAAGAAAGGAAGAAAAAAAAGGACCCAAGTTTTGGCCAAAACACCAATGTTCACTCAAGATAATTACGGTCCTGTGAATAGACACTAAAATTAGGGCTTAATAATTCCTCTGCATCACACGCACGGCATCAAACTATTCCAGCACAAACGTAAAGACCAAGAAAGAGAAAATCTCCGGCGAAGCCTCGCTGGAAACTTGAAGAGTTCCACTTCTGTGGTTTCTGCAGTCTCTTTTGTGGTTTCTGCGCTCTTAGAATCCCCCCTTTAGAGCAATTTTAACTCAATGCTCTGACCAGCTGTTTTTCTTTCTCAACATTTAAATCTACAAAGTAAAGAGTAAATATGGGCTTGGTCGTATCTTTCCTCTCAGTTCGACCAAACCAATTCTGACCACTTCACCTGGTTTTCCCCACCACAAGATTCCTCCTCAGATTCCATCACCAACTAGAAACCAGCGTCTCTGATTCCCTTTCCACTCCTCTTTTTAGAAAATGAATGTAAATTACTGCACTAATTCCAAGTAGAATCCAAGTATAAATTTAAAAGTATACACCTGATAACATTTGCCAACCTTGAGGCCTTTGTTCTTGAAAGATTTGGTGAAACCAAAACTTTAAAGAAACAAAACAATTCAAGTTTAAACTGTGTCCTGCCCACTTAGGACCTTACTAAAGTGTCTACCAATCTCACTTTTCTTTAAAATAAAAAAACAAACAAAAGTAATGCTCTTTGGCCCTGGCTGGGTAGCTCAGTTGGTTGGAGGGTTGTCCAGATACACCAAGGTTGCGGGTTCCGTCCACAGTAAGGGCATATATAAGAATCAACCAATGAATGCATAAATAAGTAGAACAACAAACTGATTTTTCTTTTTAAAATCAATTAAAAAAAATTCATGGCCTTTGCTCAAAAACAGTCTTTCTGATACTACTTCATACACCAGGGGTCATATCAGTGGCCCACAGACCATGTAAGTCCTGCAAACATGTTCTCTTTAGCCTCTGCTGTTGACAAGAACAGCACTGGTGAGTAGGTTGGCAGTATTAAAAAGTTTGGGATAGAGCATTAAAAAAACCCCACTACATTTCTTTTCTTTTTTAAAGTATATTTTTATTCATTTCAAAGAGGAAGGGAGAGGGAGAGAGATATAGAAACATCAATGATGAGAGAGAATCATTGATTGGCTGCCTCCTGCACACCCCACACTGGGTGGTGATCGAGCCCACAACCTGGGCCTGTGCCCTGACCGGGAATTGAACCGTGATCTCCTGGTTCATAGGTCGATGCTCAACTATTGAGCCATGCCCTAACTGGTTTGGCTCAGTGGATAGAGCGTTGGCCTGCGAATTGAAAGGTCCCAGGTTCGATTTCGGTCAAGGGCATGTACCTTGGTTGCGGGCACATCCCCAGTGGGGAGTGTGCAGGAGGCAGCTGATCGATGTTTCTCTCTCATCGATGTTTCTAACTCTCTATCCCTCTCCCTTCCTCTGTAAAAAATCAATAAAATATATCTTTTAAAAAAAATAAAAAACTATTGAGCCATGCTGGCCGGGCTCTACATTTCTGATTGTCTTAAAAATCACATCTGGCATCCTGGAGCCACACATTCCCTCACAGCTCAGCTGGCTGGCACTAAGCAGCAGCTACCCCCCTTTAAGCGGGACAAGCACGGACCCCGTCTACCCAGACCCTCCCATCAAGCCCACCGTGCTGGCTTCCCTCCTATGCCATTGTAACTGCCTGTTCCCATGAGGCGCAGGGTTCCTGACCCCTCCCGCACAGTACACACACCTTTTTGACCAGAGTTGTCTCAGATGAGTCCAGTTTTGCTCTCTTGGTATCAGGGCCATCTTCTACTCCTTGGCTAACCTTGGCAACTTTGGTCTTCTCCCTAGACGGTGACAGGGAGGGAATCCAGTTCTACTCTAGGAATCAGGCCATTAGAACAGACAAAGCATTACCAGCTCACAGAATGGGATGTTGGTTAAGAGCCAAAGTTTTGGAGTCTAACAGATCTGGGTTCAAATCCCAGCTTGGCCGCCAATTACCTGACGAGCCAGTCACCCACTACGTGAGAGTAACAAGTGCTAACAAAAGATTCTTGTAAGAAGAGAAATAACATACATTTCTTAGCACACTGCCGAGTAAGCTCTCAATAAACTTTGTGGCCCTAACCGGTTTGGCTCAGTGGATAGAGCGTCGGCCTGCGGACTGAAAGGTCCCAGGTTCGATTCCGGTCAAGGGCATGTACCTTGGTTGCGGGCACATCCCCAGTAGGAGGTGTGCAGGAGGCAGCTGATCGATGTTTCTATCTCATCGATGTTTCTGACTCTCTATCCCTCTCCCTTCCTCTCTGTAAAAAAAATCAATAAAAAAATATATTTAAAAAAAAATAAACTTTGTGAACGTACCACTTGAATCATGAATTACTCTAACTAAATTCCTCCCCTCTGCCATGGGGAACTCCCGTTAAAATAATCTGGACTGCTTTCCTCTATTACTTCTTTACCCATTTATAATGTGCCCAAAGAACTAGATTTCCTAAAGCCACAAAACGTTGGAGTTATGGGAGATCCTGAACATGTTTGTACTCCCATGTCAATTTTACAGGCAAGAAACTTGCAGACCAGAGGAATGTCAGTGACTTGCCTGAGAAGCTGAACTAAAGAAAGTTCTTGACTTGGTAGGAAGCTCACCTGCCACACAGCAGGGTCTCTCTTTACCTCTCATGGGGGAGAGGGGGTGTCAGTGGTCAGAAAATTACAACCAAAAAAAGCCCAACTCATGTAGTTTTACAATACCGGTATCATCTTTCATCTAGATGCTACAAGTTCAAAACCCTGCAGGTCCCATCATGTGAGAATTACCACGGTCTGCAACCGCAATGTTCAAACTGAAAGGACAAGGGCTGCTGGTTGCACAGAGCAGTCTTTGGGCATGGAGCTTTTTATTTCCAAGGTAGATGTTGGCTGATTGTGCCTCCAGAGTTGCCCATCTAACTTATTTTGTACTAATTTTACTAACTCTCAACCTGAAAAGTTTGACCTGCTAAGCTGGGCAAAAATGTTTACAATCCAAACAAGCCTTCCCTAAAAGCATGCTTCACCCCCTGAAATCCAGAGTGATCAAATCCCCAGGTGATGTACTTTAATTGCCTAGAACACTGCTTTCTTTATGCTTTAAATTAGACCATCATTGTGGAAGGCAAGGTCCCCATCTCCTATAATTCTGAACACAAAATCTATGTATCAGAAGCTATTAATGAATTGGTTTCCCAATATTCTAAGTGTTATAGTAAAAGACTTTCCTTAATGGTTCATTCCCTATCAGTGAGTAAAATTACACTTTGAAAATGTTATATTCTCTCCTCCTCTCCCAAAACTTACTCTACAAATTCATGCTCTCCAAGATTGGCAAATGTGTATCCGTGGTAGCCAAAAACATCTCCTGTAAAGAACTTGATGCTGTTTTTGTGACAGATCTGGTCAACTTTAATTATGACATCCCTGGAGCAGCAAGTCAGACATACCTGCAGAAAGAAAGAAATTGGCTGGGTGTGAGTTCTGCAAACTGTGAATCATTGTCCTGATGTCTAAATAAATCTTAATGAACAGTCTCACTAGGCATGTCTAAAGCCAGTTTCAAACTGGTACAACAGGTTCCTTGGATTCTATGGCTAGAAGACAAAAGAAAAGTTGCAGGTTTCAGTGCGTAGAAAATGTAAATTATGAGACGTTACATTCTGCAACCCAAATGAAATGTGTTTAACTAGAAAGTAAAAGCCATTTAATGAATTTGTTTCCCCTGATCCATGAACACATATAAGTCACATTTCATGGTTTTCATGAAAAGAAAAAGACACTAATAACATAAGTGCAAGTTATTTCTAAGTGATTAAATATATTAAAATCTGAATAAGCTACAACAAGGAGCAAAACCAGTTTTTAAAACTGACCCCTAGTCACGTTTAAATACAAGGGCACTTTTCCCCCTTCTTTTGATTGATGCGTTCAGATAAAAACGATAAACAAGTCCTGTTGAGATTACTTTTCCAGTTTTCCATGTGAAAACTTTATCTCAATTTAAAGACCAAAAAAAAAAAAAGGTTACAGACCAAGTGACCTTCCATTCAGGCTTAGACAATGAACTGGTGCTTTACTCAGTGGAATTATCAATGCTGCTCTGAGGCCTGTAGGCTGTATTCCAATAAGTTAAAGGATTGGAAATGGCTAAATTTCATGGCATAAAACACCATCTTTTCTGGAGAAGCTTTGTAATCATGGCCAAGAAGATAACTTCTAATGTAGACATTTTTCATCTGAACATAGAAAGTTGGGGAATAAATTACAAAAGGATATTTTCATTTGATAGAACCTCTCTGCTCTTGTCTGGCAGGCAGACTACTGAAATAACACTCATGGAGAAATATGTGCATCTGGTGTCATTCAGAGGACACAGCCTCCCAAGGAAAAATCAAATCTAAAAAGGTGAGACAACCACAATTGAACATGCAATCAACTGACCAAATGGAAACGTACAGAGTTACAAGTGACTAAACCCAATTCAGGACCAGTCAAACATGGCCTGTGCGACAGTCACGCTTGCCCCGTGCACATGCATTATACAAGCAACTGGCTCCACGCTTCAGTTCTAACAAAGCTTCTAGTTGCTAGAAGGTTGAGGGACACCTAGAATAAATCAAATGTGGTTACTATGAATAAAGGAATGAAGAGAAGACCTTCATCCACATGGAAAATGTTCCAATATCTGGAGTTACAAAACAGAATGAATTAAAAAGAAAAAAAGGACAAAATGCACAGATGATCCATCATTTCAAGCCCATATTTGAACAGATGCGCATATGAAATATAACAGCGTGAAAAACAAACTACTCAACCCGAATTCTAACCTCTCGTATAATGGGCCTTTCATTTAAAAAACAAGTAGATCATCTGTGACTTTCACAATTATTCAAGCTTCTTGCAGGGTACAAGGAACCATGTCTGAAAGGTCACAGGCACTGAAACAGAATTTAACTTATCCTTTCACCTCTGCAGAGATTTGGCAGAGAAACCAAGTGAGGTTGGATATGCCTCATTTGGCTTATGACTATAGTGATTTTGTCTAGTTATCCATGGCAACATGGTCAAAGTGGCTGAGTGAAAGAGACAGACCAAGATCAGGTGTGCTCTTTTTAAAGACAAAACACAAGCTGTAGTTTGATATTTCTAACCAAAAAAAAAGACTCTGCTACAGAAATTAATCACCAACTTGTTAAGTTTTCAGGAGAAAACATTTGCAGTAATATGTATCAAAGCCATGTGCAAAGATTCTGGAAGGAAGACAAACACCAAGGATGAAACCTGGTCTAGGGGAACATATGCCCAAAGAAGAAACCAACAGACAGCAACTCACAGCTATAGCAGACCCAACATACTGGATCCACCTACCAACACATTCAATCTACTAAGGCAGTACAGTAAACCTAAGAGCAGTACAGCTTATAAACTTACTTGGGAAAAAGCTCAGAATTCGAGATTCTAATGCTTTAGTGTACATAGAATACACACAATTAGTGTTTTAATTCCCCCAGATCGGACCCTCTCTATGAAACTCACAGCATCAAACTGAGTGAAAAATGACTCGGGTTTCTTTTCTATATCCTCAGTGTCCGCCTTCACTTCCACCATGGGGTTGAGATTCTGAGCTCGCTCCAAAGAGGCTTCGGCCCTGTTTCGGCCAAGAGATCCGGTACGGATCAGGAACTGAGCTTCAGGGTCTTCTGGAGATACCTAGGAAGAAATTTTTTTTAAATACTTGAATTTGGAGAAAATCGTTTCTCAAAGACAATGAACCTTTCCATTTTAAAGGGTAACTAAAATACCTACCATTTGATTGCGTTACTGTTCCTGAAGGAATCTGCCTAGTGCAGACGCCCCACACTCTTTCCTTCTGAGGCTTTAAAATAGACATTTAACTTTTACTGGGCATTGATGGTTAAAGAGCACCCCCTTGTGTTTATAAAGAAAATTCACTCTAAACAGAAAAGTCCATGCTTTCTTCTTCAACTTAAGTTTGTAACTGCTATCAAAATGATATAATTATTAGTGGTAAGCTTTACCAGATACCTACCCATGTGCCCAACTCGAAGCATTCAGAAAGAAACATAAGTAGTTTAAAGGATGAAGTCCCTTTCTACAGTGGTTTAAAATTAGTGCAAATTTCAGACACAATGAAGAATGCTTGAAATGAACTCTTAAATTCAATGAAAACTCAGAGGAGGAAAGATGACCGGGGACTGGAGGAGAGAGGATTTCGCCTGTAAGGCTGGATGTACCGCAGAGCCTCTAAGACAGGTAACACAACCACATGACAGTCCCCGTAGGGTTACAGACTCCATATTGTTCATGAGCATCCCCCACATCAAACATCTAACTTAACCATTAATCTCTAGGTGCCACTTCGTCACCTTCACCAAGACTGGGTTCACCAGTAATAATCTTCCCCCCCTCTCCTTCCAAGTACCCACAGCACTACCTCACTACATTTCCTTCAAAAAAATGAGCTGGTCCTTCTCCCATTCAAGGCCAACCCTCTAACAGGATCCTTGACCCATCCCATCCTGCTTCTTCAGAGATCTCATTATACTAGTATTATGAGAAGCTATACACCAGGGGTAGGAAACCTTTTTTCTGCCAAGGGCCATTTGGACATTTATAAAATCATTCACAGGCCACACAAAATTATCAACTTAAAAATTAGCCTACTCTATTTGGTCCAACATTTAAATAATGCACCCATAATGCTTGGCAGGGCCAGACCAAATGATTTGGAGGGCCTTATATGGCCCACAGGCCAGAAGTTCCCCACCCCTGCTATACACCATAGTGGTTAAGAGCAAGGTTCTGAAATAATTCAGGCAGGATTCAAATCTTTTATTCAAATGTGACTCAACCACTTACTGTGTGACCCTGAGTAAGTATGAGGGAATCACATGTAAAATGCAGATGTTAATAAAAACAATGCACTTACTAATTACTCCATCAATGCTAATTATTAATTATTACTATCCATGCTCTGCTCCCTTGGCCTCTCAGACCCTGGCTCTCCTCCTCCCTCGATAGACAGTCTAGCCTCTACATGGGTCCCAAGATTCCATTTCAGAATCTTTCATCTTTTCACTCTGTATACCACCATAAACCAACTCAATGATTCTTTTAATTCCTACCAGAATTTTCTGGTATTTCTTAAATTGCTCTTACTGTACAGATTTCTTCCTGACTTGAGCCTTATATTAAACTAACTGCCCACCAGATACTTCCTCCTGGATATCCCATAGGCCCTTCATATTTGACTCTTGTATTTGTCTCTGTTGATAAGCCCACCAAACTGCCCATCCAGTAACCCGAACCAGAAACCTGATGTTCAAATCCTTGGCATTTCCTCGATAGCAGTCACCTGCTAAGGTGGCTAAGAGCATGGGCTCTGCCACCAGTCAAATTGACTGAGTCATTGTCTCCCACTAACTACAATGGGCCAGTACTTCACTTCCTTTTCTCAGTTTTCTTATCTGTAAAATAGGGATGACAAACTTTACAAGTCAGAATTATGAGGACTAAATGACACTACAGCCACAGCTCTTAGAACAGTGTCCAGGACCTTCAGTAAGTGTCCGTTGTTGTAAGATATTCTTTGTTTCCCTCATGAGCCCATATACATTCCTATCAGTTCTACTACCTAAGTTTTTCTACCTGTGTGTTTCCTGCCCTATCACCAGTATCATCACTCATATCCTTTTCATCTCACCAAAACTAGTAAAGCAGCCTTCTAAGTGGTCTTCTACCCTGTATCTTGTGCCAACCATAGTTGATACAGTCATCAGTCATCTACCCAAAGTCCGAAGCTGACCAGGTCACTCCTCCCCACATTGGAAACTCTTCAATGAATCCTTGCCACCCAGGGGTCTAAGTAAAAGCTTACAGCAGGGCTTGCCAGCAGGCTCTTCAGGACTTGGACCTTACCTGCAACCTACTCCCACCGCCCACTACTTTGAGCTTCACACTCAACATTCCACGCTGCTTTCTATATTCTATTTCTCCCCTTCTGTTTTGTGCCACTGCTAATGGCCCCTGCCTGAAATACAGTCCCTCGACTTGGTCAATCTCTACTTGTTCTTTAATACTCAACTCAGATCAGAGCTCCAGGAAGATTTTTATGTCCCCCTATCACACCCTGAGTCAGGGAGCCCACTCTGGTTTCTGGAAAAAAATTGAGAATGGGAACCAAATACCTATAAGACTTCAGGGTAGCAGAAGGTGATCTTGGATGCTTATTGATGTAAACAAAATGAAAACCTCTAAGGGGCAGAAAATAACATCCTCATTTTATAGATGAGCAAATTGAGTCTCTGAAAGGTTAAGTCCTTTGCTCACCTTGAGGAGGGAGGATCTGAACTCAAGTCTGCATGATTCCAAAGCTTTTGCACTATGTAGCACTGTCTGCCTGGGATTTTTCTCATCGTCGGGGAGGGGGGAAGAAAAGCAAATTGCAAAGGGCAGAGGAACCACAGTGTTCATGAGCTATTAGATTTATGAGATGGGGGTCAGGAAGGGTAACTTGACTGGGACCAGGTTACATGAAGCCAGAGGTTCTCTACCCTCCCTGACTGTCAGGCTGACCTGGAGAACTTTTATTTTAAAATAACTCCCCAGCCGAAGCCGGTTTGGCTCGGTGGATAGAGCGTCGGCCTGCGGACTGAAGGGTCCCGGGTTCGATTCCAGTCAAGGGCATGTACCTTGGTTGCGGGCACATCCCCAGTAGGGGGTGTGCAAGAGGCAGCTGATCGATGTCTCTCTCTCATCGATATTTCTGACTCTCTATCCCTCTCTCTTCCTCTCTGTAAAAATCAATAAAATATATTTTTAAAAAATAAAATAAAGTAAAATAACTCCCCAAAGATTCTAAAGCACAGATGGGACTGAGAACCTCTGTGCGAAGCCTTGAAACCAGTCAGAGGAGTAAGGCCTTGCATCGGAAGGCAGTAGAAGGCACTCTAAGGCCTCAAAGTGAAGAGGTAAGGGATGACAATCAGCCTGTTCAACACTGGGTGGCATTCATCACTGGACTGAGGCAGTGACAGAACCACAACCCACACCCCTCCCTGTTAAATTATCGTTGCCCATTCTTGGATTTCTCCAACCAGATGAGAAAGTCAGCATCCCTGTGTGGTTTCATTTATTCCACACCAAGGCCTCCAAGTTTAGGCACCATCCTTCCTTGAATCTCTAACTCAGGGGTCCTCAAACTTTTTAAACAGGGGGCCAGTTCACTGTCCCTCAGACCGTTGGAAGGCTGGACTATAGTTTAAAAAAAACTATGAACAGCCAAAACCGGTTTGGCTCAGTGGATAGAGCGTCAGCCTGCGGACTGAAAGGTCCCAGGTTCGATTCCGGTCAAGGGCATGTACCTTGGTTGCGGGCACATCCCCAGTAGGGGGTGTGTAGGAGGCAGCTGATCGATGATTCTCTCTCATCAATGTTTCTAACTCTCTATCCCTCTCTCTTCCTCTCTGTAAAAAATCAATAAAATATATTTAAAAAAAAAACTATGAACAAATTCCTATGCACACTGCACATATCTTATTTTGAAGTAAAAAAACAAAATGGCAAAAACACCCGCACGTGGCCCGCGGGCCATAGATTGAGGACGCCTGCTCTAACTCTTAACCTCTCTCTACATTACAAATTCTTCCTCTAGATGGGGTGTTCTTGCCTCTAGGGGGCACTGTGGTTGGGGAGATGTCAAAGCAGCAGGTACTCCAACTGTTAAATTGCTTGCTGGAATTTTCCTTTCTTAGAAGGTTGTATTTTTATTTATTTATTTTTAAATCCACATCTGAGGATATTTTTCCACTGATTTTTAGAGAGAGTGGAAGAGAGGGGTAAAGACAAGAGAGAAATATCGATATGAGAGAAACACATCAATTGATTATCTCCAGCACTTGCCCCGACCAGGGCCCGCGCTGGGGAGGAGCCTGCAACCAAGGTACGTTTGGTTTCCCCTGATCCAATTAATCTCCTTGACCAGAATCGAACCCGGGACCCTTTGGTTGGCAGGCCGACTCTCTATCCAAACCGGCTAGGGCTTAAAAGGTTTTAAATTCAAGTCAAAAATCAATATATGTCTGTGATATTAAGAAAAATTCATATTGCAGTAAAACCTTTAAAAATTAATGATTGCAGCCCTGGCGGGGTGGCTCAATTGACTGAAGCATCATCCAGTGCACAAAAAACTTGCAGATTCCATTCCCGGTCAGGGCACATACCCAGGTTTTGGGTTTAATCCTTCGTCAGGGAGTGTACAGGAGCCAATCGATCAGTGTTTCTCTCTCACATCAATAGTTTCTCTCTCTCCTTTCCTCTCTTCCTAAAATCAATAAAATCAGCACTAGCTGGTTTGGCTCAGTGAAAAGAGCATCGGCCTGTGAACTGAAGGGTCCCAGGTTCAATTCCGGTCAAGGACACATGCCTGGGTTGCGGGCTTGATCCCCAGTAGGAGGCATACAGGAGGCAGCCAATGATTATCACTGATGTTTCCACCTCTCTTTCCCTCTCCCTTCCTCTCTGAAGTCAATAAAAAAATATTTTTTAAAAAACCAATAAAAACATACCGTAGGTGAGGATTAAAAAAAAAAAGTATTTGAAAAAAGTTAAAAAATAAAAATCCCATTAACATTTACTTTTGTCCATAGAGGCTATACCTCACACTGTGCACTACTTATATAGTGTGAGACAGGACCCCTCTTCATTGCCCACAAATTATAGGATGGGACAACACAATCTTTTAAGTATTTTACCTAAAAAGACATGATTCCTGGAATTTGCTTTAAAATATTGTCAAAAGCTCAGCCTGTGTGGCTCAGTGGTTGAGCATCGACCTATGAACCAGGAGGCATAGGTTTGATTCCCAGTGAGGCACATGCCCAGATTGTGGATTCAATCTCCCGTAATGAGGCATGCAGGAGGCAGCTGATCAATGATTCTCTCATCGTTGATGTTTCTGTCTCTCTCTCCCTCTCCCTTCCTCTCTGAAAGCAATAAAAATATTTTTTTAAAAAATATATAAAATAACCTAACATACTGTCAAAAACTAGAGAGGGTAAAATATCAATTTCTTTAAAAATCAACAAAATATTGTTATCTGGAGAAGCCAGGTAGATGGGATGTCAAATATTATTCTCTCTACTTTTATATATATTTGAAAATGTCTATTTAAAAAAACTAAAATGCCATTGAGGCATGAGAATGTAGAGTAAGCAGCAGTTATTTTCACTTTAGATAAAAGACAAGTCAGAGGAAAGCTACACTGGAGCTGGGCACTATTATTATATCATCAATTAAATCATTATATCATACTAGAGGCCTGGTGCATGATCAGGGCCAGCAGACCAGGGGAAGGGACCGTGGAAGTTGGCCAGCCACAGGAGGTTGGCTGTGGGAGCGCACTGACCGCCAGTGGGCAGCTCCTGCGTTGAGCATCTGCCCCCTGGTGGTCAGTGCACATAATAGCTACCAGCTGGTCGTCCAGTCGTAATGGTCACTTAGGCTGTTATATCCTATCTAATAGAGAGGGAATATGCTAATTGACCATCACTCCATCACAAAGATGGCTGCACCCACAGCTGAGGCCAAGTTCCCATAAGGAGTCTTAACGAGCAATCAGCAGGGACCTGAGGCTATGCCCTCCCCCGCCCCCGTGGGGTTTGACAGGGGACTTCAGGCTGCGCCACCACCCCAGCACCAGCCCAGGGGACCTCAGACCACACCCCCCGCCCGGCGGGGCTTGACGGGGGACTCAGGCCGCACCCCCCACCCCAGCGGGGCTTGATGGGGGACCTGAGGCTGCAACCTCCTGCCAGTGGGGCTTGATGGGGGACCTCAAGGTCCCCCTCCCAGTGTTGGGCCAATGGACCTGAGGCTGCAACCCTGCCCCCGCCTGGCAGGGCTTGATGGGGGACCTCAAGGCACGCCCCCCACCTGGTCTGGGCTGGGGGACCTCAGGCCACACACCTCATCCTGGCGCCGGGCCAGGGGACCTGAGGCTATGCCCCCTGCCCGGTGGGGCTTGACAAGAGTGGGACTGGCCAGGTCTGGATCTAGCCTAATGCGGGGGGGCCAGCCGGGTCTGGGTCTCACGTCATTTTGAGGCACATGTGGGTGGGCGGGGATTTGACTCTGGGTCCCATGGTGCTCCACAGACTCTGACAGGAGGTAGGTTTTCATATACATTTTACTAATTTTCTTTCATCTGACACTTCTATTATAGAGAAAGGGCAAATAGCAATATTAAATTATTTCCTATAATTAATCCCCTTTTAATGTGCACGAATTTCGTGCACCAGGCTACTAGTATATAGATAATTACCAATTCTTGGATGTTTTGCTTGTTATGTGTAGGCACTATGCTAAGCAGTCCGAATACATCCTCTCTGATCCAATGTTTTCCAAAGTAATGTCTGCAAACCATCTACAACAAGATCTCCTAGGATAACTATTTTTTTTTTAATTTAAAAAAAAAAAGTGTTTTTATAGATTTCAGAGAGGAGGAGAAAAGGAGATAAAAACATCAGTGATGAGCCCCTAGCTGGTTTGGCTCAGTGGATGAAGCATCAGCCTGTGGACTGAAGGGTCCCGGGTTTGATTCCAGTCAGAAATACGTGCCTGGGTTGTGGGCTCGATCCCCAGTGGAGGGCGTGCAGGAGGCAGCCAATCGCTGATTCTCTTTTATCATTAATGTTTCTATCTATCTCTCCCTCTCCCTTCCTCTCTGAAATCAATAAAAATATATTAATACTTGCCTGTCAAAAAAAAAAAGAAGAAAATATCACTAATGAGAGAGAATTATCTATCGGCTGCCTCTTGCATGCCCCCTACTGGGGATCAAGCCCGCAACCCAGGCATGTGCCCTGACTGGGAATCGAACCTTGACCTCCTGGTTCATAGGTCGACGCTCAACCACTAAGTCATACTGGCCGGGCTATTTTTTTAATTTTTAAAAATTGAGTTGAGCCCTGACTGGTTTGGCTCAGTGGATAGAGTCAGCCTGCGGACTGCAAGGTCCCAGGTTCGATTCTGGCCAGGGGCATGTACCTTGGTCGCAGGCACCTCCCCAGTGGGGGGTGTGCAGGAGGTGGCTACTGATGTTTCTCTCTCATTGATGTTTCTGACTCTGTCCCTCTCCCTTCCTCTCTCTGTGGAAAATTAATAGAATGTATTTTTTAAAAAAAAATTGAGTTGACCCAGGTCCGGGTGAGGCTGCACGCACCTGGGTCCAGGTGAGGCCACGTGCCCCCTGGGTCCGGGTGAGGCCACGTGCCCCTGAGTCCGGGTGAAGCCGTGCCCCTGGGTCCGGCCGAGACCAAACCAGAGGATGTCGGACCTGCATTACCACCATTTGTCCACCATCCAGAGCTGAGGGGTCAGTATCGACATGTACACATAAGGAACTGGTGGACATTGATATTGGGTCTCAAAAGAACTGTTGGTCCAGAGGGAAACTCACTACAGACTGATTCATTTGCCTGTCAGCATAACTATTATTGCTCGTCTCACATTGTTCTTATAAGTATATCTCTAGTGACACATGGTCTCGCTCATCTAGGGGAAATGATGAACAACATAGACTGATGAACAAGAACAGAGCCAGAAACAGGGAGGCATCGATCGGACTGTCGGGCCTCGGAGGGAGGATAGGGGAGGGTGGGGGGAGGGGGGAGAGATCAACCAAAGGACTTGTGTGCATGCATATGAGCCTAACCAATGGTTAAGTTCAACAGGGGGTTGGGGCATCCGTGGGGGAGGGGTGTGGGATGGGAATGGGGGGATGAGGACAAATATGTGACACCTTAATCAATAAAGAAATTTAAAAAATAAAATAAAATAAAAAAAACTGAGCTGAGCTATCTTTTAAACATATTTACCCTGAGCCTCACCTCAGCCTTCTGTCTAAAGTAGAAGCACTGGAGGGTGGAGGACTACCCAAGGCAATCCCACATTTTCCAATTGCTCAGGTGGTTTATAAGCACAAACTGGAAACTCCTCTACCCCTCAGGGTCACTCTCCATGAGAAGTTAACTCTACGGGCAGATAAACAAGCTCAACAAGGAAACAGGAGTGGTGGTACTGAAATAAAACGCAGTGCTAGCACCATCAGTCTCCAAAGGCTACAGTTCCATGAATGCCAGCCCTCCTTTCATAGCCCTGAAGGGGCAAGTAGGAACTCCCCAAATCCCTAAGTGTTTATAGCTAAGAGGGGAGGCTGCTTTGGAGAGTGATGAGGGAGGTGGCTGCACATCTCACCTGTTCGTGATCCAGCATGGTCAGTCCTTTCACTCCTGCCAGGATGAGATTCTTGGCAATTTCAGCCCCGAGCCCTTTCATGCCGACAAGAAGCACCCGGGAGGCCCGCAGCCTGTAAAGCAAACATTGTTAACTGGATGACAGAGCAGCAGAAACTTGCCACATCGCTGAAGAACAAAACAACAGGGCAGTAATTTTAGTTTTCATTCACTGCACTGAAGCAGCACAACCTCAAAGCTAGTAAAGAGATGCTCCAATCCATCCTGCAGAGCACATTCATTCAACAAGTATTTGTCGAGCTCCTATGCCAGGCACCTCTCTAAGGTGTGGAAATAAATCAAACATAATCCTTGCCCTTCTGTAACTTATACTTTGTGAAGAAAGCAGATAAATAACAGAGTATATAGGGTGGGACAAAAGTAGGTTTTACAGTTGTTCATATGGAAAATAATACAAAATTAATAAATAGTAATACAAGAATAAACTGTTTCAGGTACTCACACTATAAATTTACTTTTGCCTCACCCTGCATATTATGCCAGAAAGTGATGAAAATCAAGCATGATGTGATCAAGACTGGTGGAGGATGTTCTTTTAGTCAAACTCATGGAAAAGGCCTTTCTGAGGAGGTGTTGAGCACAAATAAAAATGAAGTAAATCATGAACATATAGATATTTGGGAGAAGAGCATCCCAGGCAGAGAAAACAGCAAGAGCAAAAGCCCTGAGGCAGGAGTTTGTGGCATGTTTCAGGGAGAGGAAGAAGAGCAGTGAGCAAAGGGGAAACTGGTAGGAAATCAGGTTGTAGACAGAACCAGGGCTACATCATGAAGGCTCTCACAGGCATTGTAAGGTTTCTGGGTTTGATTCTAAGCCTGATGAAAAGCCATGGGGTAGTGAGATCTGGAGGGGAAGAGTATCACAGTCAAGGTGAGAGGATGATGGTTAGACTAGTATGATAGCTGAAGAATAGGTGGGAATGGGTACTATTTAAGCTATAACATGCAAACAGAAACGTGGCAGCATGAAAGAGGGTGTACCGAAGAAATGTTTGAATCATTTTAAGTATAATGTGACAGAAGACGCGGCTAACAGAAGGTAGTCAGAGGCTGGACTATCCCAAGAAGTCTGGACTTAACTCTGAGGTCAGTGGGAGACAGTATATAGGTCTACAATATCTTACTTGAATTCCCTTGGAGGGGAGGAAAACATACAAAATTCCCATACATAGTGACAAAATAAAGGCACAAGTGCTTTTCAATGAGGAAAGAAAAAAATCCCTTGAAGCACAAGAGTTTCAGAATCACAATTTTTTATTGAAAAAGGAATAAATTGTATGATGTCATATAAGTACTAAACTCATGGAGTCATTACTTTGTAAGGTATATAAATGTCTAGTCACTGTTAAACACCTGAGACTAACATAAACTTTTTAAAAATATATATATTTTATTGATTTTTTACAGAGAGGAAGGGAGAGGAATAGAGAGTTAGGAAAACTGATCAGCTGCCTCCTGCACACCCCCTACTGGGGATGTGCCCACAACCAAGGTACATGCCCTTGACCGGAATCGAACTTAGGCTGACGCTCTATCCACTGAGCCAAATTGGTTAGGGCTAACATAAACTTTTATGTCAACTGTAATTGAACACTAAATTTTTTAAAAAATACAAAATAAAAAAATAAAGTGCTCATTCATTGACATTATAAAAATAAAAGAGTTTACATCATATATTATGAAACAACTCCATCAGCGCCCTGTAATTAAACTCAATATTTCTGCAGCGAATATATGATTATTCACACTGAAAAGGATAAGTAAGAACTAAGAACAGCCTCACATAAATTCAAGTTCTGTTGGGCAATGAGTTTGCTCTTAATTTATGAAATGAGTCAATTCTCAATAAGTACCAGTATTGGGAAGAACATGCAGAAACTATTTTCCAATGGTTCTAATAATTATGGATGTTGCATGTAGATTAGAAGTCTTTAATGAGAATGGTGGCTGAGTCCTGTGCTGATTTTTGGTGCTAGCAGATTTTTGGATTTTCTTCACTGATACAGTCAAAAGATAAGATGGGGAAAGAGGGAGAATATTGACAATATTTCCCTCAAAGGGATATGTCTGGGTCTCAGTTTCTCCGTTATTGCTTTCAATCTATGGGCCCTTTCACTGCCAATCACAGGATAGCAGACACAAGCCTTTCAAAAGTGACAATTCCACTTCACCAGAACAGGAGAAAGCTGAGAAGAGGCTTACAAGATACAATGAGCAGGTCCTTTATCAGAGATGTAGAGCATCATACCAATGGATGGGAGGAGGAAGGAAAACTACTTGGCTTTCCAGAGGAGCCCTAATCCCTCAAGAATCAGCAAATATAATAAGCAATGTTTCCTAAAAGAACATAGTACACATATCAAACCAGCCTTCTACCTGGCCTCCTTGCTCACAAAGGTTGAGCACCCTTGCATTTAGCTGTACTTTCCAAGTTCTCTGCTATCACGGTGAGTCTATGAGCCCTCCCAGCACCTGGCCCTGACATTGCTGCACTTGGAACTCCAGGTTCTAAGTTCCCTTTCAGTCTGAGTGACTGGGTTTTCTGCTGACTGCTCCAGTACCTCAAAGATACAGCCCTGCTCGCGTCTAGGAATCCATATCTTCAAATATCACCAGTGGCCTCCTAATCTCCACGCCCACTAACTTCTCAGGCTGTTCTCCCTGATATTTCTTCGGCAACAGGCACTACCTATCACTCATGCCTCTATGTCTGAAGACTTGGGTTTGAATTCTGGCTCTGCCACTTCCTATTTGGCTGACCTAGAGAATCTCTCTAAACTTCAGTTTATCCACCTGTAAAATGGGGATCTAATTCTGACTTAATGGTTTTTAATCTCCTCAACAACCTGGTAAAATGTGTATACAAAGCCATCTAGCATAATCCTTGGCATGTAACAGATGCTCGGTATATGTTACTTGCCGGCATTTAAAGCCATTCAGTATTGGCTACCTCCGACTTCCCCAGCTTTACCTCCCACTACTACCAAATTACTTTACTCAATCCCAAACATGCCCTCAGTTTTCTACCTGCAATCTTTATTTTTTTATATGCCTATATTTTTATTGATTTCAGAGAGGAAGAAAGGATAGAAACTTCAATGATGAGAGAGAATCACTGATTGACTGCCTCCTGCATGCCCCTCCACTGGGGATCCAGCCCCCAACCATGCCCTGACCGGAAATTGAACCGTGACCTCCTGGTTCATAGGTCTATGCTCAACCACTGACCCACACCGGTCAGGCCACCACCTGCAAACTTTAAATCACAATATTCCACACACCTTGAAATGCACCTGTTCTTCCTCTCAAGCCTTTCCCCAGACTTCAAACCCCAACTTGAGTGCCATTTCCTCAGCAAGTCTTTTCTTATGGCAGACTCGAATACTCTCTCCTCTGAATTCAGAGCAAATGCCACATATAAATGCCTCTGATAAATCACACATAGGCACATGTCCTCTCCATGATCCCTAAATCCTGTGGAGCTCTTCAAACTCTTGGAGTTTTTTTAATTCAAGTGGCATCACCACTGACCTTCATGTTTATGTTGTTAATCCTTGACCATGCCAGGGGCCCCGACATTACAGCTTACTTATGGCTCAATTACATGAAAAGCACTTAAAATAGTACCTGGCACTGAGTCAGCATTTAATGAATGTCAGCTATTACTATTCATACCCTGACACAGCGATTCCCCTTCTAGGAATCAATCCTACAGAAATGTCCAAGTGGTCACAAAAGTCATGTACAAATATATTCACAGCAACATCATCAACTTGCTTCCCTCTACCTCCACAGTGCCTGGTCTGAGCCACCATCATTTCTCGCTTACAGAACTCAACAGTCTCCTACGCGGCCTCCCTGTTTACACTGTCCCCATCTCAGGCAAAGAGATAGGACTCTGGCATTAGTTGTTCTCTCCAAACTTTTCACATGACCCATCCTTTAGGTTTCAGCTCAACTGTCACTGGTCACCTAATCCAAAATATGTCCACTCCCTCTTCTATCTGGAATTATGCTAATTGCTTATGTTTATTGCCTGTTCCTCCATTAAAATGTTAACTCCAGATGATAGTGATGATTACAAAATGTAAACTCCAGAAACCACTACATCCCTAGCAGTTATGACTGTGCTAGGCACTTACACTGTTACTCAAATAGCTGTTGAATTAATAGATATACCAAAACAAGCCCAAGTGTCCATCAGCAGAAATACATGTCTGGCATGTAATTGAACACTCACTATGGGCCAAGCACTGTTCCAAACTCTTTATGTCATTTAATCCTCATGACAATCTTATCAGCTGGTACTTTGTTATCCCTATTTTACAGCTGAGAAAACAAACACAAAGTCAACTATCTTAACCAAGGTTATACAACTAGAAGTGGCTAATATTAGCTAGCACATAAGGGCAACAATAAGGTAGAGCATTAAGATGGTAGCTCTGGATAGATTAAGAAGATGGTGGCACAGGTAAACACCTATACTTGCCTCCTCTCACAACACATCAAAATTACAACTAAAAGGCAGAACGATTATCAACCAGAACGGTGGGAAAGCTGGCTGAGTGGAAGTTCCACAACTGAGACTGGGCCTGAAGACAGAGGTGGGGTTGACTGGTTTTAGGGACTGCTCTTTGAAGGATATGGAATTCTTGGTAGGTGAAGAAAGGTGAAGAAAGAGAGGTGAAGAAAGCACATTGAGACGTAGGAGGTGTGGAGGCACGGAAAGGGCTGGCATCCGGGTGTGTGGCTTTTTTAATCGGGAGGGAGATATACAAGCTCCCACTTGTTCTGAACTCCAGTTCCGGGCAAGACTCTGGGGGACCCAGACACATACGTGGAGAAACTGGACTGTCTGGCATGGGGACAGGAATGCAAGGGCGGCTTTCTTTCAGAGGTGCTTGCAGCAACCATTGTTCCTGAGCAGGACACAGGGACCTCTCCGGTGCAGGGCTGACTGGCAGCCATTATTGTTTGCTCTGCCCTGGTGATTCCCTGAGACCCCGCCCCACCCAATTTACAACCCCACCCAAGCTGTGGGCAGCAGCTGTTGCATATGAATGGCCTGTCCTTTCTCAGCCTAAAACCTGTCAAATAAGCAGCAGCTGGGTCAGGGAGCCCCACAGCAATCAATCAATCCAGCAGCAGCAGCCTGCCTTGCTACACAGCTGGGCATCGTCTGGGCACTTCCAAACCTGATACAAAGAGAAGGAATCTGCAGATCTCTCTGTAGCTCCTGCTGGGTGGCCCCAGGCACTGGCTGACTTTGCACCTCCTTGGAGATCCAAGAGCCAGTGTACCAAGTGGTAAGTGTAAGATCATACTGGATTACAACTCTTCACATCCATAAGATACATGCTCAAGGGGCAGACTCAGTGAGCACCAAAGCCCCACTGAAGCAAGTCCTGCCCCATAAGGGTGTCTCCTGCACAGCAGCTCTTCCACTGTAGACACAGCTGGTCCTCACAGCCCATTGGCCTGGAGGTCAATTCCTCCCAGTGATACCAAGAGCAATCAAAGCTTAACTACAAGACTGTGCACATAGCCCACAAAAGGATGCACCAAGAGTGTCCACCTCAGGTGACTGGGGAGGCTGAGCCACTGGGCCCTCCCTATAAGACACCTACCACACAAGGCCACTCTATCAACTCAAGGAGACTTAACAGCTACCCAGTACATAGAAACAAACACAGGGAAGCAGCCAAAATGCGGAGACAAAGAAACAGGTCACAAATGAAAGAAATGGATGAAAGCAAACTACTGGATATAGAGTTCAAAACCAGTTATAAGCCTTTATATATAATCTTTGAATTCACAATATGCACTTCAAGTTAAGTCAAGTAAATTAATCCATTCATGATTAAAAACTCTTAAGACTACCAAATTCACATTCAAACCAACCTTATTGAGAGTCTAGTATGTGAGTGAGTCACACAAAGACCTGGTAGTGAGGCTATTTTAAACAGGGTAAGCACAAAGCCCCTGAGGACACAAAGAACTCTAGCATATTTGAGGAACAGAAAGATTCAAGTAGCTTTCATGGAATTTAGGCAAGGTCTGACAAGCCAGAGCATGAAAGGCAATGGATTTTTTTAAAGCTTTGGATTTTATTCTGAGTGTACCAGGAAATGTCACTGGAAGGCTTTAAGCAGGACCCCTAATTTAAATTTATTTGGCAGCTGTGTGAAGAATACATTATAGCCCTAGCTGGTTTGGCTCAGTGGATAGAATGCCGGTCGGCAGACTGAAGGGTCCCGGGTTAGATTCCAGTCAAGGACACATACCCAAGTTGCATGCAGGAGGTAGCCAATCAATGATTCGCTCTCATCATTGATGTTTCTATCTCTCTCTCTCTCTCCCTTCTTCTCTGAAATCAATAAAAATTAAAATAAAATAAAAAAGAGTACATTATAAAGAGTCAAGAGTAAAACAGGGGAGACCAGTGAAGAGAATGCTGAGGTGATCTGAGATGATGGGTGTGGCTTAGACTAAATATTGAAGGGCCCTGGCTGGTGTTACTCAGTGGTTAGAGTGTTGGCCCACACACCAAAGGGTCTCAGATTCGATTCCCGATGGAGGGCACATACCGGGGTTGCAGGTTCAATTTTGTGTGTGGGAGGCAACCAATTGCTGTGTCTCTCTCCCACTGATGTCTCTTGCTCTCTCTCTCTCAACCCCCGCTGCCTCCTTCCCTTTCACTCTCTCTAAAAATCAATGGAAAAATATCCTCAGGTGAGGATTAAGCAAAAAATAAAAGGAGAAAAAGTTAAGAAAGGTACATGAGATAAAGTTTGAAGCAGAGCCAGCAGGACTTCCCAATAGATTGGATGTGGGTATAAGGGACAGCGAGAAACAAAAGAAGTAGATTTCTGGTTTGTGCAAAAGGAAATGGTGGAGCCATCGGCATTTGGCAAATTTGACCACTTTCTCCTTCTAAAAATAGCCCCCTCTTCATTTAACAGTATGGTACTTTTCATTTAAATCTACAATCCTGCTCCATCCAACTGCCCATTCATTGTATGTACTTAGATGTCTTGCCATAATCCACAATATAACTTAAGACTGCTCCCCACTGTTACCTGCTTAAGCAAATACGTTCCTCCTAGTCTTCGTCATCCTTCTGAAGTCTCCACTCAATCCACTGACTCCTGCTTTACATTTGCCTTACTTATCTCAAGCTATTTCCTATGTAGTTTCCCTTCTTTTGTTGCTGGTGACTTATACTTGTCAAGTAACTGTAGCTATAATTTACTAACTGCTTTCTATGCTTAGGCACCACTCATGCATTATTTCATTTAGTTCTCCATAACCTTATAAAGTAGATTATCTCTCCTTGATAAATGAAAAAACTGAAGCATAGAGAAGTTAAGAGATGTATCCAAGGTTACCTAGGGGGACCCAGGGCGGGGGCGCTGGGAGGAGGAGGTAAAGAGTGGTAAAATGGACGATATCTGTAATATTATCCTATATAATAAAAGCCTAATGTGCAAATTGTCCCCTCAACCGGGAGTTGACCAGGAATTCCACCACTCGCTATGATGTGTACTGACCACCAGGTGGCAGTGCAGGAACATGGTGAGTGTCAGTGCCACGAAGTCACTGCCAGCCCGGAAGGGCACCAACGAGAGAGTGGACCGTGTTGGGATGGTGAAGCAGGTGAGCGGGTGGTGCCATGCCAGGGCGGGTGTGAGCTGGGGCCAGCCAATGGCCCTGCAGACACTCCCAGTGGCAGTGGCGGGGGGTGGGCTGCCACCCAGCTCCCAGGCACTGAGGGAGCCGGGCAGGGAGGCCCGGCCCCGACTGATCACCCCACAGACAACTGATCACCCCAGAGGGCAACCAGTGGCCGGCAGGCCCTGATCGCCCAATCTGGAACGGGCTCTGGGCTGGGATAGGGAACTGGGGGTGGGTGGCGTTGACCAACCTCCCGCTGCACCCGGGCGGGGGGCTGCGACCTCTAGCCGACTACCTGGGGGCAGGGGTGACGGGAATGGTGGTGAGGTGAGAATGCAGGGTGTCTGCCAAGCTCGCTCTCACTCCCCCTTCTACCCTCCCCCTGGGATGCTCAGGTGCCGGGTGCCCATGAGGAGCCTGGCCCACACCCATGGGCCTCTTCCGGGTGAGCTGGGCTGCAGCCACTGGGACCACAGGGGCCAGTCCGGCTCCCCGTGGGTTGGCACAGAAGCTGGTCTGCGAGGTCAGTCAGGAGAGAGCACGCAGCCTGCCCAGATTCTGTGCAGTGCTGCTGGGCAGCCCAGAGGCCCACGCTGTGCCCCGGCCCGCGGCATCCTGCTACGCTCACTTCATTCTGCGTGGGGACTCAGGTGCCGTGACTTAGGCGGAGGAGGGGCGTGCAGGGGCCCAGGTGCTGCCTAGGGCCCCGAGGTCAGCTGGGACCTGCCCTTCCACGCCAGCCACTCGCACTTCGAATGCCAGCCAGGCCTAGGAACCACACCCGTGCACAAATTTCGTGCACTGGGCCTCTAGTTCACACAAAAAAATATATTGCCCTAACTGGTTTGGTTCAGTGGATAGAGCGTTGGGACTGTGGACTGGAAGGTCCCGGGTTCAATTCCGGTCAAGGGCACATGCTCAGGTTAAGGGCTCGATCCCCAGGGGGAGCATGCAAGAGGCAGTCGATCAATTATGTTCTCTGATCATTGATGTTTCTATCTCTCTCTCTCTCCCTTCCTCTCTGAAATCAATAAAAATATATTAAAATATATATATATATATTTAAAAAATAAAGAACTGTACCCAAGGTTAAATAACTAAGATGTTCTTGAGCTGAGATTCAAACTCACCACTATCAACCACTAGAATAAACTGGTCCTTATATGAACAACCAGTACACAGTACATGCTCAGTCACTTTAATGGCAAATACATGCCTATGGAACCAAATGAAGTTCCTCTGAACAGCCAGCAGTGTAGGGTAATGAGTGCTTGAAAATAGGAAAGTTTTTCTAGTCCCTTTTTCGTAAAATCAAAATTTCACAGTTAAAAAAGTCTTAAAGATTTAGTCACACTCACCCCTCCTTTTGCAGATGTGGAACATAAGGCCAAGAAATTGTGTGACTCACCCAAGAGCAAAGAGCTATTTAGCAGAGATGAGGATTGAACCCAGGTCTTTTGACTTCCTAGATCTTTGCAATGTATAGTCATTTCATTCACTCAACAAATATCTAAATACCACACACTTGTAAGCATTGGAAATTTAAGAGAGACCAGTAAAAACCCTCATTCTAATGATTGGACATTTATAAACTGCTTGCCCTAATGGAGTTTATAATCTACTTTCCTCTTTCCAGTCACCCTCCCTTCCTCTCCCTTAGATATGGGGATAAATTACTATTGAGTGGGAGAATCAGACTTGCCTTTGTTGTGAAAGGCAATGCCAAAACTGAAGCACACATTCTGAGAGCATACACAGCTGCCAGCTTTAGCATTTCCCTTTACGTTAATTTGATTGAAAGAATGAGGCCCTCTGGTGGAAAATGAGCTGCCATGGGAATAGCAGTGAGTCTGAAGTTAGAGACTGCAAATCCAATCCTACTTCTATTTACTTGCGTGTGACGCTGGAAGAGTTGGCTCCCTTCTTTGAACCTCATTCATAAAATGGGCTATGCACCACAGCACGACGCAAACTCAGGTGCAAACTGCCAGGCAATTATAGCAATAAGTGAAGCTCAAATGGTGGAGAGGACAGCAAAGTAGAGAACCCATGCTGTGTAAAAGAGGTGGCCTCAGCTCTAGCCGGTTTGGCTCAATGGATAGAGCATTAGGCCTGCGCACTGAAGGGTCCCAGGTTCGATTCTGGTCAAGGGCATGTACCTCGGTTGCAGGATCAATCCCCAGCCCTAGTAAGGGGCCATGCAGGAGCAACCAAACGGTGTTTCTCTCTCTTTGTCTCTTCCCCTCTCTAAAACTCAATAGAAAAATATCCACTGAAACCGGTTTGGCTCAGTGGATAGAGCGTCAGTCTTCGGACTGAAGGGTCCCAGGTTCGATTCCCGTCAAGGGCATGTACCTTGGTTGCGGGTACATCCCCGGTGGGGGGTGTGCTCTTGGCAGCTGGTCAATGTTTCTAACTCTCTATCCCTCTCTCTTCCTCTCTGTAAACGATCAATAAAATATATTTAAAAAAAAGAAAAAAAGAAAGAAAAATATCCTTGGGTGAGCATTAACAACAACAAAAAAAAAGGGCAGCCTCTTAGCTTCAACCAATGGGAAGTCATGTGTGTGTGATTTTTTTCTATTTTTCAAAAGAAAGAAATCTGCCCAGCCAGTATGGCTCAGTAGTTGTACATCAACCTATGAACCAGAATGTCACCAGAATGTGACTGGGTTCAATTCCCAGTCAAGGTACATGCCTGGGTTGCAGGCTCAATCCTCAGTAGGGGGCTTTTGGGAGACAGCCAATCGATGATTCTCTCTCATCATTGATGTTTCTATCTCTTTTTCCCTCTCCTCTCTGAAATCAATAAAAATATATATATATTTTTTTTAAATATATTTTATTGATTTTTTTTACAGAGAGGAAGGGAGAGAAATAGAGTTAGAAACATCAATGAGAGAGAAACATCAATCAGCTGCCTCCTACACACCCCCCACTGGGGATGTGCCCGCAACCAAGGTACATGCCCTTGACAGGAATCGAACCCGGGACAACCTGAGTCCACAAGTCAACACTCTATCCACTGAGCCAAACCGGCTAGGGCAATAAAAATATTTTTTAAAAAATAAACTAATAAAAGCTCATCACTCTCTAAAAAAAGCTGTTAAGGTCAGAAGTAGGACCTAACTAGAAAACCTTATAAATAAATAAATAAATATTTTTAAAATGACAGAAATCAGAAACTCTATATGAAATCTCTAGATTGGGGGCGGGGGAGGGTCACATCTTCCCCCAACTTCTCATTATAAAAAATTTCAAACATAAAAAAGTAGAAAGTAGTAACGTTTTGCTCTTTTGGCTTTTACCCATATGCATACACCATGGCATTTCACACCTTTAAAGTGCATCTCTGAAAAAGGACATTCTCCTTCACAACCATACTATTATCACTTCTAGAAAATAATTGCCAAATATTATCCCTAATAGGACTGAATATTCTAATTTCCCCCATTCTCTAAAAAATGTTTTATTCTAGAAGCTTTCTTTTTGAACCAGGACCCCTGCATTTGGCTCCATCTCTTTACGCTTACTCTACAACAGTCCCTTCACTTGTTTTTCCCGTCACAATGACTTCTGAAATAGAACCAGAGCAACTGTCTTGTAAATGTTCCACCTTCTAGACGTCTTACCATTTACCACAATGGTGCCCTTCATTTGTTCCCCTGTTCTCTAGAGCATGATTAGAGTAAAAGATATTGAGCAGGAAGACGTCAATGATGCAGTGTTCTTATTTCCCCACATCAGAAGGCATATTATTAATAATCACCTCCAAACAAGTTTTTTATTTTGTTTTGTTTAAATGTTACCTTGGTCTTATGGGTTGTAAAAGTTATTAAATATTTTTAAATTAAGTTGAATTATTCTTTCTGATGCTCAAATTGTCCCAAATTTGGCCAATTTTCTCAATTTTTAAATGTTGGCAACTAATTTCAAAAAATGTAAAAACACTATTGTTTTTTTTTTTTAAAAAAAAAAGGCCAGTTTTTTGGTTTTTTTTATTAAGTGCAGATTTTCTCTTCGACCTTTTTTTATTTTTAAATATATTTTTATTGATTTCAGAGAGGGAGAGAGATAGAAACATCAATGATGAGAATCACTGATTGGCTGCCTCCTGCACGCCCCCTACTGGGGATCTAGCCCCCAACCTGGGCCTGTGCCCTTGATCAGAATTGAACCCAGGACCCTTCAATCCGCAGGTGGACACTCTATCCATGGAGCCAAACCATCTGGGGCTACAGCCCAGTTTTTAACCTCTAGACTGTGTAAGTTCCCTGGGAAGGTCCTTTTTGGTATTATTGCTCCCCCTTACAGTTCCCTGCCAGCCTTGGTCCAACATCACAGTCAGAAGCAAAACTGGAGCCAGAATGCAGTTTGGCGATTCCCAGGCCACCTTCCATTTCACAGAGGGGCCCCAAGCCCCAGAATTTTCCTGTCCCACCTGGAATTCCCTTAGAGGCAAGTCAATCTGCTTTGTGGAGCATCCTTCCTGTCTATACAAGGGCCCTTTCCACTCCAGAGCCCTGCTACGAGACTCAGTTGAAAAATGGCCACAAGGGCACTTTAATAAGTCTATAAGATTGCCTACAAATAGTTTCCTAATTATAGATAACCCCTTTCTTCCCAGGACCCTCAGCCAACCCTTTTCAGATTCTTCACAGGCTTTAGTACATCTCGGCTCCTTCACAATAACTCCCACCTACCAAGAATCCATATCCTTCAAAGAGCAGTCCCTAAAACCAATCAACCCCACCGGTCTTCAGGTCCAGTCTCAGTCATCCCTGAGTTCTGCCTCTCATAACCCACACATGGCCTCCTTCAGCAAATCCTGTCCCCTCTACCCTCAAAGATGTCCAGACTCTATATTTGACCCCTTCTCTGAAGTTCCAAGCCACATTACTTATGTCTCCAGTGGATTATTGTAGTAAATATTGCCGTAGTCTCCTAACTGGAACCCTTATATCCATGTCTGCCAACTTCAACCCATTCCCCACACAGCAAGAATGGTCCTTTTAAAATACAAATCAGGCCTGGCCGGCGTGGCTCAGGGGTGGAGCGTCGACCTGGGAACCAGGAGGTCAGGGTTTGATGCCACTTGCCCGGGGGGCGGGCTCGATCAGCTGATCCATGATTCTCTCTCATCCCTGATGTTTCGATCTCCCTCTCCCTTCCTCTCTCTGAAATCAATAAAAATAAATAAATAAATAAAAGACTCCCACTAAAAATAACTTAACCCCAAACGCTCAAAAACCCCTCATTCTTTCAGATTGGCCCACCCCGCAGAAGCCACAAGAATATAAGGTGCATGTTAGGTTCGCCAGTCTCCCCAGCGTCCGGCACAGAACAGGTCCCCACTATCTAGTAATGAATGAACTACGCCGCTCCTTTCATCCTTCCCAGGCATTCCCGGCCCCTCCTATTTCCCAGCATCACCCCCTTTCGGGCTTCTGAGTCCCGAAGTTCGAATCCTCCTGTTCCCTTAGGACTCCCCTCAACACTCCCCCCCTCCTACAAAGGCCTCCAATCACTCAGAACCGCCCTCTCACCCCCTGGGAAGTCCTGGCTTCCCATATTTCCAGAAATATCCCAAATCTACCCTTCCAGCCCTCTCAGGCCGGCTACCATCCCCGGGTACAGAATTCCCGCCTCCTCTCTTCAAATTAGACCCTCCCTCTCCCTGAGGGCCGCGAACGCCTCAGGCCAGACGCCCCCCTCCAGACCCTCAGCCCCACAGGCTGCACCAGTCTGACCGTTTCTGGGCCTCCAATCCCCAGAGACGGATCTGCCGGTCATACTGCGCCGCTTCCTCCTCGCTGATGCCGCCGCCAGCCTCCTCCTTCTCCACCATGGCGCCAGCTCTCTCCGCCTGAGCTCAGGTTCTGCTCTCGCCAACCGCCGACCGCCGCGCGCCCGGGGCGCGTCTGCGCCTGCGCCGGAGATCGCGCCTGCGCAGTAGCTCCTCTCCGCCGGCCCGCCTCTGCAGCCCGGGACCACGTGGAGCCCCGCAGCTTCAAAGGCGGGCCGGCGACGGCCGGTCACGTGACGGAGTCTCCGGCCGGTCCAGACCAAAATATAGCTGGGCCTATGGCCCCCACGAGGGAAGGAGACTGCTATGAGATTATTCATTCAGCAAATATTTATGGAGTGCCTGCTGCAAACCCGGCATCGGGTTTGTGAAATAGAATGGCGAATAAAATAGACAAGTCCTGCTGAAACCGGTTTGGCTCAGTGGATAGAGCGTCGGCCTGCAGACTCCAAGGTCCCGGGTTCGATTCCGGTCAAGGGCATGTGCCTTGCTTGCGGGCACATCCCCAGTGGGAGGTGTGCAGGGGGCAGCTGATCGATGTTTCTCTCTCATCGATGTTTCTGACTCTCTATCCCTCTCTCTTCCTCTCTGTAAAAAAAAAAATAAATAAAAGTATATTTTTAATAAAATAAAATAAAATAAAATAGACAAGTCCTGCCCTCATGGAGCTTAGTTTATGTTGAGAAGGGCCCAAGATAAAATCACTGTAAATCAGGCCATGCTAAATGCTTTGGAGAAAAATAAAGCAGGGTATGGAACTACAGGATGACAGGAATGGCCAGGGAAGGTCTCTCAGAGAAGGAGACACTGAGCAGAGATCTGAAGAAACAAGCCTTACAAATAACTGGGAGAAGGCACATTTCCTGGCGGAGGAAACAAGAAGATGAAGCGTGCTTGCATGGTTAAACTGTGGAGGAGGCATGGTGCTGGAGTAAAGTGAGAGGGGGCAAACGGTAAAGGATTAAAACAGATGAAGCAGGTGGGGGATCATGTAGGGCCTTCTAGGCTGGTAATAGCTAATATGTATTTTCCTTAGGCGAGATGCCTTTTTATTATTAATTCAATGAATATGTGGACAAAAGGGGCCACAGTGCTGACCTGACAAGCCCCGGGGAGGCCTGCATGGCCGTCTTGCAAACTCAGAGACCCAAATGATCCACAAAGGATGGTCTGAAATTAAACTTTCACTAAAAGCAGTTATGGTGGGCAGTTGAGTCCTAGGCCAGTATCTTCACTGACAAGGTCAACCTTTACCTTAACTGAGCCTATCTGTCATTTTGCATCTATGATAACATATCTATGAAATGTCTGGGTAACTTGTAACTTCCCTTTTTCTGGAGCTCCTGAGGCACAACCAACTGTGGTGGGCGCCAGGACAGATACCACAAATTTCTTCATTATCATGTTAATTGTTCCTGCACCCACCTAAGTATGTGTCTGTCATTTTACTTTTTATCCAATTAGGGGTTTCCCCCTCCCACACCCCCTTTGCTTTATCCCACCTCCTTAATCTACCACCAATGAATTTCAAGTAACCCACCTACATCCCTCCTTTGATTGCAATGTATAAATACAAATGTAACCCGCCATTCTCCGGAGCATTATCTCAATTCGTTGAGGTTCTGCTTGCTGGCATATGTCGATAATTTGGCTCCAATAAACTCATAAAAATACTTTACAGGTTTCAATGTGGGGTTTTTTTACGTTAACAAATACTTATTAAAAACTTGTTCTTGCCAAAACCGGTTTGGCTCAGTGGATAGAGCGTCGGCCTGCAGACTGAAAGGTTCCAGGTTCGATTCCGGTCAAGGGCATGTACCTTGGTTGCGGGCACATCCCTGGTAGGGGGTGTGCAGGAGGTAGCTGGTCGATGTTTCTAGCTCTCTATCTCTCTCCCTTCCTCTCTGTAAAAATTAATAAAATATATTTTAAAAACTTGTTCTGTGCTAAGGATAAAGCTGTGGAAAATAAAATAACTGCCCTCTTATGGAAGTTAAGTAATTATTTTTTAAAATGTTTTTATTGACCAGCCAGTGTGGCTCAGTGGTTGAGCATCAACCTATGAACCAGAGGTCACAGTTCAATTTCCAGTCAAGGCATGTGCCCAGGTTGTGAGCTCAATCCCCAATGTGGGGGGGGCCGCATACAGGAGGCAGCCAATCAATGGTTCTCTCTCATCATTGATGTTTCTCTCTCTCTCTCCCTCTCCCTTCCTCTCTGAAATCAATAAAAAATGTATTTTTTTAAAAAACACACAAATATTTATTATCTCATAGTTTCTGTGGGTCGGGAATTCAGGAGCAGTTTGGCTGGGAAGTTCTAATTCAAGGCCTCTCATGAGGGTGCAATCAGATGCACACTTTGGCTGCAGTCATCTGATGGCATGGGGTAGAAGCGCTCCTTCCGAGGTGACTCACTCACACGGCTGGCAAGTTGATGTTGGCTGATGGCTGGGGACCTCAACTCCCCTGGCCGATTTCTGGGTCCAGGCCTTTAGAAATAGGCAGGCTCCCCTTAAAAAAGCTATGTGAACCAGCAATTCCACTCTTAGATATATACCCAGAGAAACTGGAACAGGGACCCAAACAGATACTTGTATGCCAATCTTCATGGAAGCATTATTCACAACTAGAGGCCCGATGCACGAAAATTCATGCAAGAGTAGGCCTTCCTTCCCCCGGCTGCTGGCACAGGCTTCCCTCTGGTACCCGGACCCAGGCGGGACCTGGGCTTTCCTCCTCCGGCGGCCAGCAGGCACCCGGGACCCAGGCTGGCTTTCCTTGGGCCTCCAGCAGGCACCTGGGACCCAGGCTGGCTTCCCTCCGACCCCGGCTTTGTCAGGAAGGACGTTGGAAATGACATGCAGAAGATGTCCGGTCTAATTAGCATATTACCCTTTTATTAGTATGGATAGCCAAAGGTGGAATAACCCAACCCATTCACCAACTGATGAATGAATAAACAAAATGTGATCTATCCAGACAATGGACTATTATTCAGCCATAAAAAGGAATGAAGCACTGACACATGCTGTAGCATCAATGACCCTTCCAAACATATGACAAGTGAAAAGCCCAGACACAACAGGTAACAAGAAAAGAAATAGGTAGTGATGATGGTTGCATAATATTGTGAATGTATTAATGTCACTGAATTGTACACTTGAAAATGATTAAAATAGTGGATTTTATGTTATATCTACTTTTAAATTTTTTTTCTTTTTCATAAACCTTTATTGTTGAAAGTATTACACATCCCCATTTATGTTATGTATCTGTTACTACATTTTTTTTTTTTAGTTTTAAAAGGCTTTTAAATTGATTTTTAGAGAGAGAGAAAAGGAGAGAGAAAGAAACATCAATGTGAGAGGGAAGCATGGATTAGCTACCTCCTGCACGCCCCCTACTGGGGATCAAGCCCAAAACAGGGAATCAACCTGCAACCTCTCCTGTGCATGGGACAATGCCCAACCAACTGAGCCATACCTGCCAGGGCTCACTAAGTTCTCTTGATCAGCATTGTGGCTGATTGCATTTTGCAAAAATGGCTACGACAGCCCTAGCTGGTTTGACTCAGTGGATAGAGTGTTGGCTTTCAGAATGAAGGGTCCCATGTTCGATTCCAGTTAAGAGCACGTACCTAGGTTGCAGGCTCCATCCCTGGCCCTAGTCAGAGCACATGCAGGAGGCAACCTATGAATGTGTCTCACTCACATCACACATCGATGTTTCTCTCTCTGCCTCTCTCCCTCCTTTCCATTCTAAAAATCAATGGGAAAATATCCTCAGGTGAGGATTAACAACAACAACAACAAAATGGCTAAGACAATATTTCCCATCCTACATACTCTTGTAACATTCCTTTGAAACTTCTCCCATTGAGGGGATGGGTGGGTCTAAGTTCGTTTCCTTTCCTTCAAATTGGACTGGCTTTGGTGACTGACCAGAAGAATGTGGCAATTGCTTCTCGGCCTCATGTGTAGTATCTGTTCTTATCAGTTTAATATCTGATACGTCCTCTATCTGATATAATCTTAAAAGGGCAGATATTCTTTTAGAAAATGAATGTGGGGGGCAATGGTAAGATATGTACACATATAACACCTTAATTTAAAAAATGGAAAATAAATAAATTAATTAAATAAATAAAAAAATAAAACTGCAAACAATAAAAAAGAAAAAGAAAATGAATGTAAACCTTACCCATTTAAAAATCTCATGCTTGCCTTAGCCAGCTTGGCTCAGTGGATAGAGTGTCAGCCTGCAGACTGAAGGGTCCCGGGTTCAATTCCAGCCAAGGGCGCATGCCTGCGTGCCAGAGGCAGCAGCCGATCAATGATTCTCTCTCATCATTGATGTTTATCTCTCTCTCTCTCTCTCTCTCTCCTTCTCCCTTCCTCTGTGAAATCAATAAAGAAATATACTTTTAAAAAAAAGTTTCATGCTCACTGTAAGTGAAAATTTTTGCCTTTATTCACAACATCCTTCTTATAAATCATCCATTTAATAAACATTCTAAGAGTTTAAAAAAAGAAAAAAGAATGTGGCAGAAGGGACACTGCTTAACTTCTGAGCTAAGTCAGTAAAGGGGAGGCTGTTTTCATTCTGTTCAATGGGAACAGGTGACTTTGAGGCCTGACAGAGGATAAGCAGTCCCACTACCCTGAGGCTGCATGTTGAAAGGACACCCGACCAGCCCCTAGCTCTCCAGCCTTTCACTATTCCACTTCCAGCCATTTAAATAAATAAATAAATAAAATGTGGTAAAATACACATACTCTAAAATGTACCATTTTACCAATTTCTAAATGTACAGTTCAGTAGTGTTAAGTATATTTATTTATTTATTAACATATTTTTATTGATTTCAGAGCAGAAGGAAGAGGGAGAGAGATAGAACATCAATGATGAGAGGAAATCATTGATGGGCTGCCTCCTGCACGCCCCACCCCCTCTACTGGGGATCGAGCCCGCAACCCAGGCATGTGCCCTTGGCCGGAAATGAACCAGAGACCCTTCAGACCGCAGGCTGATGCTCTATCCACTGAGCCAAACCAGCTAGGGCAGTCTTAAGTATACTTAAGATGGTTGTGAGACCAATCTCTAGAACATTTTCATCTTGCAAAACTGAAACTCTTTACCCACTAAACAACTCCCCATTTCGCCCTTCACCCAGACCTGGAAACCACCATTCTACTTCTGCTTCCATGAGTTTCACTGTTCTAGATACCTCATATTCATGCAATCATACAGTATTTGTCCTTTTGTGACTGTCTTATTTCACTTAGCATAATGTCCACAAGGTTCATTCATGTGTAGCATATATCAGGTATTTCCTTCCTTTTTATTTTTAATATTTTTACAGAGAGGAAGGGAGAGGGAGAGAGAGTTAGAAACATCGATGAGAGAGAAACATCGATCAGCTACCTCCTGCACACTCCCTACTGGGTATGTGCCCTCAACCAAGGTACATGCCCTTGAAGGGAATCCAACCTGGGACCCTTGAGTCCGCAGGCCGACGCTCTATCCACTGAGCCAAACCGGTTAGGGCTATATTTCCTTCCTTTTTAAGGCTGAATGTATTCCATTGTAAGTATAGACCACATTCTGTTTCTGTTCATCCATCGATAGGCATTTGGGTTGTTTCTACCTCTGACCATCATCAATAATACTATGAACATAAATGTACCAATATCTCGTTGAGCTCCTGTATTCAATTCTCTTGGGTATGTAGCCACATGGCAGTTCATTTTTCAGCGACAGCTAATCAGGACAGCTGCCGAAAGTGAGACCTTGGAACTCAAAAGGGGTGGAAAGCAGTTGTTTAGTAGATGAGGCTCCTGGGTTTAAGGATTACATAATTACCTCCACCCAGGTGCCTCTCACCATGAGCAGTTCTCAATCCCACCTGCACATTAGAATTATCTGGGGAGCTATTCTGCAAATAGGGTGCCCAGGCCCCACCTTCAGAGACTCTGACTAATTGGTCTGGGGTGGAGCTGAGACATTGGGATTTTTATAAAATGCTCCCCAGATGATTCTAAAATGCAGTCAGGGGGAGAACCATGGATCTGTGTGCAGCTTCATTCTAGTCTCAAGTCTTTTCCTGTTCTTCCTATTAGGACCACATCATTCTTAGGGCTGCTTAAAAGACATCAGATTGAGCTCTGGATTCCTCTCATGGCTCTGTACCACTTTTAGTCACACTTTTTTTTTTTTAAATATATTTCTTTATTGATTTCAGAGAGGAAGGGAGAAGGAGAGAGAGATAGAAACATCAATGATGAGAGGGAATCATTGATTGGCTGCCTCCTGCACGACCCCCACTGGGGATTGAGCCCGCAACCAGGGCATGTGCCCTTGACCGGAATCGAACCTGGGACCCTTGAGTCGGCAGGCTGACGCTCTATCCACTGAGCCAAGCCGGCCAGGGCTAGTCACACTTTCTTTTGTTTTTTATTGCTTTTGAGAGAGAGACACACACACACACGTTGGTTTGTTGTTCCACTTATTTATGCATTCATTGGTTGATTCTTGCATGTACCCTGACCGGGGATTGAACCTGAAACCCTAGGATATCAGATGATGCTCTAACCAACTGAGTTACTCGGCTAGGGCCTAATCACACTTTCTAAGTCATTCTGTAGACATGGGCTGCCAGTTAGAGTAGGGGCTTATGTTAAGTACATTTATTTAGATGGTTGTGGGATCAATCTCTAGAACATTTTCAGGCACCAAACTTGTAGCATCGCTATCTCCATTTTACAGGTGGAGAAACCGTGATCTCAGTTCATGGCCTTCAGCCACCCAATAAGTTTCACAATCCGATGCTGAAGTGTGACCGGCTTTAGCTTTGTCTTGCCTTACCCACCTATTCCGGTGCTGTGTTAAGAGATACTCGAGTCAGAACATCTGGGTTTAATCCTTGTTGCTTCATTTACTGGCTGCATTACCTGGGCAAGTTACTTAACCTCCTTTAAGTCAGTTTTCTCTTCTGTTAAAAAAGGGTTATGAGGATGGAGAATGTAAAGCTCTTAAAACATGCCTGGAATGTAGAAAGCGTTATATATGTTAGCATTTCTCCAGCCTCTGGGTCAAGTAGGAAAAAAGGGCGACAAATATCTGAATAATTCACACTAAAACGCTCTGATAAATGAAGCCAAATGAAAATATGCTTCTAACTAGAACATTTTCATCTTGCAAAACTGAAACTCTAGACCCACTAAACAACTCCCCATTTCACCCTTCACCCAGCCCTGGAAACCACCATTCTACTTCTGCTTCCATGAGTTTCGTTATTCTAGATACCACATATTCATGCAATCATACATTTGACAAATGGAGATTTAAAAACTAATAATTTTTAATAAAAATGCAATACCTATAGTAAATTACATTTTATTACACAGATAGATGGGTTTTCACCCATGCAAGGTGTTAAGGGTAGAACTGTGCCCCTCCAAAAAAAAAATATGTTCAAGTTCTAATCTCTGCTGCCTATGAATGTGACCTTATTGGGAAATAAGGTCTTTGCAAATGTAATCAAGTTAAGATGAAATCATTAGGGTGGGTTCTAATCTGAAGCATAGTAATGATCCCTCCTTAGGGAAAACTGCTGTTTGAAACTGCTGTTTTGAAGTTCTCTGCTATTTCTTGCCAGTCCCTTGTTCCATAAGTCAACTCCGTTATTTTTAGACAGTCTCTTATTCTGTAAAAATAACTTTGTTTTTTAGCTTGAATAATAGAAAAGATAAACTTAACTGTCTAACCTTGCAAGCTAGCCACCGAACATAAGGGACTGATACGCTGATACTGATGCCAGGTATCTGTATAGATATGTACCCAAGGTTATAGGTGTCTGTATAGATATGTACTCAAGGTTACAGGTGTCTGTATAGATATGATATGTACTCAAGGTTACAGGTGTCTGTATAGATATGACAGGTGTTTGTTAGATATCATATGTACTCAAGGTTACAAATTGTCTGTAAAAATAACTTACACAAGGACCTGAAAAGATATAAAAAGAGAATGCTTCCTCTTTTGGGTGTTCAGAATTTGACAGAGGTAATCTGCTCTGAACCTGAGCGCAATAAAGATGACTCCTAACTAATTGTCTCATTAAGGCGTCTTGTCTAGCTCATTGATTTGCGATACAACAATCCAATATGACTGGCATCTTTTTAAAAAATTATTAATTGATTTTAGAGAGAGAGGAAGAGAGAGACATTGATTTGTTGTTCCATTTATTTATGCATTAATTAATATGTTCTTGTATGTACTCTGACGGGATCAAACCTGCAACCTTGGAGTATCCGGATAACACTAATCAACTGAGCTACCTATCCAGGGCATGACTGGTGTTTGTTCGTTTTTGTTTTTGTTTTATAGTAAAGGTGGAAATTTATTGAAGAATAAGTACAGATTCCCATGTGAAGAGAGGGAAAGAGTCCCACCGACTTCCTATCTCCATGGTTTATAAAGGCTGCAGTTCCTGTGTCCTGACATCCCCTCTGATTGGTCAATATTCCCTTTCGAACTGGTTATTATAGTGACTTCTGAGGCCCTCCTCCCTCATTGTCCTCCTATTCCTTCTGAGTTTTCTTCCTTCTTCTTTATTTTGTAAATATAGACCTTTTTTTGGCTACTTCCAGTTCCCTTGTCTTATGGAAATGTAACTGCACCAGGCTTTCTTTTTTTATTTTTTTAAATATATTTTATTGATTTTTTACAGAGAGGAAGGGAGAGGGATAGAGTTAGAAACATCGATGAGAGAAAAACATCAATCAGCTGCCTCCTGCACACCTCCCACTGGGGATGTGCCCCCAACCAAGGTACATGCCCTTGACCAGAATCGAACCTGGGACCCTTCAGTCCACAGGCCCACGCTCTATCCACTGAGCCAAACTGGTTAGGGCTGCACCAGGCTTTCTTGTGTTATGGAAATGTACCTTCTCCCAGTCTGTAGCCCTGTGTTTTTTTCCCCTGGACCCCAATTCTAAAAATTCCCTAAACCTGCCTATATTCCCCTAAAATTCCAGTTTCAGTGTCCCCTCCCATTAGGAAACCCCAACTGTCGTTGGGGACAAAGGACGTCAATCTGTCTGGCTGCTTCCTGCTGGCAAAGGGGTCGTATCTTGGGGGTGGGGGGGGGCAGCAGTCAGGGTCCCATCGGAAGTGGGCTAACGGTTCACGAATGATGGATGCAGCGGCCTTCGTCTGCGGTTCTATGTGGAGGACCATTTGTAGCTTTAGGGCTTCTAAATGGGAGGCTATGAAACATAATTAGAAATGGTTAAAGATGAGTAATAATAAAACAGTATAAACCAAGAGCTGAGAGGGGGAGCTAGCTAATAGGGATGGCATTATATCTTTAACTGGTGCCCAGTGGTGCCTTTTTTAAAAAAATTGATTTCAGAGAGAATGGAGAGGGAGAGAGAGATAGAAACATCAATGATGAGAGAGAATCATTGATCGACTGCCTCCTTCACCCCCCTTCCTGGGGATCGAACCCACAACCCAGGCATGTGCCCTCACCAGGAATGGAATCGTGACCTCCTGGTTCATGGGTCAATGCTCAACCATTGAGCCACACTGGCTGGGCATGGCTGGTGTGTTTATAAGAAAAGGGAAATTTGGATGCAGACACACAGGGAGAAGGCCGTGTGAAAGCGAAGGTACAGACTGGAATGGTAGATCTACCAGACAAAGAATGCCAAGGCTCTCCAGAAGCTAGGGGAGAGGGGTATGGAATCGATTCTCCCTCCCAGCCCTCAGAAGGAGCCAACCTTGCCAACACCTTGATCTTGAACTTCTAGTCTCCAAAACTGTGAGACAATATTGAACTTGTTTTAAGCCACCCCATTTGTAGTACTTTCAGTCTGTTGTTGGGATAGATTAATCCATAGATGAAGAATAAGGGATGTCAGGTTGTCCTAGTGTTTATTTGAAAAGGTACAAATATAGACAAGGTGGAGGCTGGAATGAATCCTGTGGTATTGTTGGAATTACTTATGAGTGTGTCTTAGATTCTTAGGGCTAAAATAACAAAGTACCAGAAGCAAGGGGGTTTAAAACAACATAAATTGGCCAAAACCGGTTTGGCTCAGTGGATAGAGCTTCGGCCTTCGGACTGAAAGGTCCCAGGTTCGATTCCGGTCAAGGGCATGTACCTTGGTTGCGGGCACATCCCCAGTGGGGGGGTGTGCAGGAGGCAGCTGATCGATGTTTCTCTCTCATTGATGTTTCTAACTCTCTATCCCTCTCCCTTCCTCTCTGTAAAAAGACAATAAAAATATATTTGAAACAACATAAATTGATTGTCTGAGGTCTGGGGGCTTAGAAATGAAGGTCTGAGCTCTCTGAAGGCCCTGGGTAATGAATCATGCCCTGCCTCTTCTAGCTTCTGGTGGTTGCCAACAATCTTGGCATTCCTTGGCTCGTGCATGCATCACTCCAAACTCAGCCTCTGCTGTCACATGGTGTTCTCCCCATGTGTGTACCTCCTTGTCTTATGACACTAGTCATATTGGATTACGGGCTGGGCCCACCCTACTTCACTGTGACCTCATCTTAATCTAATGAATAATATCTTCAATGCTTCTATTTCCAAGTAAAGTCACATTCTGAGGTTCCAGGAAGGCTATGAATTTGTGGGAAGGAGACACTATTCAACCCAGTACAGCTGCAAGGGTATGTTTTAGATATATAATGAGCCCGGTCAGTGTGGCTCAGTGGTTGAGCATCGACCTATGAACCAGGAGGTCAGAGTTCAATTTCTGGTCAGGGCACATGCCCAAGTTGTGGGCTCGATCCCCAATAGGGGGTGTGCTGGAGGCAGCAGATCCATGATTCTCTCTCATCATTGATGTTTCTCTCTCCCTCTCTGAAATAAGTAAAATAAATAAGTATATGATATATGTAGAAATAATTATATATGTATATGTGGGACTTAGCTAGCTAGATGGGAGAAGTCTGAGATTTACGTTAAATCCAGCAGAGTTGGGGGGAGTAGTCTGTGGATGGGAGTAGGAACTGAGTCTGGCTGTGAAATCAAAACAGCCAGATTCAGTTCCTATTCCCATCCACTGACTACCCCCCCAACTCTGCTAGATTTATTGTGGAAGTTGGGTGATGGGTACATGAAGGTTCATTTTATTCAACTCTCATTTTAAAGTTCTGAATCCAAAGCTGTTGCACTACGCTGTGATACTTCCTGATCTCAGGAGAAAAGGCCAATGACAAGATCAAATAACCTCTTTGGGCAGGAAAGATGTTCAGAAGTCATGAAATGACTAGGCAGCAGAGGGTTATATTAAATATCTTTTGCATAAGCCTTTGGAAATAAACACTTATGCTGAGTTATCTTGTATTATAAAGTGAAGTGTACATGGACCATAGAAAGAAAAATAAAGGAGGCCTAACTATTTTGAAGAGCTAAAATAGAGCTGAAGCATTAAAGGATTAATTAATTAATTAATAGATTGACCTTGAAAGTGACCCTGAAGACCCATGGCATGTAGTCATCTGTAATTGGTGAGGGAGTGGCACTTCCTGTCAGCATGCAGTAATTCACATACAATGATCACTTTGTGAAAGAGCCCTGAAAATACAGCTCCCTGCTCTCTAAAGTATTTTCTCTTGCGCATCTAGCTCCGTGGTCGGCAAACTGCGGCTCGCGAGCCACATGCGGCTCTTTGGCCCCTTGAGTGTGGCTCTTCCACAAAATACCACGGCCTGGGTGAGTCTATTTTGAAGAAGTGGCGTTAGAAGAAGTGGAAGTTTAAAAAATTTGGCTCTCAAAAGAAATTTCAATCATTGTACTGTTGATATTTGGCTCTGTTGACTAATGAGTTTGCCGACCACTGGCTCAGCTCATTAAAGATCTAACAGTGTCCTTTCTTGGCACTGCCTCCCAGGAGCATTCCTGCACCTCTCCCCCTCCCCGTCCCCTTTCCTCCAGGCACCTTACATTACCCTCCTCACTCCCTAGCTCCAAGGATCCTTCCTTTGCCTGTATACCTTGTTTCCTCAGCCCATTTCATCTATGAATTACTTCTTCCACCTCTGTAATTTTATAAGTAAATGTTCTCTAAAAAATATGCCCTAACCGGTTTGGCTCAGTGGATAGAGCGTCGACCTGCCGACTCAAGGGTCCCAGGTTTGATTCCGGTTGGGGGCATGTGCCTTGGTTGCGGGCACATCCCCAGTGGGGGGTATGCAGGGGGCGGCTGATCTCTCTCTCATCGATGTTTCTGACTCTCTGTTCCTCTCCCTTCCTCTCTGTAAAAAATCAATAAAATATATATTAAAAAATAAAAAATCAATAAAATTTATTTTTAAAAATTAAAAAAATGTTCTCTAAAAACTAATAAAATAAGTAAATAAAAATAAATCAATAAAAGTGTCCTTTCTCTCTTCCCCCTTATACTTTTCTAAAGCTTATAGGGAAAATTTAATGTAATGGTATAATGTCAAGTTTGGGAGTAGATATGTTTTTAAACTTCTTTATTGGGTTGAAATTCATGCAACATAAAATTAACCACTTTAAAATGAACAATTCAGTGGCATTTAGTGCACTCACCATGGGCAACCACCACCTCTATCTAGTTTCAGAACATTTCACCCCCAAAGGAGATGATATACATTTGTAAATTCCCAAGAATCTGACCATGACTTTACTATGCATCCAATTCCAAAAGAGCAGCATTACAGATTACTCTAACTTAGTATAAACAGTTATTTCCATTATTTAAGAACTATCATTAACTTCAGTCATTAGGCGATCATTAAATACCATCCTCATATTGCAATACATTCTATTATTTCAGGTACCTGTTCTCTCGTGCCAACAACAACCCGCTCACGATTGTGAGGCCCAGAAAACTCACCTGAAATTTCCTAAACGCCCCCGAGGGAGCACTACTGTCCCCCTTGAGAACCAGTTGAGAACCAAAATTCATTCCCTCAATAATTTCCAGAATGTACTCTAGGGGGCAACATCATCTCCTTAAGAATCAGGTAGAATGATCATCTCCTAGCCTCAACTTCATTACTCCCTAACTCCCCGTACACTGGATCAGCAAGGAAGAAAGGGGAGATAGTTATTGGGTTGGCAGTCCGCAGGATGCAACACATCATAATGCTTCTCTTTGGCCAAGGGTCTCCTTTCGTCCCCAGGGGTTTCTAAAAGTTGCAGCAGGCTGCTGGTGATTCTTCCACACTCTGCAGTGTCTTCTCTATAAGGGACCACTCAGCCCTGCCGCAGGGAACCCACCCTAGGGCCACCCCACGAACTAGAAAGAGAAAATCCTTTGTCAGAATAATGATGTTCCAAGAGTAGAAAGAAACAGGTACCCCGGAAGCAGTGGCCAGACTTATGGGCATTACAGAAGGTTGCATCTCAGAAAGCTACAGGGACCTGCCAGCTCAAAGACATTTTGGAGATCCAGAAGAAGAGGCATGTTGGATTTCTTTTTTTCTTTTTTCAAGATAAAGGGCAAGTTGGTGAACCCTGCACTGTCCCACACGCACACTAAGAAAAAGCCACCACGTTTGTTTGTTTTTTTAAAATATATTTTATTGACTTTTTAGAGAGAGGAAGGGAGAGGGACAGAGCCAGAAACATCTATGAGAGAGAAACATCGATCAGCTGCCTCCTGCACACCTCCCAGTGGGGATGTGCCCGCAACCAAGGTATATGCCCTTGACTGGAATTGAACCTGGGACGCTTCAGTCCGCAGGCTGATGCTCCGTCAACTGAGCCAAACAAGTTAGGGGAAAAAAGCCACCATGTTTGGTAGCCGTCTTGGAACTCTGGAGGCAACTTGTATCATGGTTGGGAAACTTGCTCTCACTCATAAGCAAGGAGCTCTACTGAAGCTGCTGGGGTCTGTACAACAGGAGGGTCTCTAGCTGGTCCACGATGTAGTGCAAAGGATTCTGCCTCTTGGGTCATCTGACCCAGTGATGCAGGGGTTCTCAAAGGTGGTGAATATGCTACAACTTACTGTCTGTTCTCCGATCGATGGGCGTTTAGGTATTTCCCAATTAGGGGCTACTTCTTTCTTTAAAAAAAAAATTACAAAAAAAGATTTTTTGTCACCATTAAAAGTCTAAATTTTTCCCTGGCTGACATGGCTCTATGGTTAAAGCATCAGCATGCACACCAAAGGATCTCAGGTTCAATTCTCGGTCAAGGGCACTTACCTGGGTTGCAGGTTCGATCCCCGGCCTCGGTCGGGCATGTGGGGGAGGCAACCCATCAATGTGTCTCTCACATCCGTGTTTTTCTCCCTCTCTCCAGTTCCCTCCCTCCCTCCCACTTTCTCTAAAAACCAGTGGACAAATATCCTAGGGTGAGGATTAACAACAACAAAAAGTCTGAATTTTAAACAGATTCTTAGACTGGGGGCTCATATCCATCAGCTGTTTCAATTCTAGCACCTGTCTCATCCCCTGTAGCTTTTCCAGTACTGTTACTATCCCCATGAAGCTCCATGAGTTTTCTGCTTGGACTTCTTCAGCATTTTGACTTTTCTTTTGATTGATTGATTTCATAGAGGAAGGGAGAAGAAGGAGAGAGAGATAGAACTTCAATGATGAGAGAGAATCATTGATCAGCTGCCTCCTGCACACTCCACACTGCAGACTGAAGGGTCCTGGGTTCAAATTCCAGTCAAGGACACATGCCTAGGTTGCGGGCATGCAGGAGGCAGCCAATCAATGATTCCCATCATTGATGTTTCTCTCTCTCTCTCCTCTCTGAAATCAATAAAAATATATTTAAAAAGAGAAAAAAAAAAGAACATTCTTGCCCTAACCGGTTTGGCTCAGTGGATGGAGCGTCAGCCTGCAGACTGAGGGGTCCCAGGTTTGATTCCGGTCAAGGGCATGTATCTTGGTTGTGGGCACATCCCCAGTGGGGGGTGTGCAGGAGGCAGTTGATTGATGTTTCTAACTCTGTCCCTCTCCCTTCCTCTCTGTAAAAAATCAATTAAAAAAAAAAAGAACATTCTTGTCCATGTCTTTTGGTATGCATTTCTGTTAGGTATGCATTCTGGGGTGGAATTGTTGGATCAGTGTAGATATATGTTCAGCTGTAGTTGATGTGGCCAGGCTATTTTCCAAAGTGGTTCTAAGGGAATTTCTGTGTTTCATCCATACTCTGGTCACTTTCCTCCCACACCAGGCAATCCTCCAACTGGCAGATACCAGCCTTGGCTATTCTCTCTAAAAACTCTGGAAATAGCCACCTGGAAGTTAATTCAAAATTTCAATGTACATTCAGGAATATAAGCAGCCTTGTGTTGGTTTTGCCCTGCAGTTGTTAACTGATTAACCCTCTTATCTCTTCCTTCCACCTGTTGGCCTGCTTATTTTAATACTAGAGGCTCAGTGCAGGGCATTCGTGCACTGGAGTGAGTGTGTGTGTGTGTGTGTGTGTGTGTGTCCCTCAGCCCGGCCTGCACCCTCTCACAGTCCGGGATCCCCCGAGGGGTCCTTAGCACTGCTGTGAAGGCAGGGGCTGCTTTGCTCACCAACCATGAGCCTGGCTTCTGGCTGAGCGGCACTCCCCCTGTGGGAGCACACTGACCACCAGGGGGCAGCTCCTGCATTGAGCATCTGCCCCCTGGTGGTCAGTGCACATCATAGTGACCAGTCGTTCCACCGTTTGGTTGGTTTGCATATTAGCCTTTTATTATATAGGATAAGACATCTTGGAAAGTTTTTCTTGTCACATAAAATGTCCCTAACAAGAGCAAATCTTTTTTTAATTTTATTTAAATCCTTACCGGAGGAGTGAGGATATATTTTCCATTGATTTTTAGAGAGAGTGGAAGGGAGGGAGAGGTAGAGAGAGGAAAACATGTACTTGAGAGAGACACATTGATTGGTTGCCTCCTGCTCGTGCCCCCATTGGCGCTGGGGATTGAACCTTGACGAGGAATCAAAATCTTGACCCTTTGTTCCATGGGCCAACGCTCTAACCATTGAGCAAACTGGCCAAGGCCTTTTTTTTTTTTTTTTTTTTTTTTTTAATTGGGAATTGAACCTGCAAACTTTTGGTAAGTAGGATCATGCTCCACCCAACTGAGGTACCTGGCCAGGGCAAGAACAAATCTTTTCTTTTTTAATGTTTTTATTTATTTTTAGAGAGAGAAGAAGGGAGAGATAGAAACATGGATGCGAGGGAAACATCGATTTGGCTGCCTCCTGCACACCCCCTACTGGGGATTGAGCTCGAAACCCAGGCATGTGCCCTGACAGGGAATTAAACCATTGACTTTTTGGTGCATAGGCCAACGCTCAACCAGATAAGAGCAAATCTTTTAATTAGCCTATGAGAGAGAACTTTTCTTCCTTGCATGCATGATTGTAATAAAATGTTGGCTCATAACTAAATTGTCCAAAAAAGGTTTCTTTAACACACCAAGAGCTAGTAGAGCAGGGTTATGGGAATAGAAAGGAAAAATACTGTAAATGGGTCATTATGGATAATTTTAAAAGTTGTCATTCTATGCTTTCTGAACCCCATGTATTCTAGTTATGGGCCAAACAACACTGATTGAGACCATAGACTACATCGGTGAGGACCCTATCCTTTCAAGATGTGATCTCCAGTGGGTGCCATCTCTAAAGCTTCAACAGGCAATCCTACAATTCTGGAGGGCCACCTTCTTTTAGGTAATGAGAAAAATAAAAAGACCAGCAAATCCCATCAGGCAAGATTTCTTCATGCTTTGATAATACCAAGTCCTGACATTCTAGATTTTACTTCGACTTACCATTTAATTGTTGATTAGGATTTAGATTTGGTAGAGTTATGGGAGATTCTCAAGTTTCAAATGATTTTTGTCTGGCAGAAAACACAACCTTGAAAAACATTAACCAGTTTTGTTTTGTTTTTAAATATATTTTATTGATTTTTTTACAGAGAGGAAGGGAGAGGGATAGAGAGTTAGAAACATCAATGAGAGAGAAACATTGATCAGCTGCCTCTTGCACACCCCCCACTGGGGTTGTGCCAGCAACCAAGGTACATGCCCTTGACCAGAATCGAACCTGGGACCCCTCAGTCCGCAGGCTGACGCTCTATCCACTGAGCCAAACCGGCCAGGGCGTCATTAACCAGTTTTGTAACAAACTTTCCAACCCAATTCCTGCATTCTTTTCCCCTCAGTGTATACATACTCATTCCACAAGGTCCTCCCGTGAACAAGCTTTATTTTTCTGCTGTTTCTCTCATTAATGGAAATAACATCATTGATGCATGCTAACAATGTTTTTGTCTGAAGGGCACGTTTTTATTTATTTATTTATTTATTTATTTATTTATTTTTTAAAATATATTTTATTGATTTTTCACAGAGAGGAAGAGAGAGGGATAGAGAGTTAGAAACATTGATCAGCTGCCTCCTGCACACCCCCCACTGGGGATGTGCCCGCAACCAAGGTACATGCCCCTGACCGGAATCGAACCCGGGACCTCTCAGTCCGCAGGCCCACGCTCTATCCACTGAGCCAAACCGGTTTCGGCTGAAGGGCACGTTTTTAACTTTTAAAAAGTTATACCATGAAAATAGTAAAGTCCAGGGATGTAATTACTGGCAGAAATAGGGCTGGGGGGGGGGAATAACACCAATTCCCAACAAATTATTATTCTAATGAAGGTGAATTGGTGACCTTTCCCAAGAAAAGGATCCATTGTAATCAACCTATGACCAGTGGTTGGGAAGTGGGACCCAGGATGTAGACCTTATTCACAGTACCTGCCTGAGTTCAGTCTCAAATACCATTTCCAGATGATGATGAAGTGAAGCTGGGTCTGCCCACTTCATCGTTTGGTGTGTCCCATAACACATCATCACCTGGGATTGTGGCCATTCAGTCTTCATAGAATCCACAAATAATCCAAGAGCTAATTCTCAGAACAAGAGGTCATGACTTTCTATAAACCCCCAGGGTGTATGCTTCCTATTGTTTACCAGAGGTCCATAGACTACCCATAAGAGGCAATGGAATGCCAGCGCTGATTTAAAAAAAAAAAAATTGTGATGCTTATGCCTAATCCTATAACCTTGAGCCAGGTTCAGTCTGTATCCATTAAATGGGAATAATAGTATCTGTCCTGAGTATAGTTATGAGGGTCAAAGAATTTTACGTTCTTATACTGTTCTGAATCCGTTTAGTACTTCCAAGTCTAGCATTTGAAAGCCTTCTATCTGCTAATCAGGTTGTAAAACTCCACCAAACCACTACCAAAGCCCGCCCCTCTTGCACCGCCCAGGGATGACGTCACCGACCGAGGTCCCTAATGACATCATCTCCCGGCTTGCCTGGCTCCATCCTCCCATTCTCCGGAAACCTACAACTCCAGCACCCGGCCTCCGGCTTTAGGTTATTTTTTTCCTCTCCGTAGCCCGATTTCCTTCCCTCCATCCTCCCACCTAAAACTTTCTACTCTTCCCGCTTTCCCTCAAGCTAGCAATTTTCGGTTCTTCCGGCTTCTTCTCGGGCGAATTACTCAAAATCGTTTACTCTCTTAATTAATCGCCTCCCTAGCCAGCCCTTGAGCTCCTTCCTTCTAAATCTCATTACCCGCGCACGGCCTTTTTCGGCTGTTTCCGTCTCCTGCCACCCACCCCGACGCCGCCTTCGGCTCTTTCCGGATCACCTCAGTTCCTTGTTTCCCAGTTCCGATCCGCTTCGGCTATTTCCGGCTCTCAGGGACCTCCCATTTTTTTCTCTAGCCCCACCCCCAATCATCATCTTCGACACTTTCCGCCTCTCCCTGTCTCCCGCTCAGCGCCTTTCGGCTCTTTCCGCCTTCCCTCGGCCTCTCGGCTCTTTCCGCCGCCCTTCGGGAAAGTGGCCTGTACCCGCCCCCCTCCGCTACGTGACACGGCCTCCGCCTCTCAGTTCCCCCTCCCACCTCGCCCTTCCTCCCGCCTCAGCCTCTCAGTCTGTCCAGGCCACGCCGCCATTTTGTGTGAATTTCTGACTGCGGCGGGGGCCGGACAGCCGGGGCACCGAGGGCGGGCAGACAGACAGACAGACAGTCGGCCCGTCTCCGCGGCCCCGTTTCTCTCTCCCTAAAATCCTTTTCTTCTTACCCCCCCCCTCGCTCGCTCTCCTCTTCCCCCCCTTCCCCTCGCTTGCTCAATCGCGCGCGGCCCGCGCTAATTACACCCAACCACCCACCAGTCTCCTTGTACTCCGGTGTCCCACTCCCGGGCCCGCGGGGTGTGTGTGTGTGTGTGGGGGTGGGGGGCTCTCGCCCAGATGAGGGCTCCGCGCCCGTGAGCGAGGGACCCCAGGGACGGGCTGCGAAGAAAGCAGGCGGCGAGCGGCCCGCCGAGGCCTAGGCCGCGCGGCTCACGCGGAGGTCGGCGCAGAGGTGATTCCGAAATCGAAAAAATAATATACCCATTCCTGTCAGGAGCCCTCAGAGCTGAAGTGTGCCCCCTCCCGCCACGCCCAAGCAGTCCTTTTTCGTGCATTAACATCCCCTCCCCCCCAAAGGAACTATGGAGGCCGCGCCCGGGACCCCCCCGCCGCCGCCATCAGAATCGCCGCCGCCGCCATCGCCGCCATCAACGCCTTCGCCTCCTCCGTGTTCCCCCGACGCCTGCCCGGCCACCCCGCACCTCCTCCACCGCCTCCCGCTCCCTGACGACAGGTCAGGCCCCCGGCCCGGCCGGGGCAGCGTCCCCGGGGGGAGGAAGAGGAGGAGGAGGAGGAAGGGGGGCGGCCGCCATGTTGGGCCGGGCCGCGGAGGAGGAGGAGGAGGAGGAAGGGCGGGGTCGGTGGGTGTCTCTCGCTCTCGCTCTTTCTCGCTTGCTTTCTCTCCTGGCCTCATGCGTTTACCCCCCCTCGCGGCGTTCGCCCGCTCTCCCTCGCTCTCGCTCTGTCTTTTTTGGGCGCCATGCTGAGGGGAAGGTGAGGAGGCGCCCCCCGGACCCCCCGCGCCCGCCCGCCCGCCCTGGGGAGGGGGCGCCGGCGGCCCACGGGGGGTCCAGGCTGCCCTTGCGCCCGGAGCTGGCAGCCACGGGCCCGCCTGCCGGCCGCCTGGCTCCAGGGAAGGGGATGGGGGAGGGGCCCCCGGACCCTTTTTCGGGGGAGATCTCGAGCCACAGCCCCGCTCTCAGGGGTCTGGAGTTGGGGGTCTCCCAGCCCCCGGCAGTATCCTTTCTCCTGGGGGAGGTGTGCCCTGCCCTACTTGGAAAGGTGTCCTAGCTTTCTTAGGAGGCAGAAAGTGGGGGTTCGTTCCGTCCTTCTCCCATCCTCCTCCTGGGGAGGGGGGACCTTACGTGGGGGCTCCCTTGCACTATTTTTTTTTTCCCCTTTTTGGCGGGAGGTGTTTCCGAGGTATTCCCTAGAGGGCAAAAAAAGGTGGGGGGGCCTCCAGCCCCTTTGATGGAAGTCCCTCCCTGCCTGATTTGGGGGAAGAAGACCCTTCCCCGTGTTTTTCTTTAAAGGGAGGGGCCCTCTTCGCTTTTTTTTAGGTAGGTGATGCGGGCTTTTTGGGGGGCAGTGGGAGAGGTTTGGTTTCCCTGCCTTGGAGGGAAGAGGAAGTCGGCCCCCTCTTTCTCTGGGGTTCTCGCCTGTTTTGGGCTGAAAAGCGGCGCCATCCCTTCCGGAAGAGAAAACCAGGGCTCCTTGTGCTCTGGCCCGGGGCGAAGGGAGCGCCCCCCTCCCGCTTATTAAGTGCGAAACGGGCTCGCCCCACGCCCTTCTCTGGAGGGTGATCCAGGGCCGGCGCCGCGCGACCCAGGGCGAGGTCGGGGCCCCGGCCCCCGCCGGTCCCCCTGCCCCAGCGCCAGGCTGGGTGCTGGGTTCGCCCACCCTTCCCTGGCGGGGCAGGGGACGCGGTGGGCAGAGAGCGGATTTGGAGGCGGAAGGAGGGTTTCAGCTGGCAGGACAGCGAGCTGGGGGTGGGGGCGGGGTGGGGGGGGAAGAGCGCGCCCCGGGCAGATGCTGTCCAGGCGCTGCCCGGCTGCGGGTCGCCGGGCACCCTCCAACCAGGCAGGGGTCTTAGCTAGGGCTTCCCTGCCAGGCTCCATAGCCCCTGCTCCCCACTCCCACCTCCCCCTTTCCCTTTCTCCTTCACAGACCATACTTTGCCTTTTAAAAGAAATGCCACCCACATTCAGAGACACAAGTGCAGCAGTTTGGTGAGCTTTTACAACCATTTTTTTTTTTTTTTTTTTCTTCTTCCGTTTTGTTTTGTTCTGTTTTGTTCTAATTAAATGTATCGTCCTGGGAATCGCAGCCCATCGCAGCCTGACTCCAGTTCCAGGAAATAGATTAGCAAAGGTCTGTTCCGCTCAGCCCACGTTGGGCTTCCGGGCCCCCCTTGGGGGCAGGTGCATTACTCAAAGGTGCTTACACGCTTTATTCGACCTCTAAGGAGTTCTCTTATGTCAGAAGTGTATGTCTTACAATGGGTTGGGATGGTAAGTAGCCTCTTTTATTGAGTAATTCAATTATCTCCCTCTTTTTGTCCCTTTCCTGCCTGCCTTCCTCCTCGCCTTTAGATCAAAGTGATGCTTGAGAGAGTGAATTTATATGTTCAAATCAGGATTCTAACCCTGTTGAGCCCTTTTATAGTTGCACATCCTTTCGATGTTTAATTTTTTTTAAATATGACGTACACAGTTTTCTAAAAAAAAAAAAAAAAAGTGTTACTGTAACATGACAAAAACTTAAAAGGCCCGTATGTTTTCAAGCCCTTGGTATACCTCTTGTCATTTCAATTCATTGCTTTGTCTCCAGCCCTCATCTTTGAAGAAAGTGGATACTTCAAGTCCATTTGTAGGAGACAAAGTTACTGAATTTGGTTTATGATTACCTGCATTCAACTTAGTGCTCTCCCTCCCTTTTGCCCCACTTCCCCCAAAAGATTGTGGTTCAAGTAGATCGGATTTTCTCATTTTACTCCAATGTCTCTTATGGTGATGGACGTTTAAATTAAGCAAGTCATTTGTAAAGTACTGTTGAAGCACCAAATCTGTAAAGTGTCAATACCCAATCTCCTCTCCTTGTCTCCACTGTTCTTTGTTCGAAAGCACATGCCTGATCGTGAAAAGTTGATGCAAACGTGTTACACGCCCAGTCATGGTGGAGAGAACACTTCCTTCAGCCCCCAGTCCCCCTTCTCTACATGTACAAGGAAAAAAAACAGCAACAGAAATGACTTGCAGAACCAAACACTGTACTTCTGATGTGTTTTACAAGCATAAGTTCTCCTGTTAAAAGACAAAACACGTTGAAGTTCTGTTTTCCCTCTTGTCCACTTTTGGTCCCTGACATACTTTGGTAGAGAAAGCTTTTTAACACACAGCCCTCTTCCACTCCAAAAGATCAGGTTTCCTTTTTTCCGTTCTTGGGAGAAGAGAAAGTTCACTGCGTTCAGATGAGGAAACATGTAAATTGCAATTCAGTGGGCCACTTGTTCTTCCTCTCATTGTGTTCACAACCTAACTGCCGGGAGGTGATGCTCTTAGGTGTGTAAAGTCTATTGTGGGAGGAAGAAGTGTCCACACAGTACAGTATCCTGCAAAAAAAAAAGATGTCTGAAGCACAAACTGAACACACTCTCCAGTGCGCAAGGTCAGCCGAAAATGTGAAATTCCTCCTCCAGGAGCCAAGTGCAGAAACCAGGTGCTATAGATGATCCTTCCAAGGTTCAAGAGCTACTAAGTTGCAGAGGGATGCTAATGTAACTTTACTTGGAAATGTTAAGGAAATAGGATTTCTTTTCTCAGAAGTTGAGCAATCCTATATCGAATTTAAAAAACATTTTCCTAAACATTTAAAAAGCGCTCAGGCATATCAACACAAGGGTTTGTTGTTTTTACATTCTCAAAGGAATCTCATGTATCAAATCCAAGAACCCCAGGAATTACGTCAAACTATTTTGGTAGCCTTTGTTTTTGAAATGTCACAGTACTGCCTTTTTTCTTCCCAAAACTGATGTACCGGTATTAGTTAAAATTCAGATTAATGGATGTTGCAAAAAAAAAAAAAAAAAAGGGTGTCACTCAGAATACCTGATTTAATGGCAACTCTCATACACTTGTAAAATTTTATATTCTCTGGGGAGAGGTTTACTCTGAAAGCAATTAAAATCTCCCAGTAGAAACAAGATCATTGTGACCAGGAAAACATGGATGTTCTGGTCCTATTTTTCTTATTCCCCTCAAATTTGCTCTTCAGAAGAAAATAATAGGATTCCCCCAAAGGGCTTTCTATTTCACAATCTGTCCTATCTCTCAGATAGGGTTTCATTAAGTTTTTGATCTTGAGAAGCCAGCATTTTGTTTTTACGTAGAGCTACTTTCTGAAGCCACAAAGGTGGCTTTTCCTTCGCCAGGAAGGCTGTTCCCAAGGGAAAACTTGGCACCTGCAGAAATGAAGGCTTTCCCAGCTGTTGAGTACCTGGCACGTTAGAGATGAATGGTTGACTCTGAATTTGGATGCTCCTGTCCCGTTGAACATGGACAATTTCGTATTGGGCTAGTTTATCTTTAATAATGCCTCGACCTCTGCTCCTTTCTCTTAGATCTTTTCCCTTTGCTGATAGAAGGGAAATGGATGTCTCAGGGTTGCCTTCTTCCGTTAACATTTTTGTGACTGTTGAGTCCCAGAACCATCTTGTATAGGCCAGATCCAGATGCAGTTAATACTTCTATGGTGAAAATTGCTACTGAAACTATTGCCAGGCCTCTGTGAATACCCTATCCCAGACAACCTAATTTTGGTCCCTGTGGATACCTTCTAGGACCAGAGTGAGGGGTTCTGACCCAGGTTAGGAGGTTGAGTGACAGAAAATAATTGAGCAAATAATGAAATTGCTAAGTTTCTAAACGAGCAAGGCATTTGCATGTACTGTGGCAACATTTCTGACATAAGGAGAGAAAAGGATGGATTCTGAGATTTCTGGCAGTTGGTATTTAATAAGCTGATTCAAGGACCCGTAGCAGCAATCTGCTTGTAGGTGGAGGGGATCCTGTCAGAATAAGTGGTTTGAGGCTGGTTTCATAATTAAAACCTAATGGAAAGAGCGGAAAAGCTGCCTCGTCGTCGTCTGGGCGGCATATGAAGTTCATTTGGATAAATTAAGGTAAGACATCGGGGAGCCAGGTTTCATGGATTTTGCTTTCTAAATATCGGCCTTGTCTGTGCTGCAGACCTGTTTTGCTTTTGGTAGTTCACAAAGCTGCCGTTTTGAAGACTGAGGTGTTTTTTTCCCCATTTAGTAACGATACGAGGTTACATGGGCAGTTTTTAAAGAAATTTCTGACTCGGTCAGTTGATGGCAAGATGAACGTGGTCACATCCTGCTGCTGGAATAATTTGCTTAGAGCAGTTTCCTTCTGGCCAAATTGCTCTGGATAGAGGATCTTGTATTTTTTGTCATTTCTTATGTGTCTGAATTGGTGACTCAGCTCTCTTATGTGTAAAGCAAGTGGTGACATCTTCCAAACATCGAGGGGCAGCAGGACATGGAAGAACAGTGTGGGCTTGGGAGGCAGATAAGCCTGCGCTCGGGCCTGGCCCTGCCTGCAGTGTACAGTGGGCACAGATGATAACGCTCACTTCTCAGGATCATTGCAGTCAAATGGGCTTACACAGGACACCCGCACAATGCCTGGCATTCAGTGGGTCTTGGTTTCTTTATCTCCCTGCTGACCCCACTAGAGAAAAATTGTAAATAGAATTTACAGTCCGATGTGTTAACAGAAGTAAGAATAACATCTGCATTCTTGAGGGAAGTCTGTCTTCCTCTTTGTAGGTTTCTGGCCAGCTTATTCAATGGCAAGGAGCTGATTGGGGTTGAAACTAAGTGGGAGCCATCTTAAGGCATTTCTTGCTTATATAATGTCCTTATTATAGATGCTAGAACAGTCATGCTGTCTAAGCTTATGCTGACTACCTTCCTGTGTTCATCTTTTGCTATTAGGATCTGAGTCTGCTACAACCTTGGTAGGCCTCCTGAAAACTGGGAGAGCAGGCCTCTAGCACCTCACCCACTGCTAGGTAGTCACATCACCTTGAGCAAGTCCTTTACCCTCTCCAGGGCCACTAGAGCAATGAGCCCAGACTGTCCCAGCTCTCGGATTCTTCCACCCCATGGTAATTTGGCTGAGTCAGTTAAGGTTTTGTTCTTCCGTTCTGCAGCCAGGCTTGTCCCGTGCTTTTCTTGGAGCAGAAAAGTTTTTGGCAGGTGCAAGGAGCTCTTCTCTCCTTTGGACTTTATTTAGAGTTGGGCAGAGGTTGGTACTGCCCTTAACAGGCCTCATATTTCCTTGCCGTGTCTGACCTACCTTCTGCAGCTTCTGGCCATAGTAAGGAGTTGCTGCTATTTCTATAGCTCCCAAGACCCAGCTGCAAGGTAAATGCCTTAAAAATGAGTTGTAAGGTCAGACACTACGTGTCTAGGTCACTGGCAGGTCCATCAGAGAAACCTGAGCTCAGCAGCAAGCTCAGCACCTGGTTCCCTTGTCCCAGAAACTCCAAGGCCATAAAGCTTAATACAGCATGGCTGCTGCCTGCTCCCACCATCTCAGAGTTGGTCCTCTTCTGGTAGAGAGGGTGGGAAGTGGTGAAAGGCCAGGAATGTGGGAGTCAGACTGGAAGAGACTCCTCATTCAGTCAGTTTCCTGGCTTTCCCAAATGTGTGACAGTGCTGAACTGTCACGTGAAGATCCGCATGTCCTGCCGGGGGCCTTCTGAGTGCATCTGCATTGGCTCTCGTCAGCTGTATGCTGAGAAACTGAAACAGAGCTGACGTCACTTGTCCAAGGTCACAGAGCTAGTGGGTGTGGAGGCAGAGTTAGAACCCTGCAGCCTGCACTGAGCTCTATACTCAATATGCTATCCTGGATCTTGTATTTTTCCAACTGCAGCATGCATCCGTAAGTGGGATGCAATGTCCATTTATTGATTTGCCTCCTACATTTGAAAAATAAAGAAATGGAAGAGGATAGAAAAAGCAGAGTACAGCAAAGGTTAAAGGTGACTTTGTGAAGCTTTTGAGAGAAATGTAGAGGAGGAGATGTGGGTCAAGGTCAAGGTTTGAGAACCACTGCACATAGAATAGGATGGGGCAAACTATGGCTCCCTGGCCAAAGCCAGCCCACCCACCCTGTTGTTGTAAGTAAAGTTTTATTGGAACACAGCTACACCTATTCGCTTCTATCTTCTGTGGCTGCTTTTGTTCTAAATAGCAGAATTGAGTATTGGGACAGAAACTGCCAGACCTAAAGTATTTATTTAATCTCTGGCTCTTTAAAGAAAAAGTTTGCTGGCCCCTGCACTGGTATAATGTGCCTAGTGCCTGGTACGTCTGCACAGCAGCTGTGGTCCTCGTTTTTGTTGTGGTGGTGAGGTGGTGGGGAAGAATGGGAGGGAATTCAGGTATTCCCTTTAAAGTTGGCCCCAGAGAGAATGGGGTGTGCTACTGCCCCTCTGGGACCTGCTGTGGTTCTCGCATCCATGTTCCACTCTTTCCAGTGGATGTAGACACCCAAGCCTGGGCTTTCGAGCCTTTAAATCGAAGGGATTTTCATTCATTAGAAGTAACTGGAGACTCTTGAAGCCCAGTGTAGAAGTGGATCGCAACTGACATTCCTGCATAGCCTGACCCAAGGGAGCTGGATCCAGATGCCAGTGTCACTTGGCTAAATGTCTGTTGCAGGTGGCTTGGAGGATTGCCCTCCTCGTTTTCCTAACAGACACAAGGGCTTAGGTTTCCTTGGGATTCCAGGCCCTGCCATTGCTCAGGACACCAAAACAATCCTGGGAACCGCAGCCTCAGCAACAGAGGCAGGCCAGATCCCTGGGGTGGGGGGGCCACTGGTGGCCACTTTTATCTGTTCCCTTGGTACACCCATCATGGATGGTTTATCATTACTCACTCTCTGGCCTATCAGGAAGCTCCACTAAACACTTGGTGAATGAGTTTGCAACTAAAGACAGCCCCTTAGTGACTTCGTGAGAGTTTTAAGTGATCCAGGTTGCTGCCTGGGACATGACCCAATGTCTATGTTGATGACATTGACAAAGAGGGTGTGGGATGCTGAGATTGATGATGTGTGTGTAGAATCTATTCCCAGCACCTGCCCAGTCTGTACCTGGCCCTGTGCTGGGCTTCGGAAACTTGGGAGTGACTGCCAGCCTCTTTCTTCCCAGGCCTCCAGGAGCCCACAGGTGACCAGAAGTTAATAGTTGTATACAGTTAATTGCAGTTAACATTTTTTTAAAGGTTTCAAATGTACTGAATTCCTTTAATCATCCCATATTTTAATGGGTACACAGTGCTTTCACTTGGCATCAATTAGGAGTTGGTTTTGAGACAATTCATTATTACACCAGCTGGGATGATTACAGATGTCTCCATTCCTTTGGGGTGACTGCCAACAGGGACAGGTTCCATTCTGTTCCAATTTGTGTGGCTGTATATGTCCATGTAGCAACACAGCACAGAGAGTGGCTCCACTAGCTAACACATTGTTACCATATTTGTCATGGAAATCTGGTATTCGTTTCTGGTGGATCTGCCTTGCCATTACCTGCTGAATGCTTTGAACTGGGAGTCGACTTAGTGCATTTTTGGCCAATGGAATCACCGTGAAGCTGAGTCAGAACTGCAGCAACCGTAGCTGCAGGTTGTTGGAAATTCACATCAAGTACCCTTGCAAAGAACCAATTGCAGTCCTTCGTAAGAAATTCTTTAGTGGTGTATGAAGTAATAGACCAGGTATTTTTTAATAGAAAAATGTTAATACTTTGTCTTGGTTGAATGAAACCACATTGATTCCTCTGAAAAGATTATACACAAGGAGAAGTCTTAGTTCACAGGTTAACTGGTTAGATTTTCCTCTCTGGAATGATAGACATCGCTTGTCCTTGGACACCAACCAACATCTTTCCAGCTTTAAGCAATCTGAAGCATAGTTGGCGTGAGAAGGTTAAGAAACTCTGTTGCTGAGAAGCAGATTTCAGAGGTTGATTGTCAGGAGAAACTTGGATCAGAGAGACCTTTATCAAGCACAGGAACTGTTTTCAGAATGAGTGGGAGAGGAAAAATAGCTACTCAAAGACGGTGACACTGACTAAGATCCTGTAGCTGGCCGGGCATTTCCTTGGTCAGCTTGTTTGAAGCTCTGCAGAAATGTTCTGTTTACGTGGGTTGTGTGCTTTGATGAACCCCAGTGTGGACACTCACTTGGGGGTGAAGCATTCCTTTTAGCATTTAGGGGACTTTGCGTTTCTTTCCCTTGGATTCTCATTGCTTTCTGTCTGTCTTTGGGTAAGTCCCATTTGGTTTTTCACTAGGATTCCTTGGGCCTTGCTGTGTACTTCTTATTCCCTTAACTACTCCAATGTTTTTGATCAGATTTTTTAATGTTCCAATTCCCCGCATTTGATTGTTGCAAGGACCTTATTGGCCTCATGTCAAGCATTTGTTCTGGGGCTAGGTTGGTGGTAAGCACTTGATTCACATGGTCTCAGGGAATTCTTTGCATTAGAATTCCATCCACCCTGGGGCCCCACCGCTGCCTTCCCTTCACAGTTGGAATGGGAGCAAAGAACTTGACCAATGTCTTACTTAGTACCCCTTTGGCATTTATTGGAACACTTTGATTTAGGATGTTTTCTGTCTTATTTTTTCCAACTCAATTATAAACTTTAGGGAAGGAGTTGTTTTATCAGTTGGCCTGATTAGTAAGTTACTCTTCCTCAGGCAATTTCTAATTGTTTCAAGGTAGCAGTTAAGAACTGAGCCTGGAGTTAGGAAGTCCTAGATTCTGGCTCCGGTTCTGCTTCTTCCTGCTTTGATCTTACGGGTGAAATTTCTTCCCATCTCTGAGCCTCAGCTAGCTTTTCTGTAAACCAGACAACTAAATGAGTCACTGTGGAACAGGTTTGTTAGTGGGTTTCAGAGAGAACTCAGTAAAGGGGGGAGAGCTCAGCAGCCTGGTGCCTGCATGGAAGTTGATGCTACAGAATGTTTGGAATGAATACTTCCTCCTGCACTAATGCATTCAGGCATTCATTCAACAAATGTTTACCCAAATCCTGTCGTGTGTTAAGTAGGGTTTAGGCACTGGACTTCATAAGACTCTGATGTACCCAGGCAGGTGTTATATTTAAGGAAACCTGGGCAGAGAGGTGAGGCCCCCACCCAGGACTCCAGCTCTCTGCTGGAAAGTTAACTTCTTAGGACCTTAACACTCTCTCCTTACCTTTCTGAGATTGTCCCTACTTAGGGCATCTTTTAAAGCTTTTTATTATGGAAATTTTCTAACATTCAAGAGAAAAGAAAATAGTAGCATAGATCACCATAAACCCATCACCCAGTTTGACTGGTGATATACAGTCTGCCAGTTTTGATTCCATCTCCCTTACGTAGTTTAAAGCAGATACAGATCTTACCTTGTTTCACCATAATCATACCTAACAAAATTAACATTAATATTTCAAATACCCAGTCTGGGGTCAGATTTCTCCATTTCCCCCACATTGACTTTTGGCAGCAAGTATGCTACGATCTGGGTCCTGGCACCGGGCAGGCTGTCCTGCTCTTGTTGAAGCGAGGCGTTCAGCGAGCTGGTGACCCAGGGTGCTGGTGGTTGGGCTTCTCTTCTCCTGTCATTGGTCTGTGCTTGCAGCGCGGGGGCATCCGTGATGTGAGCATGTTACCATGGAAATAGTGCGATGTCACAGAGCCAGTTATGACCACAACTGGGAATGTTGAAGGAAAGAGAGGAACAGAGCCCATTTGCTCTTGATTTCTGGTCGATGAACCTAGGTTGTAAGGACACTGAAAAACATGTGCAAGACCCAAAGGTTTATTTCAAGAATTTCCTGCCTCTGAAAATCCCTCAGTGAGGTTCCCCTCCCAAGGGCTGTTTCATGTCTTAAATCAAGGAAAGGTCTCCGCCTTCCGAGGTCTCAGGCACGAGCCCTGAGCCAATTTTCTAAAGGAAAGCCTCCCATCCTAGTAAACGACTGTCCCGCAGGGTCGGATTTGGGGTTCCTGGACTTGTGCATTTAGGCCTGTCTTGAATAATTTGAAGAGGCAGAGCTTCCTTGTAATTTTTGTAATTTTGTCCCTAGTTAATGGGTCATTCAGAGCCTACCCAGGCAATTTGTTGAGAGTTTGGGCAGTTAATGATCATAACCCTGACCTTCACATTAACCTAGCCGTCTCTTGTCAAGGGCTCTCATGGTCTTCAGGTAATAGCCACTGCTCCCATGAGTTTCCATCTTTGTTGTTTTCTTTCTTCTTCCTCTCTTCCTCCTCCTCCTCCTTCTTTTCTCTCTCTCTCTCTCTCTCTCTCTCTCTCTCTCTCTCTCTCTCTCTCTCTATAAACCAGGTGGATTCACAAGCCCAAGCCCCTTTGAATTTCCGTCCCTCTCTCTTGTTCAGAGAATTTCCATGTTGCCAAGCTTTGTTTGTGTGAGGCACCTTTTTGTCCCTTCTCCCTAGAGCTCAGCTCAGCTCTCCCTGAGCCTTTCCCTCCTGGTCAGCCACTTGGTTATTACTCTCTGGTTCCACCTAGATTAGAGCTGAGAAAGGGGAGATGTCCATTTGTCAATTTCACCAGGATTTGTTAGGACAGGATGGTATTGGATCAAGAGAAGTTGGGACCTTGTTGGCCAGCAGTTAGCAGTGGTCCCAAAAGGAAGTTGCCTATAGCTTTTCCTTAGAGAAATGCTTCCCAGTGAGCATTCAGCCAGTAATGTAGAGTTAATGTAGCAGAGGTATGTTCATGCTAGCTGGTTCTTAAAACAGTAGCTACTATTTGTCTGATACTTATTTTGTGCCTGCCTCCATGTCAAGGGCTTTGTTCATATTATCTCCTTTAACACTTTGAGGTGAGTACTGTAGTTATCCATTCTACAGATGAGAAAACCAAGGCTGGGGTTATGTGTACCAAAAGCATAGTCTAGGCAAGAGGAAGAGCTAGTTGAGTTACTTGGTCTGCAGAAAAAACCCAAATCTGTAGGCTGGTAGGTGGGGCTAGCCTACTTTGAAACTCGGAGAAAGTACTGTCTGCCAAGCCCATGGTATGTGATTGAACCCAACATGATTCTCTGTCCTGTGGAGTTGGCTGAATGGGCATCCAGATATATTCTTTGACTTGAGAGGAGGAGCTGGCTGTCACCAGCTCTGCTAATGGAAACTTAAATGCCCCGGAAGTTTAGTCCAGGAGTTGAAAGGCAGATCTGACTCTAGACAAGGTGTTGACTTCCTCCCAGTTCCTCCCAGGTGTCTGTTCCAGGCATGGCTGGTTTCCTGTCCCTGATGGCTCTGGCAGGTCGGCTCTGCTGCAGCTGTCCGGGGACATTGCTCTGGGAATAAGGTGGTCTCTGCCCAGGCCGAACGCTGCAGGGTTTCTCCTGCATGCTGGTCTCAAGAGAGCTTGGCAGGTCTTGATTGAAATGATTAGCGCAGTGGGGCTTCCCCCACTTTTCTTGGGGGATTATGTCACAGTCTATTAAGCGTGCTCCCTCGGTATTTAATCCTGCTCTGACATGGATTTTGCTGGCAGCCTGTGAAGTGGCGCTGCTTAACCCTGGTTGCTGTTTTGTGGAGACTGCCTCTGTCCTTCCTGTGGTCCTCAGGGTTTCTGCCTGTCCCAGTTAGTTTGATTTTCCTTCTGTTGAACAGTCCGAAGGAAATAGACCCCGTATTCATGCAGGACATTTAGCTGGGGCTCTAAGGAGTTTTGAGAGCATGGTGCGGCCAGCTGGCACTGAGAATGCGCAGTGGTCAATCGAATGTGATTGCCCCAGTGTCCCCTCCAGTATCCTGTTCCCCTTCATAAATCACCAGAGATTTTTTAAAAATCCTATTTATTTTTCAGCTTCTCCCAAATCTAAGGAAACAAAGTTTCAAGTATTCACTACCCTTTTTGTAAAACATTGTGTGAAAAAGTCTATGGTAGGTTCTCACTCAGCCCAGATATGATGGGGGCTGTTAATTTAGATAAGGAAACTCTTTGGCTGAAAGTCTTTGTGGCGTGGACCTGTCTTGGTAAGACCTTTGGCATTTGAAAGGCTTTCTTCTGCAATCATTCCTCATGATGGCAAAGGCTTTGGAGCTGCTTGGGTGGTCTTTTGTGGTCCCACCCCCAGGTGTCAGATGTAGAGCAGCCTGTGCAGCAGCAGGATAGGGATGGAGGCCTAAGCTGACCTTGGGCAAGACCTTTGCCTGCTGTGCCCGGGGTCCTTGCCTAGGAGCGGGCGCAGGTGAGGGAGTGTCGGGAGGTGCCAGCCATCCTGGCTCAGCTGCCTAAGCCCTGTATCACAGAGGCTTCTTTGTGGACTGGGTTTCTTGTAATTTGTATCTTTTCCTATTCGGACAATGCAGAAAAGGGGGTGCTCAAGGACCTGGCACAGAGAAGATGCTCAGAAATGTTTGTGGCATCAAGTAGGCGGTGGATGAGAGGCCTCCCCCTTCCCTTCCCGCCTCACTGATCAGGAAGAACAGTGGGCTGAGGGTGGGAAACAAGTCAGTTCTGGTGCTTTCCGTGTCACCCCCGGCTGTCTGACCTCGACTAGTCCCTTCACCTACTCACCCTCCTGTTTGAAAGGAAAGGGTGATGGCGTCCCACTGTCCCTTCTGCCCTGCAGGCTTTCTGGTTCCAGAAGGCTCTTTTGCTGTTGACAGTCTTGGGCTTTATGTCTTTTATCTGGACTTCTAGGAGCCTAGGCAGTTCCTGTCCAACTGTGTTCCCTCCATCCCTGTCCTGGGATTCTGGGTACTTTATGCCCATGTCCCTCTCACCTTCTTCCTTTCCAGACTGAAGTGTTGAGAGGGATGCTCTTTATAGCTTTTCTTCGTGGATACCAGCCTCTACCTCTCCGAACTGTCTCCAGGCCTTCCCCAGCTCCATTGTGTGTCTGCCTGTCTAGTCTGTCTGGCTCTCCCAGTATTTCTCCTGAGGTGTGGCCACCTGGCCCGCCCGTGTTTCCCTCAGGCACACATCTTCTTGTCTCCAGAAACCACTCTCCCAGTGACCTCCCAACACCAGACAGCAGGAATTGGCCATGCCATTGAATAACAGCGTCTCCCGTGGGTTGGTGAGCTGGCCAAAACGAGTTTCCCCAGTCAAGTGGCACTTTTACTGTGGGTGAGGCCATTCCAGCAGAACTGCCTTCGTCCCATGAGAGCTTTGCTTGGTGCCACCCCTCGTTCTGTGGGCCACACCCGAGCCGGAAGGTGCCTCACTTGTCAGGAATGCTGCCTTCTCCAAAGTTGACTGGGCGTCTTCCTGTGGGGCCAGCCCAGGACAACCTGGCCCTTACAAGGAAACAACACGAGAAGCACATCGGTCATCTCTCTGTTGTTTCCTTTGAAACATTCAAGTTTTGTGTCTAGCATTCTGTGTTTGAGAGCTGCCCTTGACCTCTGCTGGATTATCTATGGGGCTGGGCCACTTGTTTTAAGCTGATCTGACCCCTCTGAACTGGGAATGAGAGTTTACCCAGCCCTTCTGGAAGGTTTTGATGTTTAGGGAGCAGCACCAAGCAGACAGAGGGAGTGACACAGTGAAAGGTCTGTGAAGGTCCTCGGAGAAGTAGTCAGTTCGTTGTTTCCCCACAAAGCCTGCTAGAGCCTGGCGCTCCCGGGCAGCTGCCTGGTGAGCTTGTGTCCACCCGACCCTGGGCCCAGCTGAGCGGCCAAGGCTTTCTCTGCCCACATTAGTTCCCTTTGGTAGCCTTCTAGGTCGCTTCATTACATTACTCTGTTATCTTCATTTGGTTCGGGTCCTGTTTAATTGGTAAAGAAGTCATTTCTTATGCCCTCATACATACTTTTCCATGTCATGCATGAGAAACTTTGGGAACATTTTAAAAATTTTAAAATTTTTATTTATTTTTTTAAAACCAGCTTCTGTGCTTGTGACTACTGTGTCTGTGGGTTTGGCTCAAAAACTGGATTCTTTTCCCAGCTATTACTTTCTTAACCCTATTTATCCCCACCCCACACCCCCCCTCACCTCCTACCCCCCTATCCCATAGATATTTAGACATTTATTTATTTATTTATTATTTTTTATTTTTTAAATATATTTTATTGATTTTTTACAGAGAGGAAGGGAGAGGGATAGAGAGTTAGAAACATCCATCAGCTGCCTCCTGCACACCTCCTACTGGGGATGTGCCTGCAACCAAGGTACATGCCCTTGACCGGAATCGAACCCGGGACCTTTCAGTCCACAGGCTGACGCTCTATCCACTGAGCCAAACCGGTCAGGGCGATATTTAGACATTTAGAGTCCTATTCACAGCATCTGTCATGTCAGGAGAGCGCTTCTGTTTTTTAATAACTAGGGGTAGGATGGTATTGGGGGGAGTTGAAAAGTTAGGGAATCTAGACTGGGGGGCCAGAAGGGATACCCAGAAGTGAGGCAAGTCAGGTGGGAAACAGGGTGAGCTGCAGGTGGGGGCTGTCATGAGGACCTCATAAGGGGTCTGGGGCCTGGGACCCTTCCCCTCACCCCTTTTAGCCTCTCAATCCTTCCTTGCCTCCAGCCCAGGGCCATGGAGCTGAGGGTGTGGGTCAGACCCCAGAGCCTGTTCACTAGTGTGTCCTCAGGCCTGCCTGTGGGTAGGGCCCAGGAATCTGCAGGCCACCCCTGGTTCAGAAGCATGGCCTTCTCTCCACTGTGCACAGCTACCACCCTCAGCTCACAGGGCACATACATAGCTCTGGGGCCCAGTGGCGACCCCAGGCCACTGCACCTGGGAGGGATGCTGGTCCGTGTTCCTTGAGAGAAGCAGCTTCTGTGGTCAAGTGCATCTCAGAAGTGCTCTGAAGCCAAGTTGTACAGGTGTCTTGACTGTAGGACTTCTGGGAACTTCTGTTACAGCATTAAGCATGGTGGTTCCCCAAGGTGGGGATTCCCTCAGCTAACTTGACCACAGAACCTCGTCACTTTTCTTCTTAGAATTCGAGTCCTGGGGAATAGTTTGGGAAATACTGCTCCAACAGTGTCGGTCCCTGTCTCCTCCCCCAACTCCAGCCCCAGCCTCCGCCCCTGCCCCCAGCCAGGACAGCTGGGAGCAGATGCAGTCCTTTGGGAGGAGGTGGGGGTGGGTTCGGGGGCAGTGGACCCCAGGTCCCTCCAAGGCCTCTGGCAGGGATTCCAGGTCTCTTCCACAGTAGTCTGGCCCTCCATTCCTGCCAGCCTTGGCCAGCCCAGAGCCCTCGGACCTGTGTTCCTCTCAAACCTGCGTTCATGCTGGCTTTGGGGTTGGTTTGTAGGGAAGATGGTGAGTTGGAAGAAGGTGAACTGGAGGATGATGGGGCAGAGGAGACCCAAGACACGTCTGGAGGCCCTGAGAGGAGCCGGAAAGAAAAGGGGGAGAAGCACCACAGCGACTCAGACGAGGAAAAGTCTCACAGGAGACTGAAACGGAAGCGGAAGAAAGAGCGGGAGAAGGAGAAGAGAAGATCGAAAAAGAGGAGGAAATCTAAGCACAAGGTAGGTCGGGAGGGTTCATGGGCCTGGACCTGGCGGAGAGCCTGGGCTTGTCTTACCGGGCCAAAGAGCACTCCTAATGGCGTTGTTTTCTCCTTCCTCAAATTGGATCAGTAGCTCATGCTCCATTGCTGCTCAGTGCCCGTAGGTAGGTGTTTCACAGCGAGCACAGAGCCCTTCCGGCACATTCCAGCAGTGCTTTCCCCGGGGCTGACTGCCAGAGTGGCCTGCCTGCAGCAGAAACGCTAAGTCCACTTTGTCATTGCAGCGACATGCATCTTCCAGCGATGATTTCTCCGACTTCTCCGATGACTCAGATTTCAGCCCCAGTGAGAAGGGGCACCGCAAGTACAGAGAGTACAGCCCCCCGTACGTGCCGGTGAGTGACTGCTGGTCAGGGGCTCCGTGGAGTAAAACTGCTGAGCTTACTAAGCACCTTACCCTCTGCTGGGCATTCTTGCGTGGCACTTGACACGGATTTTAATACTGCAAGATTAGGTGTTGTCTTTTTATATATATACTAGTAGCCCATTTGCAGGAAGAATCCTACAAGCGGCCGCTGCAGCCGCTTGCGCTGCCGCTGCCGCCTTTTCCTCCCTCTTCCTTCTAAGTTGTCTTCAGTCTTCACTCCTCCCTCCCTCAGCGTATGCAAATTAACCGCCATCTTTGTTGGATAATTTGCATACTCGCCCTGATTGGCTGGTGGGCGTAGCAAAGGTGCGGTCAATTTGCATATTACTATTTTATTAGGTAGGATAAAAGATGTATTTTTATTGGTTTTAGAGAGGAAGGGAAAGTGAGAGAGATAGAATCATCAATAATGAGAATCATCGATCGGCTACCTCCTGCACATCCCCTACTGGGGATCAAGCCTGCAACCTGGGCATGTGCCCTCACTTGGATATGAACTGTGACCTCCTGGTTCATAGGTCAATGCTCAACCACTGAGCACACCAGCTGGGCAGATTAGGTGTTGTCTTTATCCCCGTTTTACAGGTGAGAAAACCGAGACTTAGAAAACTTCAACCAGGTTTCAGAGCTCTGAAGTGCAGGAATGGGGATTTGAACCCAGTTAGTGACCCATCTCTATAAGCCATGGTGCTAGCACTTCTTGATGCCACCTCTTCCTGTAGCCTTTGCCGTGTGTCTCCTATCCCCGAGAATGATGCTGACTTGTTCCTATCATAGCTGACTGTTGTACACTGTTCAGAAATGGGAACAGTGGAAAAATTAGCAAGAGAATGAAATGGTTATAGGAATAAATTATATCTCTGACCTTAAGCAAACATAAAGTTATTTATTCAGTTAGTATGCTATTACCCACCCCCCAGCAAAACTGACAAGAAAAAACATCAACATAGCTTTCTGAGTTTTGATTTTTAAAAATACTTTTAAAGCTAGTAGCTCTTAAAGGTGTCCCAGTTATCATATAACTCAGCACCATCCATTATTACAGATAATTTATTGTAAGGCATAGTTGACATTGATCTAACGGAGATTCAGACTGTAAACCTGAGGAAGGCAGGGAAGGCGGAAACACCGTGAGCTTTAATTGGGAACTGGAGTTGGGGCATTTTAAGATCTGTTAAAGTAGTTGTGTATGTCTATCTACCTATGTTTTGTATTTTCTCTCTCTTTTTTTTTTTTATAATGAGTGTGGGTTATTTTAAATTAATAGACTATTTTTTTAGAGCAGTTTTAAGTTCATAGAAAATTAAGCAGATAGTATAGCTCCCTCCTTACCCCACCCCGTTTCTCCTGTTTTTAACATCTTGCATTAATGTGGCTGATACATTTGTTGTAATTGATGAGCCAATATTGACTCATTATTAGAGTTCATACCTTTACATTAGGGTTTTATAGTTCTTTGGGTTTTAACAAATGCATAAAGTATGTATTCACCATGCACTATCATATAAAATAGCCTCAATTCCCTAAAAATCCCCTCTGCTTTACTCCTCCCTGAGCCCCTAGCATCCAGCAGTCTTTTGACGGCCTCTAGCTAGAGCTTTGCCTTTCCCAGAACGTCAGGCAGGCGCATACCGTTTGTAGCCTTTTCAGATTGGCTTTTTTCAGTTAGCAGCGTGGTTTACGGTTCTTCTGGTTTTCATAGCTCCATAGCTCATTTTTTAAAATTGCTGAATAATGAATGCTCCATTGTCTGGATGTGCCACAGTCGATTTATCCATTTATTGCCTGAGGACATTTTAGTGGCTTCCATTTTTGTGTGTGTGTGTGATATATATATATGAAATACATATTTAACTTGATCCAGTATCTCCTGGCACCAGCACACTTGGGAAAGCATCATTTGAAATGGCTTTCTAGTTTGGTTGCCAAACAGATAATTAATTGAATTCCAAGACCCCAGGAAAATTTTGACCAGGAAGCACCCCTTCTGACTACCAGGCCTCCTCCCCAAATGAGATTGCTCTACAGCCCTGGGAAATACCTCTCCCCCACCCCCCACTACTTTCTCCCTTGTTCAGGGATTGTGGGGTCTGTTCTCCATTTTCTTTCAAGCTGTGGCCCTTTCTGAAGAACAGAAACATCTGGGCCTACTGCTTAGATCTCACTCAGGTGGGGACCAGTCCCCCAGTGGCTTGAGGATGGTATCTCTCCCAGGGATAGTGAGGGTCTTGGTGGTCTGCACCCAAGGCCCTGGGGCCTGCTCACCCTCCTCTCCCTGGCAGTCCCACCAGCAGTACCCCCCGTCACACAGCACGTCCCTGCCCAAGAAGTCCTACTCTAAGATGGACAGCAAAGGCTACGGCATGTATGACGACTATGATAACGAGCAGTACGGGGAGTATGAGGGCGACGAGGAAGAGGATATGGGCAAGGAGGACTACGACGACTTCACCAAAGAGCTGAACCAGTACCGGCGTGCCAAGGAGGGCAGCAGTCGGGGCCGAGGTGAGACCCCAAGCTTCTGCTCCAGGGTGTCTGAGCAGACTTGGGGGTGGGGCTGGAGGGGCGGTGCAGAGTGGGACAGGCCTGGTTGTCTCCATGCTCACGGAGCCTCCGGTCCAGGAGAAGAGACAGGCAGTCATTTAGGGCTGAGATAAGTACGGAAGGAGAGGCTTGGGGGAGTTAGCCATGTGAGAAGAGGGCCAGTGCTGAGGCCCTGGTTGGGATGGAGCCAGGCTGGTATGAGACAGAGAGAGGGAAAATTCACTTCCTGGTCAGCAGTGAGTGGAAAGAAAAGGGACAGCTTCTCACATCTGGGCCAGGGTGGCTGGCAATTGGCTGCCTCAACCCTCAGTAGCCCCCTCCCCCATCCTCAGCTCATATCACCTGACAAGGTGTGACTGCAGCCTGTGGGCCTGCCACACCTCTGAACCTTGAACTCTGGCAGTTAGAAGGATGGTGGGGGAGGGCAGAGCACCAGAGGCCCAGCCTAGCCTCTTAGAACCATCTCCTGCCAGTGAGATTTTCCACCCTAAGGGGGCTTCCAGAACCTTCCAGCTCAGAGGTTCATATCCCCGCCTAAGGCCCAGCTTGTTGTTTGAGTGGCCGTCTATCCCTTCTTTTTTTCAGCAGTCTTTCACGGACACCTCCCTGGACAGGCCTTGCTCTTTGGAGAGAGTCTAGACTAGTGCTGTCCTGTAGAAGCAGAATGCAAGCCACCATGTGACTTAGTTTTCTAGTAGTCACCGTTAAAAAGCAAACAGATGAAATGAATTTTAACAATATATTTTCCTTACCTTATACATTCAAAACCTTATTTCAACACGTTTGCAAACTAGGCAGATGTGATATTTTACATTCCCCCCTTTTCTCCCCCACTGAGTCTTTGCCATCCAGATGTACTTTACACTCACAGCATCTCTTTGGTTTGGTCAGCCACGTTTCCGGTGCTCAGAAGCCACGTGTGGCGGGTGGCTACCTTATCGTACAGTGCAGCTTTCAGTGAGTGCTGTAGCAGCCATGTGCCCACAATGCTGAGGCACCCCATCGAGGGGACCAGGGGAACCTTTAGTCTGCCTGGGGGAGCTGGGAAGGCTTCTTGGAGGAGGAGAGGAGGATGAAATGATTGACCTCAGGGGCAAACAATGGGTTAACATCTCTCTTGTTGGTGGGGTCTACTCCCGCTCAGGCGTTCACTTTCTGAATCACCGTGCAGGCAGTCGAGGCCGTGGCAGGGGCTATCGGGGCCGAGGAAGCCGCGGAGGGTCTCGGGGCCGAGGCATGGGCCGGGGCGGCCGAGGCAGGGGCAGAGGCTCCATGGGAGACCACCCAGAAGACGAAGATGACTTTTATGAAGATGAGATGGATGTAAGGTTTTCTACTGCCTGGGAATGGGGGAATGGCTGGTGGGCTGCATGTACTGTTGGGGGTGGCCTGTAAGACTAAGGAGGAAAGCAAGCATCAGATGGCAGGCAGGTTTATGTGTTTTAAATGTTCATGTATGATTTTGAAATTGAAAAAACTTGCATATGATTCAAACTGAACAGATACCAAAGGGTGAGCTGTGAAAATTACATCTTCTTCCCACTGATTTCCCAGCGACTTAGTTCCCGTCCCTGGAGAAAGGTTCCAGAGCGGCTCTGGAGACGTTTTAGGCCTTTGCAGTCGGGGGCTTATTGACTCACTGCGCTGCGTGCTTGCGCGCGGGCACGCTCCTCTCTCGCAGAGAACTGCCACACTCACTGCCGGGTCCCTGCCGAGACCTTTCTGTGCGTTCTTTGTTACAGCTGCACAGCTGTCCATTGTGTACAGAGGTGCCCTAATGGATTTGCCCAGGGGGTGGGAGTTTTAAGACTGACGACTGCACAGAAAGGATTAAGACCACCCATGCTCAGGCTGGGTCATGTGAGGAGGGGCACAGGCCCGAGGCCCAGATTTCTCACCTGCTCTTCTGAGTCTGAAGTTGTCCTTGAAACCAAGAGGCAAAGGGAGCAAAATGTCTAGTTAGGGACAGTGTCATTGTTCCCCATGTGACCCCTCTCTGCTCTCTGAAATTCCAGTATGGAGAAAGTGAGGAACCAATGGGAGACGAGGATTATGACGACTATTCCAAGGAGCTAAACCAGTACCGCCGGTCCAAGGATAGCCGAGGACGAGGTGGGCAGGGGCTCCAGAAGTTGGTGGGGCTCCTGGCAGCTGTTAGAGTTGGGGTTCTGGGGACAGGCAGTGGCTGATGCCATTTCTCTCCTCCACAGGGTTAAATCGAGGCCGTGGCCGGGGTTCCCGAGGCCGAGGCAAAGGGATGGGCCGTGGCCGAGGCCGAGGTGGCAGCCGAGGAGGGATGAACAAGGGTGGAATGAATGATGATGATGACTTCTATGACGATGACATGGGCGTGAGTCAACTCTTCATTCTGATCTGATGTGTTTAGCCAAGGCCCCTCCTTGGATTTTTGTTCCCTTTAATGAGTTGTCCTCTAAGGCTGACCCTGGCCTCCTACTCCCAGTAGCCGTTCCCCATAGGGCCAGTAAGCACTAATCATCTCTCCTAGGGATGCACTGCTGGCGAGACCCTCTCTTTTGTGTTTTGTTGTGTTGTGGTTTTTTTTTTTTAATGTTAATCTCACCGGAGGATATTTTTTCCCCGTTGATTTTTAGAGAGGTGGGGGGAGAAACATCAATGTGAGAGAGACATATTGGTTGGTTGCCTCCCACACGCACCCCAACCAGGGCCTGGGGATTGAACCTGCAACCCTGGTACATGTCCTTGACTGGGAATCAAACTGGCGATCTTTCGGTGTGCTGGTCAATGCTCCAACCATTGAGCATCACTGGCCAGGGTAAGAGACCCTCTGTCTTTTAAAACCACGTCTTTGTAGCACCTGCAGTCACCCCTGACAAGTCTCTAAGACTTGGAAGGTTCTAGGTGACCCACTCAGTTATCCCTGGAGAGTTTTACAAGAAGGCACATGCCTCTGCCTCCAGGAGGTGGATGTGTTCCTGCACAGGTGTGTGTGCTCCAGTCTTATTGCCAACAGCTCCAAGTGCCAGAGCTTTGCTTATCCAAGCAGCATTCCATACTGTGGGCTCAGACTCCTGTGGCCTTGGTGTCAGATGGAACTGGCTGCTAGACAACAACTGTTACTCTTCTTCACTCAGGTGGTCTCCACCTGACCCGCCGGGGCCCTCGCCGCCCTCGCTTTTCATTCCCCGTTAGTTACCTTCACACTGTGTGTTCTGTGTTCCTAACAGGATGGCGGTGGAAGCTACCGGAGCCGTGATCATGACAAGCCCCACCAACAGTCTGACAAGAAAGGCAAAGTCATCTGCAAATACTTCGTGGAGGGGCGGTGCACATGGGTAAGGGATCAAAGGATCTGGGTGCCTGAGCAGGGCAGCAACCTCCCAGAGGACACGGGGCCCCTGGGCATGCTCTAGAGGCCACCTCACTGGGCAGGGCTCGTGCTGGTGGGAGTGGTTGACTACTGAGAGGTGCCTCTGGGGCCTGGAAGTCTCGGTTCTCTTCTCAGAGGGACTGAGTGGCCGGAGCAACAGGACATCTGGGTTTTTCTGGTATGGGGAGGATATTTTTGGTCAAAGTTTTCAACAAATTCGTACAGCCTCAAATGTTGTATTAAGATTGATGCTAATGCAGAGATGTACATATTCTGGTTAGTTACTGAACTTGAAGACATCCATAGAAAAGGAGGGGCAGGAATCAGGCCAACCTTGAACTTCGCAGCAGAATTGAATGCCACAGATGGACCAGTGGCCACAGAATTCTGAAGGAAACAGTGTAACCCAATGTTAGTTTAGTCAGCCAGCTTTTTTTTTTTTCTTTTAATTTTTTAAATATCTTTTTATTGCCCTGACCGGTTTGGCTCAGTGGACAGAGCATTGACCTGCGGACTGAAGGGTCCCAGCTTCGATTCCAGTCAAGGGCATGAACCTTGGTTGCGGGCACATCTCCAGTAGGAGGTGTACATGAGGCAGCTGATCGATGTTTCTCTCCCATCGATGTTTCTGACTCTCTATCCCTCTCCCTTCCTCTCTGTAAAAAAATCAATAAAATATATTTTAAAATATATATAATTGATTTCAGAGAGGAAGGGAGAGGGAGAGAGAGAGAGAAACATCAATGATGAGAGAGAATCATTGATTGGCTGCCTCCTGCACGCTCCCTACTGGGGATCAAGCCCACAATCCGAGCATTGCTGGAATGGAACCCAGGACCCTTCAGTCTGCAGGCCGACTATCTACTGAGTGAAACTGGCTAGGGCTGTCAGCCAGCTTTTTATTCACATTTAGCATCAGTGGACAGATATTGGGAAACATGCACCCAGGAAATACTGCACCTATGTATATGTCTTAGGAAAATGTGTACTTCTAATAAGTGTGCATGTGTGTGTAAAATATTCCTTATTACTGTAATAAGGAATATTTAGAAGCTCGTTAATACATATAAACAAAGAAAAATGAATAGCCATTCCTGAGAATAAGGCTTTTGAAAACATATACAACAGTTTCCATCTTTAGTTTAACTAGGTGTGTTGTTTTCTTTGGATTGTGTCATAGTGCAGATAATGAAAACACAACTCCACCAGCTGAAGCACATAGATGCTTATCCCTCAGAACAGTGTAGCGGTGGGAGACAGTACAAGGCTTGTGCAGTGTCAGTGGCACGCTGTGGGACCACGCTCCTTCCTAGGCTATATTTTGCCGTTCTTAAGCATGTGGCTTTTGTCTTCATGGTTGCACAGTGGCTGGTGTTCTCCAGGCAGCACATCTAAGGGCTAGAGGAAGAAAAGTAGGTGGTGGGATTTTTTAAAAAATTGAGGCAGTGTCCTCGTAGAGACTTTTGCCTACACCTGTCGCCAGACTTTAAGAGAAGCTGGGAAATGTAATTTTTAGCTGAGCACATTCTTCCTCAAACAAAATTGGGGTTCTGTTAGGAGAAAGAATGGGACTGGATACTGGTTGTCATTCAGTAAATAGTGAAAAATAGTAGATAAGAGAAAGAAGGGAAGGCAAGAGAGGCGTTAGAAGGAGGCAGTGAAAGGCAAGGAATAGAGGCGGGAGGAAGAGGCTGTGGGAGAGGTAGGCAGGGCCCCGGGGAGCACGCACATGGTCAGAAGTATGAAGTTGGTGGGAACCCTGCCTGCTCCCTGAGGGAAGGGGGCTTCATTCTGCCGTCGGTCCCTCTGCTTCAGCGGTGACAGAGCAGCGTTTTCTTGGAGGAGGAGTCAGCAAGGGCTTCCCGCACCACCGCCTGACCTTCCCATTGCTTCTCTTCCAGGGAGACCACTGTAACTTCAGCCATGACATCGAGCTACCAAAGAAGCGAGAACTGTGCAAGTTTTACATCACCGGGTTTTGTGCCAAAGCCGAGAACTGCCCCTACATGCATGATATCCTTTGGCGCCCACATCTGCTCTGATTCAGGGGCAGAACTCTCCTTGTTGGTAGTAGCAGCTGACCTCCACTGCGTTTCCTCTCACCCTGCCAGTGCAGTGTCGAGCTTTCAGTGCATCTGCATCTCATTTAACCCTCACATCTGTCCTTTGACGGGCCTGCTGTTCCCGTTCTGCAGATGAGTAAACTGAGGCACACATTAATATGTTCTCTCTACATACACTCTTGGGACTGGCCTATGCCATTCATTGCCTATTATCTTTCTGAGACTTTCTAACTGGCTATGTAACCTTGGGCACATCATTGAACTTCCCTATTTCTGTTGAGTGAGGATTTGAGGACACAGCCCCAAGGCCAGCGTCGGGGGGCGGGAAGCACTCTGGAGCAAGAGTCTTGAGAACTGGGGTCTCATCTTGAGTCTGCCGCCAACCCACTGTGCAACCCTGAGAAAGTCACTTCACCTCTCTGGGCTCCAGTTTCCTCATCTCCAAAACACGGGGTTGGATTCTGCCCTGGGGAATGTGTGCATGTGTGTGTTCCATGAGATGAAGCATTTGCCTTAATTTGCCATGAACGTGATTTTCCGTGTAAGTTATACCACACGACTGGAAACTGTATCAATGGTGACGACTGCATGTTTTCCCACGACCCTCTGACGGAGGAGACAAGAGAGCTCTTGGATAAGGTAACGTCTGGGGGGTCGGCCACCACGCTGACAGGAACCAGGACCTGTGCCTTCCATTGACTTGGCTCTACAGCCCGCCCGCTGGTCTCTGTGCAGGACCATAATTTCCAGTTGCATTGATCTGGAGCTGGGCCATTTCAAGGAAGACATGGGGACTGTGTTCTTGCCTATAGAGAGAGGGGAGGAGGTCACGCATGCATCTTCTCTCGAGCCAGGGCAGTTTTCACTGGGGTGGCTGCGTGAAAGGAGTGTTGCCTGGGGTGTCTCCAAACATATCTTGTGATTTCTTAGTTGTCCTTTAGAGAGAGTCCATGGTACACAAAGGAGAGGAGACTTGGGATGGCTTATATTTTTATGGAAATGTCAAATGTTTATTTACAATTTTTAAAGATTCTATTAAGCAGTAAAAACAAAAAAAAACACACAGGGAAATTAGAGGTTTGTGCTTGTTGGAGAGTTCTTCCCTCGGTTGAGGGGTCAGGGCTTTTTGAGTTGTCAGGTGACATTTGAAACTCATGCTAGTATCTTCTTGTCCCTGAGGAGTCATTAGGACTTGGGGAGTCCCTAGGTCCTGTCCTTGGTTTCCTAATCCATCCGAGGGATGAGCAAGAGAATGTAGCCTTTTAAATGAAGGCTTTCCTGCCTTCTAGTTCTCAGATGGTTTGAGGAGTTGGCTATTTGTTTAAGAATGGAAAGGATCGTGTTTATCAGCCATCCTTGGATGACTGCCCAGTTTAAATGGCTGCTGGCACTGCCTGAGGAGTTGAGGGGAAGCCATGCACAGGCAAAGCAAGAGAACACCGCTCCTCATTGGCAGAGGGGTGGGGAAAATTGGAGAAAGGTCTTATTTGGCCAGGCCCTTTGTGGAGCCTAATAACCTGGGACTAGGGTTTTGTCATCTAGATATCTAGAGTCTATGAGTTTTTCACAGGGTAAGTAGTGGGAAGTCATGGTGACTTCATTCCTCATTTGAAGAATGGAACAATATCTGACTGAGGACTGCCCCCTGCTGGAGGTTCAGAGTTTGTGTTGTAGACCAGTGCTGTCCAATAGGAAACACGTCAGAGCCACATGTTTAACTTTTCCTTTTTTATTATCTACCTACTAGTTCTGCAACAGTTTTAATATGAAGGTTTTACTGATAATTGCACAATTTATATGATGTGAGCAGAAAAATACCAAGAATGGCTATAAATTGGCCAGTCTTGTAAATCACAGGCTACACATTTTTGTTGTTAATCCTTACCCAAGGATATTTTTTCCATTGATTTTTAGAGAGAATAGAAGGGAGGGAGGGCCGAAACCGGTTTGGCTCGGTGGATAGAGCGTCGGTCTGCGGACTGAAGGGTCCCAGGTTCGATTCCGGTCAAGGGCATGTACTTTGGTTGCGGGCATATCCCCGGTGGGGGGGGTGCAGGAGGCAGCTGGTCGATGTATATCTCTCATCGATGTTTCTAGCTCTCTATCCCTCTCCCTTTCTCTCTGTGAAAAATCAATAAAATATATTTAAAAAAAAAAAAAAAAGAAGAAGAAGGGAGGGAGGGACAGCAGGGGAGATGGGCAAAGAAACGTTAATGTGAGAGAGACATGACCCCCACACATGCCCCAATCAGGGCCAGGATCGAACTCTACAACCCAGGTACGTGTCCCTGACCTAGAATTGAACCCTCAGCCCTTTGGTGCGAGGGCTGACGCTCTAACCAGAGAGCCACACCCACCAGGGTCAGACTACACATACTTAATTTTAAATTTTCTAGTAGCCATATTAAAAAAGCAAAAAGAAACACATGAATTTAATTTTTACAACATATCTTAGCTCAGTGTATCCATGTTCAAACTAATCATTTTGGCAAGTAATAAGTGATGGGAAAAAGTAAGATTTTGGGGAGACTACTATGTCTTCAGAATCTGATACTTATGGCCACGTTTCAAGTACTCAGTAGTAACACAAGGCCAGTGACCACCATATTGGACAACAAAGCTCTAGACGCCCTAGTAAAAAACCCAAGAAAATAAGGTGTCCCATTTGAGCTCCTGCCCACAAATATTTTGAAAACATTGAAGTCATCCCCTATATAAGGTTAAGTCTCAGTGGGTTAAAAATGAGTGTAGAACCTAGAAAAACCATTCTAGAATCGAATTTGTGTGGTCAGGAAGTAAAACTTGCAATATGCCTTGGGATGGGCCTAGACTGACCCTGCCGAAGGCATGGGGTTAGCCATTTCCTTCCTGCCCAGACGGAGTTGCAGCTGGTCCACCAGGGCTGGGCCTGGGGTCCAAGCTGTGCTGCCTCTCATGACCGGGACTTAGCCACCTTATCCTGAAATGTTTGTGCTATTGTCCCGCTTTATTTTACTGCTTCTCAGGGACACTTGTGTCTGTCCAGACCCTGCTTTCCAGCTGTCCACTCTAGGTTTGGAAGCATGCCTGCCTTTGGGGTTCGCAATAACTTTTATGTGGGAACAGTTGGCAAGAATAACACAAAGAATTCCCTCTGCCAGATTCATCTGTTAAACAGTATTTTTTGCCCCATTTGCTTTATCACTTGTTCTCATTTTAGTTTATATCCATGAGTTTTGACAAAGATATAGTCACCCAGAAACTTAGATGGAAGAAATTCAGTCCATCACCCAAAACTCCTCTGCTGCCTCTTTGTAGTCAACGCCTCCCCAGTCTCCAGCCCCTGGCAACCACTGGTCTGTTTTCCATCCCTATAGTTTGACTTTGCAAGAATGTCATGTAAGTAGATTTACACTATGTAGCTTTTAAATATGTGTGCATACAGCCTTTTGACTCTAGCTTCTGGGCATAATCTACGTGAGGTTCATCCGTGGCATCGAGAATATAGTGGTGTAGTTCATTATGGATTGTTGCTGAGTGCTACTCCATTGTATGGATGATTTCAGTTTTTTATTCCGCCATCAACTGAAGTACATTTGGGTTGTTTCCAGTTTGGGGCAAACCTTTTTAACCAACAGACGTGAGTTTACTTCTTGGGCCTGACAGACCGTGGCCCACGTGCCTTTGTGTGTGTGTCAGTCCTTTTCTGCTGAGGATGCTTTTGATTTGTAGAAGCCCCTGGGATCGCTCTGAATCAGTCCTGGTAGGGGAGGAGTGGGGTCCAGCAAGGCCCTGGTGGTTTCATCCGTTGAAAGGGTTCCAGGAGCCCTTGTCCTTACTGACAGAGGCCCCACCACAGCCAGAGGTTGAGAAAACAAAACAAAACATTGATCAGTTGCCTCCCATATATCCCCTGACTGGAGATCAAACCTGCAACCTAGGTATGTGTCCTGACTGGGAATCGAACCCGAAACCTTTTGGGATATGGGACGATATTCCAAACAACTGAGCCACAAGGGCAGGGCAGCTCCAGCTTTTGAGGCAGCACTCGAGACCCAGGGTGGGGTCCAGTGAATGGGTACGGCAGAGGGCTGGTCTGTGTCCCGAGAGGAGTCCTTATCAAGATCTTGTGGGGCCTGAACTAGAAGGGGTGCGAGAGGCTAAGTCCTGGCATGGGAGGAGGGTTCCCCAGTGGCCAATAGGCTGCATGCGAGGCACGATTCCTACCCTGCAGGATGGGAGACGGAAGCCCCACCTGCAGGGCGGGCTGAGAAGCTGAAATGCTGCGTGCAGGCAGGCCCACAGGGTGAGCGCTTAGGAGCGGTGCTGCCGTGCAGAGGTTGTCTTGTGGTGAGAGCTTCAGTCTGTCCTGTTAACCATGAGTTTATTGAGTGCCCACATGTGCTGAGCACTGTGCTCAGTGCTGGCAATGGCAGGGAACGATCACCACAGCCTCCGTCCCAGGGCAGGCGGTCGGTCGGAGAAGGGGACGTCGGCCAGTGTTCATTGTGCTGAGTGGTACCTACCGAGAAAGGCAGCGTGTTCACCACGGGCACACATAATCTGGGGAGGCGGAGGCTGGTGTCAGGAGGGGACCAGAAGGAAGGTCGGGCATTAGATGGCGTGACCAGGAGGGAATGAATGGGGCATTCTGGGTGGGACCTTGAGAGGCAGAGGGAGTATGGCACCTTCATGATGGAGGTGTGGTCAAGTTTGTTCCTGTTTAAGTGAGGGGCAACCTTGTTCAATTTTGTCTTTAACCTGAGGACATAGAGTTGCCATTGAAAGGATCTGGCGGTACAGGGGCACGGCCATCTTTCTGACTGAATGCTGTTGTGCTCATGTGCAGAGAATGTGGGGAGACTAGACAGGAGGCTGGACAGAGTGCTGGTCAGAGCCAGTGAGGCCCCAGGGTGAGATGAGCAGGTGAGCCAGGCAGCAGCTCCAGGACTTGGAGTGAGGATAAGAAAAGGTGGGAGGCCCTGACCGGTTTGGCTCAGTGGATAGGCCTGCGGACTGAAGGGTCCTGGGTTCGATTCCGGTCAAGGGCATGCACCTTGGTTGTGGGCACATCCCCAGTAGGGGGTGTGCAGGAGGCAGCTGGTCGATGTTTCTCTCTCATTGATGTTTCTAACTTTCTATCCCTCTCCCTTCCTCTCTGTAAAAAGTCAATAAAATTAAAAAAATTAAAAAGAAAAAGAAAAGGTGGGAGTCAGGGGTAGTACCCCAGATCCTTGCTGGGCTGGGGAGGCGGAGCTTGTGCATGAGGTACCACCAGGTGGAGATGGTACCTGTGGCTCAGACTGGAGAGTGGCGGTAACCACAGGGCCCCTGCGCCAGAGCAGGCAGGCGGTGTGCAGGCAGGCAAGACCCACCAGAGAGCAACACCAAACAGCAAAGTTGGCCACTCAAAGCCTTAACTCTATTACACTTGCGCACTGCCCCCCCCACGGCTCCCAGGATGTGTTTACTTGATCATCCACCAAATGTGTGCCAGTGCCTCGTTGCTGCAGGCACTGCCCTGGGCACTGGGGAGACAGTGATGAGGGGGCAGGATCGGGCATCGGAATCAATGTGCAAGGAGCCCAGAGGCCCTCCAGCAGGCTGACACTCAGGAGCCTGGGGGAGGTGACCCTGTGCCAGCCCTCGGTGAGAGGCAGGCAGGGGACACCACACGAGCAATGGTTACACACTCGGTAGAGGAACTGAAAGGGGCCAACTCGTTGGGAGGAGGAAGGGAAGTGAGCAGAACGTAGGGGCAGTGAAGCGGACAGCCCCCAGCCCCCCCGGTCCTGGGCGCTCCCCAGCATGGCTAGTGGTGGGCAGTGTTTCCCACACTGCCGCGGGCACGTGTTAAAACGTGGCTCTGATTCAGAAGGTCCCTGTGCTGCTGGTCCACACACAGGCCACACCTTGAGTAGCAGGACTTGAAGGGACAAACGTTTCCGCTGATCAGTTTTCCATCCCCCTTGAAGCCAAGGGCCCAGATCCCGTTGTTGATCGTAAGGGGAGAGAGAAGCCAAGACCTGCCTGACCCCTGCCAAGAGGTCCTACATCCCCGCCGTCCCTGGGTGGAGGCACATTGGGGCTCAGTATCCAGGGTTTATTGGGGGCAGGTAATGTATGTAGCCTCTGCTGGCATGTGCCCAAATTCCAGACTCCCAGAAGGAAGGGGGTGTCCAGCAGGAAGCACACTAGGGGTTAGGCGCAGGAGCCCTCTTCTCCGTCAGGTTCGCTTACACCAGCCGAAGGCCAGCACTGCAAGGCCTTCCGAGGAGAGAGTCAGGCCTGCTGTCCTTCTCTGCACAGGACCCTGACTGGTGAGACATTCTCTTACATCCAGGCTTTGAAATAGTGTGTCTACTTCATACAGGCCCTCTGCGGGCCCTGGGTCCCTCGGCGTAGCACAGTCCTGCCTTCATGGACCTGACAGTCTGTAGAGCCAGGAATACACAGGATCCAGTAAAACGTGATCTTGCAGAGCTTGGGCAGAGCTCAGAAGGGGGCTAATGATGTTCCATAGTGAATGCAGGGACCTGGACAGTCACCCTGTTGACCTTTAATAAGACCATCCATGGGGGCATGGGGCCACCTGGGAATAGAGGAAAGCAAATGCCTGGGGAGGAGCCTGGTCCAGGCCAGCCTGCTGGGCAGAGCTTGGCTGTCAGCAGACTGCCATGGGGCTGGGCGCTAGGGTTGAGTCGGGGGCACCATGGAAGGAAATGAAGCTACCTCCCCAGCACTCAGTCTTGCCACCAGGCCCCATGGGAGTTTGATGGCAAATGCAGTGAGAGGCTTTTAAAATCCAAATAGGATGCTGGCCTATCAGCCAGCCGTAATACATGACTCATGCTGCACATGGAACTGAAAACGTCATGCTGAGGGGAAGAAGCCAGTCACAAAAGACCCCGAATTATAGGATTCCGTTTCTGTAAAATGTCCAGAATCAGGAAATCTCTAGAGACAGAAAGCAGATTAGTGGCTGCCATGGGCTAGAGCAGTGGTCGGCAGACTGCGGCTCGCGAGCCACATGCGGCTCTTTGGCCCCTTGAGTGTGGCTCTTCCACAAAATACCACGGCCTAGGCGAGTCTATTTTGAAGAAGTGGCGTTAGAAGAAGTTTAAGTTTAAAAAATTTGGGTCTCAAAAGAAATTTCAATCGTTGTACTGTTGATATTTGGCTCTGTGGACTGATGGGTTTGCCGACCACTGGGCTAGGGGGAGGGGAAATGGGAAGTGATTGCTTATGGGTAAGGGGCTTCTTTTGGATGATGGAAAGTTCTAGAACTAGACAGGTGATGGATGGATAACTTCATGAAGGTACTTAATGCCACTGAAATGTACGCTTTAAAATGGTGAAATCGTACGTTTTATGGTACTGTATTTTGCTGCACGACAGGAGTGGCTCTCCTGCCCACTGGTCAGAGGGGACCCGCAGGGGTGAGGGGGGTGGTTTATGTGCCAAAGAGGCTTCGTGGTCATTGGCCTTATGCTGTAAGGCTCCCTCAGGGTCCCTGTGATTCAGTTTTTCCTCAGCAAATCTAGTTCTCAACCCTGGAGGGGTCCCTGCCACCCGACTCCTGTCCTGTCCTGACTACACGCCCTTTTATCCTTCCACCCGCAGATGCTGGCTGACGACGCGGAAGCAGGCGCTGAGGACGAGAAGGAAGTTGAGGAACTGAAGAAGCAGGGCATCAACCCCCTGCCCAAACCACCCCCCGGGGTGGGCCTCCTGCCCACCCCGCCTCGGCCCCCTGGCCCCCCTGCCCCGACCTCTCCAAATGGCAGGCCTATGCAGGGCGGACCCCCTCCTCCACCCCCACCCCCTCCTCCGCCCCCTGGACCCCCGCAGATGCCCATGCCAGTGCACGAGCCACTGTCCCCCCAGCAGCTGCAGCAGCAGCAGGACATGTACAACAAGAAGATCCCCTCCTTGTTTGAGATCGTGGTACGGCCCACGGGACAGTTGGCTGAGAAGCTGGGGGTGAGGTGAGTGCCGGGACCTGTCACTGGGAGCCTGGTCAGGGCAGCTTGCTGCCTCCAAAAACAATTGGAGGCCTGGTCTAGAGCAGCGGTCGCCAACCTTTCTGACCTCCTGGACCACCAGTGGTCCGCCAACCGGTGGTCCGCGACCGCTGGTCTAGAGCCATTCACTGCTCACCATGTGGAGGCCTCCACATCTCCTCAGGGGTGTGACCCCCACCACCCCTGCTCTGCAGCCCCTCTCATAGGCACCATTTCCTCCTTCTCCTAGGTTCCCTGGACCTGGAGGACCCCCCGGGCCAATGGGCCCTGGGCCCAATATGGGACCCCCAGGGCCGATGGGGGGCCCAATGCATCCGGACATGCACCCTGACATGCACCCGGACATGCACCCTGACATGCACCCGGACATGCACCCAGACATGCCGATGGGCCCTGGCATGAACCCTGGCCCGCCCATGGGACCTGGTGGCCCCCCAATGATGCCTTATGGCCCTGGAGACTCCCCACATTCTGGAATGATGCCCCCCATCCCACCAGCCCAGAACTTCTATGAAAACTTTTACCAGCAGCAGGAAGGCATGGAGATGGAGCCGGGACTCATGGGGGACGCAGGTAGGCAGGGCGTGTGGGCCCGGTGGGGTTGCTGGGTTTACACAGTGGAACACAGGAAGATTCGATCTCTCTCCTCCCAGCCTTTGGAAGCATGAATCCAACTCCATCTCTGTCCCATGAGTGGTTGTTTTTCGTGACAGAGTCACTATCGTGTCGAGGCTGAAAGGAAAGTTAGGGTTATTATCACTATAACTTCGTCCTGCAGACATTTGGCTTGGTGTTCCTGGAATCAGGAGACGGGCACATCGAGGCAGGTGTGGAAGGGGGTTGGGCTGAGAGGCCGGAGGGGCCTCCCCAGAGCAGCCTCCTTCCAGGTGGTTCTTGGCTTGGGACTGCCTGTGCTCTGCTTGCTCTGTCCCCACGTCTGACCATCCTCCCCGCTCCTCTCCTTCCTTCCTGTTAAAATAACAACGTATATCGGCAGCGACAGCCACGTGGCCAGAGGAGGTAGTGTGAGGCCCTCAGCAGGAATGGGTGTGCTCACCGGCCTGTGCAGCGGCTCCAGTCCCGGGGTCAGAGCCAGCGAGACGGCCACGGTCCTGGCCTTAGCTTCACTGGAGTGGAGGGAAACAGGCAGGAAACGTATGCATAAGCACAAAAGCTCGTTTCAGCATTGATCATGGCTAGAAGTAACGGTGCTGTGGGAGAGTGGTGTCGGAGGTGGGCCAGGAGGGTCTGGACACGGTGAGGTCAGTGGGCAGAGGCCTCTCTGAGGAGTGACGGGGAGTGAGCTGGGACGGGAAGGGGAGGCGGCAGCTACGGGGCGCACAGCCCACGCGGGAGGCGCAGCCAGGGCAGAGGCCCCAGCCAGTCCGCTTGCTTGAGAAAGGCAAAAGAGCATGTGCTTTGGAAAGGAGGACAAGGGAGAGCAGTCCCAGCAGTAGGGACTCTGTCGCCCTGGCGAGGTGACCTCATTGGAAGAGTGACCGGTACAAGCAGAGGAGTGAGAGGGCAGCGGGTGGTAGGGCGGGCGTGGAACCCTCCTGGGCAGAGGCGAGCCGGGAGGTAGCAGGGAGCAGCAGGGCTTGGCCTCTCAGTTTGGAGATGATGCCGTGGGCCAGCGTGACCCCTCATATATGTGTTACAAGGCGGACAGGAGCGGATGGGGCGCTGGCCATGGGGCAGCCTCCGTGGGTGCTGACGCCGCCCTGACTGGGAAGCCCTGCTGGAGAGCTGGGGGGGGGGGGGGGGCAGCACTTCTGCTTTGTCCACGTGAAGGATGAGATGCCCATTTGACGGACACGTTGAGGCGGATCAGAGACAGGCAGGCTGGAGGTCGATGTGAGCGTCATTGGTGTCTAGATGGTGTTCGAAGCGGTGAGAGCAGGTGTTTGGGGTAGGAGCAGGGGCTTTAGAAAGATGTGACAAGTTCTCAAGTGAGAAAAACAGGTTGCTTGAGGGGTGATGCTCCCACAGCCCTCCCACCTGTAAACATGCCTATGGACTGTGCAGGGCCAGAGGTCTGGGGTGGAAGGAAAGCACGTGCTGTCTGGCAAGCTGTTAGCCGCACAGAGAGGAACTGGCGTGAATCCCCACGTCAGGAAGTCTTACAGAGCGTGCTGCTCAGTGGCTGCTCGGCGCAGCGGGTCCTCCAGTAACATTGCGTTCCACATCCTTCCGTTAGCGCGTTGATGAGGTGCCCTAGACCTTAGCTCTCGTTTGTATCGATTAGCCTCTGGTAAAATTGGTTTTGTTGTATTTCGCTTAAAGTCATAGAACCTATCGATAACATTAAGTGAGTCCTTACTGGATTCACAAGTGCACAACCATCTTTTTTTTTTTTTTTTTTTTTAAATATATTTTATTGATTTTTCACAGAGAGGAAGAGAGAGGGATAGAGAGTTAGAAACATCGATGAGAGAGAAACATTGACCAGCTGCCTCCTGCACACCCCCCACTGGGGATGTGCCCGCAACCAAGGTACACGCCCTTGACCGGAATCGAACCCGGGACCTTTCAGTCCGCAGGCCGACGCTCTATCCACTGAGCCAAACCGGTTTCGGCGACACAACCATCTTTTAAAAAATATTTTTTTTATTGATTTCAGAGAGGAAGGAGGAGGTAGAGAGAGAGAGAGAAACATCAGTGATGAGAGACAATCATTGCTCGGCTGCCTCCTGCACGCCCCCTTCTGGGGATCAAGCCCGAACCCCAGGCCTGGGCCCCGACCGGGACTGAGCTGTGACCTCCTGGCTCATTGTGACTCGGGGCCACGCCGGCCAGGCAGTGAGACCCTCGTAATGAAAAGTCCCGGGGGGTCCGCTCCCCGAGTGTCCCGGTGTCCCCGTGCCGAACCAGGCTGTGGCACCGATCGGGCTTGCCCATCAAGTTCACATGTGACCAGAACAAGGTGACCTTTCACTTTCTGCACATACATGGAATTATTTTGTATATAAAATTAAGTTACAGTTTCACTGGCTTTTACTGGCCCCACTTCAGTTGCTCACTAGCCCCATGAGGACAGTGGTGGGTGTACGGCACACTCCTCATTGCAAAACATCCTGTGGGCAGTGCTCACTGGACATTCTCCATCTCAGAGAGTCACACACACACACACACACACACACACAGTCTTCAGGTATATCGTCCCCCAGCCCACCATGCTGCGTCCCCTCCTTAAATGCAACAGCAGCTCATCAACATTCATGGGGTGTAGGAAGCGGGAAGGGGAAGCAGCAGGAGCGTCTGGGTTGACGTGGCCTTAGCATCATACTGTTTTTTATATACATACATATTTTTTATTGTTGAGAGTATTCTAGATGTCCCCCACTTCCCCCCCACCTTTGTCCCCCTCCACCCAGCCCCTGTCCCACCCCAAGGCCTTCACCCCACTATTGCCTGTGTCCATGGGTTATGCATATAGTGTATATGTTCTTTGGTTAATCTCTTCTGTAACCCCTTTCCCCCTTCCTTCTGAGATCTGTCAGTCTGTCCCATGCTTCCTGTCTCTGGACCTGTTTTGTTTGTCAGTTTATTTTGTTCATTAGATTCCACATATAAGTGAGGTCATGTGACATTTGTCTTTCTCTGACAGGCTTACTCCACTCAGCATCATTTTGGTGTATTTCCCTTCTTTTCTTTTCGAGCCTCATTCCCAGTTGTTAAGCTCATGTTTTGACCTCACAATGTGATAGTGTTCTTCTTTATTGATTATTACAAACAAACCCTAAAATAAAGAAAACCGGTCAGAGCGCGTGGAGTGAAAAGTGAAGAGACCTCTTAGCCCCTGCCTCTGGAATCTCATTTTCAAGAGACTGCTTCCTGTCTTTCTAGAGCCTTTTCTTTGCATTTTGCAAACATTCGTATGATGTTCCGTCCCGTAGTCACGTCATAAGCGTTTGCCATGTCACTAAACCTCACTGTGAACCCCATTGTCGCCCTGGCTGCATGCTAGGTTGGCTTCTCCGTTCCCCGCTGTTGGCTTTCTGTGGGGACCGTCCTGGGATGGTAGGCAGGGACGGGCTGCACATGCTCACCCATCACCATCGCCATCAGGGGAGGTACTCAGTTGAGGGCATGGGTGGGTTGGAGTTGACATCTCAAGGCCCTTCCCGACACGAACCCTCGGTTCTTCCCTGCCACAGAGGACTACGGGCACTACGAAGAGCTGCCGGGGGAGCCTGGGGAGCACCTCTTCCCCGAGCACCCTCTGGAGCCTGACAGCTTCCCTGAGGGAGGGCCCGCAGGCCGGCCGAAGCCGGGCGCCGGTGTCCCCGACTTCCTGCCCTCAGCCCAGAGGGCCCTGTACCTGAGGATCCAGCAGAAGCAGCAGGAGGAGGAAGAGAGAGCGAGGAGGCTGGCTGAGAGCAGCAAGCAGGACCGGGAGAATGAGGAAGGCATGTGTCCTCCCCAGGGGCAGGGCTTTCCCTAAGGGCGCAGGCCCCGGGCACCGTGCAGGGGAAAGATGGGGAACACCTAGATCGGGTTTTACACTGAAAGGGAGCCTCTGGCCAGGGAGGACCCATGCCTCAGGCTGGGAACTCAGGCTGGGGCTGCTCCATGTCCCTCAGGAAATAGGAAGTCAGGGCTGCCCTCTGTGTCTTGGGGTCGGGAGAGACCCTGATCCCATCAAGGAGGGAGGTGGTCTGGTCCCTAGAGGAGACAGTAGCTGACTCGATTTACCCCCTGCACCCTTACAGAGGAGGCTATGGAAAGATGCTCACACCCCCCCCTCCCTTTCCCCTTGTTCTCAGGAAGCCAGCAGATGAGAGCTGGTTGTTGACATAACCAGTAATGATCAGTCACACAGAGCTGCCAAGTTACATGGGGCTGTGCAGTGAGCTGGTGGCATCCCCAGGGTGAAATGGGGAGGACAAATTGTGTTTAGAACCTGAAGCCATAGGTTACAGGTGGCCATGACAGGAGCCCGGGAGCAAGTGGGGACCGTGGGATGAGGGGGCAATGCCCTCTGGTGGCTCCAGTTTTATCTGCTTAGGAGGTTGGACTTGGGCTAGTTTCCGTGTCTGCCCCGCGGGCCCCGCCTCTTAGCCTGTGGCTGCCCTTCCCAGGGATGTGGTAATCTTGGGGGCCTGGGGGCAAGCGTCTGTAAGCCCCAGGCATAGTGGGAGCTGAGTCAGTGGAGCCCGAGCCTGCCCAGGGGGTGACGAGGTGGCGGCACCATAGGCTTGGAGCCTGAGCTCAATCTGGGCTCTGCCCCCATCTCAGGGCACAGTTCATGCCTCCCTTTTCTCATCTGTCAAATGGGCCAAATAACACTACTTCCCGGGTGTTTGTGAGAATTAACAAGACAAAGCATTTAGCTCAGTGCTGGCACAGGAGGAAACATCCAGAAATGTCAGCCAGGGGCCTGCAAGGGTCAGCACTTCGCTGGCCTGAGCTCACTGGCTGTTTGTGGCAGGGGATGGGGGTTCTTAGGAGAGGAGAGGTGGGGTTCTTAGGAGAGGAGAGGTGAGGTTCTGAGAGGTAGGAGGCAGAGGTGTTCACCCAGCGGGCTGCCGGGGGTCCGAGAGGGCGGATGTGGCGGCCACTCACTCCCTCCCTGCTCCTCTGCTCTGTCTCAGGTGACACTGGAAACTGGTACTCAAGTGACGAGGACGAGGGTGGGAGCAGCGTCACCTCCATCCTTAAGACCCTGAGGCAGCAGACGTCCAACCGACCCCAGGTTTCTGTCGGGGAGCTGAGCAGCAGTGGGCTGGGGGATCCCCGCCTCCAGAAGGGACACCCCACAGGAGGCCGGCTGGCTGACCCCCGCCTCAGCCGGGACCCCAGGCTCACGCGCCACGCCGAGGCTTCCAGCGGGTCAGGCCCAGGCGACACGGGGCCCTCCGACCCTCGGCTGGCTCGCTCCCTGCCTGCCCCGAAGCCCGAAGGCGGCCTTCATTCCAGCCCCGCCGGCCCCGGCGGCTCCAAGGGGTCTGGGCCACCCCCTGCAGAAGAGGAGGAAGGGGAGCGGGCCCTGCGGGAGAAGGCCGTGAACATTCCCCTGGACCCCCTTCCCGGGCACCCGCTGCGGGACCCGCGGTCGCAGCTGCAGCAGTTCAGCCACATCAAGAAGGATGTGACCCTGAGCAAGCCGAGCTTCGCCCGCACCGTGCTGTGGAACCCCGAGGACCTGATCCCCCTGCCCATCCCCAAGCAGGATGTCGTGCCCCCCGTTCCCGCTGCCTTGCAGGCCATGCCTGCCCTGGACCCCAGGCTGCATCGGGCCTCCACTGTGGGCCCCTCCAACCCCCGACAGCGCTCGGGCACCTCCACGGACCCCGGCTCATCCGGCTCCAACCTGCCTGACTTCGAGCTCCTCTCTCGAATCCTCAAGACTGTCAGTGCCACTGGCCCCTCCGCTGCCCCCGGCCCCAGCGACAAGCCCAGCGACCCCCGGGTACGGAAGGCTCCCACTGACCCTCGGCTGCAGAACCAGCAGACTCTGCTGCCTCCTCCCGCGCTGCCAAGCCTGGCTCTGCTGAAGCACCCTCTCCAGCTGCCAGCCCCAGTGGGGAGTCCTCTCCCCCAGCCACCGCCCCCTATGACCCCCGAGTACTGGCGGCTGGTGGGCTGGGCCAGGGCAGTGGGAGCGGGCAAAGCAGCGTGCTGAGCGGCATCAGCCTCTACGACCCCAGGACTCCCAATGCAGGAGGTAAAGCTGCAGAGCCTGCTGCTGACGGGGCCGCCCAGCCCAAGGGCCCCGAGGGCAATGGCAAGAGCTCGGCTGCCAAGGCCAAGGAGCCCCCGTTCGTCCGAAAGTCTGCCCTGGAACAGCCCGAATCGGGGAAGTCCGGTGCGGACGGGGGCTCCACCACAGCCACGGACAGATACAACAGTTACAACCGGCCCCGGCCCAAGGCTGCTGCAACCCCCGCCACCTCCACGGGCACCCCACCACCAGAGGGCGCTCCACCCCAGCCAGGTGTGCACAACCTGCCAGTGCCCACCCTCTTTGGGACCGTGAAACAGGCGCCTAAGACGGGCTCCGGTAGCCCATTTGCTGGCAACAGCCCCGCCCGAGAGGGCGAGCAGGACGCGGGGTCCCTGAAAGATGTTTTTAAAGGCTTTGACCCCACTGCCTCCCCCTTTTGCCAGTAGTGTTAAGTCGGAGTGGAGCTGTCCCTACACCCCACCCTTCCTAGGGCAATATTTAAGTGCAGCATCCAGAGTTGGGAACTTGGGGGGGGGGGGGGGGTCTGGGTATTCTTTCTTTACTTTTTCCCTCTTTTTCTTTTGCTCTCTTGCTCTTTCTCGCTCTTGCCCCCCCCGCCTTTTTTTTTTTTTTTTTTTTTTTTTTTTTTTTTTTTTAGTAATACTTCCTTTTTAAACATATAAATTGTATATAACCATCTTCAGTTCTGGTCAGTGCTGCAGGGCTCCGGGCTCCCGCCAAGAAAACTTACTTGTGCACATGAACAGTTTGCAAGTCACCAGCTGGTGCTCTGCCTGGCCAGCCCAATTTTCAGGGACTCCTTGAAGACTGGGGGTCCAGTAGGTTTTCTGGACACAGCTTGGCCCCTCCTCCTCCCTCCTCCTCCCCCCTCCTTGCAGGACAAAGTAGGCGTTGAGAAGGCCCTGAGCACTGCTCACCGTGTTGCATGAGGAGGCGAGATGTAGCCAGGACTGAGGCAGGACCCGCTTAGGGGCCAGTGGGGGTGAAAATTATCCAGGAAAGGAAAAGAGCCTGGGAGCTGCCCTGGAAGAAACAACCCGTTCCCGCCTCATCGCCTCTGGATTCGCACCTGGTCCCTCGCCAGCCTCAGCCCAGAGTGCACCCTGAGCCCGCACCTCAGGCCTGGACAGAGGACGCCAGGGCGAGAGGCTGGAGGCAGGGCTGGCATGGGGCAGGTCCCCGAGCTGCTTCCGGGAGGCAGGCCGCAGATGGCGTTTTCCGTCAGTATTAGCTCCTCTCCTGCCCTGTCTCGGCCATGCCCTTCTCCCCTCATGCCAGGGGCTGTCCTGCTCCTCAGAAGCCAGAGCGCCCAGTGCTCGCCTGGCCTCTGGGGACAGCTCAAGGATCCGTGGCATGGCCGCCCACCAGGCCCCTGAGGAGGAGTCCTGGCTGGTTCTGGGCAGTGTTTCTGTCTCCGCTCCCTTCGCCCCTCTTTGCGCCATATCTGTGGGGCCTGTGGTCTCGTTGTGTTCGGGTTTCTTCTAAGCAACAGGTGCACAAGTTCAGAGGTGTGTCAGGGTGTGGGGTTGGGCACTCCCCTACAAAGGGCCTGGGGGCGGGCTGGAGAGCAGCCATGGCGGGGTGGGGGCTGCTGGGCCTCCTGGGAGCGGCACCAGGACCCCGGGGGCCTGCAGGCGAGGGTGTGGGACCGGAGACCTGTGTCCTGCTCCTGATCCAGCTGAGCCGGGAAGGGAGCAGACCGCTGCACCGGCTTCCATGGACCCAGCCTGGGGAAGTGGGCGAGGCCTGTGCCGCCAGGGGTCCCTCCCTCCTGTGTTCATCCTTGCCGGCGTCTGCCTCTCGCCTCATCCCCTCTCCCTTGCTAATAATGAGGAAACCTGGTGACCCAGCCAAGGGCTCCCCCTCCCTGCACCTTGGGGTGGGAGGTGAACAGGCTGCGATACCACACCCCTCTCCCCGGGAAGAAAATTGTTGAGTTTGGGGCCAGAAGCGAAGGCCAGAGAGGCAGCCCCACAGGTCAGTGCGCGGTGATCAGGTTGGTTTGGTTTGTCTTTTTGTTTTGTTTTTTAGTGAGATGTTCAGCCACCAGTGTTGGCCTTGAGCGAGGGCTGCAGCCGTGGTGTTTGTACAACAAATAAGAACACACAGTGTGGCTGTGGGTTTTCCTTCTCCGAGAATTTTCTTTTGTAAAAGCGAATTAAATAATTTTTTAAAATAAATTTGTGGATGAAATAGAAGCTGGAGCCCTCCTTGGATATTCAGCCTAAGAACCTCATGGGACTATGAATTTACCCAAAATTTTCATTTGCCATCAGGCCAAGCTTTTAAAAAAAAAATTGTTCTCTAACCAGGATTGTAACAAAAGTGTAAATACTATTTCAGAAAGTTGATGGTGCAAATATGTATATAACGTACTGTATTTTTACAATGATCGTCGCATGCCTCTATTCCACCCCCTTTTTGTACTCTGTATCTGTCTTCCAGAAACGTCACCTGCCCTTTCTCCTGTGGTCTCTTAATCCAATAATTGTATTACTGCCATTAAAGGATGCAGTTATTTTAAAAAGTCTGCGGTCTCGTGTCCCTCCTCCTGCCATGCTGTGCCCGGGACTAACCAGAAGGATGGGAGGCAGTCTCGGGGTGGGGGTGAACCTGCATCTGTTTTCCTGGTGCCTCCCCAGGGTGACATTCGTGATGACACCACCTGAGTGACTTCATCCCACAGTTCCCTTGCTTGGCTTTGGGCCAGTCAGTACACAGAGATACACGGTGACCCACACAGGCCCGGTCCCACCTGCACACCGCTCTGGGACAGCTGGGCTTGTAGGGATGAGAAGGAACTGGAGCCCTAACCGGTTTGGCTCAGTTGATAGAGTGTCGGCCTGCGGACTCAAGGGTCCCAGGTTCGATTCTGGTCAAGGGCATGTACCCTGGTTGCGGGCACATCCCCAGTAGGGGGTGTGCAAGAGGCAGCTGATCGATGTTTCTCTCTCATCGAAGTTTCTAACTCTATCCGTCTCCCTCTCTGTAAAAAAATCAATAAAATATATTAATAAATAAATAAATATATTATTTTTAAAAAAGAAAAAGAGAAGGAACTGGAGCCCTAACTATAGACAGAATGTGTGTCCCCTCAGAAGCAATATGCTGCAGCCTGGGCTCCAGGGTGATGGCATTAGGAGGTGATCAGATCAGGAGGATGGGGCCCTCGTGGATGGAATTGGTGCCCTTAGTAGAGACTCACAGAGCTGTCTCGGCCGTGTCCTTGGCCCCTCAGGAAGCGGCTCTCAGCAGCCCAAACCCACTCAGACCACCTTGTTAGCCCGGCCTTCGTATGATGTTTCTGTGAGGGCTGAGGGCGAGCGGGACTGAGCCCTATCTCCTCTGGGCTTCCTTTGGCTTCTGTGTCCCAAAGGTCCTCTCGGTTTTCCACGGCTGCTGTACAAATTAGACAAACTCAGTGGGTTAAAACAATTTGTTGCCAGTCTGGAGGTCACAAGTGTGATGTGGGCCTCACTGGGCTAACAAACTGTTCCTGGGGCTGCGGAGATTGTGTTTTCTTGCTTTGCCAGCTCCTCAGGCCTCCTTCCTTCCTAGGCCAGGGCCCTGTTCCTCCACCTCCGAGCTGACCCTCCCCCTCGGCACAGCTCTGACCACAGCCAGGCAAGACTCTCTGCTTGTCAAGGCCCATGTGGTCAGAGTGGTGATCTTCCCATCTGAAGAGCCTGAGTCACGTCTGTGAAGTCCCACTTGCCATGGGAATTACATGTTCATGGGCTCTGGGAACTGAGACATGGACACCTTTGAGGGGCCTTTTTTTAAAACTCTCACCCTAGGGTATTTTTTCCATTGATTTTTAGAGAGTGGAAGGGAGAGAGGGAAGAAGGCGGGGAGAGAGAGAAATATCGATGTGAGAGAGACACACACTGATTGGCTGCCTCCAGCATGTGCCCCAACTAGGATGGGATTGGATCTGCAACCCAGGTACGTGCCCTTGACCAGGAATCAAACCCTAGACCCTTCGGTGCACAGGCTGGAGCTCTAACCGCTGAGCAGCACTGGCCAAGGCCATTCTGCCCTTTATTTGGGATCCCCAAACATTTCTCCAGAAAGAGTTCTCATTGCCTTTACCCTGATTACTGTTCTAAACAGGTGAGCTCTAGGTTTATGTCAGAAATTCAGAGGGCCGTCTCGGAATTCCTTCTAACTCATCCATAAGGATGATTCCACCTGTACCTCACAACTCCGACTCAGCTGGCTTCCACAGCCAGGAGCCCACCATCTCAGGTAAGAATGCCCACGGGACAGCTCCAGGTGGGCAGAGCGGGCAGCGGGCTCCAGGTTCACCCGGCTTGGGCCGTCTTCCCACACTACTGGCCTTGGCACTGTGGCAGCAGCCCCGGATGGCACTGTGGCCCGAGCGCCTGCCGGCCTTCCCCTCCTGCGGCGAAGTGCAGAAGCAAGAACGGAACTCTCCTCCTGTATCTCGCTCTTTTTTTCCCCTTAAGATTTTTAAATTGATTTTTAGAGATAGAAGAAGAGAGGAAAGAGAAACATCGATGTGAGAGCTCCATCAGCATCAATTAGCTGAGGCACGCCCCCGACTGGGGATCCTGGCTTGTGCCCTGACCAGGAATCGGACTAGCAACCTTTCGGTGCATGGGACAGCGCCCAACCAATGGAGCCACAGCGGCCATGGCTCCTCCTGTCTGTCTGTCTGTCTCTCTCTCTCTTTATTGACTTCAGAGAGGAAAAGAGAGGGAGAGAGAGATAGAAATATCAATGATGAGAAAGAATCATTGATCAGCTGCCTCCTGCACGCCCCCTACTGGGAATCGAGACCGCAACCCAGGCATGTGACCCTTCAGTCCACAGGCTGACGCTCTATCCACTGCGCCAAACCAGCTCGGGCCTCCTGAATCTCTTTATGAGCAAGGAAACATGTGCCGCGCCAGCTCAGCCAAGGGTGACCCTGAGTGGGGGCGGCTGAAAGGCTGAGAAAAGACAGACAAGAGAATGAAAGCTGGGTCTCTGAGAGACAGCAACCACGCCCACAAGCCGTGTCTTTATTTTATAGCAGATGCCACGAGGCAAAGGAAGGGCGTGGTCAAGATGTTTACAGCATTCTCTCGGGTTTCAATCCTACTCAACTACATGCACCTGAACTCTATCAAGCCCACATTACTGAGGCACATGGGGCCACATGTTTGGACCATAGGTTCAAGCTGACAACTACAGCTGTTGGCTATCATTGTGCTGGGAGGGCCCTGCCCTCCAAGCTGGGACTTGCACGTGGCCATGAGAGGACTGTGCCCTCTCATCAGTCCAAGGCTTGAACCTGTCCAAACTCTGTAGCCGCGCCCCACAGAAACACTTCCCAGACTGCCCGACATCTTTTCAGGAAGTTCAGTAACGGAAACGCCATGCACAGCTGGGGAGGTTGTGATGGCTCAAAAGCAGTGGAGTGAGCAAGTGTGGGCTGGCATCCAGCTTCCATCAGGCTCAGCAAGTCCTGCGCCCGCACGTGGGGTCGCGTCCGCCTGCTCCTCCCGTTTCTCAGGAGTACAGACAAAGGTGAATGGGTAAATGAAATGTGGTCTATCCAGACAGCAGCCTATTAGTCATACAAAGGAATGAAGTGCTGATCTATGCTACGACATAGGTAAACCTTGAAAACAGTATACTGAGTGAAAAAAAAAGTCAATGATTGAGCGTCGACCTATGAACCAGGAGGTCATTGTTCAATTTCCGATCCGGGCACATGCCCGAGGTGCAGGGTAGATTCCCAGTGGAGGGTGTGCAGGAGGCAGCCTATCAATGGTTCTCATCATTAATGTTTCTCTCTTTCTCTCTCTCTCTCTCTCTCTCTCTCTCCCTCTCCCTTCCTCTCTGAAAGCAGCAAAAATATATTTTTAAATTAATTAATTCATTAAAAAATCAATAGCATTCTTCTATAACCAACTGGGAAGTTAACAGAAAATCAGATAATCTTACCCAAAACGATCCAAGTTATAAGGAATCTAGGATGTAACCTAATGAAAAACCTACAAGAACCTTATGGAAATGGCAAATAAAAACAGATCCAGCCTGGCTGGTGTGGCTCAGTGGTTGAGTGTCACTGGTAGATAGATTCCCAGTCAGGGCATATGCCCCGGGTTGCAGAATCAATCCCCAGTAGGGGGTGTGTAGGAGAGATTCTCTCTCATTGATGTTTCTCTCTCGCTCTCCCTCTCCCTATAAAACCAATAAAAACATTTAAAAAAACAAAAACAACAGATCCAGACTAAGATAAAAAGAAATTTTATTCAAAAGACCATTGCATGGGCAGCAGGCTCCTTCTCAGATACCGGCAAGCATCTCACAATCAAACAGAAACGGGCGTTGCTTCACTGTGGTAAGAGGGGTTTGCAGGAAGAGTAAGTTGGGGAAGTTAAGTAACTGACTAGTGTGGTTCACAGGAAACTCTGGAGGAACTGACCCGGCAGGTTTCAGTTCAGGGCTGGTTAGGAGTTGGGGGAGCCACCTGGTGCAGGCTGGGGAGGAGAGCAGCCCTAGCACAGTTTGTTCAGGGTCAAACAGAGGGGGAGGAAAGAGCGACCGTGAGCACAAAATGTCAGACTTCTGTTGAAGGAGTTCAAGGACAGCCTGAATCAAGGCCTGATCTGTGGGTGACAACTGGACATTGTCCTTCCCGTCATACTCCAAAACGTCCTGCCACAGAAGCTGGTTGTTGATCTCTTTGGTGCAGTGTTGTGTTCACAGTTGTTGGAACCATCCTGACATCTGGTGAGCGCTTGATAAAAATATATTCTTTTAGGCCCTGGCCGGTAGCTCAGTTGGTTAGAGAATCATTCGATGCCAAGGTTGCAGGTTCAATCTCCCGGTCAGGACACATACAAGAATCAACCAATGAATGCATAAATAAGTGGAACAACACATTGATGTCTCTCAAATCAATAACTAAAAATTTTAAAAATATATATGTATATATTCTTTTTTTAAAAAAGGTGGCCAGAGTGACAGCGGGAAGGTTAGGGAGAGCTGGGGGAGATAAGAGATCAACCGAAGGACTTGTATGCATGCATATAAGCATAACCAATGGGCACAAAACACTGGGGGGTGAGGGCATGTATGGGAGTGGGGTGGGGGGGAATGGTAAGATATGTACACATATAATACCTTAATAAAAAAATGAAAAATAAAATAAAAGGTGGCCAGAGTGACCTTTCTTTTATCTACACTAATAAAAGAGTAAGATGCAAATTGACTGTGCCTTCGTGACACCCACCAGCCAATCAGGAGTGAGTATGCAAATTAACCCAACAAAGATGGTGGGTTAATTTGTATACACAGGCACCAAGCGGCCATGGAGACAACGCAGGCGTTCTGTACCGCCCCAGCTGCTCTGGGCCTCTGGGCAGCGTAGGAAGGCGGAAAGGCTCTGGGCCAGTGCAAAAAGGCAGCTCTGGCCTGAGTGAAGGCGGTGCCAGCAGCCAGGGAAAGGAAGGCCCATTCTTGCACGAATCTTCATTCATTGGGCCTCTAGTAGATATATAAATATATATGGAGAGCGGCCAAAGTGCTTGGACAGGTTCAAGCCTCGGACTGATGAGAGGCATGGTCCTCTCGTGGCAAAGCCACGTGCAAGTCCCAGCTTGGAGGGCAAATCCTTCCCAGCACAATGATGGCCAAGGGCTATGGTTGTAAGCTTGATGTTATGGTCTGAACCTGTGGTCCCACATGGCTGAGTGATATGGGCTTGATAGAGTTCAGGTGCATGTAATTGAGTAGATTCAAAACCCATGAGAATGTTGTAAACATCTTGACCAAGCCCTTACTTTGGTGTGTGGAATCTGGCTATAAAATAAAGACATGGCTTTCAGGCTGTGGCATTGTTGCTAGCTCTCCATCAGAGAGGACACCATCCCACCCAGACCCAGCTTTCTTCTCTTGTCTGTCTTTTCTCGATCCTTCACCACCCCCACTCAGGCTCACCAAACCTGGCTGAGCTGGCTCAGCACATATGGCGCCCAATGTGGGGCTGAGTATGCCATGGCCGTGCCGGCTCAGCATATATATATATATATATATATATATATATATATATATATATATATATATATATATATATATATATAATTGATTTCAGAGAGAAAGGGAGAGGGAGCAAGAGACAGAAATATCAATGATGAGAGAGAATCATTGATCGGCTGCCTCCTGCATGCCTCCCAGTGGGGATCGAGCTCGCAACCCAGACATGTGCCCTGACTGGGAATTGAACCATGACCTCCTGGTTCACAGGTTGGCACTCAACCACTGAACTTTGTCAGCTGGGCTATATATATATATATATATATATATATATATATATATATATATATATATATGTATGTGTTTATATATATATATATATGTATGTGTGTGTGTGTGTGTGTGTGTGTGTGTATATATATATATATATATATATATATATATAATATTTTTATATATTTTATTGATTTTTTACAGAGAGGAAAGGAGAGGGACAGAGAGCCAGAAACATCGATGAGAGAGAAACATCGACCAGCTGCCTCCTGCACACCCCCTACCAGGGATGTGCCCACAACCAAGGTACATGCCCTTGACCGGAATCGAACCTGGGACCCCTCAGTCCGCAGACCGATGCTCTATCCACTGAGCCAAACCGGTTTTGGCTATAATATTTTTAAATGTATTTCTAATAGTTGACCTATAAAATTGTATAAGTTTAAGCTGTACTATGTGCTGGTTTGATCCACGTTGATGTATCTAATTACAATTATGTATTGCAACGTGATTACCACCGTCACTTTAGCTAACATCTCCATCATTAGCATTTCCTTCTCGTGGCAAATAATTAAATACATTCATTGGAAAAGAATACCAATGCCTGGTCAGAGGCTGACTGCGTGGCCTGGCACGGGCTGAGCATTAGTCTTTTGCTCAGGCTCCTAATGATCTGCGGTGGAGGCATCCAGCCAGCGGTAAGATCTGTCTCTTTAAGGAGGGTTTGTTTTCTCTGCCCTGACCCTTTCTGACATTCCATTCCCCCCTCCCCTCCGCGTACACCATTTCACCAGCCAAGAATGTGAACAATGTGTCTCAAATATTTTCAGTTTCCACTTAATCCCATTTAATGCTTAGCACTCGTTACCAGCAGACAGGCGATCATCCAGGACAGCCCACTGAACTCCCTCCCCAAGTGCAGCCCCTCCCTAGCTCTCTAGCCTGTAGCCCCCTCCATAAAATGCAAGCTCTCCACAGGAGAGGAAGGGGCAGGGGGCAGGGGCGTGGGCCAGCAGGGTGGAGAGCTGCTGAAGGGTTTAGGGGGAGACATCACTGGATACTCATTTATAACATCCCGTGTTTGCCCTGGCTGGTTTGGTTCAGTGGGTAGAGCGTCGGCCTGCGGACTGAAGGGTCCCAGGTTCGATTCTGGTCAAGGGCACATGCTTGGGTTATGGGCTCGATCCCCAGTAGGAGGCCTGCAGGAGGCAGCCAATCAATGATTCTCTCTCATCTACCTCTCCCTGCCTCTCCCTCCCCCTCTGAAATTAATAAAAATATATTTAAAAACATCCCATGGCTGCTAGTTTTCGACCGAGCCGTCAGCACCATGTTCTAAAGAGCTACATCAGCCCTGGACAGGTTTTCTCAGTGGATAGAGCGTCGGCCTGTGGACTGAAAGGTCCTTGTCACCCAGGTTGCTGCTCACGTGTCACACCCTCTAAGCCTAGGGACTCAAAACCACAGACACATGTGAGTGTCTCACAGTTTGTGTGGGTCAGGAGTCCCACAGGAGTGGCTTAGTGAGGGCCTCTGCCTCTGGGTCGCTCACGAGGTTTGGGCCCGGCAGCAATCATCTGAAGACTTGACAGGGGCCGGGGGGCCGCACTCTGTCCCTCCCACAGTAGTCATCGCTCACGCTGTCCCTCCCTGACTGCTGCGGATGAGGGGCGCCAGTGTGAGCAGCACTGGGATCATTGCAGGCGGGCTGTCTCGCTTTCTCATTCTCTACCGCATCACCCACTTTCTTTCCTTTTCTTTTTGTCAATCCTCATGGAGGATATTTTTCCATTGATTTTAGAGTGAGTGGAAGGGAGAGGGAGAGACAGAGAAACATTGATGTGAGAGAGACACATCGATTTGGTTGCCTCCTGCACGCACCGCGACCAGGGCCGGGAACCTGCAACCAAGGTACGTGCCCTTGACCAGAATCGAACCCAGGACCCTTCAGTCCTTGGGTTGACGCTCTATCCCAAACCGACTAGGGCCTTACTTTATTTTCTTTATGGACTTAACACTTTACAGATTTTTTATTGTTATTTATTTATTTATTTTTTTAAAATATTTTTATTTTTTTTTTTTTTTTTTTTTTTTTTTTTTTTACAGAGAGGAAGGGAGGGGGATAGAGAGTTAGAAACATCGATGAGAGAGAAACATCCATCAGCTGCCTCCTGCACACTCCCTACTGGGTATGTGCCCACAACCAAGGTACATGCCCTTGACCAGAATCGAACCTGGGACCCTTCAGTCCGCAGGCCGACCCTCCATCCACTGAGCCAAGCCAGTTAGGGCAATTGTTATTTATTTTTTAAAAATATATTTTTATTTATTTCAGAGGGGAAGGGAAAGGGAGAGGGAGAGAGATAGAAACATCTATGATGAGAAAGAATCATTGATTGGCTGCCTCCTGCACAACTCCTACTGGGGATCGAGCCGGCAACCCGGGCATGTGCCCTTGACCGGAATCGATCCCAGGACCCTTCAGTCCACAAGCCGACCCTCCATCCACTGAGCCAAACCAGCTAGGGCTTATTGTTATTTATGAATTTTAGGGAGAGAAAGGGACAGAAAGAGAGAGAGAGATCGATTTGTTGTTCTTATTTATGCATTCATTGGTTGCTTCTTGTTTGTTCCTTGATCAGGGATAGAACCCACATCCTTGGCGTATTGGGATGACACTCTAACCATTGGACACACTGGCCAGGGCCCGGATTTTTACGCTAATTCTTCTTTGTCCCTCTTCCCCAATAGTGTCCACAGGCTGGCACACATCATTTTGCGTGTGTGTTTTGCTCACTGCTGTATGCGTAGTGTCAAGCAGAGCTTGGTACATTGTAGATACTCGATAAACATTTCCTGAATTAGTAACAGAGAAGCTACTCTGAGGACTCGAGACCAGTGAGGAGCTGGCTTCAGCTGCCCAGGGAAAGACGGCACGATCTGGGCTGGGAATGGAGAGGGAGAGAGAGCTGTTGACAGGGTCACCTGCTCATTTTCAAGGTTCCCATCTGTCCCTGCCACAACCACCGTCCCCAGGGGGCAGCGTGACCTTCACAGAGAAGTTGAACATTGCCTGCCCCCTGCTCACATTCCTCCAGCTGCCTCTCACGGGCCCAGGAGTTAAAAGTGGCCCAGGAACGGAATGGAGTGGCTTTGGAGAGTCAAGATGATCAGCGCTGGCCCTGCCTGTGTGGCTCAGTTGGTTGGCTGTTGTCCCATGCACCCAAGGTCGCCAGTTCCATTCCCGGTCAGGGCACATGGTTGATTAGAAATTATGAGAGTGGAAATCCTCGCTTTGTTTCCAGTCTTAAGGGGAAAGCAGTCAATACATCATCACTAAGAATGATACTGTCTGTGGACTTGTTTGTAAATGTTCTTTATCACATTGAGGAACTTTAGGGAAGAGAACTTTGTCCGTTTTGTTTACTGATTTATACCTAGTGTGTAGCATAATGCAGATAGGAAGCAAGTACTCAGTAAATATTGGTTGAATGAGAGAATGAATGAGCCCTAGCTGGTTTGGCTCAGTGGATAGAAGGATCTTGGGTTTGATTCCGGTAAAGGGCACATGCCAGTGGGGGGCGTGCAAGAGGCAGCCGATCAATGATTCTCTCTCATCATTGATGTTTCTTTCTCTCTCTCCCTCTCCCTCTCTGAAGTCAATAAGAATATAAAATAAAATTTTTAAAAAGATTTATCTATGTTGTAAAAAAAAAAAAAGGGATGAATGAGTTTAAGTTGCATGGCATGGTGGCTAGTAGTGTGGCATTGGACTTATCTAATTAGCAGTGTGATTTTAGGCAATCGATTTACCCTTTGTCTTCCTCCTCTGTAAAGTGGGGATAAGAATAGTACATGTCACCCTAACCGGTTTGGCTCAGTGGATAGAGCGTCGGCCTGCGGACTCAGGGGTCCCAGGTTCAATTCCGGTCAAGGGCATGTACCTTGGTTGCGGGCACATATCCGGTGGGGGGTGTGCAGGAGGCTGCTGATTGGTGTTTCTCTCTCATTGACGTTTCTGACTCTCTCTTCCTCTCTGTAAAAAATCAATAAAATATATATATATATAAAAAGAATAGTACATGTCGCTTAGCGTTGGTCTGAGGATTTAATGAGAGTACCATGTAAAGCAAGAGCAGAGTCCGACACTTGGCTAGTGCGTAGTGAACATTAACTTTTATTATCTCACTTCTCAGAACCTCGTTTTCCTCTGTAACAGAGAGAATATTCTAACCCTTAACTCCTAGAGTTACAATGAAGATTACATGACATGCACATAGCATGCCCAGCACAATTTCTGGCACACACACACACACACACACACACACACACACACACACACACACACACACACACACAAACCATTAGTGAATGTCCAAGTCCTCTACCGATATTGAGTTGGGGGACATGGAGATGGTCAATCAAAAACTAAGTCCAGCCCAGCAGGTGTGGCTCAGTGGTTGAGTGTCAACCTATGAACCAGGAGGTTGCAGTTCAATTCCTGGTCAGGGCACATGCCCGAGTTGTGGGCTCAATATCCAGTGTGGGGTGTGCAGGAGGCAGCTGATTGATGATTCTCTCTCATCATTGATGTCTCTATCTCTCTCTCCCTTTCCCTTCCTCTCTGAAATCAATAAAAATACATTTTTTTAAAAAAGAACTATGTCCATCAGAAGCTGATAGACTGATGGCAGAGACAGATAAGTATAGAGATCATTGTGACAGTGTAGTAAGGACTGTGAACATTAATAAAAGAAAACCTAACAAATTAAGTTGGGAGGCCAGAAGGGGGAGCTCTCACACAGTACCACTTGATGTCAATTACAGAAAGAATTGTCAGTTACAGACAGGACCAAGCAGGAAAAAAAAGTCAACAGGAAAGAATCATCTATATATATAAAAGCATAATATGCAAATCCACCAGACGGCAGAACAACCGGTTGGCTATGACGTGCACTGACCACCAGGGGGCAGATGCTCAATGCAGGAGCTGCCCCCAGCCTGTAGGCCCCGATTGCCCGATGGGGAACTGGGAGCCAGGGGTGGGTGGCGGCAGACTCCCGGCCTTGATCACAGGCCAGGCCTAGGGACCCTACCCATGCACGAATTTTGTGCGCGGGGCCTCTAGTCAGTTATAAGCCCCAACAGGAAAAGATGTACATTGCATCTCCTAGGAGAAATTGACTACCCCATCAGCTCAGCCAATGAGAAACGTCAATTCCCTGAACTCTCCTTTTTCTCCAATGGATTTCCCAACCTCTTCCTTTTTTTCTTAAAAAATGTTTCTCTCCTTTGTTGGACTTGCCTATGGTTTTTGTATAACTTGCTTGCCCAAATTGCAATTCTTTGCTATTCCCAGATAAACCCATTTTTGCTGATCAAAACAAAACAAAACAAAACAAAAATGAATTTTAGCCGAAACCGGTTTGGCTCAGTGGCTAGAGCGTCGATCTGCGGACTGAAAGGTCCCAGGTTCGATTCCGGTCAGGGACATGTACATTGGTTGCGGGCACATCCCCGGTGGGGGGTGTGCAGGAGGCAGCTGGTCGATGTTTCTCTCTCATCGATGTTTCTAGCTCTCTATCCCTCTCCCTTCCTCTCTGTAAAAAATCAATAATATATATATTTTTTTAAAAAAATGAGTTTTATTTTTAAGGTCAACAGGAGATACATAAAGACTTGTGTGGACCCAGAGGCAGAAGCTGGAGGCTGAAGTTTGACAGTGAGAGTGGGTCCTTCCTGGCTCTGGCATAGGCTTACACCTACAAGGAAACTACAATGGCTTATAGCAAGGAAGTCTGGAAACTGCCTAGGCCCTGGGATCACTTATAATGCATCAGTATGAACCATTAAACTTGATTTTGTGGGACACAGTGGGAACTGGCTGGCTGGGGCACAGGGTGGGAATTACTTTTTAAAAAAAATGTATTGATGTAAGAGAGAGAAACATCAATTTGTTGTTCCACTTATTTACACGTTCAGTGGTTGATTCCTGTATATGCCCTGGCCCGGGATCAAACCCACAACCTTAACATATGGGAAGGACACTCTAACCAACTGAGCTATCTGACCAAGGCCGCTAATTACTTTTCATCAGACATTTTTGTAACTTTTGCATCTTGTCCCATATTCAAAATAAATATGTCTTTTAAAATTACGCTGTGGAAAAATAATCAATACCACTGATTTATTGTGTGAAAAAAATTATTTATTGCAGGGCATCTTATTTTACATCTGCATAGAAAAAAGACTCGACAGGACTATAACAAAATATAGCAGTAACCGCTCATTGGTGGGATTTATGGTGAATTGCACTTTCTCCTCTGGGCTCTTCGAGATTTTGCAAAAGTTCTATATTAAGAGTTTTGGGATTTTGGCTATAGGAGTGGGGGGTGTTAAAATTATCATGTTTCTAACTCTCTATCCCTCTCTCAGAAAAAAAAAAAAAAAAGAGTTTTGGAATTTTGGCTATAGGAATTAAAATTATCAACAAAAACTACCAGTCCCAGCAGGCATTGCGCCTCCAGCTTCTGAAGACCCGCCTTCCCCCGGCACAGTGATCGCTGGGATTCCTAGTCCAGCAGCTGAAGCTAGGTGGGACGCCTAGTACCGGCACAGATGAGAGAGGAGGGAATTGCTGCCATTCTGACCAATGGACGGTGCGCACTGGGCCTCAGTGACGTGCGAACAGCGAATGGATGAACCTCTAAGTATGATTGACGTGTATTTTAGCCTACGGGCGGCTTGTGAGGCGGAGCGCTGCGCGGCGGTCGTAGTGCGAACCATGGGAGGCGGCTGGTGGTGGGCTCGGGCCGCCCGCCTGGCCCGAATACACTTCCGGGGGCTGCCGCTGCCGCCTCCGCGGCCCCGGAGCGGGGGGGCCCGGGGGTCCTTCGCCCCTGGTCACGGCCCCCGCGCCGGGGCTTCGCCGCCCCCCGTGTCCGAGCTGGACCGCGCGGACGCCTGGCTCCTCCGGAAGGCTCATGAGACAGGTGTGGGGCTGGGGCGAGGGTCGGCCGGCAGCAGACGGACGGGGGTCGGGATGGACAGGCTGTCCGCGCGCGCGAGTGGGAGAGGGGGTGGGGCTTCTGCTGGAGACTGGGCCCGGACTCGGGAGGGAGAAGGCTTCCGTATACGCGCAGGGAAGCGCTGGCTGCAGAGCGCAGTGTGTCCGCATAGGAGAAGGGCTTGTCGGGGGGACGGGGCAGTGGGGGGCAGTGGGGATCGGAGAGGCCGGGCGGGCTAGCACGGGCATCCGGATGAAATTGTGCTGTCGGGACGAGAGAGGCCGCCAAAGAAGGCCAAGGTCGGGGGGGGAGTGTCTGTCTAAGGGTCCGCGATGGAGGGGCCAGTTCGCATCGAAGAGGGGACCACCCCACCTAAGGCGGGAGTGTGGATCGATACCGAAGAGGGGGAAGTTCCTGATTGGAGGAGGGACAGCCAATAGAAAGAAAGCTATGGGCTGATTGGAGGGCGAGGTGATCCAGGCTGCAGGGGGCGGGGCCTCGTGCCAGCCTGGGAGAGGCCTGGGCTAAGAGGATGTAGGGATGGGGAGTTTGTAATCCAGCTAGCCTGTTAGCACTACACGAGGATGTGAAAGCCATCAAGCCTGGGTCGGGGAACAGTTTGTGTCCAGAGGTCTGAGAAAGAAGTGAGAGGGCAGCCCATGGGTGGGGGCTGACCAAGATGACATCTTGGGGTCTTCCTGTCCTCAGATTTAGGTTCTGCAATTTTGGTTCCAGATCCTCCAGATTTTGCAGACTGTCTTGAATATTCGGTATTGCAGAGTTTGGGAAAGCGGGGCTCAGAGATGGAGAATAGGGGGAATAGGGTTATTGCAGGGGGCGGGCTGCCAAGACATGGTGGGAATTTGGAGCAGGATGGGGTGGTGGGATGACAAGCCCCTCAGTTTGACTGTCTGGGCTGAGGCACTTTGGGGGCAGGGTTTGGCTGGTGCTGATTCTCTCCCATGTCCCTCCAAGCCTTCCTCTCCTGGTTTCGAAATGGCCTCCTGGCATCCGGCATCGGGGTCATCTCCTTCATGCAGAGTGACATGGGTCGGGAAGCTGCCTATGGTGAGTGCAGATCCCCGCTCTTGCTCCCACCAGGGAGTGTGGATGCCCCCCAACACTGGTGAGTGTAGATTCCCTCCTGCCCCATTGCCCCATCAGTAAGTATAGCACCCCTCATTCTTCCCCCACCAGAAGCCATCTCACCCTCACTTGTGTCCACCTCCCACGCACCCCACTGCCCATCAGCGTGGGTGGTCCAGGGCATGGTTGTGGGTCTGCCCCTCCAGTCTGACTTCTCAACAAAGACGAGGATCCTAGTCCCAGGCCCTGCCCCTCCAACTCTGTCTTTGCTCTCAGACCCCCACCCTTCCTCTGATCCTGGACGCCACCTCCAAGTCCTTGGCACCCCTCTGCTACCGTCTCACGCCCAGTGCCGTGGCTCTGTACTACCTCTGACCCCTGCTCTGCCCTTGAGTTTGCCCCATCCCACTCTGAGTCCACCTCAGTCCCCTGACACCCTGTCTCCAGGATCTGCCTCCCCCTCGGCCTTCCTCCCTAGCCCCATCCCCCACCCGGGACCCCAGGTCTCCCCTCATTGATCCTGGCTTCCGCCCTCTCCCACAGGCTTCTTCCTGCTGGGTGGCCTGTGCGTGGTGTGGGGCGGCGCCTCCTACGTGGTGGGCCTGGCCTCGCTGCGGGGACCCATGCAGCTCTCGCTGGGGGGCGCGGCTGCCGGCGTGGCTGCCGTGCTGGCCGCGGGCCTGCTTTGGGCCTGCGCTGTCGGCCTCTACATGGGCCAGCTGGAGCTGGACGTGGAACTGGTGCCTGAGGACGATGGGACGGCCGCTGCGGAAGGCCCGGATGAAGCGGGACGACCACCACCGGAGTGAGCAGCAGGGCCAAGGGGAAGGACCAAGGACCTGAGGCCTGAGGCCGCTTCAGACTGGGGCCAGGGTCCAAGGATCAGGACATTAAACCTGACCCTTCCCTTCCTCCAAGTGGTGGTTCCTGTGACGGGCAGGCTGGGCCTGCGGCGGGTGGAGGGCTGAGGGAAGGGGTGGGAGGAAGGAGAGAGGGGCTCCACAGCCCCCAGAGACCAAGCCACAGATGGGGAGCAGGTCTTTAATTCTTAAAGAGCGCTGATGGTCTGAGAGCCCTGTCCCCCACCCCCTTAGGGCCTGCACCCACCCCCTAGGGTCCAGCTCTGTAGGAGGCTCTCCGAGTCATCAGTCCCCCTTCCGCTGCACCCTGGTGCCCGTGGGCCCCGGGTAGGGCAGGCCCAGGGGTGGGTAGAAGGCCTCCGGGAAGGGGGGGCCTGGGCCCAGCCTCTGCAGATGGGGGTACATGAGGCCCAGCTCCGTGGGGCCATAGCGGATGGTGCTGGGCGTGCACAGGCCCCGCACGACGGGGGGCAGGAAGCCCGCGTGGAGCAGGGAAGGTGAGGCGTCCCCAGGAGGCACCAGCCCCCACGGCCGCACGAGGTCCTGCTTCTGGGCCCCCGCCCGGATGACAGACGTGAACTCGCGCCGTGGCGGGGCCGGGTGGCCCGCTGGCTCCTCGTCTCCGCTGTCCTCCGGGCCTTTCGTGTCCCCACGGCCGGGCTCCACTTTGATGCACGTGCCCTGGGGCTGGGGGGCCTCCTCCTCGTCTGGGGGGTCAGCCTGCTTCCCTCGCACTGGAGGTGCTGGCTCTAGAAGGAGATGTGAGGGCGCTGTGGGGGTGCACGCCCAGCCCTCAGTCTGGCCATCCGTGGGAAGACTTGGTGGGTCTCCGCTGGGCGGGTTCCCCCCGGGGGACGGACACCGGGCTCTGTCTGGAGACATTTTTTGGTTGTTGCAACTGGGGAGGAGGGTGCTCCTGGCATCCAGTGGAGAGAGGTCAGGGATGCTGCTGAGGACCCCACAATGCACAGGAAGCCCCCAAGCAAAGGTCGCCTGGTCCCTAACGGCAGTGGAGCGGAGACTGGGAAACCCTGGGCTAGCCCGGGGCTAACCATTGTCCTGGGTACGAGGATGCGCGGTGTCTACGCCATACAACGCATGGGCCACTGGCTACGTCTGGCTACAGATGCTTGAAGTGTGGCGAGTGTGACCGAGAACCTGAATTTTCAGTTTTAACGTAAGCAGCCAGCCCTCTGGCTAGTGGCTTCTGCATTGGTCAGTCCAGGCGCCAGGGGTCCCTGGGAGCCTCCAGGTCGGTGGGAGGGGGCTCACCGGCGGGTTCCGGCTCGGGGCTGGATGCGTCTTCACGGGCCGCGCCGGCTGGAAGCTGGAAGGCGTCCAGAGGTGTGTGGCCACCCTCCGCTTGGCTGCGATGAAATGGGGTGGAGCCAGGTTCCTGGGTGAGGGCACACGCCCCTGCCCCCCCAGGCTTGTGGGTGTAGACTCCCCCTTCCCATCTGAGTGCAGAACAGCCCGCCCCAGTGAGTATAGCGTCTCCACCCCAAAGCACTCAGGCCTCATGACGGGACCCCAGACGCCAAGTTGGCTTGTGGCCCAGCGTGACCCCACCCCGAGGCCACATGGGTGCGGCCCCTGGATGTCACTCCGAGGTGTCCCCAGGCTCCTGCTGCTCCTGTGTCTTCCTGCCAAACTGCTGCCCCTCTGGGGCGGGTCCGGGCCCAGCAAAGACCGAGGCGTGGCCATCTCCTCACCTGCATGGCCTGGCCTTTCCCAGCACCTGCCCCAGCTTCCTCCCTCTTCACAGTAACCACGGCGGGGGGGAGGGGCCTTCCCAAAAGCAGGGTGGGCTGTGACCCTCTCCAGCTCTAACCCCCGCCATGGCTCCCCAGTGCCCCAGGATCAGGTCCAGGCCCTCAGCCTGGCCCTGCGGTCGCCTCAGACCGGCCTCACTATCGTCCGCGCCCCACTCCTCTGCTTCCTGCAGCAAGAACACCCCGCTTCCAGCCCTTTGCTCTCTGTCCCTGTCCCCTTCCTGCTTCATCCCCCTCCGGGCTTGTCCCCTTCTGGAAGCCCTCTGTGGGCCCAGCCCCTGTGGGACGGGCGGCTGCAGCCCTCACCTGAGCACGTAGCTGACCCAGAGCACGTGGCGCTCCCCCGGGCCCTTCCCGCTCACAGCCACGGTGGCCACGGACTGCAGCCACACAAAGCCCCCCGCGCGCTGCAGCCAGCGGTAGTAGCCGGTCACCACCTGGCCCTTGTCCAGCACTGGGCCCAGCCAGGGGCCGGAGGGGCCAGAGGGATGGGAGACAGACAGCAGGACAGGCGGGGCAGGGAAAGATGGGGAACAGGAAGGAGGAGATGGTGGGAGAAGAGAAAGGCCGTACACAGAGGGGGACAGCCCGTCAGAAGGCAGTACCGGTGCTGGGGTGGGTCAGAGGCCGCAGCCAACCCGCTCCCACCACGCCAGCCCCTGCTCGGGGCTCCCTGCTGCGCTTCTGCGCTGAGCTGAGCCCCTGGAGCTGGTAACGGGAGGGGCCGTGATCACCCCGAGGCAGGACTTCTGGGGAGCGGGGACTGAGGCCTGGGGCGGCACAGGCAGGGGAGGGTCCTCACGGTCCAGGTGGCTCTGGCGGATCCTGGCTGCGTCCTGTCCGTGGACAAACTGGTAGCAGCTGCGGCCCACCAGCTCCGCGGGCCCCAGGTCCATGTGCTCGCTGACTCTGAGGGTGGAGGGTGCGGGTTGGCTCTGCAGTCCCGTGGGGTCGCCCCTCTTACTCTGGAGGCTCTGGGCCTCCGTTTCCCCTCTATGAACTGCAATCGCATCTCCCCTGGCGTGGCTCTAGGCTTTCAGCAGGTGGCACCCCGGGCGAGGGTCCCATCTCTGTCTCATTGCCCCTCCGCGCGGTGCAGGAGAAGGAGTGGATGAGAGGAGGGACCCGAGGGGCCGGGAGATGGGCCAGGAGGGGCGAAGCTCTGCCCAGGGCGCCCCGAAGGGAGCGTGCGGACCCCCGAAGGCACAGCCCTCCATCCCCAGAGCCGCCCCTCAAGCCTACCCCTCTCCTTCAGCTGCTCTTCCGCCTCCCGCGGCCCCCCAGTGCCCAGCCCCTCGGGGCGGTGCGCCCCACCCCGTACCTGCTCTCACAGGCCAGGATGGTGAGCCCCAGGCTGAGCCGGAAGACGACCGTGTGTCCGTGCAGCGGCAGCTCAGCCAGCGGGGCCGGGGGCAGCGTGTGGCCGAGGGCCACGAGGCCCAGGGCGCGGGCCCGGAGGCGGCCGGTCACATGGATGACCTGCGGGGGGGGGTGCTCCCGCTGTCACCCGCAGGCGCTGGGCGTGGGACAGGGCCGGCAGGAGTGCGGGAGCTCCCCCTCCTCTCCTCGTACCCCCCCCCCCCCGCAGCGAGGACGCCCACCTTGTACCCCGAGGCCTTGACGTGCAGGCCGCGCTTGGTGAGGGTGGATTTCATGCGGACGAAGAAGGAGCGCTCCTGGGCCCGGGGGGAGGGGGCCGCCTCGGTGGGGCTGGCCTCTGGGGCGGGGTGAAGGAGAGTTGTGGGGTCCTGAGGAGGAGACACACGTAGGCGCCCCCTCCCGCCCCCTTCAGAGCGAGCCAGAGGCCGGGCTGGGCGCCTGACGGTTCCACAAGCTCCTTGGCGGCTATGCTGACCTCCCTCCAAGCAGAGGCCTTTCTAAGCTCAGCTCTGACCCCGTCCTTCCGCCCTGCAGCTGCCGGGCTCCCGGGACGCTGGCGAGGAAGCCCAGCTTCTCCCTGGGACCCAACACTTGGGCAGGAACTGCGTCCCACTGACACCCTCTGAGGTCAGCCATCTCCTCCCCCTGCCCAGGTTGGAGCCTGTCTGGGGGCTTACACCACACCTGCCCCCGCTGGGCATAGCCACCTCCTTCACTGGACGGTGCGCCCTGGAGGGTGGGGCTGGGGCTGTGGTCACTACTGTGTGCCCAGCCCTGCCCAGCACAGAGCAGGGCATCAGCGTATGTCAACAGAGAAGACTCACAAAGAGCGATTAGTCTATAGGCCCCTGGTACAGGCATAAATGTGCTCACACCCAGATGACCCTGGGCCTCAAATTGAGGTGCAATCATCATCACAGCCCCCCACATGCCCCACACATCTCCCCAAACTTGCAATCACTGCTGACAACTCAGATGGTTTTGGTGCAAAGCAAACCCCGTGTTAGAAAATCTTATTTACAGGAAAGTTGGCCTCACAGTGGTCCCCTCCACACCTCAGAGCTAAAAGGGTAATCTAACACCCTCCCTCCTCCACATGGAGTGGAATTTTCCATTGGAAAGAGGGGTGAGGAGCATACTAGATCCTGGAGCCAGACAAACCGGCCTTGGAATCTAGCTCAACTTACAGCTGTGACCTAGGACAGACAACCTCGCTGTGCTGTGCCTCAGTTTCCCCCTCTGTAACACGAAGAGAATAACAGGTCCTGCTCTGTGGGATTGTGGTTAGGATTCAATGAAATTGAGTACTTAGCGGCACAGCACATGCAAACGCCCAATAAGCGCCCACCGTTATTTACCTGTCACCCACAGGCTGCCAGAGGGATCTTTCCAAAGCTCAAAATCTTGGGGATTCAGGCAATCTTAGGGAGCCAAGTCTTCCTGCCTCAATTTAGACTCTAAAAACTTGTTTTGCAAACTCTAAAGGAGAGCGGGTTTTGTTTAAATGTAACATTGCTGTATACAATGTACCCGTTGTCCCTGCGTCAGGCCTCATTCTTTGGGGGCCCTTGGAATTACCGATCTCAGGAGTATCAGCGAGCGATGAGGAAGAGGAGGAAGAGGAGGGGATTGAGGGTGAGGTGGGGGGCCGGGAGGTCCGGGTCCGCAGGCCCAGTTGCTCCAGGACCTCTGAGTGGTCCCCAGGATGGATGTAATCGAAGACGCTACTGCCCGTCAGCTCCACCTGCCGGCGAAGGAAAGGAATACAGGGGCGGGTAAGGTGCGCACAGTCACTGCGCGCCCTCCCCCCCCCCCCCCCCCCCCCCCCCCCCCCCCCCCCCCGCCCGCCCTCCCCGGTTTGGCCAACTGTTCATTCGCTTACAGGCAGGAGTACTTCATGCCAATCTTGTGTTTTTATTAGAATTTTTAAAAAGTTTTTTTTAAACCCTCACCTGAGGACATTTTTCCCCATTGATTTTTAAGAGAGATTGGGAAGGAAGGGAGGAGAGAGAAACAACAATGTGAGAGAGTTTCATCGCTTGGTTGCTTCCCACAGGCTGCCTTAGATGGAGCAACCCAGGTATGTGCCCTTGACTGGGAATCGGAATTGAGCCTCGACCCTTCAGTGCGCAGGCCCAGGCTCTGTCACTGCGCGGGCCAGGCAAACGGAACATTTGTACAGGAGACTAACCTAGGCTCTTCCCTGCCCTCCCTCTTCAAAGCCAGCGATTACTAACGACTTTCTGCCCGCCTAGTCTGCTAAGAAGCTGTGTAGGGCCCTAGCCAGGTTGGCTCAGTGGATAGAGCATCAACATATGGCCTGAAGGGTCCCCGGTTCTATTCCGGTTAGGGCACATGCCCAGGTTGCGGGCTCGGTCCTCAGTGGGAGTGTGCAGGAGGCAGCCGATCAATGATTCTCTCTCATCACTGATGTTTCTACCTCTCTCCCCCTCTCTGAAATCAATTATATATATATTTTTTAAAGAAGCTGTGTAGGGAGTTGGGGTGGGGAGGTATCATAGCCTCTAACTTACAGCAAACAGCTGTGCCCTGAAATGAATCACAGGATGTCCCAGCAGGAATGGGGTTCAAGATACAAACAGTGGAATGAGGACATCTGAGTCAGGCAGACTTTTGCATTCAATTCCCCCCCCCAAATCTCGCAGCAGTCCCACATCTCCCCCAATCCAGGCCCGTATTCTCCCCGCTGTGTTCCTGCCCTCAGCATCCTCACTGGTCGTCTGGCCTTCAGTCCCCACTCAAATGGGGACCCTCCATAGGTTACTCATCCAGCCATGGCCCTCCTCCCCTCAGACACCTCCCAGAGCTGGTGGAGGTGGGTAAGGGGGGTGGGGAGAGACATCTGTAATAATGTCAACAATTCAAAAGAAAACAAAACTCCTCCCGTGGCTCCCACTGCCCCAAGGCTTGGGGTCATCCCCTGAACTCCTCCAGCCCTTCCCACACCAGCTTCAAGCCAACCCTCCCTCTCCCTCCCTCCCTCCCTTTCTCTTGTTCATATTCCCCTTCCTTCTGGTTCATCCTCCTCCAGAAATCAACAACTCGCAAAAAGCTGCTCACAGAGGCCAAAGCACTGAATTGTTGAAATTTACCATCTGCCAAAATCTTTCTAAAAACAGTAAAAGTTGGTAGCAATTGGTGTCGACAGGATCGGCGAGGCCTACGACGCCACAAGGAGCCAGGACTCTGGACACAGGGGCTTTCAAACGATAGAGAAAACCTTTCAGCGCTCGCAGATCCCAAGCCCCACCTACATAAATTGTTGTGATCTTTTAAAACTGTGAAGAAGAAACAACTTTGGGTCAATATGGTCTATTTGGCCATCACTCATCGGCAAATTGATCTTTCTGCTCATTTGCTTCTTTCAAATTGACCTGTTACTTTTTGTTTTGTTTTTAAATATTTTTATTGATTTCAGAGAGGAAGGGAGAGGGAGAAACACCAATGATGAGAATCGTTGATTGGCTGCCTCCTGCACGCCCCCTACTGGGGATGGAGCCTGAAACCTGGGCATGTGCCCTTGACCTGCATGGAACCCGGGACCCTTCGGTCTGCAGGCCGACGCTCTATCCACTGAGCCAAACCGGCTAGGGCTTGTTTTGTTTTTAAATTATTTTTCCTTTGACCCGTGACTTCGATAACCCTCCTCTGCCTGTGAGGAGGAGCCATGTTGGATGCCATGTGGGGTTCCAAGGAACGCACTTTGGGAACCACGGATCCAGTCCCTTTTTCACGCTGGGATGGTGAGGTCAGGAGAGAGGAGGGGGATGCCGGGGCGGCCCAGGGAGATGGCGGTTGGGCCAGTCCAGGCAGCCTGCTGAGGTCCTTACCTGGGAGAGACCCAGGTAAATGGAGACGGTCTCTGAGATGTAGAGGAACTTCCCCTCCTGGTTCAAGGCAAACACAAAGCCATCCAGGGACTAGAGTGGGAGAGACAGGGAGGGGGAGAGGAGGGCCTGGCCTCTGTAAGAGGCTCTGAAATCTTATCTCTGCCCAGATGGATTATTTTTTGGGGAGGGGAGGACGGGGCTTCACTGGCCCTGGAAGGGGCAGGGAGGGGGGCCCCAGCATGCGTCTCCCAGTCCTGGTGCTCTCCTGCGAAGGATGCGGGAGAGAAGGGTGCTGTTCTCCGAGGAGGCCACCAGGTGGCAGCACGGAGCAGCAGGAAGGGAAGGGGCCTCACCTGCAAGATGTGTCCTCCCAGGTGCTGCTCGAAGATTTCGGAGACCAGGGCCACGGAGCCACTGCGGCCTGGGGCTGGGGACAGAGGGACCGGTGAGGCTGGGGCCTGCGGTCTGGCCGACCCTGGCCTTCTGGGAAGGACCCCAGGGAACCAGGCTACGAATTTCCTCTCTTCCTCCCAGTCCTGTAGCCATCATGGGGTATTGAGGGGCCCCGGCCCTGTTGGGGAGAGACCTGGGATGTGGGGAGGAGTGAGAGGGGCAGAGGTAGGCTGGACAGACAGAGAGACAGAGAGACACCAGGGAATAGAGAAAGGGATTCATTCATTCATCCATCCATCCATCCAGCAAACTCTCTCTGAGCACCTGTGGCCAGGCTCTGTGTTGCGAACACTGGGGTGACCCAGACAGCCCCGTCCTACCCTCACAGGCACCCAGGCCATGGCACATAAACAAGTAAAAAATGAACAAGGAATTATCATCTGTGCTATGAGGAATCAAATAGATTATGTGGCCCTAGCCGGTTTGGCTCAGTGGATAGAGCATTGGCCTGCGGACTGAAGAGTCCCGGTTTTGATTCTGGTCAAGGGCACATTCCTTGGTTGCAGGCTCCTCCCAGGCCTCTGGACCCTGGTCGGGGCTCTTGCAAGAGGCAACCAATCGATGTGTTTCTCTCACATCGATATTCCTCTCTGTCTTTCCCTCTCTCTTCTCCTCTCTCTAAAATAAATGGGAAAATATCCTCAGGTGAGGATTTAATAAATAATAATAATAAATAGACATGTGAAATGAAGAGGAAGGTGGTGAGGCCTGTTGAAGGGAGAGAGGGAGTAGCTGAGCTCAGACCTGAAGGATGAGAAGGAGGCAGAGAGGAGACTGAAAAGGAGAAAGAGACACACACACAGAGACAGGGACAGAGCACACGTAGAGATTGAGAGACAAAGGCACAGAGAGACAAGTAGATGGACAGAGAAATGTACAGAGAGATCTAAAGGAACAGAGAAAGAGATAAGGAAATTAGAACTCAACAACAACCCAATTGAAAAATGAGCAAAGGGCCTGAATAGACATTTCTCCAAGCAAGAGATACAAATAGCTAATAAGCCCATGAAAAGATGCTTAAACTCATTAGCCATTAGCAAAATGCAAATCAAAACCACAATGAGACCACTTCACACCCACTAGGATGGCTAGACAGACAGACACACACACACACACACACATAGAAACTGCACACCCGCCCTCCCCTGTGCATTGCTGGTGGGAATGTTAATGGCACAGCTGCTCTGGAAAACAGTTCGGTGGGTCCTCAGTGAGTTGAACACGGAATTACCATCTGACCCAGGGATTCCACTTGTAGGCATATGCCCCAAAGCATCAAAAACATGCTCTAGCAAACACCTGTACATAAACGCTCACAGCAGCACTGTTCCTCACAGCCGAAGGTGGAAACAAATGTCTGCTAACTGATGAATGGATAAACAAAACGTGCTGTATTCAGACTATAGAATATTATCCTATCTAATAGAGAGGGAATATGCTAATTGACCACCACTCCATCACAAAGATGGCTGCACCCACAGCTGAGGCCAAGTTCCCATAAGGAGCCTTAACGAGCAATCAGCAGGGACCTGAGGCTATGCCTTCTCCCACCCCTGTGGGGCTTGACAGGGGACCTCAGGCCCCACCCCCTGCCCTGGCGTCAGGCTAGGGGACCTGAGGCTGCACCCCCCCACCCCAGTGCCAGGCCAGGGGACCTGAGGCCATGCCTCCCACCCAGCGGGGCTTGACAGGGGATCTCAGGCTGTGTCCCCCACCTGACGGGGTTTGATGGAGGACCTCAAGGCATGCCCCCGACCCTGGTCTGGGCTGGACAACCTCAGGCCACGCCCCATCCTGGCATTGGGCCAGGAGACCTGAGGCTACGCCCCCTGCCCAGCAGGGCTTGACAAGGGTGGGACTGGCCAGGTCTGGATCTAGCCCAATTCGGGCGGCGGGAGGGGGGGGGGCGCTGGGGCCAGTCGCTTCCCCTCTCTGTGCCTCAGTTTCCTCCTCTGCCAAGTGGGTTTGCTAAGAGCGCAGCCCTCCCAGGCGGGCTGAGCATTCAGTCAGCTTAAGGAACTTCTAGAAAGGGCCTGGCACGGCCTGACCCACAGCAGGTGCGGGGGAAATGCGGAGCCACAATGAGTATTAATAGCGTGATTACTATTGTTATTTCCAGACCATCCAAACACCAGGCGGCGAAAACACGCCCCTCCGCCAATCAGGGCTCAGCCCCCCGCCCGCCCCGCCCCCCGAGGTCTAGGCCACGCCTCCTCCTCCTCCCAGGCGCCGTCCCATCCTTTCTCCACCCTTGCCTGGAGCCCCAAGAACAATAACTGGGAGGGGGGTGGGGTGACTAACGGGGACCCCTCCCCCGAGATGCAGCGCGAACAAGCCGGGTGACAGGCGGGAACAATGCTGCTTGCTAATTGTTGCAATTTTCCCCTGTCATTTTTGCTAATTCCTTCATTTTCCCTCTCAGAGGATCAGCCCAGGTCAGACTGAACGGCTGCAATTAACAGCGTTAATGGGCGCGTCGGGACGGGGGCGGGGGCGGGCGTGCGGGGAGGGCTCAGCCACTGGCTGTTCCCCCAAAACACCGGGCCTGTCCCCTGGGATGGGGAGCGCTGGGGTCTGTCCCATCACTGACCACTGACCGGTGGGCTTCCTTACCCCCAGGCTCTCCCTCCTCAAACCCTCCAATTCCCCAGCTCCTGCCCCTGTGTTTCCTCCTCTCTACCCAAATACCTCAATTTCTCTCTCCCCCAAAGTAGTTACTCCCAGATTTGCCCCCCTCATTACTCCTAGATTTGCCCTCTCCTCACACCCAAACTTCAACCATCACTCACTCAACAAACATTTGCTGTTTTTTATTGGAGCCTGATTCTGCTGGAGAAGAAAACTGTCCCAGTTGCCACCATCCCTTACAAATTGGGACTGAAGGCCTCTCCTTGGCCTTAGGAGTCCCCCTCCACTTCCCATCCCAATGGTCGGGAGGGATTGCTGTGTGGGGAAGGGGGGGAGGGTGGTGGAGGGAGGGAAGAAGGGCTGGAACTTCATTACCTATGAGAAGGAACCACCCACCACAAGCAGAGGGTGTGGGCCTGAGGGCTGGAGGGGGGCACTTCTGCCTCTACTTTTCCTCAGCCTTATCTGTAAAACGGGTCCAGTGAGTGAGCAGAATGGGTTTGTGCATGTAAGTAGGAGCCTAATCCCCGAGTCGTGCCACTATTCCTGTCAGTATTACTATGGATAACCTGGGGTACCTCTGCCCTTCGGGGTGGCTCCTTGCCCTGCACCTTAACCCCTGTCTGTCTCTCACACCCACATCCATTTTCTGTAAGTCTTCTGGGCTGTACCCTCAAGGCCTCACCTGAATCCAACCACCTGTCAGCCCAGAGCCCCCACCCTGGCCCCGTGCCCCACCTCCCACCGAGACCACTGCACTCACCCCCTTAAGGGGCTCCCTGCTCCCACTCACACCCGCCATCACCATGGCCCCCATCTCACTGGGAGTAACAGACAAGGTCCTCACCACAGCCGGTGAGGCCCTGCAGGACCAGGCCCCTGCTGACCACTCCCCGCCTCACTCCCTCCTCTCTAGACTCCCTCCAACCAGCCTGCCTCTGTGCCTCTGCCTGGAAGCGCTCCCAGCTCATCTCATAGCTTGCTCCCTCCCCTCCTTCCCTCTCAGCCCAAAGGTCATGCCTGACTTGTGAACTAAGATTCACTCTTTGCCCTAACCGGTTTGGCTCAGTGGATAGAGCATCAGCCTGCGGACTGAAGGGTCCCAGGTTTGATTCCAGTCAAAGGCATGTACCTTGGTTGCAGGCACATCCCCAGTAGGGAGTGTGCAGGAGGCAGCTGATGGATGTTTCTCATCAATGTTTCTAACTCTCTATCCCTCTCCCCTCCTCTCTGTAAAAAATCAATAAAATATATTTTTTTAAAAAAAAGATTCACTCTTTCTCCCCTCATTCCATTCCAGTCACCCAGCTGTGGGATGAGGCTGCTGTGTCCCAGACGCAGGGAACAAGGTGCTGGGAGGGAGAGACATACAATAAACAAAAGAGCTGTATGGTGTCAGATGACAGTGCTATGAAAAGAAAGAAGGCAGGAAAGGAAGGCAGGGAGTGCGGGGCCGCTGCCATGTTTAGCAGGATGGGCCGGGAAGGCTGACTGAGGAGCGGACAGTCAGTGGGAAGGGAGCTCCTGGTGGCGGGCACAGCAAGTGCCAGGGCCCTGAGGTGAGTATGAGCTTCTCTGAAGAACAGCCAGTGTGTGTGTTGGGGCTGAGAGTGGGGGTTGAAAAGGTGAGAGGAGGAGGCAAGATCAGGAGGTCAGGGGGTGGGGGACAGAGGGCCCACCTCGCAGGAATTACAGGCCGACCCTTGAGGGCGGGGACTTTGTCCTGTTCCCTGCTGTGTCTCTGGCACCAAGAACCATGCCTGGCACAGGGGAGGTGCTCAGTGGTGCTTGTTGAATGAACGGGCAATGCTGATTTGAAATCAAGGCTGTCTTCTCCCCAGAGGCTGAGGCACCGAACTAGACTTTGACCTCTGTTGTCTCCTTTTACAGACGGGAGACTGAGGCACAGAGAGGGGCGGAGAGCTACAAGGGAGGACACGTCCCTGGAGACCTACAGCCATGCCCAGTACGGTGGCTGAGAAGGTAAACTGCAGAGCAGCTGGGCCTCTTCCTACTTCTGTGAAATGGGACTCGCAGGTGCCGCCCTCCTCAGGCCTCTGAGAGGCCTGAGCGAGTTACTGTACAGGCAGTGCTGGGCACGGGGTCTGACCCGTGCTGCATTATCACTGTTATTATTTCTATTATTTTATTTTTTAGTTATTTTTATTTTTATTGATTTCAGAGAGGAAGGGAGAGGGAGAGAGAAGTAGAAACATCAATGATGAGAAAGAATCATTGATCGGCTGCCTCCTGCACGCCCCCCACTGGGGACCGAGCCCACACAAAACCCGGACATGTGTCCTTGACTGGAATTGAACCCGGGACCTTTCAGTCCGCAGGCCGACGCTCTATCCACTGAGCCAAACCAGCCAGGGCTGTTTCTATTATTGAGGAGGCCATGGGATCCCCCTCCTTTGGAGAATGGGAGGCTCAATGCTTTGTTCTCTGACTCCTGCTGACACGCCATCCTGGTTTACCCATCGGAACTACGGAAGCAGGCGCTTGGCCTCTTGTTGGGAGACCTTGTAGGGCCAGAGGTGCCCCCAATTTCCTAATGTTGGGGGTATGAGAGGGAGTCCTGCAGTTCCTCCCCCACCAGCTCTGGGGTACAGGCAGGGGCTGATGAAGTCGGAGCTCTGCCTGCTCAGTGGTGTGAACTCAGCGAGTCCCTGCCTCGACTTGCCCACCACCCAGGAAATGGGGGGTGGGGGGGGCGGAGTGCTAGGCTTCAGAGGGGCTCTTTCCCCACTTATCTCCCTGGGCTCGGGGACAATAGGCAAGATGTTTATCCCCAGGGCGCACATGTTGTTCGCAGTAATGACAGTAATCAGAGGCTCTAATGCCGCATTCTCTCGGTGCCAGTCAATTCGCCTAATTACCGCCTGGGAAGCTGGATTATTTAAATTTAAATGGTGATTTATTGCGAACTTAATCAATGCTATTTTCTCTCCCCCCTCCTCCCTGGGACCGGGGCAGGAGGGGAATTGAAGACACCCCCCACCCCAACCCCACCCTAAGGACACCTCTTATTTTGGGGTGGGAGAGGAGCCTGGGGGGGCCCTGCCCTGTGACCTGAGATTAATACGATTCACTGTCTCCTAGTCATTAGAGTAAAGCAGCAATGCTTAAAAAGAAGTAATAACCTAACACTTGTAGGTATCTGTCAATAAAGCCTGAAGAATAATAAAAGCAGGCATCTCTGTACCTGTGTTTCACATAGTCTCTATTTATGCATTATCGATCCTGTTTCTCTGTTTGTTACTGAGTCTTGGCCACTAGGACGTCAGCCTGTCCAGCGCAGGGACCATCTAGTCTGTTTCCTGCTGGATCCCAGAGCGCGGAACAGCAGCAGGCACACAGTAGGTGCTCCATACACCACAGGCTCCCAACAGCCCCGCAGGGTCACCCGGACGGCAACAGAGGCCACACAGTGATTGATTACTCCGAGCAGCGGTGATCCGGGTCTTTACACATATGACCGGGTTGACCCCCCCTTAGCCCTCAGGGAGAGTGTCGTCATGATTCCCTGTGACAAAGGAGGCACAGAGAGATGCGGGGACCTGCCCGGGTCCCTCCCTGTCCCTTTCGAACTGGGAATTCTGACTCCGGAGCCTTGTGTTCCCCCTGGGGGTCCCCTCAGGTCTGGGTGGGAGGCCCAGGCTGGGTCCCCTCCGCCCACTCACGGAGCTGCGGGTCTCCTTTGCGATAACAATGACGCATCTCCGCTGATAAAGCAACAGCATTCACTAGTCTGACCCCTGGGGTCACAGGCCCTCGATGAGGCCAGCATTCCTGAACGCTTCCCTCCCTGTGTGCCCGTTTCACAGGTGAATACACTGAGGCGCGGAGAGTAAGAGCCCTGACAGGGACACCACGAAAGGTCTGACTCCAAACCCTCTGCACCTCCGCATCCAGGAGCCGGGCGAGGGCGGGCGGGCGGGCGCCCCGGGTCCTCTGCGCGCCACCCCCGCGCGTGCGCACTCACCGAGGCCGGCGGGGGGCCCGGTGGCTCGCAGCCCCCAGGGCGGCGCCCCGAGCGCGGCGAAGCGGCGCAGGCGGAGGTAGGTGACGCAGAGCCGCACGACCGACGCCTTGTCCAGCTGGCTGGAGATGGCCCCGGGCAGCGGGAGCAGCTTGGCCAGCTCGAAGAACTCCAGGTTCTCCTTCCCGCGCCGCGAGCGCGCCGCGTTGCGGGACTTCTCCTTGCGTTGCGCCTGCGGGCTGTGCGGGAGGCGCGCGGGGAGCCTCAGCGGGGCCCGGGGTTCGGGGATGCGGGGCCTGGGGGGGGGGGAGCCCCGCCTCTGGGGCCTAGGGGACGGGATGGGACGTTGGAAGCGGATTCAACTCTGGAGGTGGGGGCAGAACCCGGGTGTGAAGTTACGCCGGCCGGCGGTGGGGACAGGTGGGAGGGGGTCCGGGGGGAGGGGAGGAGGCGGGGCGTGAGGAGTGCGGGTATGGGTCCCGAGGAAGGGGCTGGGAGCGCCACGCGGGAGGGTGGGTTACAGGACGACGGTGGAGCAACTCCGGGTAAGAAACTCTAGCCCCACGGGACGGGGCAGACGCGTGTGAATCCACCCGGACCCGGCCGGGGGCGGGGCCAGGCCGGGGGCGGGGCTTCGCTCACCAGGGTCCGGGCGGGGCCTTGACCGTGAGCCCCGGCAGAAAGTCCCACGGGACGCTGCCCCCACGACCTGCCCCGCATCTGACCTCTCGGCCGCCGCCACTGCTGGGGCAGGGGGCCGCCATCTCCGCGGGGACTCGCTCAGGCGGGATCGGAGCAGCCTGCGGGACTCGAGATCCGCGTCTCCTGCAGCGGGAAGGAACCGGAGGCAGCGCCGCGTGCGAAGGGGACCCCGGGAGAGGGCTGCTAGGGAAACTGAGGTCCGCGCGGGGCTCAGGGTATCAGCAAGGAGCTGGAGCCGGGTGGGGCCTCAGTCTCCCCCTGGAGGCCCCGCTACGGAGCCCGCGGCTCTCACCCTGCAGGGCCCGGGAGAAGCTCAGGGCGAGGACGTGCCCCGCCGCCACCTCCCCCGCGCCGCCCGCCAGCGCGCCCGCCTCACGCCCGCGCCGGGCCGGCTCCCGCATACCAATGGGCGCACGCGGCGCGCATACGGATCCGACCGGCCCGCGCGCTGCGTGCCAAGCATGCCCAAGCCCGGCGCGGGGCGGGCGCCTGCCAGGCCCAGGCGCGCGGGCATCTAGCCCCCCGGAGCCCTCTGGCCCGGGGACCCGCCCCCCAAGCCCATCCCGGGAGTCGTGCTCCCCGAAGTGCGGCGTGCCGATTTCCCGGGCTGGACGAAGAAGGTAGGGGCAAAGGGCAGGGACCCCACCCCAGGGTCTGCCCAGGGACCTCCCCCCAGCCCCTGGGGTGGCGCCGTGTGTCCGGGCCACCAAATCTCCGCAACCGCAACTTCCTCCCCGAAGACCCGAGCGTGCGGACCCGGCCCCCGACGCAGGGGCCGGCGCCTCCGCCGAGGACGCTCCCAGGGCAGACCCAGCGCTCGGGCCCGGGTGTCCTGGATCCAGACCCCCGAGAGCCAGGCGCGTGTTCAGTTCGGTATCAATTCCTCCGGGACTGGCGTCCGGATTCCCCTACCCACCCAGCACCCGCGCCGCCCGAGCCTCCGCAGCCAGGTGTCCATTGCCCCCCGCCCCCTATGTCTCGGGACCCGAACATCGTGTACCCCTTCCCCCAACCTCGGGATACGGGCGTTTGGATGACCCAGGACACTGGAGTTTCGGCCTCCTGTTCCTCCAGGACCCAGGGTTCCCCGTCCCCCCTGGCCAGCCGGCGGCGTTCCCGACCCGCAGGACGCCCAGCCTCGTTACCTGGCTGCGGGGCGGGTACCGGGCGCGGCGTGGGGCCGGCCGGGCGGCGCAGCGGGGTGGCCCCATAGACCCCGGGGCGGCCCGGCGGGGCGCGGGCTGTGGCTCTCGGCTCTCGGCGCCCACCGCGGCCTCGCAGACGTGGAGACGCGGACAGCGCTGAGGGCGGGGCGGGGCGGGGCCGGCCAGAGCCCCGCCCACCGAGTCCCGCCCCCTGGTCCAGCCCAGCGCCAGCTCCTCTGGCCTTTTCAGGGGTGGGGGGTTTCCAGCAATGGGGGCTTCGGCCCCCCGCCCACCGGCAGGAGTACCGGAGGCAGTGGGGGGAACACCGTAAGCCAGGCACTATCTATAGACTCCACGGGAGGAACTAGCGCCCGAGCCCCCGCAGGCGAACCCGGGGCCCCAGCAACCTCTTCTGACAAGGCGGACACCCTGCACCCGAGCCCCCTGCAGGGGTGCCCCCTCCAGGACGCAAGTCCAGGCCTCTGCACCCTCATTTTCCAGGAGAGAACTTCAGGGTGTCAGCACCCCGCACCCAAGCCCACCCTCCTCTGCCAAGGCCAGGTTTGGCACCGGACCTCTCAGGGACCGGGACCGGGACACAGGCACCGAGGGACTTCAGAGGTCAGGATCCTGGGGTCGTATCTCTACCACCCCACCCCCGCCACAGGATGGGAACCCCCAAAGCCAAGCTCCCCATCCTATATAATAAAAGGCTAATATGCAAATTGTCCCCTGGACTGGGAGTTGGACCAGGAGTTGGACCAGGATGAGGGGCCAGTGGGAGGGGAGAGGGAGAAGGGCGGGGCTGCAGGCAGTTGGCTGTCTGGCCCCACCCCCAATCAGCCAGCCAACCACTTGCAGCCCCTCCCCCCATCCGGCCTGGCCTAATTGGCCCCAATTGGGGCAGGCCAGCCAGACCCCACCAGTGCACGAATTCGTGCACCGGGCCTCTAGTTAGATCATAAGTGGGAACTCAGGTCCGAGGCAGGCCTCCTCCACTCGGGTAGGAGACTCCACACCCTTCCCTCCCAAGCCCCTTCAGCAGCCTGGCTCGGGGCTCCTAGGAGACTCCAGTGCAAGGAATAAAAATGGGGCGGGAGTCTTAGGAGAGGCAGGCAGGCAGGGGCTTGCCCTGAGCAAGGGCCTTTCCCCCGCTGGGCAGATGGAGAACGGGGCACACACCTCGAGCACTGGCTGATGGGATCCCCCTTAAACGCGCTCATGGTAATCCTGACTTGACTTGGGGAGCGAGCGCTTGTATCCTGCTAATCCTATCTCCACGGCCAGGCTCTGAGCTGGGCTCTGTTACTGAGCCCGCCTTCCAGCTACGGAAACTGAGGCATGGAGAGGCTGTCTAGCCTGATGATGATGGCCTGGCAGCCAGTGATTTTTCCCTATTTCCCCGCAGAGAGATGCGTTAGGGTCAGGGTAGAAATTCCAGCTCAGATGGCTGTCCCTTCTCCTGGCACTGCTTCCGGTGCAGCCCGGGCGGGCGGTTCATTTCATTGCAGCGCCCGCCTCCCCGCACCATGGTGGGCCCGGAACAGGCTGGCCCAGCGGTTGTCAGAGTGTGACCTGGGCACTGGCTCCCAGTCCCTCTCAGGGGTCGGCTTGGTCACGTTGTCACGCTGGGACGTTTTCTGCCCTTGGCCCTTCATTCCCCGGGCGTGTCCGTGGAGTTCTCCAGAAGCGGCGGGGCAGGTGATATTGAAACAGACTGAATTCATGTTAGCGTGTTACCTTTAAAATTCTGTTTTAATGTCTGATATGGCTTACAAAACACAGAAAGTTCTTTGGTCTTCCCTAAGAATAAAAAATAGTCCTGAGACCTAGCTGGTTTGGCTTAGTGGATAGAGCGTTGACCTGCGGACTCAAAGGTCCTGGGTTCGATTCCAGTCAAGGGCACATGCCCGGGTCTCGGGCTCGATCCACAGTGGGGGGCGTGCAGGAGGCAGCCAATCAATAATTCTCTTTCATCATTGATGTTTCTAATCTCTCTCTCTCCCTTCCTCTCTGAAATCAATAAAAATATATTTTAAAAAATAGTCCTGAGATAAAAAAAAAAAAAAAGTTTGAGATCCACTGTTAAGCTACTAAAAACTGAGAATAGAGCTATGCTAGATAAAACGTCTATACATCCAAAGACACGTTATGCCCTCAAGGGCCTGGATGCAAACCCTCTTACCTAGACCCCTGCAGAGTCCCTGTCAAATTTACACATCGTTTGGGGCCTCAGGTTTCCCATCTGGGACGTGGGGGGCTGCCCTGTGATGTCTGCGCCCCCCTGTAGCTCTGATGGTGCGGGTGGGAAGAGATTGGGGCCCTCCAGGGGGCACCCAGGAGCCTGTCATAAGAACTCAGCCCTGGCCGGTGTGGCTCAGTTGGTTGAGCATCGCCCATGCACCCAGAGGTCGCTGGTGCGATTCTGGGTCAGGGCACATGCCCAGGTTTCGGGCTCAATTTCAAGTAGAGGACGTGCAGGAGGAAACCCATCAATATTTCTCTCTCTCTCAAATCAGTAAAAACATTCAACAAGCAAAAACCTCTTGCCAAAAGTTTGGGGAGCCTGAGAGGGCTGGTGCAGCAGCGGGCAGGCAAAGCAGTGAGCAGTTAGCACTCAGGGTCTGAAGGGGTAGCGGAGGGAGGGAGCTGTTAGGGGATCCTGAGTGTGGTAGCAGAGACCGCCGTGGTCACAGATCCAACCCCTCCTGCCCTGGCCTGGCTCCCCACCCTCTCCGCTGCACTCAGCCATCCTGCCCTTCCCCTGCCTGGGAGACATTTCCCATCAAAGCTCTGATACCCCACTACTTCCAAAGCAGCCCGGGGGGGAGGGACGGGAATGACATTATGTGCCCTTGATAGGCAGTGAGCTCCCTGTCACCAGGGGAAATCAAGGAGAGGGCCAAGGAATTTTGGTAGGCACTGAGAGCATGTGTGTGTGTGTGTGTGTGTGTGTGTGTGTGTGAGAGAGAGAGAGAGAGAGAGAGAGATTCCAATGACTTCCACTTACACATTTCACTCTTCCCTATTGGGAGGTGGACAGCATAGTCTCGAGGTGACTCAGCAGGCTGACATTCTAATTCTGGCCCCACTTGTGTGAGTTTGGGCCGCTTCCATCGTCTCTGCCTCTCTGTCCTCATCTGTGAAAAGCCCTTCAATGAGATGAGGCAGGAACGTCAGGGCAGCAGGTGTCCCGTCTGAGCTCCCAAGGGAGTATTTGTCCCAGTAGCAAGCGAAGCGCTTCAGTGCTGTCTCCTTCTCCTGGAGCCTCCTGTGACAGACAGACTCACTGCCCAGGAAGTCCTACAGTGTGTCTGATCCGAATCCCTCCTGCACTTAGTGAAGCCAGGGCCCCAGAGGCAGGCCTGATTCAAGGCCAGGATTCTGAGAGCCAAGCTGTCAAGGTGATGTCTCCCTTCGCCCTGGGGTGTTACTGGGGTGCAGCACCCCAGGAATGCATTTCTTGGGAGGTCAGGCTCAGAATCAGTTCTGAGAGTGAAGCTTTTATCTAAAGCACTAAATGGGTGATGAGGGGTCACTGGAGACCTGGGCCGCCCAGTTTGGCCCCCGAGTTGTCCTGTTTCTCATCCATGTATCCAACAAACATTTATTGAGCACCTACTGTGTGCCAGATGCTCTAGAGATCCAGCAGGTATGAAACAGGCAGAGACTCCTGTCACTCAAGCTGGCATGCCAGTGGGGGTGTCAGATAATAGACACAACAAGAAAAAAGATGTCAGATGGAGCCAAGTGCTGGAGAAAGAAAGAAAGCAGGCATGTGTGCCTGCACATGTGCAGGTGCAACTGTGGGGAGGCTGGCCGAGCGCTGGCAGTTACTGGGGAACTGGGAAGAATAAAGGAGTTGGGGTCATAAGAGAAAAACAGAACCCACCCACTCAATAGGCCCCACACCTAAGTGTCACTTGACACCTGGGTGTGGTCCCCAGTGCCTGCTTCTACCCCCACTGCCGGGGGTCTTGTCCAGCATCTAGAAGGGTTCAGGAATCTGGAGAAGGGGCTGCTGTAAATTATTAAAGAGTCTAGAGAACAAACATAATTTTGGAAGGCATTTTGTGGGGCCAGAGGAGCTTGGCTATAGGAACCAAGTTCTGCTTGTCTCAGGACCCCTTGCTTTTTATTAACACAAATTATCCTAAGGCAAAGTAGATATACAGATCAAAGGCAAGGTATATTATACAGAATCCATTGTCAGATTGGGGGAACTGCCTACGGCTGTTCAGGTGTTTGGCCAGCAGGAGGCAATAACATGTAGATTGAAATGCCCTCAGCTGTCTGGCAGCAAGCAATCATTTATGCATCCTTTTCAGGTTTGGGGAAATGCCCTCAGCCATTTCCAGCAGGCACTCCTCAAGGTTCCATCAACCTTTTGATACAACTTCTTGCATTTATGACATGCTGGAATTAGCTTCCGGCACCCCACCCCCACCCCTCCTGCTGCTCACTCGGCCTTCCATCTCCCCTTTAGGCCACCCAGGGTGTCAGGAAGAACTCTGACCTCACAGAGGACAAGGGCTGACCTGTCACCTGCCCACAGGTGCCGGAAGAAGAAGAAGACAACAGAACTCAAGGGGACAGAGGGAGGTGCTCCGTATAGCACAGGGCACGGCACAGAGGCAGCATTGGCTGCTCCCTGCCCACACGTGACCCCGGGTGGGACACTAATATTGGTAGCGAGCAGCAATCAAACCAATTCACTCCCCTGGTCACTCTGCTGTCACCTTGACCCCAGCGCTGGCCACTGGCTGCAGAGATGGCCGAGTCAGGGACCATGAGGTCTTGTGGGTTCAGGAGGGGCTTGTGGGACGCTCAGGACGCTCGGCCCACTGCCTCTCCCAACACAAGGGCTGCTCTTGGAGAGAAAGGGACCGCCAGGGCCCTGCAGCGCCCCCTGGAGAAGGGAGGAGGGCAAACAGTAGCCGGGAAGGCGGGGCAAGGAGGAGCTGCTCTGCGATTGGGAAGCACCGCTCCTCCCCCTCCTGCTTTCGCTCTAAGTCTGCAGACTCTGCCACTGGGGGCGCTCACTTCCCTCCGGCCGAGCTGCCCTCCGAGGTAATAAGAACAGAACTAATGTGAGCAATAATGATAATAGGGCCACAGAGAAGAGTGGCGGAGGTTGAATAGTAGCCCCCCCCCCCAAAAAAAAAAAATATATCCACGTCCTAACTCTGGAACTTGGAAATGTGACCTTTGGAAAAAGGGTCTTTGCAAATGGAGTTAAATGAAAGATCTTGAGATGAGGTCATCCTGGGTTACCCGATGGGTCCTAACTCCACAGACAGTGTTCTTATAAGAGACAGAAGAGCCCTGGCTCGGAGCTCAGTTGGTTAGAGCATCGTCCTGATACACCAAGGTTGAGGGTTTGATCCCAGGTTGATGCAAGAATCAACCAATGAATAAGTGGAACAACAAATTGATCTCTCCTCTCTCTCTCTCTGTCTCATCAATCACTTAAAAAGAGAGATAGGCCATGTCCCATTTGGCTCAGTGGATAGAGTGTTGGTCTGTGGACTCAAGAGTCGCGGGTTTGCCCTGGCTGGTTTGGCTCAGTGGATACAACATTAGACTGTGGACTGAAGGGCCCCGGGTTTGATTCCAGTCAAGGGCACATACCCAGGTTGCAGGCTCGATCCCCAGTAGGGGGCGTGCAGGAGGCAGCCAATTGATGATTCCCTCTCATCACTGATGTTTCTCTCTCCCTTCCTCTCTAAAATCAATAAAAATACAAAAAAAGAAAAACTTAAAAAAAAGGGAGAGAGAGAGAGAGAGAGAGAGACAGAAGAGAAGACAGACACACAGAGGAGAAACTACTGGGCAATAGAAAGGCCATGTGAAACAGAGGCAGAGCCCTGGCCAGTTTGGCTCAGTGGATACAGTGGCCTGCAGACTGAAGGATCACAGGTTCGATTCCCCTCAGGGTACATGCCCAGGTTGCAGTGTGTGCAGGAGGCAGCTGATCAATGATTCTCTCTCATCATTGATGTTTCTCTCTCTCTCCCTCTTCCATTTTCTCTGAAATCAATAAAAATATTAAACAATAAAATGGAGGTGGAGATTGGAGCGATGCAGCCCCAAGCCGAGGACCCCTGGAGCCACTGGGAGCTGGAAGAGGCAGGGAACATCTGAGTATCTGGTCTCCAGGCCTGTGTGAGAACACGTGTGTGGCGGTGTAAGCCAGCCGTGTGTGTGGTCATTTGTACAGCAGCCACAGAGAGAGCCTTGAGCTTTGCAGTCAGATGGCTAGGGTTCAAATCCTGGCTCCCACTTACCAGTTAGTGATGCTGGACAAACGACTTGGGCCTTTGTGCCTCGGTTTCCTCATCTGGAAGATGTGGATAATGATAACAGAGTCTCACAGAATTTATGTGAAAAATTGAGTTGAGCTCTAACCCATTTGGCTTAGTGGATAGAGCGTCGGCCTGTGGACTGAAGGGTCCCAGGTTCGATTCCGGTCAAGGGCATGTACCTTGGTTGCGGGCACATCCCCAGTAGGGGGTGTGCAGGAGGCAGTTGATTGATGTTTCTCTCTTATTGATGTTTCTAACTCTATCCCTCTCCCTTCCTCTCTGTAAAAAAATCAATAAAATATACTTAAAAAAAGAAAAATTGGGTAGATACATAAAAAATGATTAAAACAGGGCCCAGAACTGTTAGCGCTTATTAGTATTTGCCTGGCTAACATTCATGTCAACCGCTCTTCAGTCCCTACCTGGGAAGCAGAGTTCCTGTGAGCCTGTATCTCTCTCCCTTTCCTTTATTCTTTTTAAAAATTTATTTTACTTTCAAAAATATTTTTGATTTCAGAGAGGAAGGGAAAGGGAGAGAGAGATAGAAATATCAATGATGAGAATCATTGATCAGCTGCCTCCTGCACGCCCCCTACTGGGGATTGAGCCCACAACCCGGGCATGTGCCCTTGGCCGGCATCGAATCTGGGACCTTTCAGTCTGCAGACCGACACTCTCTCCACTGAGCCAAACTGGCTAGGGCTCTCTTTAAAAAAGGATTTTAAAAAATTTGATTTCAGAGAGGGATGCCCTGGCCAATTTGGCTCAGTAGAGAGAGCGTTTGCCTGCAAACTGAAGGGTCCCAGGTTCGATTCCCGCCAAGGGCACATGCCCGGGTTGTGGGCTCGATCCCCAGTAGGGGGCGTGCAGGAGGCAGCCGATCAATGATTCTCTCTCATCATTGATGTTTCTATATCTCTCTGCCTCTCTGAAATCAATAAAGAAATACATTTTAAAAAAAAAAGATTTCAGAAAGGGAGAGGAAGAGAGAAACATCCATAATGAGAGAGAATCATCCATCGGCTGCCTCCTGCACACCTCCTACTGGGGATGGAGCCCCAACCTGGGCATGTGCCCTCACTAGGAATCAAACTGTGACTGCTAGTTCACGGGTCGATGTTGACCCACTGGGCCGGGTGAGCCTGAATCTCTTAATCCCCACTTTCTTCTCCCTCCTCTCAGCTCCTGCAAATCTGACTTCTCTCCCTGGCTCTAACCGCCCCATGGCTTCCCAGTGCCCTATAAAGCGCTAGGTGTCTTGGGCTCTGACCTTCAGTGACTGAATGAATACATGGATGGATGGATGAAATGACAGGAAGAGATCACCTCCTTGCTTCTTAGCTTGCTCCTGGGACTCTTCCAACCCCATTCCCCAGTCCCAGCCGCTTCTCCTAATCTTGCTTTCCTGTTCCCCCTCCCTAAAAACCCCACCAACTCTGCTCCCAGCACTTCCCCGGCTGCCAGGGCGGCGCTCTGCTGACCCCTGGTGGCTGCATAGAGTAACACCGCATCCAGAGCATTCGGCCTGGCGCTCCTGAGCCCCTAGGGACCTAGGTGCTGGCTGTAGCTGGGGGAACGCAGCTCCAGCCCCCGGGGTTTCACGGGGAGTGGGGGACACAGATGGCAAGCGGGCACACTACTGTGTAAACCCTGGCATCATCCTCTACGTGCAATTTTGAGCAAATTCTGTCTTCTTGACCTTCATGATATCCAAAGTCTGACATCCTCCCTCCACTTCCGCGGTCCAGCTCTGGTCTCATCCACCAGCACTTCCCTTCGATTCCAGGCTCAGTCTTACCGATTTCTCCTCTTGCCTCAGGCTTCAATATGGCTCAGCACAGTTGCTGATTCTGTTTTTAATCTAAACATTTCATGTTTTTTAACCTTGATTTTTAAAAACATCGCGTTGGAATATTTTTATCTTGGTCACTGAATTGTTTTGTGTCCCCTTAAATTTCCTGTTGCAATGTCCCCTCCTGAGCAGCCTAAATAGCAACCCTGCTCCCCCAGAACCACATCCCCCCTCATGGCCATCTGCCCGGGACACTGATACATGGGCATTGCTTTGCCTGTTTCCTGTCTTTCCCCCTAGATATCAGCTCCTGGCTGCGTCCCCAGGGGCCCGGCAGAGAGATGTTTAGAAAATATGTGTTCAGTGGGCTAATATAGGATCTGAAGGAGTAACAAACTGAGAAAATGCTCTTGAAGGAGTCCATCTTGGTCTGGGGTCAGGCAGGAAGAGTCCAAAGGTCTGAGGTGAGCGTGTTCCCCGGAGGCTGGGAGGCAGGGTGCCAGGTGAGGGGTCTGGGTTTTCCTCTAAGTGCTCGGTGGAGCCCTGGAAGGAGATAAGGGAGGGGTGACAGCCAGGTCCCTTTGGAAACATTCCCTTTGGCTGCCACAAGGAGCTAAGAGGGAGGGAGGGAGACTGGAGGCTGGGAGGCAAGGGAGGAGGCCGAGGAGGCGGGGCAGATGTTCAGGTGAGATCCTGTTAGGTGGTGGGGGGATGAGGGAAGAGTGGAGGGCTCCAGGGTCTGGCTTGTGAGGGATGAACAGGTTTGGAGAAAGGGGCCAGGACTTAGGCTGTGGGTGTCACACGGGTCACCAGGCCGTGTCATCAGCAGGTGGATATGAGGGGTGGTCTTGGAGTGGAGGTCTGGGCTGGAGTCACATGGGAGAGGTCGGCTTGTAGACGGAGACCCCAGTCAAGGTTAAGGTTGAGACCACTGTGTTCTACAAACTGAGGGCACTTTTTTGGGCATCCTGGGACATCAATCACATGGGGGAGCTACAGGTCAGCCTCCCCAAAAATTCTTGACTTGGGTGGCTGAGAGATATATACGTATACAAATCCACACAACTCCAACATCAAGACCTAGAGGAAAGACAGGCTCACGTCAGCACCCATAATGAGTGCCAGCTGTATACTGTAGTGGTTAAAAACCAAATTGAATGAATGTGTGAAGGGGTCAGGGAAGAATTTCTGGAGGAAGACGGCTTTGAGGACTGAGGAGCGGCTGGGCGGAGCTGAGGTGGGCAGGGGGTGTGGACAGGGAATTCCAGGCAGATTGGGCAGCCAAGCCCCATCCTTGGAGGCCCGGTCCTGAGGGTCCTGGAGGGGGTGGGGACAGAGGCTACCTCCTTCCCTGCAGCCAGAGGGTCTGTGGGTGGGTATTGGGATAATCACCTGAAATAAACTACAACAGGTAGGTTTTGGGCAGCAGCCACTCTGCTAGAGGAGCACCGGCCAGTTCTGGGGCAGCCCCCGGACGGAGGGGGAATGGTCCAGAAGCTCCCGTGGGCCCGCGCTGCCGGAAAGCCTCCCCTCCCTGCGGCCAGAGCCCGGCCCCTCTGCTCTGGGGCTGGCACGCGGCTGCCGCGGAGGGCAGAACTGCAGGGCCCAGGGAGGGGCCGCCTTCAGTCTCAGGCCGGGCTTTTACAAGACGGGTTTATTAGCTATGATACATACCACATACGGCCTTTTCAGTTTTTACACCATTCCCATTGAGACAAGTACAATACTTTGTAGCAAATACAGGATTTTAAAAAACCAAACCAAACACACACACCTCAGTCCGAGATGCCTCAGCCCTGGGTGGCGGCTGACCATGCACTAGTCGGGCCGGAGCCTCAGCAGACCCACGTGTCCAAGAAAGCCTGGGAATTAAGCAAACATTCCTAACACCAGCTAGAGGAGGTCTTGGTTAAAGCCCCTAAAGTACAAAGAAATAACTGTTATACTTTCTTTACATACAGTTCTCCACTTCGCTGCAAAACAGAATTTTGGGCACACGGCCAGACTACTAACACATTTCAATACCATTGTTTTTGTTTTTCTCAGGAAACTCAAAATATTTGTTAATTCAACATATATAAAGATCATTTAACATGTGAAAATACAAGTACCAGAAAAATAAGCTGGCAGCAGCACTGTTCCAAATTTTCAAACAAGGTTTATTCCCATAAAATTCAGACATTTCCTTTTTGTAAATGTACACAGGGAACATGATTCTTTTTTATGCAAACAATAACTTACGCCGTCCCCACTACATCGAAAGTGTGACATCACTGCGGTGTGAGCACCGGCCAGAGGGAGCTGCTGGGGCGAGCAGGGGCGGCCACCTCTGACCTTGGGGATTGGCAGGCGGCCAGCTGGAAGGTGGCTCCGAGGGAAGAGCCGGGTGGCCTTTCCCCTCACACCAGCCCCTCCCTGGTGCCACCCCCAGGTGTGACTTATGTTCCTGGCACACGAGACTCAGGCTGTCCTCTCACCTAAGAGGCAATAAGTGGCTTGAACCTGCCAAGCAATGGGAGGGCAACTGTCTGCGCAGCGCTGTGACCACCCCCAGGGGACAAGGCAAAGCCTCTGCTCTCTGGGCCATTCGGATGCCCCGTGCCCACCGCGCCCCCTGCACTACAGGATGTGGCGCTGGTTCCCTCGGCCACTGACCACGCTCTCCCTAGGATACCCCCTCCCCCCGCAGTGTGTTCTCACAGGAGAGGGCGGGCAGGGTGCAGAGGAGAGGACTTTAGGTCACAAATGCTGCAGGTTGTATTCAAGTTTCAGGGCTGAGGCTGGAACACCCGTGACCTGGGGAAGGTCTCCCTCCAGCCTCCCATTCCTTCCGGAGCTCAGGGACAGGGACAGGCGTGCTCCCCTGGGCTGCCTGGCCAGCATGCTGCTATGCCGCCACCTGCTGCCTACCCTGGCACACCTCCTGCTAGACTCTCTCCCAGAAGCCTGCTTCCCGTCTTAAGCAGAGAGAGCAAGGCGGCGGCGGGGTGCAGAGCGCACAGAACAGTACTGCGGACTTCAAACGCCAACGATGGGCATGCTGGCTGGACAGATGCTGACCCCTGATGTGCAACACAGCCGAGAATTCAGGCAGACCCACAGCCACGCTCCTAGCCGTGGACCACCTCCCCTCTCCCCCCTCCGGCAGCATTGCTGCCGCAGACCAAGGGCCGTCCACTCCCTGAACGGCGCCTCCACTCCTGTGGACTGGCTGGGGAGAGAGCTGCTGGGGGACATGGAGCAAGATATCCCTAGCTGACCCCTTTCGGCCAAGGCCAATTCCTGCCTGCTGCTCCCTCAATTCTGAGAGCTGTGGGTTGCAATCCATTTAAGGCAGTTCCCAACATGCACCCCAGCTCTCCCTCCGGGGCCCCTCCGAGTGCCCATTTGGTGTGAAGACAGACCTCCGACTGGAACTTAGAACCACCAAGAAATGTCCTCGAGCCCAAGTCAGCCTGGAGAAGCAGAAAAGAGGAGCTAAAGGGTTAGCAGAGCCAATGGAAACCAAGGAAACCATGGAGCCACCTGCCCACTGTGGCTCGCTGGGGCTCCAGCCGCCTGCACACCTTCAGAGCCCGGCCGGACAGAGGCTCCGTGAAGGAGCCTGCAGCGGCTCCCTCCACAGGGTGAGGCATGAAGCAGTTGCTCCTTCTGTCTGAGGTGCCTCAGGAATGGGGCGGCGTGGGAAGGCAGGAGTGTGGGGGCTGGTGCAGAGCCGAGGTTGCAGGCAGTGGTGTGACAATGGGAGGGAACCAAGCTCCTTTTGTTAGTCCACACGGGACAGTGGCTCCAGGCCACCCTCACGGTTCCCTTTAACCACATCCAGTGCCTTGAAGGGCTGACTGGGAGCAGGTGAGGTGCCCTAGGAAAAGGGAGACGTGAATTTCATGGAGGATTCCTGCACTGGCCCGGGGGTCTGGTCTGCTGTCCTGGGTGAAAACTAGACCCTGCTGTCGCCTTCCTGCCCTCCCGACCTGAGGCACGGGCACAGCACCCCCACCAGGAGAGGGCACACTGCCCTCCAACATTTACACAGAACAGACGTGTACCTGGGGTTTGCTTTTTGACTTGTGTTCTTGGAGGGGTAAACTCACAGGGGTCAGCCAGTCATCCCAAGCCCCTAGTGTGCCGCACAGGAACCACACACAGAAGTGTCCAGCTTATTCAGAGGAAGTCAGTGAGCAAGGGCCTGCCCCCCGCCCCCCCGCCCCGCTGCCAACAGGGAGCGTTTGGGGCTGGGGTGGCTGGACATGGTTCCGAGGCAGCCCTTTGTCAGGCCACCCAGCTGAGGTGACCCAGGGCATGCTCGAATATACCACAGGTGCTGCTTAAAGTGCAAAGAGACCCGGAGGACTGGGTGGCATGGGGGGCCCTCTCCACACACCTCGGGTACCTTAGTGTCAGGCTTCTCCACTGCAGGAGTGGGGGCAGCCGTAGCGGGGGCAGCCTTAGCGGGCTGCTGTGTTGTGGGGCAGAGGTGGGTGTGAGAAGGTTCTCCGAGGGGCCAGGAAGCTGAGGGGAAGGCCACGGGAGGGGTGGTGGTATGACAGACGGGCACGGTGCTCTGGTGACTGATGGCTTTTGTGCCTGTGGCTCCTCGGGCCTGCTGGCCCAGGGAGCATGAAGGATGCATGTGGGCAGCCAATCACCGTACCCTGCCCTCTTCCCACAAGCAGCGCTGCTGGCGGCATTCGATGGCCCAGGATGAAAACGACTCCACTTCAACACCAAACACACTAAACCAACCCCAGGTGCACCCCTGCACCCTCAGCTGTCCCCTCCCTCACAGGCGTACCACTCCCCCCACGCACACGCACACACGCACACGCGCACACAGTAGTGTTTCCATAGTACTGTAGTGTGTCCAAAGGCAGACCAAGTCCCAGGCTGGTCTGCTGGTCTCCCCACTCTGCCCACTAAGGGCTCAAACCATCTTCTGGGGAAGGGGGACCTGGTGACAGCGAGACCCCAACAGGCTCTCAGGCCGTCAGCCCGGCTCCTAGCTTTGCTGCCACAGAGAAGGGCCGCCTTCCCCCTGCCTGCCTCTCCGAGGGCCGGGAGAAGAGCTAAATCTGAGGTCTGCGGTTTTCTTCTGGTAGTGTCTTCCTTTTTCTTTGTAACGATTATTGGACTTCCCATTTTCCTTCCAGTGTTCCTTGGCCGCAGAGGGAAGGCATCCCAAAGCCCGTGAAGGGTGGCGGGCCGGAGGGGAAAGCTGTGCTCCTTGATCCAGGCACAAACCTCCTCCCTCAGCACTGCACCCTGGGGTGGCAGAGCCCTGTCCCACATGTTCCCAAGGAGGACGCTGGACAGGCATATAGGTGGGAAGAGACAGATGGGAAGTGTTCTCCGGGGTTGCTAGCCCTGCCCTGGGGTGGCCTGATCTCGGAACCTCCTCCTTCCGCTGTCCAAGGCCAGGGCTGTCCAAGCAGTGGGCAATGTCCCGAGGCCAGTGTGTGCGGGCAGGCGGGCCAGGGAGCAGTGAACGGATGAGGGCCACTGGGGCTGCTGCCTGACAAGTTCAGTCCTCCAAGGGGTCCGTGACAAAGGGTAGGGCCCACCGGGCCACTGCCTGTAGCCAGCCCCAGGGATGAGAGCTGGGCTTGGGGCATCTGACAGCCCAGCCTCTGGTGGACTGTCGGCTAGTGCTACCGCTGAGGTTTTGAGAAGGTGACAGGGCAGAAGGGACACCTTCCCCACCCCTGCCCAGTGGACCTGGCTGTGTACAAGGCCAAAGGCCACCTTACCGAAGAGAGAAGACAGTTTCCTTTTGCCCCAGAACTTGGTGACTCACAGCGTGTGCTCAGCTTGAAGCTGGGAGGGCAGCAGTGGCTGCATCGGGGACTGGGGGGTGGGTGGAGGCGACTGGGGGGGTGATGGCTGGCTGGTGATGGGTGTGGAGGTGAGAAAGGGCACGGTGGAAGCCACGGCGGAGGGGGAGCTGGGCGTGGCGCCAGGAGGCTCACTGATGGGCCGATTGTAGAAGAAGAAAGGGCACTGCTGGATGAAGAGCTCGATGATTGTCTGATAGGTCCGCGTGGCCGTGAGCGCGTCCATGGTGCTGAAGTCAGGCCTCATCAAGGTGGGCCAGAAGCAGATGGAGAGGTTCTCACTGGTCATGAGATTCACCTTGTTGTTGTGGCTGACTCTGTAGGTGATACCAAATTCACGGTCAGAGCTCTGAGGGACAGTGGGCCCCACCTGAGGCTCTGTGCCCTGCCCCATCTCATGTGTGTGCCCTGGTCACTGTCACCGGCTGTCCGTCCTGCCTGCCCTGTCCTCTGCTCCAGTGTCCCCACATGGCAAGCCCCCGGGGGTGGCTCTGAGGCCCTGGCTCATGCGAGGCCCCCCACAAGCCTTGGGGTGAATAGACTGCCTCCAGGACTCTTGCCCAGACCACCAAAGTGGGTGACAATGCTCTGGCTGTGCAGAGACAGGGAGTGTCCCAAGCCAGAGCTCCCTAAAACTCCAACGCCAAGATGAAAACTAGGTCTGCCTGGAAAACAGATGTGTCTTGTGTGGGTGAATGTGGGACCTACGCTGTGACCAGGTTTCCTGCCCTCACTTGACTGGGGCTGCTTTCCCAGTGCACCCGTGTGGCGAGGTGCTGGGTCACACAGCAAGGACACGAACACTGGAGAGAGGACTTCGCACACTTGGGGCCACGTGGGCCTCTCTCAGACAGAACCAGGCTGGGCCTGAGCCAGAAGTGCCCCGGGGGAGGCGGACCAGCACCCCTGCAGCTGGGTTGGGGACAGAGCCTCGCTCAGCCTTTCTGCTGCTCACTGGCCCTGACGGGCGGTGCCTGCGGAGAAAAGACCGAACAGCAAGCCCCGCGACGTACTTGTTCAGGTGGGAGATGACGTATTTGAAGACTTCGTGGTTTTCCTTTGGAAACTTCTTGAGTACTTCCTTGAGGGCATGCAACTTTTGCTCTCGGTCGTTGATTTCTGAGGAAAGAGAAAACCAGATACTTCCACGTCCGAGGCCGGTGTTCTGGGGCTCAAAGCAGACCCTGGTCCCGGCAGCCGGCGCCACCAACGGTGTGCTACGTTGGACCGTCTCTGAGGGAAGCCCAGGGCTTTGAGTAAGGCCAGCCCCATCCTTCCCCCGGAGCCTGTGCCAAGGCGGCACACCTGGCAGTGGCTCGGGCCCTGGGGCCAGGCCCGCCTCTGGGTCCCAGGCGCCCGCTGAAGGGGAGCACTGTGCGCCTGAGCTTCCTGGCCCCCACCACCCGAGACTCAAGGATCCAAAGAGACTCCACCATAAAGAACACTATTCTTTGCTCATCTGGTTGCCCCTGGAGACAGGCATCTCAACGCAGAAAGCCCGCTTGCTTCCTGACCAGACGGGTGAGTGCTGCCACCCACCCACGCCAACCGACTGTCTAGGGAGGGAGTCTGTCACAAAAGCAGGGCTCTGTCCTTTCCCTGGAGCCACAGGGACCCTCCACTCATCTCCCTATAGGAAGAGCCGATGGAAACCGGGGGATTCTCCTGCAGTCCCTCAAAGGGTCTACATCCCCCGCCCCCGCCCGCCTTAGCCCATCATGAAACCCTAACGTGCTAGGAGAGAACACAAGCTCACTAGGATGAAACGCTTAACCCACGCCAGGCCTGCTCCAGTCAGCCCTCACAAGCCTACGAGGCAGGGCTATCCCCCATGTCAAGGATGAGGAATCTGAGGCGCAGAGCGGTTGCAGAACCTAAGTGGGGACCACTGCGCTCCCTGGGGCTGGGCCATCTTAGCAGGGAGAGCCATCTGGGGCCAGCGAGGCAAAAGGGAAAAGGGTCCAGAGCCCACCGGGAGCCAGGTAGCCAGGACCGGTTCTCTGAGCGTGGAAGGGTATCCCGGGGCTACTTCTTGGAAGGGGCTCACTCCAGGGCTCAGCGCTCACAGCAGGGTCGTCCCAGGAAGAATGGCAGCTATCCCACAATGACGGTTGTGGGGGTGGCTGGCTGGGGGCCCATTAAGAAATACAATGGTTCCTCGTTGGTTTGGGGGTACAAGCTCCTTTGCCAGGCAGGAGAGCACCAGCCCCTCCTCACAAATAAGCCACGCACAAGCCTGCCCGAACCTGGAGGCTGGCGGACTCCCAAACCCCGATGTGCTTTAGGAAGCCCGAGGGTCAGGCTGGGGCAGCGCTGGAGAAGTCTGGCTCAAGCCAGACTTGGAAGAACAGATGGAACAGAAACAGCCGGCTGGGAGGGCAGGAGGTGCAGAGAGAACCTGCTGGGAAGTCCTGACCCACATGGTCCTGGGTGCGAATTCTGCCTCGGAAACCAAGCAGCTGTGTGACTTTGGGGAAGTGACACATCTGAGTCACTTGTGTAAAGGGCTGATGACAGTGTCCCCCTCACTTGGCAAAGACACCCCGTGAAGAGCTCAGACAAGAAGCACCTGGAAGCTAGTCTGACTTTCAGAAAACCAGTGACGGGAAGCTGCGGAGATGGGCAGGATGAGCTGTGGAGAGCGCTTGCTGGCAGGCGAACGAGCATGAAACTGGGTAAATTTTTTGATTTGCAAGTGACTTGATAAAAAAACGCATTTTGTGAACATTTGCCTGTTAAAAAATGACCAAAAGCAAAAACAAAAAAGTAAAAAGCCCACAGAAACTAATTATGTGGGGCCATTATCAGCTTCATTTCTCTGAACCCAAGATTTATTTTAAGGGTTCAACCTCAAGGGCACACTTTGTCTCTGGCCTTGAGTTTCAAGAAAAAGTTTCCTTAGAAACAGTAAGCGGCCCCCGGAAGAGGAGCGTGTGCACGGCGGTCTCACTCAGAGCTCAGCACAGGGCCCCCTCGGTGCGGGGCCATGACACACACACAGCTAAGTGCTGTGACGGGGCTCCCACAGCCGCAGCACCTTCACCTCAGGCAGCCGCACCCGCCTCCTGGCTGGAGGCAGGAAACGGGGCTGGCAAGGCCACCGTCTGCCCTGGATGCCCCTCCTTCCTATCCGCTGAGCAACAAGGAGGGTTGCTTCCTCTCTCTTCCTTGGGGAAAAGGAGGGGGCAGGGTGGGGTTCACTGAGTCTGCTTTGATAGTAATTATGGACCACACCCAGGAATGCCAACCTCCTTCCTGACACAGTGAGGTGCCCAACAAGGACCGCCATGGCCCCCTCCCTGTGCTCCCCTCCTTCTCCCACTAGCTTCGCGGCGCAGGTGTCCAGGATGCTGAGGAGCATCAAGTGAGTGGCGGGAGGAGGAGGGAGGCCACAAAGGAGAGCAACAGGAAGTCTCCCGGGACAAAGCCTGGCCCTGCATCTGCCACACGAAAAGCAAGACCAGTCTTGCTGATGTCCTCTGACTTGACCTTGTTCACTTCCCTCAGGCGAGCGAAGCCCCACCAGTGCCAAGGGGTCGACTCCAGGCTCAAACCGGCAGCCTTCCCACGCCAGCCGGAGATTTCGGCTGCTTCCGTGTAGCCCTCACCACCACCTGAGTGAAGGTGGGGCTGGGTTCACCCCACAGGCTGGCTAAGCAAACCTGCTCAAGCGGCAATGCCAAGGGCACACGGCTGGTGAGGGGAGGAGGGGAGGGTCCCAGGCTGTCTCCCGGGCCAGCACACCTGCTCTGGATCACCTGCCTTCCACCCCACTGCAGTGCCCCCTCCAACTTCAGTAATCCTCTTCGGGGTGGGAGGTGGTAGTGGAGAGCTAACACACCACTCTTTTGAAATCAGGTGTTAGGTGAAAGCAAGACACTCTAGGAGAGGCAAGACAAAGTCTGGACACAGACCAGGCAACTTAGAACAACTGAGACCACAGAACTCAGGAGGAAGAGGAGGGGACCGCCAGAGACCACCGCGGACCTCAGAGACTAGCTCATCACATTCCTCCCGCTAGACAGATAAACCTCGGCTCAAAGAAGTAAAAATACTGGTCTAAGCTCACACACATTGGTGCCAGGGACCCTGATCTCAAACACCAGTCCTGCTTTGGTTGTGCCACTCGGCTGCCATCTTTGGCATCCAGGCTGCCAACCAGGCTCTAGGCTTGGATCTGCTGTGCCCAATAGTGCCTAGAGGAAATTCCTTGATGACCTTTGACCACCTGGCACACCGGCACCACCAGAAGAGGACAACACCCAGCTCAGGGCCACACCCCTCAGTGAGGCATGCAGGCACACCTTTCCCGCAGGTGGGAAATGACTCCAGGGGGTCCTCCTGGAGGCTAACCCCACAATAGCCTGCTCAGTGTCCCACCAGACCGAGGCCGGGACTGGCACGTGCTAGGAGGTGAGGGACAACCCCATGCTCTTAAGCAGCTATCTGGACAGACAAGAGGAAGCAGGATCCCAGGATGAGCAATGTCGCAAGGCAGCATGTGAGTAAGAGCCCAGTGAGCAGCAGGGCTGGTCCGCCTGGTGACCGGGCCAGTCTGTCGGTTAGTATCTGTGGCCCTGTGTGGTTTCACCTGTAAATGGGATGGTGAGATGGTGAGCTGCATCCTGAACCATTTTGGGTCACACATCCCTTGGACAATCTGATGAAAGCTAGTGGTCTTCTCTATGGACTGAAATGTGCACACGGGTCTCGCCTGCAGTTATAGGTCCCTGGAGTCAAAGGTCCTTAGTCAGAACCTCTGCACTGAGATGGAGCCAGCTTGCAGGGCTCCTTCGGGCACAAAAAGACACAGGTCAGTGCCTGTGCGGCACTGGGTGGACCAGAGGGATTCCAGACAGGTGGTGGGGGGCCACGCGTATTGTGGGAGGTAAAGGAGAAGGTGTGGAGCAAGAATAATTGATGACACTTTTTGAATGCTGAGGTGAGGTGTGAGGAGATGGAATGGGGAAGACAAAGCTGTTTTCTCTGCCTCATGCCACCTCTTCCATGAAGTCCTCTACCTTACTTCCTCCACACTGCCTTTTCTGTATTTCTAGCTCAGCTGGCTTCATTCTGTCTGGCAAACGGCTTACATGTGCACGCGGGGAGGGCAGGGACAATGTCTCACCATCGAAGGTCAAGCCTCAGCTTGCCACTCCCTAGCGGTATGCTGTTCTTCATTTCTCAATCTCCCACACATCACCTTGAACGTGGTAGAAAGATGACTGGTGAATAATCACAAAAATCTCTATTTTGTGGGCACATTTTCAGCATGTTCAACATTGTGAAATTATGGAGCTAACAAAACAATTTGATAGTGACCTTGGTATTTGTTGTGATGGGCTCTGAAACTATTTCCAAGCCCTGAATACACACAGACACAACAGTTCTTAGGTATTAAGAGGAAAGAGCTGGTCAAGTTGATGTTGCCATGGAAACCCAGCCAGGCTGGGAACAGCTACTTTGGGGCTTGAGAATCTTTGTTCCATGTCCCTGAACACTAACTCTGGCACTGCCTGGTGGCTGTCTCTGGCTCAGTTAACCACCCCTGACACACACAGCCCCACCCTTCCCTCAGCTGGCTTTGGCTGTCGGAGGTGCCAGGTCACTCCCCACAACCAGGTTCAAGACAGAGCCCAGCTGACCAGCTGGGGCACAGGAAACACAATAGGAAGGGGAAGCAGAAATCTCCACCCTTTTCCAGGCTGCAGTGGCAGCAAGAAGCTCCCTTCCTCAGCACTGGAAGCTGCGGAAGCTGCTGTAGGAAGGGCAGCTGATTCCCTATCAGTAACACGTCCCTCTCCTGCTCCCCGCAACCCCAACAAAAAAAAAATGCTATGTCAGCATTTCCCACAGAAACAATGGGATTCTGTTGGGTGCCAGGACTCTACTAGACTCTAGATGGCGCCAAGTCAAGACAAATGCTGACAGGAATTCCCCTAGCTCCCAGCAAGCTGGGTACCACCCCATGCCTCCTCTCTCTAACTTCAGCCCAGGCTGAAAGAAAGCTGGCTCCAGTGGAGATTTCCTATGTGTTTCACATCAGGGATTACTGGGAGGACCTCTATCAGGATGCAGGATCAAAGAAGAAGTGGACACCTGTCCCCACCCCCTAAAAGTCATCTGGAGAAACCCAACTCCTGTCCTGAGAAGGCAGATGGGAAAGAAGGCCAGATGAGCGATATCGGCCTCAGAACTCTGCCCCATCCCTGGTGGGCTTGGACAGGATTAGGAGCGATAAACAACTAATCTGCCAAGACCATGTGGATAAAATACGGTGAAGGCAGCACCCAGGTGTGGAAACAAACATCACGGGGTGCAGACCATGGGAAGGAGATGCAGGGCCTGAGCCTGCAGCAGTCAGGTCCTGACAGGCACCTCCACAGCGCAGGGGTGGCCTTCGCCCGCACCTCTAGTCACTGAAGCCACTACGAGTCCGTGACCCAGAACTTAAAGCTCTGCTGGTTTTAGACCTCCCTCCAATTTCTGTCCATACCAGCCTTGTGAGTAAATTGCGCTTGCTTAAAACTCCCTCTTCTCAGTCCTGCTAGTGTGGCTCAGTGGTTGAGTGCTGACCCATAAACTGAGAGGTCACCGGTTTGATTCCCAGTAGGGGATGTGCAGGAGGCAGCTGATTAATGATTCTCTCTCATCCATGTTTCTATCTCTCTATTCCACTCCCTTCCCCCTCTCTAAAATCAATTAGAAAACCCCCAGAAAACAAACAAAAAATATCCTCCCTCTTTCGAGTTGGGCAGTGACAAGATGAAACTAATGTCCTGGGGTCTGAGAAACAGGGCACCCCTTGGTCACTGGCAAAGACACACCCCCTTCTGCTGCAGAGCGATGGCTGCTTCTGGGGGCTTTGGTCTACCAGACGTACAAGTTAGGAAGGCGGCCTCTGGCTAAAAAGGGTAGAAAGTGCTACATATGGGAAGCTCCAAGAGGTCAGGTCCCTTCGGCCGAACTACACAAAGTCCAGGAAAGGCTGCCCAGTGGGAAGGACCTGCCTGAGAGAGGCAGGCCAGGGCAGGAGCAGCTGCCAGGGCAGGCGCAATAGCATGCAAAGATGACCCTTCAAACAAGGTGCTAACTTGCTGTAGCCCCAAGTGATCATCTAGCCGGGGCCATTGGCCCTGGCCTTTTCCCTCAGAGGCTGGTTGATAGGAGGAGAGGCGTGAGCCAGAGGCAGGGAATGGAAAGTAACATCTACCTCTTAACAGGGCCGGCCTGTTGGAGCCCCACTTCTATACCTTTCCTAATCTCATTTCATAAACAGGAGTAGGGACAGCAACATAGAAAACGAAGGGTCAGAGAACATCACAATATACACAAGCAAAGGAGCACAGGTTCAATCTGAATTTGACACCCAAACTAGGCTCTTAACTCATGGAGTTTGGGGGGACCCCCAGAGAAGAACCTCTGGTCTACAAAGGCAGGAGCCTCATTTGCAAGTCCCTTTGATGTCATCTTGTTAGTTCCCTTTCCTTATGTCTTTTAAATCTCAGCTCCAAGAGCCACAGTGCCCGCCCCCGAGGGCAGGACCCATTCTTATGGTGCTGCGCCCCTCCCCTCTCCCTCAGTGTGCCCAATGCAGTCAGGCTGGGGTGCTGCCAGGGGCCCACGAGCAGGCTGGGTTGCCGGTACTCACTGTGCGCCTCCACCAGATCAATCTGCATGTTGTAGGGGACCAGGGGGTCAGGCAGCTCTGAGAAAAAGCTCTTCATGGCACCAGCCACGGTGTTCACTGTAAAGTCTTTCTCTGCCAAGTCCAGGTTGTGGTCTGAAAGGAAGTTGGAAGAGTGAGGCCAAGTCGATCTAAGCTGTGCAGAAGCAAAAGGAAACCCTGTGCTTGGGGGAAGTCAGAGAGACCTCGAGGACCCTGGGGGGCTGCCCAGGGCTGGCCTGGAGCCTGGGCAGGACCTCAGGATTACCACAGACTAGACAGGAGCATCCCTGGTGCTGCTAAAAGAAGGTTCTCAGATTCGCAGAGTCTGACAGCCAACACCTCCTTCCAAGGTCACCCCGTGAGTAGGAGCCGCACCCCCTCCTTCTGTGCCATCCAGTTAGCTCCCTATGTCCGCCTGGATGTGTTGCTCCCTCTTCCTAACATCCATCCCTCCAAGGGGAGAAAGGAAGGGGGCTTTCCTAAAAAGCTGGCTCACTTTTCCTGGTGGGCTGCAAACACATTACCAACAATCTTGAGCATTGTCACCTCAAGAAATTCAATAAAAAAGAAAACAACAACCCTACAACAATCTTGATTGCTGCCCCATCTTCATCCCTTATGATGGTAGGACAGACAGACTTGTTCTTTTCCCTCTGGCCCCTCACAGCTTATGACACCACTGACCTCTGTCTCTAGTTTTTTCTTTTCAGACTTGACTGCACTCCTGATTTGTAAGAAATCATCGACTGATAGTCATTAGCTGTTCCCATTTTGGGGGGGATAAGCTGTGTTACAGATTCTTGCATATTCGGTACAAGTGCATACCCAAGGGCGTGGCATACCCTCATTTGGACCTCATGCTTCCTAGCCCCAAGGATGAACATGTGTCCCTTCTCTCGTGTCACCTCTCCCCACGGGCCGCTAGCAGAGACCGACTGTGGTGTTGCAGTGCGATGGCCCCAGTGCTTGTGCAGGCAGCCGGCTCCCGGCTGGGCACTGGTAGCTGCTCTGTCACGCAGCCCGCACAGGCTGCCTGGCTTCTGAGCCTGGCTTGGTCCCCTCAGGCCCAGCCGTGCATTTAGCCTAACCCTACTTTGATCCTTCGGTTACCTTCCTCCCTGGCCAGTGACATCTGAGAACTTTGATTGCTTTGGCTCATCTGCTGCTGGCACCGGTGGGTGAGACTCCTCATCCACAGAATGCTCAGTGCTAAGAGGCAGAGTCCGGCCGAGGGTTGGGGTGAAATAGATTTGGCCTCTCAGAGCTGCCCTAGCTTAGGAGATGGGAGTCCCGCTAAGAGCAAGTCTAATTCATGAGAGTCCAGCTTTAGAAGCCTGAGTCCCAAGGCTCAGCTAATCACAAAATGTTCCCTTGCTTTCTCTCTCGTGCAGGGACTTTGTGAGAAGGGCACTCCTTTGTGGGAAGGGGCCCTGGCAAAATAAGTTTGTCTTCTCAACCCAACATTGTATCATGTGCACGTACTGACGCCTGCATGGCCCAGGCCCAGGCCCAGGGAAGCAAGGCCCTTCAGTGGTGAATGAGGCATGTGCCAGGGTGACCCGGAACAGTGTCTGCGGGAGGTGACGGGCTGACACAGGCTTGGCAGGGGGATGTTTCCGTTTGCTGACAGGGCCTGTTCCTCCACCGTGGCAGTGTGACCATGGAGGCGATACTAACTGGGGCCAAATGCTTTCTCTTCCTCAGTCACCAAGCCAGCACCCCTTGCTCTGGGCTGTGTGTGGCAGGAGCACCTCCAGGGCTGAACTGCAGCTCCCTCAAGGGGCTCCATTGGGCAGTTTGGCTGTCGTGGTCGCCTTGACTGCCTCCGGCTTCCGATGTTCAGCAGGCTGTGGCCTTACCTTGATCAAACTGTCTCTGCAGACTCTCCATCTCTGACTTGTTCCCGCTGACCCGATAGATGCCTTCAGTGCTCAGTCCTGAGGAGAAACAATCAGGTGTCTTAGGTGCAGGCAGTGGAGAGCAGAGACTGAGGGGGACACTCGAGGAGAGCATGAGGCATCTTCCATGAGAGGGGAAAGGGCTAAAGCAATTTCCTAGATACTTCAACCTATTTCCCCCATATTCTTTTTACTAGAGGCCCGGTGCACAAAATTTGTGCACGGGTGTGTGTGTGTGTGTGTGTGTGTACCTCAGCCCAGCCTGCACCTTCTCCAATCTGGGACCCCTTGAGGGCAGTCGGACATCTCTCTCACAATCCAGGACTGCTGGTTCCCAACTGCTCACCTGCCTGCCTTCCTGATTGCCCCTAACCACTTCTGCCTGCCAGCCTGATCATCCCCTAACCACTCCCCTGCCAGCTTGATTGCCCCTAACTGCCCTCCCCTGCAGGCCTGGTCACCCCCAACTGCCCTCCCCTGCAGGCCTGTTCCCCCCAATTGCTCTCCCCTGCAGGCCTGGGTCCCCCACAACTGCCCTTCCCTGCAGGCCCGGTCACCCCCAACTTCCCTCCTCTGCCGGCCTGGTCACCCCTAACTGCCCTCCCCTGCAGGATTGATCGCCCCCAACTGCCCTCCCCTGCTGGCCTGATTGCCCCCAACTGCCCTCCCTTGCAGGCCTGGTCCCTCCCAACTGCCCTCCCCTGCTGGCCATCTTGTGTCCACATGGGGGCAGCCATCTTGTGTGTTGGCATGATGGTCAATTTGCATATTACTCTTTTATTAGATAGGATCCCCATTGATTTTTAGAGAGTGGAAGAGAGGATGGAAGGGGGAGAGAGTGGGGAAGAGAGAAATATCAATGTAGACACACATGATTAGTTACCTCTGGTACACCCCCCAACCGGGGCCAGGGATCAAACCTGCAACAACCCAGGTACATGCTCTTGACCGGGAATTGAACCCTCGACCCTTCACAGTGTGCGGGTCAATGCTCTAACCACTTAGACACACCAGCCAAGGTCCCCATATTCTTTTTCACTTAAAAATTTAAAATATTTGATTTTGAAAAAAATCAAAATAATATAGAAATACATCAGCCAAAGATAACTTTGTCCAGTTTGATGTATACTCTTTTTTTTTTTTTTAAATATATTTTATTGATTTTCCACAGAGAGAAAGAGAGAGGGATAGAGAGCTAGAAACATCGATGAGAGAGAAACATTGACCAGCTGCCTCCTGCACACCCCCCACCGGGGATGTGCCCGCAACCAATGTACATGCCCTTGACCGGAATCGAACCTGGGACCTTTCAGTCTGCAGACCGACGCTCTATCCACTGAGCCAAACCGGTTTCGGCTTGATGTATACTCTTGAATTTTATTTTATTTTTTAACAAAAGGGAGATAATATTCTCTTAACCTACCCTTTTCACTTACCAACTATGTTGTGAACTTACTCTAGTCATTAAATATTCTTATTTTTTTACAATATGATTTTAAAGACATCAAAGGATATAGTAACTTTAAAAATAGTCCTATTGTTAATCATTTAGGTTTTCCCAAGTTTTCACTGTTAGAAATAACCCACAATTATGTTTTTTTGGATAGCAGTAACTATAACAGATTCTTGGCAGTGTGTATTTCTTACTTTGTGAATTTCCTATTCACATTCTTGTTTATTTTCCTGTAAGAGTGGTTCTTCTCATTTTGTACTTGAAAGAAGTCTTAGAATATTAAGCAATTGCCTGTGTTAATGTTATAAACATTTACATTTTTTGCCTTTTTGTTATTGGTCTTCTACTTTTGTGTATTACATTTTTTAAAGTACATAATTTAAAAATTTTTGGTTTTTAAGACCAGTCATTTTCTTTATGATGTATTTCTTTGTTTTTATGCCTAATATGGATTTTCCTATTCTTAGTTTAGTTTCTATTCCTTTCTTCTTTCATACCTTTTTTAAAAAAAATACATTTTATTGATTTTTTTTTACAGAGAGGAAGGGAGAGGGATAGAGAGTTAGAGACACTGATGAGAGAGAAACAGCGATCAGCTGCCTCCTGCACACCTCCTACTGGGGATGTGCCCGCAATCAAAGTACATGCCCTTGACTGGAACCGAACCTGGGACCTTTCAGTCCACAGGCTGATGCTCTATCACTGAGCCAAACTGGTTAGGGCTTTCATACCTTTTTAAAAAAACATTTAACTCTGGAACTTACCAGGTGTACTGTGTTAGGTAAGGAAAAAAACCCAATACTAAAATTCAACTAAATAGTATAGAAGAATATAAAGCACCAACTGAGCGACTGCTGGCCTCCACCCTTCACTCCCACCCCTTGGCAGAGCAGATTCTAAGCCTTGTCCACTTACTCCATCTCCCCTTCCAGGGAAGGAAAGTCCACTGTTGCCCCCTTACATTACAGTCTAAAGGGCAATTAAGTCCCTGTGGAAACCAAGATGGGGTCTCAGGGCCAAACAATCCCGGTCCCTTCTGAAGAATGGCTTTGAGCAGCTCTGGCCGGCTGATGGGCACTGAGGAAGTGCCCTGAGCTACCACTGCACACATACCAGAAGGCAGTGCAGGCAGTGGAGACAGGGCCAGGACCTGCAGTCAGTTAGTAGGCTCCTCTGGAGAGGGCCCCATCAGGCGAGATAAAAGCCGCCCGCCTGCCTGTTCCTGGGGCCCCAGATTAGTGGCAGGTGAATTCTGAAGAACACAGAAGCAAAAGTCATCAATTCCTGGCTTAAAAGCCATTAATTGCAGACCAGTCTTTCACCTCAGAGAAAAAGGGGTTAATGGATCAGTCCCAAGGACACCCTATGATGCAATGTCTAGTTTATGAAGGAGCTGCCATCACTGCTCCCGGTGAGAGAGGTGCAGACACTTTCTAACCTGAGGCCCCAGATGCACCCCGGCTCAGTGGTGACCTTTCCCACTGCCCCCCTTTTGGAATGAAAGTGCCTTCCTGCACCCACCCACCCTCATTCTTTTATTAAAGAATGATAATACCATTGAATCCTCAGTACCCAATGGCAGGAGCTACTAAATGAAGAGAATACAAACGAGAAGAGTGAGGTTCAGAAAGGCCTTGGCCCACACTGCACAGCGGGTAAGTGGTAGACTGGTCTAAGTCCAGGGCCTTTCCCACCCTCTGTTCCACACTGTTCCGGAAGTCACTTGACATTTATCCACCAGGCTGAAGTCCAGACCAGTCTTTCCTCCCAGAAATACCACACTTGAGTAAAGTCCACTGGCCCTCGGCATTCTGGTAGCTTTGTAGATGGTACATCCCCTATTGCTGTCAACCCAAAGGTCAGAGGTGAGGGGCTGGACCTTGGGCACCATCCTCAGTTAGTAATTTTACAATGGTCTCTTTTCTCAGTGACTTCTCTAAACTGTTCACAGATGTATTTAAACTTCCTACTTATTTCACATCTCCAGTGATACATATCACATGCTTATACATGAAACCATCCACATTTGGGCAAGCCCTGGGTGGGTATGTGTCAGCAGGCTCAAGCCTTCACCATTGGGCTGAAAAAACTATTTCCTAGGTAGTCTTCTCTTGACCTGACTGTCATCCCTCTCCAATACAAAGAAAACAAGTAGCAGGAGCTTCCGAAGTCCTTGACAAAGTCGCACTGCCCTCTCCGAGCCCGTGTGGAGAGGCACTCTCTCAACTTCAGACCCTCACAGCCTCAGGCTATTCTATCATCTCTGCAACCTTGACCTTCAGCTCAGACAGAGCAGTCCTCTGCATTGTCTCCTAATGGCCACTTGCCCAGCATCACAAGGCAGAAAACAGAGTGCAAATTAGTTATCTGGAAATTTTCAGAGGTATGGGCTGCCGAAACCTCACTAGATCCATGATAACAAAAAGGGAAGCATTTGAAAGTGCAAGGCCAGCTCCACAGCATCAATTAATCATCAACTTAGTATTTCCTGTAATGCGGATGCATGTTTACTTTATGAAATCCCATTTTAAAATAGTAATTCCACCGCTGCCCTACACAACACCATAACATAATTTAGAAAAGCAATTATTTGCTTGGCCAGTACAACTTTTCACAACTACTAATTAGACAGCAATTAAATAACAACAAAAACTGTAGAGCAGACTTTGAACACCATGAAGGCTGTTAGTAAAACAGAGGGCTAGTGATGTCAAGTGATATGGGTGAGGATGCAGGTGAGAACTAGGACACCTGACAGGCACCAGCAGCCACGGAGCCCAAACCAGAGCAGGAAAGAGCTGGGGTGCTGCAGGCAGGGGGGCTGGATTCTAAGGGGGGCGTATCCTGGGACTCACGGGCCCACACAGAAACACTCCAGAGGTGACTGGCTCACGCCTGCCAGCAGGAAGCATAGTCCTTACCAACAGTAGCCCCCAACCATAATGTCTGTTCCATGCCCACAAGTCCACCTGGAAAAGCTTCAGCCTTGAACTGTGGGGCATGTCTACACACAGAAATCGCCAAAGACCCCACTACTCTACAATCTCGGAGAAAGGCCTTTTTACTTCCTTAAAAAAAAAAAAAAAAGCCCTAATGGTTTCAAATATCTACTCTGTTTTATGTTTAAGTTAATCTTTGGGAATAGAACAAGACAAAGTTCAGAATGGCCAAGGTCACTATCTTCAAATATCTGAACTTCCATGCTGAACAGTTTTGTTCCAAAGGCTCAAGAGACCAGAGCTCCAACTAAGAATGGAAATGATAGGAAGGCAAATCTTCTCTCAATATATAAAATTATGCATAGCTACAGCTGTCATTCCTTGGAGTGGGCCAGAGCTTTTGAACTCCCTCCTCACGGATAGCCATCTGTCTGGAATGCTGTTTAAAAAGATTAGTATCCGGTCTAAGAAGATAGTAATAACAATAATAAACCATTTACTGACTGCTTACCATGTGCGAGGCACATAATGCTAAGTGCTGACTATACATTTTACATTAACTCATACCCCAGCCCCAGAGAGGTTATTACTAATCCCATTTTACAGATGGGAATGCAGAGGCTAAGGGGTAAGTAACATGCACAAGATTAGAGTGGACTGAAATTTGAATCCCATCCCACCCTAGAGCCTTCATTTTTTTACTTTTATGTTTTAAATTACTGGTTCTCAAAATCGCACATGTATCCAAATCTCCTGAAGGGCTTGTTATAATACCATACAGGTTCCACCCATAGAAGTTTCTGACTCTCTCTCTCTCTCTCTCTCTCTCTCTCTCTCTCTCTCTCTCTCCCTCAGGCCCGAGACTTTGCATTTCCGGGTGATGTAGATCCTGCTGGTCAGGGAGCTACACTTTGAGAGCTGCCACTCTAGAACATGGCTCAGGCCTCTAAGGTCTCTGACTCCTGAATTCTATCATTAAATAAAATTTGAGGGGGGGGGGGCGGAGATGATACACAAGGAAAAATAAACACCAGATACTTTAGGAACAAAACATTTCCAAAAAGTATTAAAATTGCTGCTTTTTATTATTAATTTTTTTGTTAATCCTCCCCCAGGATATTTTTTCCATTGATTTTTACAGAGAGCGGAGGGGGAGGGGAAGAGGGAGAGAGAGTTAGAAACATCAATGAGAGAGAAACATCCATTAACTGCCTCCTGCACACCCACTACTGGGGACGTGCCTGCAACCACGGTACATGCCCTTGACCGGAATCGAACCCGGGACCCTTCAGTCCACAGGCCAACGGGCCAACGCTCTATCCACTGAGCCAAATTGGTTAGGGCAGGGCTGCTTTTATTTTTAAGCAAGCCCTTATGCACTATTGAAACTTTCAACCTTGGCCAGGTCTGACTGTTATAAAAATGTTTAAAAATAGTCAAGAGAAAAGCAGAGACCTTATTCTTCTTTTCAGTATTTACAGAGCACCCACATGGCAGAGATGGTCCTTTCCAGCGTAGTCTCCTCAAAACTATTTTGGTGACATAGGAAGGCTAGATGGCCCACCAATGCCAGCCATGAGGTGTTGAATGGGCATATTTCACTGTGATTTTTCCATCACAGCAAATGCTGCTGGCCCTGGCTCCTGAGAGATGCCTGTGGCACTTACTTGGCAGACTAGGGGCATTAGGAAAATGGACGGGCGACCAGCAGGAACTTGGAAATCAAGGGGAGAATCACCTCCTGCCCTGGTATGTGTCTGGTTTTCTGAAACATCCAAACAAGTTTTTATTCCTGGATTGCAAGCACCATGTCTCAGCACCTGTGCTCTTGGCCAGAATCTTTCTGAGTCAGCCCAGGCCAGACTACACCTCTGCTCAGGCACACCAGGACTCAGTTCCCCCGTTTCCTTTCTAGTATAAATCACTACTTCCTCCAAGTCACACTCTGACTTTTTTTTTTTTTTTTTTTTACTTTCTATATTTAGATATAAAAACTCAGCACTTTAGTCTTTTAACTGGAGCTGCCAGTGCTCTAAAGTGTCACACACCAGATAGGTCTTAACTACCAACAACTTTTGTGGAAAGAAACACATGTAACAGACAAGCTCCTTCTCTAAGAGGAAAGTCTCAGGCAGGCCAGATTTCAAGGCTAGAGGGGTGCTGAGAACTCAGGGAGAGAAGGAAACTCCCTTGAGCATAAAAAAATCCAAACTGTCCTGGCGAGGACTGACCTCTGGGGAACACCAGAGTAAGAGGCTCTCTTTTTGGGTCAAATGCCAACTGTATATCTATATAGTCCATCGCCGCCTTCTGAGGACCACACTGCAGCACCCCCGCCTCCATGGAAGATGAAAGGACAAGGGAACAGCGGAGTATTTAGGTCGAAAGCAGAAGCCACTTGCTGGATGTAAGACCCTGGGCAACTGTGTCTCAATTTCCTTCTCTGCACAACAGAGAACAGTGCCCATTTCATACCCTGCTGGTGTGCATTTAGGAGACCTTAGCAAAGGGCTGAGGGAGTAAATACTATGCTAATGACCTAACTGGAAAGGAAGTTAGCAAGTGGAAGAATTTTGTTGTCAGGGAGACATGGGTTCGAATCTTTTTTTAAAAAAAATATTTTATTGATTTTTACAGAGAGGAAGGGAGAGGGATAGAGAGTTAGAAACATCGATGAGAGAGAAACATCGATCAGCTGCCTCCTGCACACCCCCTACTGGGGATGTGCCCGCAACCAAGGTACATGCCCTTGACCGGAATCGAACCTGGGACCCTTCAGTCCGCAGGCTGACGCTCTATCCACTGAGCCAAACCGGTTTCGGCTGGGTTCGAATCTTGACCCTAACTTCCGCTCATCTGACTAGACAATGGATTAACACCTACTTTCTTAGACTGCTGCAGGAATGGATGACATAACCTAAGCAAAGTCCACAGCATAACACCTGCCATTTCCTTTTCTTTTCTCTAAACTCTTAACAAGCCTCAAGAGCAGTACCTGCCTGTAGGCATGGCCTATGCCTAAGGCTCAGCCAAAACAGGCCAGTCTACAGAAAAATATTTAGAAACATGCATAGGCTTCGACACCCAAGTGACCTCAGTTCTGATTCTGGCTCTGTCTTATGGTGGCTGAGTGACTGGGGACAAATCACTCCACCTCTCAGAGCCTGGGCTCCTCATCAAACATCGGGTGGTTAATTAATGACTTCGTTGCAATGTGAATACGGAGATTACACATAAGGAAGGGAGTAATATAAAAGGCCAAACACTGAAAAAATAATAATAATTAAAAAAGGCCAGGCACTTTTCTAAGCTCTTCACTAGAATTATCACAGTGAATCCACCCAATAATTCCTTGAGGTAGATATTAATATTTTTATTCCCTTTTAAAAAATATATACTTTTAGTGATTTCAGAGATGAAAGGAGAGGGAGAGAGAGATAGAAATAGAAACATCAATGATGAGAGAGAATCATTGATCGGCTGTCTCCTGCATGCCCCACACTGGGGATTGAGCCCACAACCTGAACCTGTGCATGTGCCCTGACTGAGAATCGAACTGTGACCTCCTGGTTCATAGGTCGATGCTCAACCACTGAGCCATGCCAGCTGGGCTTTTTTTTTTTTTTTTTTTAATATATTTTATTGATTTTTCACAGAGAGAAAAGGGAGAGGGATAGAGAGCTAGAAACATCGATGAGAGAGAAACATCGACCAGCTGCCTCCTGCACACCCCCCACCGGGGATGTGCCCGCAACCAATGTACATGCCCTTGACTGGAATCGAACCTGGGACCTTTCAGTCCGCAGATCGACGCTCTATCCACTGAGCCAAACCGGTTTCGGCTATTCCCTTTTTACAGACAGAAAATGGAGCTCCGAGAGGCTAAGCCATTTACTCAAGGACACAGAGCTAGTAAGTGGTGGGGGCAGGATTTAAACTGGCTCACTCAAGTCTCTGCCTCAATGATCCGTGCATTTAAACATTATATTACTACCTCAATGTTAACCCCTGTACCCCTTTCCCTTAAATATTGTATGTAGGGTACATCCCATAAATGCCAGATTCATTATGGGTTGTAAGAATTTTCCATTCCTCCCTTGTTTACTCATATGCATTCATGTCTTCACTCACACCCCGTTCAGTGTTCTCATCTGTCAATTGGAGGATTGAGTAGGAAGAGCCAGAGGAAAACTGCGGCCTCCTCTCCACATAGAAAGCAGCCAATGGAAAGTGTCCTGGCTTTATTCCTACAATAAAGTTCTACTATTGATAACATTACAGAGTCCCCACCAGATCTCCCTGTTGCCTTCCTGTTTTGGATGTGCTCAGAATGATTTTCTAGCTCTTCTATTCCTTGAACACTAGGGTCACTCTGCCCCCTCCAGTGCCCCTTTGTTAGCTGTCTTTCCTCAGTAATTCCCTCAATCAAGATCTGTTTCTGGCAATGCCAGACCTCCTTTCTCCCCACGACAGAATGCCACTAACACTCTATTATGACTGCTTGACCGGGTGTTAGCCCCACAACTCGGCACTGCAGCTTTGTAAATTTCCAACGCCATTGTATGTACACACAGCCATGTAATCAATCTCCAGGCTGGGGAGGAAGGGAGAGAGATCTGGAGGGGAAGAGATGAAAATATCACACCAGGTCTGGGGCATCATATGGCTCTAGCATCTGGCTGATCCTTTGTAAGCTCCCCATGTACTTACTGTCATTAACTGTGAAAGCGGGCTTCTGGATCCTGCTGAGACTAACAAGGGGCTCTGTTTTTTCCCTGACTTTCAAGAAAATGCATACCCCAATAGCTATGTTTAAGAAACCACAATGACCAAGTGAACTTCACACCAGCAGCCCAGAGTTGACGCTGCCTGTTCCGGGCAGCCCAGGATGGAGAACAGAGGAGTGTGATCCATAATCGAGGTGAGCAGGCTGCACTCTGCAAAGGAGCCACAAATGTTCAAAGCCACGGGCAGCTGGGGGCCCTCCTGTCAAGAGGGCCAGCATCTTTTGGGATCTGAGTGTGACTTCACGAGTGTAAGCCCAGGAATGGCAGGGTGACTCTGGAGGTGGAGCTGGTGACACTACAGTGAGGGGTCTCATTGGCTAAACAAAGAACTACCAACAAAGAACCAGTCCTAACTAGCACACAGGTATAGTATGTCGCCACCATCACCACCATCTCCATGCATACAATACCAACTTCTCTTCCACTAGTACAAAAGCTCCTTGAGGTCAGGGCAGATTCCTCCCAAGCATTAATGAGGGCAGAGGTTAACGCCTTTCAGCTTCTGAGATCCAAAAAACCACGAAAGGAACAGCGATGTCACCAAGGACAGCTAGTGTCCTTCCTTTCCTGGTCTCTCTCTTCCCTCACTAAGAAAGAGCATTTTTTATAGGTTAGAAACCTATAATCCTCTGGCAGGAAAGCTGATCGCGGTCCCCACTGGCCTATAACTCTTCCACTCTAGGATAATACACACTTCTCTACACATGGCCTGGGTGGCCTGCGTCGCCTCACCCTCCCCGCCCCCCCACCTCCCAGCCCCCCACTTCACTCTAGTTACCTGGCCTTTCAGGGACTCACCCCTTCCTGTCTCAGGGCCTTCCTACAGGTTGTTCCTTCTACTTTTACCTCCAGTTTTTGGCTGACTAAACATTGCTCCTTCAAAGTGGTCTCCCTTGACCCCCTGATCTAAATAAAGTCTGTTATAACAACAACTGCGTAGATTTATGCAGTGCTTATACTATGGGTAGGCATAGTGGTAAGCATTCCACCTGCCTTATCTCAGCAAGCCCTCACAACCCGGTGAGTTAGCTGTATAACACCAGTATATTATTCCCATTTTACAACGGAAGAAAACTGAGCCACATGGCAAGCCAATGGTAGGGTTGGTATCCAAACCCAAGCAGCCTGACTCCAGAGCCTGTGTTTAATCACCACCCTCCACCACCTCCATACCTGTCCTATACAGCACTGGGCAAAATCTGAAAATCACCATACGGCTGTGTGCTTATCTGCTGAATGCTGAACCCCAGCAGGCCCGAGAGCAGGCAGTGTTTTCCGACTGCCCCCCTATGTACCTGGACTTGGCATAGTAACTCATTCCTGGAGAAGCCATTCAGTAACTATCAATGCAAAGGAGGGAAGGAGGGACATATGCCTGAAAATATACGTGCAGTTTCTCTGGTTGAAGAGAGGGAGGGAGTGGACTGAAGGAGTTTGTCCTCAACTAGCCTAGTGCCTCAGGCATGCGGGTAGGCCTTCAGGGCCTGGCCAGCAGCACAGGGAAAACTACATCAGTAAGGGTACCCACCTCCCTTCTCACCTTCCTTTAGGGCAGGGATGGGGAACATCCAGCCCCTGGGCCATATGAGGCCCCCTAAATAATTTGGTCTGGCTCTGCCAAGGCATAAGAGGTGAGTTAATTAAATGTTTGACCAAATATAACAGGCTAATTTAAGTAGATAATTTTGTATGGCCCACAAATGATGTTATAACTATCCAAATGGCCCCTGGCAGAAAAAGGTTCCCCACCCCTGCTTTAGGGACTGGTTAAGAGTCTGCTTTCACTGCCCCAGCTACTCCCTAGGGAAGTCACAGGGCATCGTAATTCACCAGGGGCAGTCCTCTGCTAGGTGTGCTCTCCCCATCGGGTTGTTCACTTTTATGGGGCAGGGACATGGTTTGGCTTTGGTGGAGATCTGCACCCCGCCTCTCCCACACACATGAGGGAGGAAGGAGAACAGGCCAAAGGAGCTCTCCCAGGCAACAGTTCAATGGCACAGTCAGGCCAACTCCATGAAGGCCTAGGGAAGGACCGGCAGCTGACCATGGGTGCCAGTTCCCTGGCCACTCTTCGTGGACAGCCTGCTGCCCTGCGTGTGGCGCGGCCACAGCCTCCTCTGCTCTCAGCTGGCCAAGGGCGAGCGGCCTCCCTGAGCTCATTGCTGCCGAGGGAAAGTGCAAGTGGAGTAGCCAGGCCAGGAGGGCCTGTCGGAACTGTCTCAGGGATCTGGGCTCCCCCAGACTATTTCTATCTTGGCTGGAAGCGCAGAATTCCTCTGTGGAACAAGCTTTCCTTCTCTTTGGCTGCTGGGCTCTCCAGGCAGCTTGCCAAGCCATGCTGTTCCGATCAGGGCACTGGGTCCTGAGGAAACCCGCTGGCAGAGCTGAGACACAAGCTCCATGAACTCCGCTTATCTGAGAGAGGCACAAGTGGAGCTGCCCGCCCACTCTGATGGCCTGGGGGCGTTTCTGGAAGGCAAGTGACTTGTGTTTATCATACAAACAAGCAGAGAACAGGGAGGGTGGTGAGAAATGGGAACATGGGAGGTAGTCAAAAACAGTACAGAAAGCTTTGTTTTAAAAGTATTTGGGTAATGGGAAAGCAACTCACTAACGAACCTGGAATTATAGGGGAGGGAGAGATTAAGTAACATAGAACCCCCATAAAAATCACAGCAAATGAAACCACACACCTCATATTTTAGTACTTTGTCATCAATTCAAAGCATTATAAATATGGCAATTACATAAAGCCTGTTGGTGTATTCAAGCTGTAACTGCACCTATTAAACTGTTACAGTGATAGATGGGAGTATCTATCCTGAAATTAGCTGCCTTCTCCGAAAGAAAGAATTACAGAGACCGAGGCTGACAGCAGGGAAATCACTGACTGGATTGAGCAGCTCCAATCGCACCAAATCTCCACGACAGCTCTAGAAAGTGCCTACGATGAATGTGGATGACAATACGGAGACTTTTATTTAGGGCAGCTGCTCACCACATGGGAAGAAACTTAGTAAACTTCTTTCTTTTTTTAATGTGTGGGTTCTTGACTTTGTGCAGGAAAGATTTCACAACTTGAGTCCAGGTGTTTGAGAGAGTACGTTCATTAAAGCAGGGACAGTGACACAGGAAGGGCTTAGCATAGAAGAAGCTACAGGAGAGTCTAGGCGGCTGCTTTGGCTCACTGGGAAGTCAGAGAAAAGGGGGCCTTGGAGACAGGTTCAGGGGGTTAGTCCAGCATGAGCTGCTGCTGCCTGCTGCTCCCCTAGATGCAAGTCTCGTGGGGACCCCCAGAGTTTAGGTGAGAAAGTAAAGATGCATGCCAGAGGGAAGGAAGGCGTGGGCATGCTCCCTAGGGAAAAGCGCCCTTGGTAAACTTCTGAATCCAGTTTAGTCTGATGCTAGAAAGCTCACAGCTTCACAGAAGAAAGGGCTGGAATGTGGGCCTCTGCCCAAAGGACTATGGGATTTGTTTCCGTCTCATAAAAAGTGCTTACGCCCTAACTGGTTTGGCTCAGTGGACAGAGCGTCAGCCTGCGGACCGAAGGGTCCCAGGTTCGATTCCGGCTAAGGGCACATGCCTGGGTTGCGGGCTCGATCCCCAGTGGGGGGTGTGCAGGAGGCAGCCGATCGATGATTCTCTCTCATCATCGATGTTTCTATCTCTCTCTCCCTCTCCGTTCCTCTCTGAAATCAATAAATAAATATATTAAAAAAAAAAAAAAAAAAAAAAAAAAAAAATAAAAAGTGCTTAGTGCTTGTCCTGGCTGGTGTGGCCATCCTGCTCCAAGAGGTCGCTGGTTCATTTCCCAGTAGGGGGCATGCAGGAGGCAAGCTAATCAATGTTTTGCTCTCATGAGCAATGTTTCTCTCTCTGTTTCCCTTCCCCTCTCTCTAAATCTCTTCCGTTGGGGGTGTTCCGGAGTTGTATCCTTTATAATAAGCTGTAAAAGTAAGTATAGCATTCCTGAGTTCTATGAGTAATTCTAGCAAATTACTGAACCTGGGAAGGTGTGGGAACCCCCGACTTTGTGGCCAAGTCAGACGAAGTGTGGGTAACCTGGGAACCCAATACTTTGCAACTGGTGTCTGAAGTGAGGGCTGTCTTGTGGGACTGAGTCTTGTAGAGCGTGATGATAACTTTGGGTGGTGTCAGAATTGAATCGTAAGACACCTAGTTGGTGTTAGAGTAGAAGCAGTGCTGGAAAAGACCCCAGATATTTGGTGTCAAAGGAAAAACCGAACCCTCTCATGCAGTCAGAGAGAGAAGGCTACAGTCCAATATTAGCTGGCCTCGCTCCACTGCTTCATGAGTTGCCAGGGCCCCACTTGATCTATCTTCTTTGGGCTTCAAATTACCTCAGTGAAAGGAGGCAATATGGCCAAGGCGGTAATGGCTCTGGGTTGAAGTGCTAGCTTCTACCTATCTTCATCTTTCAAAACCCCACTTTCTTCATCAGAAATTGGAAATTACACCTATCTCAGAGCATCGCTATGCGGATGAAACGAGATTCGTGGAAACACTGAGCACAGGAGCAATGTGAGCTCCTGACTGACACTCAGAACACACTGTCTCCCTTAATACACACAACTACCCTGCAAGAGCTATTTTCATCTCCATCTTACAGTCAAGGAAACCGAGACTCAGAGAAATGAAGAACCTGCCTAGGTCACACCTGCCACGCTGCCCGCAGATGCCGCTCTGGCCCCTGTGGAAGGCTCTGCGCTGCACACTAGGGCTAAATAAAGAGCCTTGCCAATGAGATGAAGCAATCGGGAGTGCACTGACAGCTGTAGGAAATCAGCTTGAGTAATGGTTTGGCCTTTTGTCCTGCTGTCTCCAATCAGGGCAACATTATAATTTGCTCTCAGTTAGTTATGAAGCTGAGAAATATATGCCTATTACTAATTCCAAACACTTTGCAGCCATTTTCCATTTTCTAGTTTGGTGGGGTTTTGGGAGGGCAGTTCCAAGAAAGACTGGGTTGGTGTTTTCTGAAGAACTGCGCACCACCCATCAAAGTGTTCCCTGATGCGGGGCGTCTGTTTCTTGTGATCACTGTGAAAACACAAGGGAGACAGACGTGTGCTCGGCCATCTTTCTGTAGGAAGGGAGAAAACTGAGAGAGCCATTAAACTCTGGCACCCCTGATGGCTGTCTCTTTTCAATCTATAATACGGAGGTGAGATAATGGAAATAAAGCCAGGAGCTAACATTACCACATTAAAACAGGTTTATTAGCTGCTATTACCGCTGTTTGTCATTAGTATCCGTGATCAGTGACTCTGCACCTTGGAAAGGACCCAAGGGAAGGGGATGGGCACACAGTAAAGCTGCAGGTGGACTGTAACCACACTGGGCTACTGGGCGCACAGAATCACCCTGATGCTGTGAGGTCTCCTAACTGGATTGCTGGGAAGAGCAAATTATTTGATCTAGGCTCAGTCACTTCAATCTTTCATCCTTTTAAGTTCTAACAACTCTTCCTCCCAGCCTTCACCAATCTCTCTCTTGGAAGCTCTAAGTGGTTTAGAGCCAAATCATTTTACCTTTATTGGATCATAAACTCCTTGAGGACAAGGGTGTGCCGTCATCCTTGCTCTGAATCACTGGTTTAGTCCATCAACACTGGGCTGCACAGCAGTCTTTAACTTAGGAGGAAAAGACTCCCCTCACTCTGACAACCTAACAAAAGCTGTATATTTTGCTCTCTCCACAGAGTATGGGTGCACACACATACACAAAATCTCTGCACTAATCTTCAGGGGTTCAGAGACCTCCAAAGCCCACCCACGGACTCTAGGTTAAGCAACCCTAAGTAAGCCTACCTGCTTGCACAATCCTTCAAATCAGAGACTTCCAGGGTCTGAGAATCTGCTTTTCTCCAAGTTACTCTAACCGGGTCCCTCAAACAACTCTTTTAAAAAATATATTTAAAATAAATAAATAAAAAAATAAAAATATATTTTTATTAATTTCAGAGAGGAAGGGAGAAGGGGAGAGAGAGAGAGAGAGAGAGAGAGAGAGAGAGAGAGAGAGAGAGAGACACATCAGAGATGAGAGAGAATCATTGATTGGGTGCCTCCTGCATTCCCCACACTGGGGATGGAGCCCGAAACCTCCTGGTTTGTATGTAAACGCTAAACCACTGAGCCAACTCTTTAAGCCAACTCCAAAGACAGCCCCCGTGCGGGGAACACTGCAGCTTTCAAAGGTGAAACAAGCCTTGTTTGTAACGTAAGAGCCTGGGCAAGGAAAAAGGAAAGCCGAAGTGGAGGCAGATTCCAGCCAATAAGAGGTCTCTAAATTATCATCTTGTATCTAGTGACTGTACTTCCTTATCTGCCCTAAGCTAATTTAGTACACAGGAAGAATAAATCACTTACACCTTCGAAAAATACCTGCGTGCCTACCATGGTCAGTTGCTATGCCAGTTGATGGCAAAGAAGAGCCAGCCCCTGCCCTGAGTTCCTTACAGTGCAGCAGGAAACAGAGAAGCAGAGTGGTGACATTCCCACAGGGCTGTGTTCCAGCAGAGAACCCAGGATTATTCTGGTGGCCACACCTTACTTTGCCTTGGGCAGATGGGAGGGAAGGCACAGAGGGAAAGAGGACAAAGAAATAAAGGTAGAGATAAAACTAGAAGCCGAATCTAACCCAGGAATACTTGTAGCAGAGAGGTCTAACAAGGGGTGAGCGGATCTCTTTCAGTTCACTAGGAGAGAAAATTACTGCTTCTCTGAGGCCAGTTACACCTCACAAACAACAATTCACTCAGCAGTTACTAGGACAGGAGGCTGAGCACTTTTGTCTTTAGACCCTCGAAGGAAGAGAGTTCTCTAATCTTGTTCTCTAATCGTCTGCCCATTGCTGCTCTGGTTAGCCCAGATGTATATTCACCTCCAGAAACTGAAACTCAAAAACGCTGCCTCCACCCAGCCTCGGCTTGCTCCCGATGGCTGAACAAGCACCTCAATGCCTCAAGCAGTCCCAGGGTGCCTGGGAGAAAAGTGAAATCCCCAGACAATGAGGAATCTTTGTCAGAGTAGGTCTCTTCTCTAAGGGTCTCCCTCTGAATTAATACAGGCTGGTGTGTACTGAAAAATTTTAAGTACCAAACCTGGAGTAAGAACATCTATTTATCTATCCGCCAATTACTATTATTATTATCGAACAGCTTTATTGATGCCATACAATTCACCCACTGAAAGCATACAATTCAATAGTTTTTAAAGTAATCTTACAGAATCCTGTAACTATTACATCTTCATCAACCCGAAAAGAAACTGTTCCCATTAAATTACTCCAAATCCCTCCTGCCTCAAAGCCTCTGGCAACCACTACTCTACCTTCTGTCTCTTGGCTATTTTGGACATTTTGTATAAATGGAATCCTTACAATATCTTATGTGACTGGCATCTTTCAACTTAGCATGTTTTCAAGAATCTTCCACGTTGTAGCATGCACAGTTGTCCCTTGGTATCTACTGGGGATTGGTGCCAGGAACCCCCCACAGATACCAAAGTCCATGGATGCTCAAGTCCCTTATATAAAACTAGAGGCCCGATGCATGAAAATTCGTGCAAGAGTAGGCCTTCCTTCCCCTGGCTGCCAGCACCCGGGACCCGGGTGGTTTTGCTCCGGCCCCGGCTTCATCTGGAAGGACGTCTGGTCTAATTAGCATTTTACCCTTTTATTATTATTGAAGATGGTGTAGCACTTTCATATAACCAATACATATCCTCCCATATACTTTAAATCATCTCTAGATTACTTACAATACCTAGTACAATATAAATAGTTGTTATACTGTATTGTTTAGGAAAAAATGACAAGGAAAACGCCTGTACATGTTCAGTAGACGTACCGTCATAGGCCTAATTACACAGTACATGTCAGCAATAAGGTAACATTTTTTTTTGTTCTGTGGTTGGTTGAATCTGAGGATGCAGAACCCATGGATGGATATGGAAGCCGACTGTTGAGGTTCTTCGTTCCTTTTTATGGATGAATAATATTGCATTGTATGGACAGGCGGCATGGTATGGATAGACCATCATCAACTGGACATTTGGGTTGTTACCACCCTTTGCCTATTATGAATAATACTGCCTCTCCATATTATTTTGAACCCTAAATCCTAAAGTGATTGACAAACACCTCCCCAAACTTGGGAAAGATGCATATGACACTTTGTGGCCAACTCCACCCTTGGGACACCAAATCTTCCCTTAGCCCTGACAGCCTGGTTCACTCCCTCTGTTCTGCTGACTCGCAGCTCCTTCCCTTCCCAGCCCCTATTTAAATACCCTTCCTCAAAGGTTTCACACACATTCCCTGAACTGTTAGCAAGACACCCTGTACCCCCTCACACTAGGAACACAGGGAAATTTGTTCCCACTCAGATGTTGTAATCCTGCTCAAGACCTTATTATTATATGCATCTTTTTACTTTTCCTTTTCTGTTTCCACTGAATGGAACTTTTGAGGGATGAGGTCTTTTGAATGTCTCTATACCATTTAGTCATTCACAGTCATTTACCAGAGCGCTGTGTCCTTGGTTTGGAGGATACAATGATGAAGACCCAGTCCCTTCCTTCAAGGAACTTAGGCTCTATTGAGGAAGGAAGATAATCAGAGTCCAGTGTGCTAAGTGTTCACAGAGGACTGCACAGGGAACTACAGAGTGGCGGGGGGTGGGGTGGGGGGAGGGAGGAAAGGAAAGGAGGGGATTTTGGAGTTGAGTATGGGCTGGGGGGGGGGGGCTTGCTTAGAGGGTAGGTCAGAGAAGGACTCCTGAAATGGAACAGCAAGTAAAGACACTGTGGGTGAGCAATATCATGAAAGCTCAAGGTACTATACGTAGTTCTGATCTGTGTGGCTGAAGTTTATCATCCTGGGTGAAGGAAATGGTGAGGAGTGAGGCTAGACAATGGGCTGGCAACAGCATTAAACTTCTTCCTGGAGGTGATGGAGAGCAGCGGAAGAATTTTAAACCAGGGAAGGTGATGTGATCTCATTTATTTTAGAAAGGTATTTGCAGCAGTGTGAATAAGGGACGGAAAGGACATGAGACCAGAAGCAGAAAGACTGATTACCAAGAGGCTATGACTGTAAACAGGAAGAGAGAGAGACTAAGTACAATGGTAGAGTCCAGATTCAAGACCCATTTAGGTAGTAAAAACAACAGGACTTATTAGCTAGCTTGACTGATGGGCGGAGGGCCAAGACCTTCAGACCCCACCTTTCCACTATAGCATGGGCTGGTGAGCACTCTCAGGAGTGACATCCTTTTTCCAAATGAAATCATAAACTGAACCTTAAGGGAGAAGGCCCAGAGTCCTGGTGGCCTCCTTCCCCGTCCCAGGCAGAAGCACGTACTTAGAATCTAGGGATTCATGAGAGGATCTGAAACCCCCTGGCCAAGTCCAAATGCTGGAATATAGCCATGTGCTCAATAGTGCCTCTCACCTTCACACCTGGCTCTTGTTCAGTCCACTTCCCCTACCTAGAAGATTCTTGCGCATCCTGCTACAGAATCCAACTTACCTTCCAGCCCCAGCCCCCAGCCCAGCATGCACAAAGTCAACTCAAGGGATTTCCTTCCTTCCCAGACTTCCACCTAATGCCTTGGCCTTGTGGACACTGGGCAAGCTCACAGCTATGAACTACTAATTGTTCATTTTCTCTTCCATGTGGCCATCTCTCTCATGGGAGCTGGGCTTAGGCTTCCTCAGGATCTCCTCAGCACTGAAAACACCTTGTACTTGTAACAAGCCCAGAAATATTTATAGACCGGCAAACTAATTTATTACACGCTCTCCCTCCCATGAATGACTAAATATGAGAAAAGAAATGCAGAGAAATCATGATCTTGAATTAAAACATTCAATATTGATACATTACAAAGATGTTCAACTGCATTTTTTTTTGGTATTTTTTCAACTGCACTTTATTTATTAATTATTATTATTTTGAAAAATATATTTTATTGATTTTTTACAGAGAGGAAGAGGGATAGAGAGTTAGAAACATCGATCAGCTGCTTCCTGCATACCCCCTGCTGGGGATGTGCCTCCAACCAAGGTTCATGCCCTTGATCAGAATCGAACCTGGGACCCTTCAGTCCGCAGGCCGACGCTCTATCCACTGAGCCAAACCAGTTAGGGATCAACTGCACTTTAAACATAAACCAAATAAAAATCTTAATGGAGTGGTTAAAATCACTAAGCAAAATAAATTTTTAAAATGATCACATAGATATTTTCCAAGGAAGAAAAAAAAAGTAAACTACCTTTAAAGATCCAATTAAAAAGGGGGAGGTTGGAAGATTGCCCAGTGGACCTTGGGGCTGCTGGGTGTATAAATGAAGCTGGGCCCTGGGGCTACAGAAAGAGGGAAGGTTCCAACCAATTGTTCTTGACTATAATCCTCACTAGGCTGAGTGCCCTTCTAGGCCAATATGAACTGCCCTATTCATTTATAACCCTCTAGACCAGTGATGGGCAACCTTTTGAGCTTGGTGTGTCAAACTTCGCCAAAAAACTGAGCATAACTCGGGTAGTGTGTCACTTTGAGGAAAAAACATTATTTCGCAAATGTTTCATCCTCAGGAGCAGCAAATGTTTCATCCTCGGCATGCGGCCGCGTGTCATCAGAAATGGCTACGCGTGTCAGTGCTGACACGCGTGTCATAGGTTCGCCATCACTGCCCTAGAACCTAAGGAAACTGGCACATGAATTATTCTTTTAGGATAATAAAAACTAAGCATTGTGAAGCTATAGCACATTCTGGTAAAGAGAACAATTAGGGGGATGGAAAGTAGAATTGAAAAAGATGAATTCTACTAGCTCTAAGAATTTAAGAAACATGATTTTGGTATAAAAACACGAAAGTGAAATCTGTAAAACAAAAAAAATTTGAAAAGACCCAATTTTTAGGATTTAGTAGCTGATAAAATAATTGTCAACAAAGTATAGGGAGAGAATATCAAAAGGTGGTATTATGATAACTGAATCTATAATAAAAGCGTAATATGCTAATTAGACCAACAACCTGAGAGGGCTGAGGCTGAGGCGGCTGCTGCAGCGGCAGGAACCAAGGCAGAAGCCCCTGGCCACTGTGGCAGCGGGGAAAAGGGGGGCGCGTGCCAAAGCCGCGACAGCGGGTGGGGGGCCGCAGCAAGGGCCGAGCCCCTTGCACGAATTTCGTGCATCGGGCCTCTAGTAAAAATATAAAGAGGAAACAAAAAGGTGGAGTTTGAAGGTTTTCTGAGGCCCTGTCCCTCCTCCCATCACTTTAGAACCATGCTATATATACTGGACAGGTTACCAAAGACTTACCAGGACTGTTCATTTCTGCAAGTTTTTGAGACTTTTAGTCTCACCTTGGGTCCAAGTTGGCTTATGCCTATTCTTCTCAAAGAATTCACATATTGGTAAAATCTTCCACTAAGCTCTAACAAGCCGTGTCAACCCCTCTGCTGCACCGAAACTGCCCTGTCAAGCAAATACTATGCCACATTCAGAGGGTCAGCTGAGTCAGTCGAAACTTGAAAGTTATTCTGTTACAGTTTTTCAATGGAGGTAAGTGACTTATAGTGTAAAGCAGTGATTTTCAACTGCTGTGCTGCAAGAATTTTTAAAATAGTCAATACCTGACTATTTAGTCAGGGGAACTGACCTCTTTCCCCTTAGACTGTCAAGTAAGAAAATGACAACAGCCAACACAACAATAGCTATCTGGTATAAATAAATCAAAATTATACCTATTTTTTGTTGTCAGATTGGCAAAAAATATATTTCTTCATGTGCCACAGAATTCTGGTAATTAGTGTATGTGTGCCATGAGATGAAAAAGGTTGGAACTCACTGGTGTAAAGGAAGATTTAAAGAAAGATGTCACCGTTCAAGTTCACAAAACAAACTAGAAATTAAAAATTCAATTTATAACAATCTCACTCTGATGATATGATAGGACATATGGTGGCATTGGGGCAATAGTGTCACAGCAATAAATCATTACTAAAAGCATATTACCTGTGTGACACTATACTAGATCCCATGTATAGTGGGGATACAAAAATTAACAGCACTGTCGGGGCCTTTCAGGAGGTGATCACTTAGGGAGACAATAAGGTGAAAATGTGAAGAGTGAAATCATACTTAAAACATAATAAAAGGTAAGCCACAAGGTAGAACACAGTGATTGCTAAGCAGAGGACACAGACCGTAACTGACACAGAAACCTGAGGAGGGAAGGCGAGGTTAATTCAAGTAAGGATGGTCAGTCAGTCACAAATCCATCTGTCATCAAAGACCCAACTGGATTTGCTGAAACCAGAGTGGAAGAGGAAGGCAGCGGGCGAAGGGACACAAAAGGGAAGAAAGTGATGAGATGGGCTGCAGGAATTTTTAGTTAGAGTGCCCACATATGGAAGGCCCAATCTGGTTCAAAATAAGGACTTACCAATTTGGTGTTTTTCAATTTCCTATCTTGAACGTCTCCCCGCAGTGCTATATTTACCAGTGCCCCCTTAGAATAGACTGGTACTTTCTTTTAAGATTTCCTCCACGTGTCGAGGATGTGTAAGATTTAAGAAGAGGCCTCTGCACACTCACCTGAAGTTTACACAGATCTTGTGGTATTGTCAAGACATGGAACAGCCATGCTAGTGAGGTTGTCTTATATTAAGAGGGCTGGCTTTCGTAACTTAGCCATTATTTCTAAGTCATGATAAAACAGAGCATCTCACACAAGTATGCTATTAGCACTAGCAAGGTTGATAGTGTGTGCATGCCAGTAAGTGAACAGAATACATCTCAATCCCTAGTCAAAGGTGACAATTTTTAAAAAATATTTTTTTATTGATTTCAGAAAGGGAGAAGGAGAGAAAAATAAAATATGAGAGAGAATCATTGATCAATTGCCTCCTGCACGCCCCCTACTGGGAATCAAGTCCGCAACCCAGGCAGGTGCCCTGACCAGGAGTCGAACCAGTGACCTCCTGGTTTATAGGTCTACTCTCAACCACTGAGCCACACCCAGCTGGGCAAAGTCGACAATTTCTGACCAGAGGAAATGTTCAAACATCCAACTATGCTTTGACTCACACAAAGTTTCCAGAAAGAACCTCTACAGCAAAATAAAGGAATCCTTGCTGCTGAAAATTTCCCATCGTGGAGTAACACCGCCAGGCAAACAATTCCTTGGAATCCCCACTCCACTACCTTTCTAGAGCGGACCAGGAAAGATAAAACAGGGATGTTTCCTTTTTATTCTGCGCAAACAATTTTACTGTAAAAGATACAATTATCTGAAACAGGGACTGGCTTGAAAATGACTAGGAAGAAGCAGCAGAGAGTAGAGATTAGGATGAGAAGAAAGCTCGAGGAAAAGAAATCATGAACAAGGAGGCTCAAATAACAGAGAGCTGGACTCTTCCTCAGCAGTAAAGCTTCTCAAGCTTGTCTACTGACTGGGTGTGAGGGCTGGTGCTGGGATTTCCACAAACACAGAGCCATAAAACCAGAAACTCCATTTGACACATCAGCTGGCTCTCAGACACATCATTATTCTTCAAGGGCCTCAAGGTGAGAGACACTGTCACACATTCACAGCCTTTCTGAGTGCCAACAGCATCACTAGTCCAATCTGGGCAAGACAGGCCAGGACTCCGGTTTCCAGCATAAGACTCTCAGGAAGCCTCAGCTGCATATGGTGGGAGAGGAAGAAAACCCTTCAACTCTTGGGGTCTTATCTGCAAAATGAAAGAGTGGGACTAGATGCTAAAAAAAAGCACCAACTTTTATTGGGGTACAACACACACTAGTAAGTTTATAGAGAAGTGTAGGTACAGCATGCATTTTCACACACTGCACACCCTCATGTAAATAGCACCCAGATCAAGACAGAGAACAGTCCCAGCCATCCAGAAGCCCCTTTCAGTCCCTCTATTTCCTGCCCCTGGTAACTGCTGTCCTGATTTCTAACAGCATAGGTAAATTTTACTTGTTTTTCTACTTTACATAAATAGAATCATACAGTATGTATTCTTTTATTTCTGACTTCTTTTGTTCAACATGTTCCTGAGATTCACTCATACTATAGAAAGTTGAACTAGATGATTTAAAAAAAATGTTTTTATTGATTTTAGGAGAGGAAAGGAGAGGGCTATATAGAGAGAAACATTGATTGGCTGCCTCCTGCACACACCCTACTAGGGATTGAGCCCCCAACATGGGCATGTGCCTTGACTGGGAATCGAACCAGTGATCTCCTGGTTCACAGGTCGACACTCAACCACTGAACCACACAAGCTGGGCGAACTAGATGGTTTTTAAAACAGCTTCCAATTCTAACATATTAGCATTTTAAGAACACTATGCCACTCTTTTTTTTTTTTTAAACATTTTTTAAAAAATATATTTTTATTGATTTTAGAGAGGAAGGGAAAGGAAGAGAGATAGGAACATCAATGATGAGAGAGAATCATTGATTGGCTGCCTCCTGCACGCCCCCCAATGGGGATCGAGCCCGCAACCCAGGCACGTGCCCTTGGCCAGAATCGAACCCGGGACCCCCCAGTCCGCAGGCAGACGCTCCATCCACTGAGCCAAACCGGCTAGGGCAACACTATGCCACTCTTATACACTGTTAATGGGAGTGTACTTGCAACAGGATTTTGGCAATATCCATAAAAAAGTATAAAATGTACATGCCCATCAGTCCATCCTGAGGTAATTATCCTACAGATACACTGCACATGTGTACGTATGTATATACATGCCTATAGACAGCCATTGCAGCATTGTTTATAAAAAAAAAAGACTGGAAACAATGCCTTTCAACAGAAAACTGATTAAATAAATTACGATATATCCAGACCAAGATATTCTATGCAGAGAAGAGCAAGGGGAGAAGAAAGAAGTAATAGTAACAGCCGACTTTGAACTATACCTACCAATATGAGAAAATATCCACAATGTATTCTTAGGTAGAAAAAAAGCAAGTCATGGAACAGTATGTTTAGTGACCTCCTGGTTCATAGGTCGACACTCAACCATTGAGTCACACAAGCTGGGCTTTACTTTTTAATTTAAACAAAGCTATACAGTTTAATTTTTTTTAAAAAGTAATATACATTTATTGTTAAATTTATTTTCATACAATATAGTAATTATACTAGTATAGAAAGTAAATAGTACAAGCCCTGTTTTTCACCACTACCTTCTCAATAACTCCCCTCCAGAATCACCCGAGACACCCCTGAAATTTTTGCTGTTTTCATCAAGTCATAAACATACAAGTTTTCTCCACCTTATAAATGGGCTCACGCTGCACATATTATTTTAAAACTTGCTTTTCTCACTTTATAATAAATTGTGGACATATTCACATATTGGTACATATAGGTAAACCTCATCCTTTTTTTTTGGAAGTTATACATTGATTTATTTCTATTAGATAACAGATATTATTCTTATTAAATCATAGAACAAACCAGGAGGCAACGTAATGGAAGAAAGAAAGGGAAGAGGGAAGGTGGCATGGTGGTAAAGAACTATTTAGAATGGAAGTGGAGCGCACACTGTGAGTATGGGATCTTGAGATGAGAACTAAGGGTTTCAGAATTAATTTTGAATTTGAATACTATCCTTCTCAGTGATTGGAAACCTCAGTTTCTAGTAGATGAACAATTTGTTCAACAAATTTCTTATTGATATGTACCCAGAATTTCTCAATTTAATGAGATTTAATATAATCAGATTGAAAATACAGTAATGGGAATTCTGTAACGGAATAATATTCTTGAGCAGACATGTTGGTGATAGTTGGTACATATTTGACGATCAAAGCATTGCTGTTGTGGGACAAATGAATGGAGCTGCAACTCACGTGTAGCAGATATAGGGGCTCCTCAAAACCATATTGTTTGACTCTACTGGAATTGTCTTAATTCCGTTGAATGCAAGCTCTCTGAGGGAAGGACACAGATTTGACCCAACTCTGTACACCCCAGAGTATACAAAGTCTTGCCCATAGTTTCATGTGATCAGCATACAAAATATTTTTCAAGTGAATGAATGAGATGGTCTTCCAACGGAAGCAAATGCCTCACTCTGCACCAAAGAGATGTCCATTTTTCCACCTCCTTTCTTCATAATTCCCATTACTGTCTTTTCAAACCTCATCTTTTTTTAAAAAAAATATATTTTATTGATTTTTTTACAGAGAGGAAGGGAGAGGGCTAGAGAGTTAGAAACATCGATGAGAGAGGAACATTAATCAGCTGCCTCCTGCCGAAACCGGTTTGGCTCAGTGGATAGAGCGTCGGCCTGCGGACTGAAAGGTCCCAGGTTCGATTCCGGTCAAGGGCATGTACATTGGTTGCGGGCACATCCCCGGTAGGGGGTGTGCAGGAGGCAGCTGGTCGATGGTTCCCTCTCATCGATGTTTCTAGCTCTCTATCCCTCTCCCTTCCTCTCTGTAAAAAATCAATAAAAATATTTAAAAAAAAAAAAAAAAAAAAAATCAGCTGCCTCCTGCACACTCCCCACTGGGGATGTGCCCGCAACCAAGGTACGTGCCCTTGACCGGAATTGAACCCGGGACCCTTGAGTCCACAGGCCGACGCTCTATCCACTGAGCCAAACCAGTTAGGGCCAAACCTCATCTTTTAAACACCTGCCTCATATGCTGCTGTATGGATGCATGATTCTTCTGTTAACAAACAGCCTGTGCACACCTTTGTGGACATATGCCAACATTTCCAAAGAACCAATTCCCAGAAGGGCCAGGACCAAGGGCATAAGAGTTTAAAAAAATTTAACTGATACTGGCAAATTATCTTTTTTTTTTTTTTAAAAGGAAGTTCACTTCTTAGATCATCGTTGAATTTTTTTTTAAATATATTTTATTGATATTTTACAGAGAGGAAGAGAGAGGGATAGAGAGTTAGAAACATCGATGAGAGAGAAACATCGATCAGCTGCCCCCTGCACACCCCCTACTGGGGATGTGCCCGCAACCAAGGTACATGTCCCTTGACCGGAATCGAACCTGGGACCCTTGAGTCCGCAGGCCGACGCTCTATCCACGGAGCCAAACCGGTTTTGGCTGGCAATTTATCTTATTAAAAAAATATTTTTATTGATTTCAGAGAGGACGGGAGAGGGAGAGAGAAACAGAAATATCAGTGATGAGAGAGAATCATTGATTGGTTGCCTTCTGCATGCCCCACGCTGGGGACTGAGCCTGAAACCCGAGCATGTGCCCTGACCTGGAATGGAATCATGACTTCCTGTTTCATAGTAGATCCTCAACTACTGAGCCATGCCAGCTGGGCTAACAAAAGATTTTTTTAAAAGGCCATATCTATTTATATTCCCACTAATAGCACACAAGTGTACCAATTTTAAACATATCACCTCTGATTTTATTTATATATATATATATATAATTGATTTCAGAGAGGAAAGGAGAGGGAGAAAGAGAGAGAGAAGTATCAATGATGAGAGAGAATCATTGATTGGCTGCCTCCTGCATGCCCCCGACTGGGGATCAAGCCCACAACCCTTGGGGTCTTAGCTGCAAAATGAAAGAGTGGGACTAGATGGTAAAAAATGCCCTTGACCGGAATTGAACCTGGGACTCTTTAGTCCTCAGGCCTACGCTCCATCCACTGAGCCAAACCAGCTAGGGCTTGCCTCTGATTATTTTTAATAAGGAGTACCTATTTTACAAGAACTACGAAAGCTTTAAAAAGAAGTTTGAACCCTGGCTGGTATGTCCAATGGTTAGAGTGTTGGCCTGAGGGTTCAATTCCCGGTCCAGGGCATGTACCTGGGTTGGGGCATAAGTGGGAGGTGGCCAATCGATACATCTCTTTAACATTGATGTTTTTCTCTCCCCCCCACCTTCCACACTCTCAAAATCAATGGAAAAATATCCTCGGGTGAGGATTAACAACAAAAAGAAGTAGTTTGAAACCTAAAGACCTAGCAAAAAAATCCAGTTTTAAGTTAACAGCTGGGGACTATTTTAAAAACTAGTCCCAATGGCCAGATTTACCGAGAAGGCCAAAGGAAGATCTGACTTATTGCTGTGCACATGTCGCCACCACAAAGAATGCTGGTTCCGGACATTCTGATCAGAAGCAATCAACCTACTCTGACTGCTGGTTGCCGAGGTCTATGTTACAATCAGGCAAGAGATGTAAAGCTCGTGCTGCCATGACTCATGTTTTTCTGCCATATGAAAACTTCCATTTTAAATTATTCAGTTGCAAAACCTGGTTCCCAGCTTCTAGGAAAGGCCAAATCTCTTAAGGGCTAGCATAGCACAGACAACCAGGGCTGCTAGTTATAGGAAGCGGGGCAGACTTTTAAGTCAACAAGGCCCTTGTAGATGAGCTAGTCCAGTGGTCGGCAAACTCATTAGTCAGAACCAAATATCAACAGTACGACGATTGAAATTTCTTTTGAGAGCCAAATTTTTTTAACTTAAACTATATAGGTAGGTACATTGTTATTAACTTAATTAGGGTACATGGTATTTTGTGGAAGAGTCACACTCAAGGGGCCAAAGAGCCGCATGTGGCTTGCGAGCAGTGGTTTGTAGACCACTGAGCTAGGCTAAGCTGCTTCTCATTTTAAAGTTGGGGACACTCAGACCTTAATGTATAAATAAATAAGGTTAAGAGTTTGAGCTTTGGATTGGGTAGATGAACATTTGAGCTGACTCTGTTACTTATTAGTTAAGCCACTTAAAATTTTTTTTTTACAAATCCTCACTCGAGGACGTGTTTAGAGAGAGGAGGGGTCGGGGAGAAACATCAACTACTTGCCTTCTGTTCACGCCCTGACGGGGGATCAAACCTGAAACCCAGGTATACTGTATGCCCTGACTGGGAATTGAACTGGCAACCTTTCGGTGCACAGGATGAAGCTCAACCAACTAAGCCACATTGGCCAGGCTAAGACACTTAAAAAAAAAGTTTTATTGGTTTCAGAGAGGAAGTGAGAGGGAGAGGGAGAGATAGAAACATTAATGAAAGAGAAACATCAATCGGCTGCCTCCTGCATGACTCCTACTGGGGATCAAGCTTGAAACCCAGGCGTGTGCCCTGACCAGGAATTGAACTGGTGACCTCTGTGGTACATGGGTTGACACTCAACTACTGAGCCACACCAGCTGGGTTATTTAAGTCACTTGTGATTAAATGATTTAATTTTCCCCAATAGCAGCTCATCTTTAAAACAAGAAAATAGTAGTGTCTACTTCAAAGGACTATATGAGGATTAAGAAAAGAGAAGAGGGATTAGCTTATAACTTTCTCTCTGTAAGATCACCCAGAAAATCTATGCAGTTAGGCAAAGACATTCCAACCCACTGGTATGCTAAAAGAAAAATGTACGAATCCAAACACTAGAAATTCTAAATGGAACACTTGCCAATTCTGCTGAGACAACTGACAGGTGGTTGTGGTTGTCCCAATGTCCCAGTCTCCTTTCCAGGGAACAAAGAAGAATGAATTCCCTTGTCCCCCTGTGCTTGGGCTAAGCTAAGACATGTGACCAGTTCTAACCAATGACTTATGAGCAGAAGTGAAGTGCGGCTGAAGTATTTAATTGCTGGAATGAGACCTTCCAGAGGTCTCTCTCCCTCTGCACCTAGCATCATTCAAAGGAGGGGGCGGGGAGAGGGGGCTGCTTGTCAGCTGGGTCCCTGAGTGAGGACAATGAAGAGCAGAGGCCCTAGGACAAATATGGGTTAGAAAGAAATCTTTGCTCTTTTAAATCACTGAAATTTTAATCTGGCCTAACGTAGAGAAAAAAAAATTAGCTAAAGAAATGAGAGTAAGCCCAGGCCAGTGTGCTAAGTGGTTAGAGCACAGGCTCATGCACCGAAGGGTTGAGGGTTCGATTCCTGGCCCTGGTTGGGCTCGGTTGGGGCTCATGCGGGAAACAACCAATCGATGTGTCTCTCTCACATCGATGTTTCACGCTCTTTCTGCTTCCCCTCCCTCACGTTCATTCTCTCTAAAAAGCAATGAAAAAGTATCCTCTAGTGAGGATTAATTTAAAAAAAGTAACAAAATAATGATAGTCATTATTACGGTTGTGGTTAAAAAAATAGTCTAAGAAGGAACTTTGTTCTTTTTATGTAGCTTCAAAAATGAAAACCTCTGAGTTCTCTATAATAAACGATCTAAGGGAAAAGCCACAGGGATCTGTAGGTCTGTCACCCACCAGCTCACCAATGGCTTCCTGTCCTGGTGATCAGACTGGTCTGCATTTACTCCTGCAGCACACTCTACCTGGTAATAGAGGAAACACATCTTCCTCAAGTTTCTCAGCAGAGTAATATCCACACACAGGATATGGGTACCAGAGGACATGGTTCTGACAGACATGCTAATAAAATCAGAGGGAGACAGAAATAGCCCCGCTAATGGAGAGAAGGCAGGAAAGCATCTAAGCACATCCTCCTCACTAAACCCTCAAGCCACTCCCAAGACAAGAGACAAGATCGGGTTACCTTTAAACAAAAGCAGCAATTTCCCAACCAGTAAGGAAGTTCTCATCATAGGCCAAAAAAAAAAAAAAAAAAAAAAAAAAAAAGAAAAAAAAAAGGGGGGGTAGGGGATGGGTTTCAGAATGCTAAATTTATTACAGTTAGAAGATTGTACTTAGTTTTAAAGTGGCAGAATAAAAACGACTTTACCCCTTATCCTTTGGAGAACCACACAAAAGCAACCAGGAGAATTTCTCGAATTAGAAACATCATATCTTTGACAAAACCAGAGATATCTGTGACCTCAAACCCCAATATGTGATGAGTAAGAACTGCTAAATGCTATAAAGGTCAAATAGGGCTTGGGAAAGCAATAAAGAATGGCTGTTGGTACAGATGTCAGACAAAATGTGCGAGCCCATTTCTACAAAGTAAATGTTTCACTCTAAGGGGGAGAACACCAGCAATCCATTGTTCAAAACAGTGGGAACTGGCTCAGGGACTGGTGACTGAGGCTTCCTCTGAATCAGTCTGACACGAAGAATCATACACACAAGTCAAACCTACAGGAAGCAGTCTATCAAGGAGGTAGGGTGACAGAGAGACTGTGGGGCATTACAACGGCCAACTCCACATGTCTGTAGCACCATTCACACATGGAATATTTAAGGAAAACTTCTGCTAAGCTAGCCTCTCACCAAAAAAATTTTCTTCAAATTCTAAGACTAGAAAGGAATCACCTTATTCAAAGATGAATGAGTTTTAAAAGAATGCAGTACATACTGAAGTATACATTTATTTTATTATTTTTGCCGTTTCTGTACAGTTTATTATATAATCTAAGTTAGGAAAATTGGAATTCACAGATAAATAACCTTTGTCCATTAAAATGACATTAGACTTGTTTCTGTAGGTTAAATAATAAAAAGTAACTCACATTCATTTGTACAATAAAAATGAACTTTTCATCCATTTCTATTGCCCAGTCTAATTACTGAGGAAACCTCTATTCTTTAAAAGATACTACAAGTACTCTTAAGAAGCAAGATTCCGATAAGGGGAAGATTTTTCAACATTTAGATCCAAAGTATTCTGATCCAGAATACAAAGAGAACTATTTCAAAATGACAAGGAGAAAAACACACAATCTATTAGAAAAATACACAATCTATTAGAAAAATGAACAATCTATTAGACTCTTCACAAAAAAGTTACATTAAAACAGCCAATAAGCATATGAAAAGCTACTCAGCTGCTTTAGTGTCTAGGTAAATACAAAATATAAGCAAGCTGCAATTAAAAAAACAAACCCTCACAATATCAAGTGTTGGTAAGAATGTAGAGTAATAGTAATCTCATACTTTGGGAGTATAAATTGTTATGCCCATTTTGGAAAATTACTTGTTGTTATCCAATTATGCTGAATAGACACATATCTTACATATCACTTCTAGGTATATAGCCAACAAGAATACTGAATGGAAAATTGCACGACAAGTTAAGAGAGACTAGAAAAAAAGGAGAAAGGCTTTTATATGTGCCTTTAGAATACCTTTCCCCTCATTTTAAACATGGATCCTCCACGTTCAATTTGCACAGGGACCTGCAAATTATGTAGCCAGCCTTCATCTGGAGTCTTTTGTTTAGTGTTATGTGAAATGCATCTATATTGTAGCATGTGTTTGTTCATTTCCATTGCTATAAAGTATATTCCACTGTATAAATGCACTATTCATTTATTTACTGTTTTTGACATTTGACTTGCTCACTTTAGCTCTTATAGAAGGAATCACTATGAACATCCTTTTATTTATCTTTCGATGAACTATTCATTTACATTTTGTGGTACATTTAAATTTAATGTTCAATATTTCCAGGAAGACTACCAGCAAAGAGGGAAGGTACAAGAAAAACCAAACTGCAAAGAACAGTCACCAAAAATGTTGCCATGTAGTAAATGAAAATATATTCCCATGAATTAAAAAAAAATGATGAGTGCAATCCCCTCTATGAAACAAAATGTGCAGAGACATGATCACTTAGAAATGATATTAAATGACAAAAGTAGATAAAACATTTAGGAGCAGAGCTCAGAGAAATAAAAGAGAAAAATGGTATTTTTTCCATCATAGGAAAAAATACACACAACACTACATGGAAAAAGACAAGACATTGCTGAAAACCCAATAAGGAACATGCAGAACCGAAGTTAGGATGACTGGAATGTACAGATTAAAGGGCTCACACCATGTTCCAGGAAAAACATGTTCTGGTAGACTTATTAACTTAAAAAAAATCTTTGGGGCATTTAGGCAAAACACTGACTGTTCTCAGATGTCTAAAATCCACAGTCCATGCTAAAAGACATCAGAATTGTGCCTATAATATCCTCAAGGAAAGAAAGGCTAACCCAATAAATTCACATCCAGCCAAAAAGCCATCCTATCCTATCTAATAAGAGTAATATGCAAACTGACCATACCTCTGCTGCACCCACCAGCCAATCAGGAGCAAATATGCAAATAAACCCAACCAAGATGGCTGCAGCCACGGAGAACAGGAGGGAGGCTTGGTTTTCCCCGGCAATGGAGGAAGCCAAGCTTTCCGCACACCCTGGCCTCCACTCAATGCTACAAAGTTTCAATGATAGAAGATAAATAAATCCCAACAAAAATGACGGCAGCCACAGAGCTGGAGAGAGCAGGAGTCTAGGGTTTCCCCCGGCGATGGAGGAAGCCAAGCTTCTGCAGCCCTGGCCTGCCTTGGCCTTCGCTTAAGGATACAGAGTTATTATAGAAGATAAATAAATCCCAACAGAAATAGCTGCCACCATGGAGCGAGCAGAAGGCTTGGCTCCACTCCAGGCTACAAAGTTTCAACTGTAGAAGATAAATAGATCCCAGATACCAGGGCCTTCCGCTTGGGTCACTGGGGGGCATGGCCATCCTGCAAACCACCACAGGCCCCTCGCCCAGGCCTCCCCACACCCCAAGGGAACCCCCACCCTGATCCGGGACACCCTTCAGGGCAAACCAGCTGGCCCCCACCCATGCACCAGGTCTCAATCCTATCTAATAAAAGAGTAATATGCAGATTGACCATCACTCCAACACACAAGATGGCTGCCCCCATGTGGTCAAAGATCCTGCCCCCATGTGGACACAAGATGGCCAGCAGGGGAGGGCAGTTGTGGGCGATCAGGCCAGCAGGGGAGGGCAGTTGGGAGGGACCAGGCCTGCAAGGGAGGGCAGTTGGGGGCGATCAAGCCTGTAGGGGAGGGCAGTTAGGGGTGAGCAGGCCAGCAGAGGAGGGAAGTTGGGGGCGACTGGGCCTGCAGGGAAGGGCAGTTGTGGGGGACCCAGGCCTGCAGGGGAGGGCAGTTAGGGGTGACCAGGCCTGCAGAGGAGGGCAGTTAGGGGCAAACAGGCTGGAAGGGGAGCAGTTAGGCATCAATCAGGCTGGCAGGGGAGTGGTTAGGGGGTGACCAGGCTGGCAGGCAGAAGCGGTTAGGGGCAATGAGGAAGGCAGGCAGGCGAGCAGTTGGGAGCCAGCAGTCCTGGATTTTGAGAGGTATGTCTGACTGCCTGTTTAGGCCCGATCCCACCGGGACATCCCTTGAGGGGTCCCAGATTGGAGAAGGTGCAGTCGGACATCCCTTGAGGGGTCCCAGATTGGAGAGGGTGCAGGCTGGGCTGAGGGACACCCCCCCCCATGCACGAATTTCGTGCACCGGGCCTCTAGTCCTATATAATAAAAGCCCTGGGACCGAACAGCAGAACGACCAGTTGCTATGATGTGCACTGACCACCAGGGTGCAGACACTCAATGCAGGAGCTGCCCCCTGGTGGTCAGTGCGCTCCCACAGTGGTAGCGCCGCTCGGCTGACCGGGATGAGCAGCGCTCCCACGAATCCTGTGCACCGGGCCTCTAGTTTGACTATAAAGACAATGAACACTTGAACATTTAAGAAGAAAAATCTCTACAGAGTAACCATGCAAAGTACTGTGCAAAAACTATTAGCAAAGAGTGTTCAGCAGCACATCTATACTAATAAAAGGGTAATATGCAAATTGGTCATGATGCCCTCACAGTAACAATTGAACAGCAGGCTGCATGGGGCAACCAGGCTGGGAGGGGGGTTAGCAAGGGACAACCAAACGACTGACTAGCGGGCTGTGTGGGGCAACTAGGCCGGCGGGGGGGGGGAGTGAGGGGTGACCAGGCTGGCAGAGGGGGGCAGTGAGGGGCAACCAGGCCAGCAGGGGGGATAGCTGGGAGTGACCAGGCTGGTGGGGGTGGCAGTTGGGGGTGACCAGGCTGGCAGGAGGGGGGGGGCAGTGAGGGGCAACCAGGCCAGCAGAGGGGGGCAGTGAGGGGCAACCAGGTCAGCGGGGGGGACACTAAGGGGTGACCAGGCTGGCGGGGGGGGGAGGGCAGTTAGGGGCGACCAGACCGGCGTGGGCGGGGGGGCAGTTAGGGGCAATCAGGCTGGCAGGCAGAGGCGGTTAGGGGTGATCAGGCTGGCAGGGGCGGCAGTTAGGGGCAATCAGGCAGGCAGGCAGGTGAGCAGTTAGGAGCCAGCGGTCCCGGATTGTGAGAGGGATTTCCGACTGTCTGGGATTGGGCCGAAACCGGCAGTCAGACATCCCCCCGAGGGGTCCCGGATTGGAGAGGTTGCAGGCTGGGCTGAGGGGACCTCCCCCCTATGCATGAATTTTATGCACCGGGCCTCTAGTTTAAAAATAATACTCTATGACCAAGTGATCTGTTTTTATTCACAACACTTGTGACAGCAAATGTGTGTGGGTTTTTTCCTCACATCAACCAGTTCTCCAATGTTCTGCATAGCAGCTGGGTGTTCGGTAATTCAATTCAATTCTGACACTAACTACGTGGAGTTAGCACAGAACTTACAGGTTAGGGGCTCAGCACACAAGACTGGCCTCTATTCAGATGCCAGTCATAAGTCCCAGCCTGCTGTACTTCTTCTGACTGACCGTTGGAAGGTCTCCGCACTTCTCTTCAGGAACACATTTTAATTACTATTATTTCTGGTTTATTATAAAGCTTAAAACTCAGAAACAGCAAATGGAAGAGATGCTAGGGCAAGGTATTGGGGAAGAGGCATGGAGCGTCCATGTCCTCTCCAAGTGTGCCACTCTTCCAGCATCTCAACCAGGAACTCTTTGAACACCAACATTTAGGTGGTGTTGTTTGCATCTCAACCAGGAACTCTTTGAACACCAACATTTAGGTGGTGTTGTTTTTTTAAATGTGGAACACTTCACGAATTTGCATGTCATCCTTGCACAAGGGCCATGCTAATCTTCTCTGTAACATTCCAATTTTAGTATATGTGCTGCCGCAGCGAACACAATTTAGGGTTTTTATGGAGGTCTCATTACCCAGGCACGGCTGTTAAATCACTTGGCCGCCAGTGTTTGAGCTGAGTCTTCAGCCTCTTGTCCCTTCTGTTAGGTTGGAGGTGGAGCTAAAAGTTCTAATTCTCAAATCATCATGCCTTGGTCCCGGTAACCAGCCCCCATCCTGAAGCTATCTAGAGGCCCTGAGTAACCAGTCATCTCGTCAGCTTACATGATTCTCATCACCTGCCCTGGCTGGTCTCAGTCAGTGGTCAGAGCATTGGCCTGCACACTGAAGGGTTTGATTCCTAGTTAAGGGCACGTACCTGGGTTGCATGTTAGATCCTGGCCTGGTAAGGGCTTGTGCAGGGGGCAACCAATTGATGTCTCTCTCTGCCCCCCACCCTACTTTCCTTCCATTCTCTAAAAAGATCAATGAAGTAAATATCCTTGGGTGAGGATTAAAAATAAAAGATACCACCTCAGAGATTCCAAGGGTTTTAAGAACTCTGGGCCTGAACATGGGGAGGAAGACCATTATACCACAGCAAGTATGGTTTATTACAGGACTGCTAGGGTGGGTCAATAGTAGGAAATTAGTAATTTAATGTATACCTATATAGATTAAAAAAAAATTATGACGGCATCATCATAAAAGCTCGAAAGATATTTGGTATGATTTAACTCCATTCTTGATAAAACCAAAAAATTCTTAGTAAAAAAGGATGAATGAATAAATAAATCCTTAAAATGAAAATACTATATTTATCTCCTCCCAAAGCTAATAAGAAGATAAGAAGTTCCACTATTACTAGCATTATTTACTATTGCCCTGGAGGTACTAGTAACCAATATAAAGAATCCAGAGAAAAAAAACCCAGAGAAATAAAGATGGGGAAAAGGAAGTAAACAATAATTATTTACAGATATTATAAACTATTTATCTGAATTTTAAAACCCAAGAAACTCTGTATCTTGACTGTGGTGATGGTTATACAACTATATTCATTTGTCAAAACTCACCGAGTGTACACTTAAAATTAGTGAAACTGGTGATTCAGTGTAGTTCTGCAAATGGATGGATGGGTGGTTCACTATCTAGATAAATGAAATTAGAGGGTTCAGAAAGACACCCCAATACATAAAGGAAGTTGGCATATAAGTGGCTTTCAGATTAGTGGCAGGAAGACACATCATGCAATAAACACTGTTGTCACAACTGAAATAATGTTGCATCTTCCACAGAATAAATTACAGATAAAAATAAAGCCATAAAAAATCCTAGAAAAAAAACTATGGGAGACTTTCATAAATAACCTTGGAGTGGGGTAACCCTTTCTAAATATATCAAAAGTCCAGAAGCCAAAAGAAATAATGGAAAATTCAACTGTAAAAACAAACAAAGGAATAAATTCTATATGGAAGAAGGGTTATAAATAAAGTCAAGCAACAAACTAAGATATCTGAAACTTATATGCAGACAAGGGAGTTTGCTAGTTTAGCGGGCTGGGATAAAAAGCTAAGAGGGGAGACATACTTTTCCACTGCATACTGTTCTGAATTTTGTAACGAACACATGATTTAAAAAAAAATAGTGGGCTGGCTTGTATTTTGTCTGAAGTCATCTTTCCTACTACTATGGAGTTGATAAGTATTCTCTTTTGTGAAATAACAGTTAAAAAAATAGTTTTGGGAGGAGGACCAAGATAGCGGCATAGGGCGGACGCCTGATTGTTGCCTACCACAACAATTTTGAAACTACAACTAGAAAACAGAACGGACACCATCCAGAACTACCGGAGAGCTGGCTGAGCAGATGCTCTACAACTAGAGTAAAAGAGAGGGGGACGCGGGATGATGCTGATGCCGGTGAGCCAAAGATCTCACTTTAAAATCTACAGCTCTGGAAGATGGCGGTGGAGTTGAACGGCTGATCTGTTGCCTCGCATGGCAGTTTCGGAAATACAACTAAAAGATGGACTGGTGAGCGCGGCGACTCCTGCTCGCATCTCCCCAGGCCTGGCGGCTGCTCCTCTCTGTCAGCACCTCAGCCGGGGCCATCAGCTCGTGCGGCCGCGGCTGCTGCTATGGCGGCGGCGACGGCCGCGGGCTCGGCGCAGTGGCTCTCGGTGAAGGAAGAGACCATCTTTCTGCAGGATGGGCCCATCCGCATCACTGACCTGGCCAAGCTGCCCAGTGAGATCCTCAGGGCCCCGGAGGCCGCTGACACTGACTTGGAGGATTTTTAGGATTTCAAGTCCTTTAGCCATTTTGAGAGAGGAGAACCAAGAAGGCGGCAAAGTTAAACAAATGAACTGCGCCGCACACAGCAATTCCAAAAATACAACTGGAGGACAGAGCGTCTGCTACCCAGAACCACAGGAGAGCTGGCTGAAGGGTGGATTTACAGCTAAAGAGGGAAGAGGACAGAGCGAACTCGGAAGGGATAAGGTGCGGAGGCGCATTGGTCGGACTGGTGGCGGGGGAAGGGTCGTGCGGCTTTTTTTCCAACCCTAGGGGAGATTAGCTCCCCATCACCCTGAAATCCAGCTTCTGGGGACTCGCGGGAGACCCAGACGCCTGCGGGGAGAGGCTGGACTCTAGGCCTTCGTGTCGGAGAGTGGGAGTAACTTCCTTGCGGAGGTGCGCCCAGCAATCAGTGTTTGCTGCGCTGGAGTGCGGAACGAGGGGGCTTAGAAACGTGGAGAGCAGAAAAAGCAGACTTGCAGCCATTGCGGTTCGCCACGCCATGGCCTGGTGGCGCCCTGAGACCCCGCCCTGCCCTAGGACCCGCCCCGCACGTTTTGCAGGCCCACCTGGGCTCCAAGCAGCGGCTTTTGCATGTGGGTGGCCTGCCCTGTGGCAGCTTGACCAGATGAACTGCGGTTCTAGTCGGACTGCTCCAGGGCCGCTTAGACAGGAGGAGGAAACTGCAGTTTTTGCTGTAATTCCTGCTGAGTGGCCTCAGACAGTAGCTGACCTACACTCCATTGGAGACCCAGAAACGAGGGCATCTAGTGGTGGGTGTGAGATGACACCAGATTTCAACCACTCGCATAAGGGACACATTCAAGAGGCAGACTCAGTAAGCGCCAAAGCCTTGCTGCAACAAGATCCGGCCCATGGACGTGTCTCCTGCACAGCAACTCTTCCTTTATAGACACAGAGGGTCCTCATGGACAATTGGCCAGGAGGACAATTCCTCCCAGTGACACCAACAACAATCAAGACTTAACTATACAAAGGAGGACCAAGATGGAGGCATAGGGCGGAAGCCTGATTGTTGCCTACCACAACAATTTTGAGACTATGAGAGGAGAGCAGAGCTGACACCATCCAGAACCACCGGAGGGCTGGCTGAGCAGATGCTCTACAACTAGAATAAAAGAGAGGGGTATGCGGGATGATGCTGATGCTGGTGACCCAAAGATCACACTTTAAGAACTACGGCTCAGGCGACACAATGGCAGCCTGGAACGTGCTCGGCGCAGTTCCCCCGGCGGTCTCCAGCTGAGGGGATGGCTCCACTCGCTGCCAAGCACGGACAGACAAGCCCCTGAGAGACATGGGGTGGGAGACTCCGCGCTTGCTCACCTCCAAGTCCTTCAAGAATCTCAACGCCCCGGAAGCGGCCAGGTGTGCACGCTCAGCGACTGGCCACTGCTGCAGACCCAAGGGCCAACGCAGCGACCCCGGACCAGCCCGCCACCGCGCACCGGGCACACCGGAGCTTCGCCGAGCCCGCAGCCCAACGAGTTCTGCGGCAGCCGCCCTGGAGCTCTGAGAAAATGGCCGAAGGAATTGCTGAGAGGGAATTGACCAACAGGAATTGGGATCAAGAAGACGAAACCCCACTGGGTCCTGGGTCCGGGTGAGGCTGCGCGCCCCTGGGTCTGGGTGAGGTCACGCGACCCTGGGTCCGGGAGAGGCCACGCGCCCCTGGGTCCGGGTGAGGCCACGCACCCCTGGGTCCAGGAGAGGCTGGGTCCCGGGTCCGGGTGAGGCCTCGCGCACCTGGGTCCGGGTGAGGCCATGCGCCCCTGGGTCCGGGAGAGGCCACGTGCCCCTGGGTCCGGGTGAGGCCACACGCCCCTGGGTCCTGGTGAGGCCACGCGCCCCTGGGTCCGGGTGAAGCTGGATCCCAGGTCCGGGTGAAGCTGGAGCATCCCGGGTCCGGGTGAGGCCGCGTGCACCTGGGTCCAGGTGAGGCCACGCGCCCCCTGGGTCTGGGTGAGGCCACGCGCCCCTGGGTCCGGGTGAAGCTGGATCATCCCGGGTCCGGGTGAGGCCGTGTGCCCCTGGATCCGGGTGAGGCTGGGTCCTGGGTCCAGGTGAGGCCATGCGCCCCCTGGGCCCGGGTGAGGCCACATGCCCCTGAGTCCGGGTGAAGCCATGCCCCTGGGTCCGGCCAAGACCAAAACAGAGGGTGTCGGACCTGCATTACCACCATTTGTCCACCATCCAGAGCTGAGGGGTCAGTACTGACATGTACACATAAGGAACTGGTGGATATTGATATTGGGTCTCAAAAGAACTGTTGGTCCAGAAAGAAACTCACTACAGACTGATTCATTTGCCTGTCAGCATAACTATTATTGCTCGTCTCACATTCAGTTCTTATAAGTATATCTCTAGTGACACATGATCTTGCTCATCTAGGGGAAATGATGAACAACATAGACTGATGAACAAGAACAGAACCAGAAACAAGGATGCATCGATCGGACTATCAGGCCTCAGAGGGAAGATAGGGGAGGGTGGGGGGAGGGGGGAGAGATCAACCAAAGGACTTGTGTGCATGCATATGAGCCTAACCAATGGTTAAGTTCAACAGGGGGTTGGGGCATCCGTGGGAAGGGGTGTGGGATGGGAATGGGGGGATGAGGACAAATATGTGACACCTTAATCCATAAAGAAATTTAAAAAAAAAATAGTTTTGTGTGTTTTGTTTTGTTTTTAATTAATGTCCTTGTGTGGCAGAACAAAAGCTGGCACTCCTCTGTCATCCCCAAAATGCTAAGGGTAACTGTATTGGCCTACTAAAATCAAAGTCTGCAGGACGCATAGTGCAGGTCAAGATAAAATTGACAACCTTTTAATAGGCAAGATATGCAAGAATAAGACCAAAGTTATGATAATCCAGCTCCTGATTTGGGAAAGCATGGCTGCCAATCACCTCTAATCTTTTTTTTTTTAAAATATATTTTTATTGATTTCAGAGAGGAAGGGAGAGGGAGAGAGAGATAGAAACATCAATGATGAGAGGGAATCATTGATTGGCTGCCTCCTGCACCCCCTCCACTGGGGACCTAGCCCACAACCCGGGCATGTGCCCGTGACTGGAATTGAACTGGCACCCTTCAGTCTGCAGACCGATGCTCCATCCACTGAGCCAAACCAGCTAGGGCATCACCTCTAATCTTTATGGCATTATTAGAAGTCCTCCTTTGCAGGATTGTTGTCAAGACTAGATGAGGGCCGAAACCGGTTTGGCTCAGTGGATAGAGTGTCAGCCTTCGGACTGAAGGGTCTCAGGTTCGATTCCGGTCAAGGGCATGTACCTTGGTTGTGGGCACATCCCCGGTGGGGGGTGTGCAGGAGGCAGCTGATCGATGTTTCTCTCTCACTGATGTTTCTAACTCTCTATCCCTTTCCCTTCTTCTCTGTAAGAAATCAATGAAGTATATTAAAAAAAAAAAGACTAGATGAGGAACAGCACCGAAGACATACCTATTCAAGAGTAGCTGAAGGCCTTACTTCTACTTTTCAAACTATGAGACCAACATACCACAAGATAACTATAGCTGCAAAGAAGTTTTATAATTTATAACATTTCCATGTGTCTGTCTTTTGATCTTTAATATCACCCATCACATAGCATACATCGGTAAGGCATATGATCTTTGCTCTGCATTGAAGAAATTAAGGAGCCCTGGCTGGTGTGGCTCAGTTGCTTAAGCATCGTCCCATACACTGACAGGTCCCCCGTTTGATTTCTGGTCAGGGCACATGCCTGGGTTTTGGCTCAGTGGGGATGTGCAGGAGGCAGCTAATCGATGTTTCTTTCTCTCTCCCTCTCCCTTCCTTTCTCTGATAAAATCAATAAAAAACTTTCTTTAAAAAAAAAGAAAGACATTAAGGATATGAGAGATAAAATGACTCTGTTCTCAGTCTCGTTTGAACACAGGCAAATCCTTCCTCCTATACCTATTCCCCTATTCTCATGTCCTAACTTTGAAGGGCAAGGATTATGTCCATACATTGTCTTCTGGACTACTGAAGATGCTCATTAAACATCCTCATTGCCTGAGTCAGATGTTCAGGTGCCTGCATCAATCACTGTGCCACCACAAATGGTCATCATGCCCAACGTCACAAATGTGAATAACTGAGAAAACCTATTTGGATGTGTAAATCATCTAATAGCTTAGCCACACATTTAATAGTTCAAAATAGACTTTAAAAAAAAAAGATGAAAGGACAGTACCATCTGACTAGCAATGTTAGAAGGTCTGCTTTAGGAATAGCTAAGAATCATTTGCAATTAGTTTGCTGAGAGCAAGTATTTTTCAAGTGCTTAGTAGTTGGTTGCCCTAGCCCAGTGGTCGGCAAAGTCATTAGTCAACAGAGCCAAATATCAACAGTACAACGATTGAAATTTCTTTTGAGAGCCATTTTTTAAACTTAAACTTCTTCTAATGCCACTTCTTCAAAATAGACTCGCCCAGGCTGTGGTATTTTGTGGAAGAGCCACACTCAAGGGGCCAAAGAGCCGCATGTGGCTTGCGAGCCGCAGTTTGCCGACCACAGCCCTAGCTGGTTTGGCTCAGTGGATACAGTGTCGATCTGCGGAACGAAAGATCCTGGTGTTCGATTCTAGTCAAGGGCACATACAGGCTCGATCCCTGGCCCTGGTCAGGGTGCATGCGGAAGGCAGCCAATTGATGTATCTCCCTCACATTAGATGTTTTTCTCTCTGCCTTCCACTCTCTCTCTCTAAAGAAAAAAAAAATTACAGAGAAAGAAGTAGTTGGTTAAATCTAGGAGGACATATGGACATGTCAATATATTGTTTTTGTCATCACCCCCTTTAACAGATGAGGAAACCGAGGCTTAGCTAGAATAAGTAACTTGCCCAATAGCACAGAGCTAATGAGGCTGCAGAACTAGCCTGGCATCCAAGCAGACTGACCCCAGTGGATTGTTCTTCTCAGCTTTGCTGAATTCTCTCACTTGTTAAACAATGCTTATAACTGGGTGGCAGGATTAAGGCTTTTTTTTTACTTTCTTCTTTATATCTTTCAAGAAGAAAAGTATGTCAATAATACAGCAATTTCCATTTTGTAAAAAAGACACGCATTTTTTTCTTAAATGGCTTAAGGGGTTTCTTGCTTATATTATTTAAATGCTGCGTAAGTCCTGCCCTTCAAAGATTATTGAAACTAAAGCTTCCTTTCCCCAAATACAGGAAATATGAAGTAGCGATATTCAGATTAGAACGATATTGTTGGCCTTCCATAATTGCTGCCAAGAAGGCAGTTGAAAGGCTAGCTGTGTGTGGGCACGGGACGACTCCTCCGGCGCTCTGCCTCTCACGGTGAGGACAGAATGAAAATCATGCTTATCAAGAGCTTAGGATGAGGCCTCCTAAATGTTAATTATCCTCATCATTATTGTTGTTAAAACAGCTACCACCACATTCCTTCCATCCGATGATGTACATCTCAGCCCATTTTTCCAAACTAGGCTAACTGATTATTAATACCTATACTTACTGTGCTGCCCACAACCCTTTCCCCAGTAGCGGTTATCACCAAGATGGGGGCCACTTAGAACCAAGAATTGCTGTATTTAGTTCAATTCAGGCTAGGTATTTCCACTTTATTTTTCCCCTTCTACACCTAGTGATATTAAAACACCAACAACAAATATGTAACCCACATTTTTCAAGGCTCAGAAAAGTTTTGAATTAAGATTTGAGGTCCTTCACTCCCTTCACCAGTAATAGGAAGAATATGTGGAGAGCCCAAGCCCAGCCCAGGAAGTGAAATACCTCCTTATAGTTTAAGTTTCTACAAAAGCCTCTCTTGCTGCCATAGCCCAAATGCTGGCTCCTGACAACCACAACAGAAGAAAGAGTTTTTCTGTTGTGGCTTTTGAAACACAAAAAATAGATCACAAAACAGAAACACTGATTGTAGTTCCAGTTATCAGGAGCTCTGTACTACATACTACAAAGGTCTTATTTCAACCAAATTGCAGCTTACGTGAAAAGACAAATTGTGTTTGTTGTGTTTTTAAAAACACACACACACACACACACACTTTTGGGAGGCCACCAAATTTAACTAGCCAAAGGTTTCTAGTCAAGAGTGAAAGAACGTAAACTGGGGTGAAATCACAAGGCCTTGCATCTCTGTTTGAAAAAGTGGGACTGAATTGCCTGATACCCGTCATCTTACATTTCAAACAAATAAACCACCTGAGAGCCAGGTACTACACAAAAGAGTGATCTTATCTTTTTAGACCAGGATTCTCAAGTGTTAGTCTTCCACGTCTTCTTCCACCAGTCTCAGTCCTTTTGACTCTGTTGCCTCAATTCCCATTCCTACTGACCCAATTGTTCTGTTCTGGTCATGTGAACACAAAGATACCTGAATGAGGTATCTGAAGAGCCAGGTCCCATGGGGACACATAAATGCAGAAAGGCTCAGACCCCCCCTTAAGGATCTCAGTTCTGATGCCCCACATCAGTCACCTTGCCATCTGTATTTATTTGCTGCGTTGCCATGACAAAATACCATACACTGGGTGGCTTGAACAACAGAAATTTATTTTCTCAAATTTCTAGAGGCTGGGAAGTCCAAAATCAAGGTGCTGGCCAATGTGGTTTCTGGTGAGAGCTGTTCTTAAAAGGACACTAATTCTATCAGATCATGGCCCCACCCTTATGACCTCATTTAACCCCAATAAAAGATAAAAAATGCTATACTAGAGGCATGTCAAGTGTGGGAAACCTCCCAGCTGGTTTCACTCAGTGGTTGAGCATCGAACCCATGAACCCAGAGGTTACTGGTTTGATTCCTGGTTAGGGTACATGTGCCCAGGTTGCTGGCTGGATCCCTAGAAAGGAGTCAGCTGATGGATGTGTTTCTCTCTCATAGATGTTTCTATATATCTCTATCCCTCTTCCTTCTCTCTCTCTAAAATCAATAAAGATTTATTTATTTTTTTTAAAACAGTGAGGGATTTGTCAGGTGAGATGGGGAAATTACATGTAAGGCAGTAAGAACAGTGATGAGCAAAGACAGGGAGGCATGAAGCTGAAAGTATAAAGAAAGATGAGGTTTGCCCCGGCCGGGTGGCTCAGTTAGTTGGAACATCCTGTACACCAAAAGGATGTGGGTTCCATTTCCAGTCAGGGCATATATATAGATTTCGAGTTCAATCCCCCATCAGGGCACGTGCGGGTGGGCAACTAACCAATGTTTCTCTCTCCTCCCACTTTCTCTCACTCTAAATATCAATAAAAACATATGTTCGGGTGAGGATTACAAAAGAAAGATGAGGCTTGAAAGGCCAGCCAGGACTGGGAGCTGACACCCTGCTTACAGTTTTTTTGCATTCTTCCAGTTTTGGCTCATCTGCCCACCATGCTGATTTATACCCCTCCATCCTTTCAGTTCCAAACCAACGGTCTAGGTAAACCCATGCCAACAATATGGGAAACTGGGTATATATCCAGAGAAACGAAGGGCAGAATGGAGGAAGATTTGCAAAAAGGCAGCTAGATCAAGGGCATTCAAGTCCTCAAGGGTCAAGACTGTCTTCCACACAATGGCCAAATACTGTCCCTCCATTCATAACCCTTCATTGGCTTCTTCTTAAAAGCCAAGGTTTTACCAAGAATGTTCTAGTCTCAGGAATTTTACACTCACTGTTCTGTTCTCTGTCTGGAAAGTTCTTCCCCAGGAAATGGCATGGTTCTCTCTCTCATTTCCTTCAGGCTTCCAGCCCTCTTATCTAAAACTTCAACACCCCAGACATTTTGTATCCACTATCCTGCTTCATTTATTCCTCCAGAACAGTGATCACTGAGATTCTTCCTTTTTGTTTTGTTAATCCTCACCCCAGGGTATTTTTTTCCATTGCTTTTTAGAGAGAGCAGAAGGAGGGGGGGGGGGGGGGGGCGCAGGGAGGAAGAGAAACACCAATGTGAGGAGATACATCGATTGGTTGCCTCCTGCACATGCCCGATTGAGGATCAAATCTGCAACTTAGATACATGACCTTAACTAGGAATCGAACCTGTGACCCTTTGGTGCATGGGTTGACACTCTAATCACTGAACAACACTGACCAGGGCATCTACTGAGATTCTTTATATTTGACTTGACACTCAATATCTGTGTGCTGAATAAATGGCAGTATCCTCATGGTTCTAGGCCCTCCAGCCCTCTGGAACTAGGCAGAGAAATAAATGCACAAAGGACTACTTATCTAAAGAGGGAGGTAAAATGGAGGTAGCTCTGTGGAAAAAAAACATTCCCAAGTCTTCATCACAGGCTGAGCAAGCCTGGAGAAGATCTAAAACAACAGGAAACAAAGATCTCTGACAGTAAGGAGTGACCTGTCTAAACAGGGATTCAAAACCAACCCATGAAATAATCAGAGGACAAGCAAGATATTAATATTGAAAATTTCACCTCGAAATAACAAGCTCCCTCCCCTTTTCTGAGTGTTTACGATGTGCCCGGCATAATCAGGCACACGGTCTCATTCAATCTCATAGTGCTAGTGCTAATAAGGTGGCTGTCATCAGCAGCTGTGTTTTACAGAGGAAAGCAGTTTAGCTGAGAGAAGCAGCAGAGCTGGGATTTTAAATGGCAGGTCACTGGTTCCAGAGTCCATGCTTGACCCCCCCTGCTATAGGCCCCGTAGGAACTCAGGAAGCGGAGTGTGAGTCACTCTCCCGAAGGGAGAAGCCTGGGCTGGACCTTGAAGGAGAGCTCAGGCCTCTGCACAGGGGAGGAGGACAAAGCCCAGTGGTCAGGAGGGCTTGGCAGATGGGGGCCCAGCAAGTTGAGAGGCCCAACTAGAATGGAAGATGCACCTGAGACAATGCACCTGAGACAGTGCCAATAATGGTAACAGCAGCAAATGCTAACTGATCACTTATAACCTTAGTACTATCATAAGGTCTTTAACATACTGAATCATCTCAATGGCTCAAAGCACTACCTTTATTTTCATTTTACAGTCAAGGAAACTGAGTCACAGAGAGGTTACACATTTGTTCAGAAGCAGCAGAGCGAAGATCTGAACCCAGGCAGTTTGGCTCCAGGTTCATTCTGAATAGATTATTCAGTGGCAAGAAAATAAGGGTGGCAGGCCACCAAAACATATGTAATATGTACGTGCACAGGCACACGGCCTCCATAGGCACAGGGCAAAAGTCCTCACTTGGCTTCTCTGAGGCCCGTCCCACGTTACCTATAACACTTGCACTCTGTACTCTCCCCATCTCCACCTCCTGCTGTAATCTGCCCTGATGTGTTTGTTGCCTGGCTGTCTCCCAAAGGCCTCAGATCTAATGGCGAGCATTTTTCCCTAAAGATGTTACCCTCAATTAGTGGTGAAATTTAAATCTGCCACGCAGAAAGCACTCTGCTCGTTTACCGAGGCAAATGAGCTAAACCAGAAGGAAGGTCACAGCTCTAAGTGTTCTGTCAAAGGGCATTTTTACAGAGGGCTTCCATTTGCAGAGGAGCCGAGGGCCACCTCTGACCTGCAAACAACGCAGACAAGCTGATCTACAGCCACAGCCTGAAGTCGTGGCTGCAGGGCTTTGAGATCACCCTCAGAGATACAGGAGTAAGAGCCTGCTTCTGGACTCTGCCTCATTTCCCCTCCCCTCCAAATGCCCGCAGGGCTTAACCTTTCATTTTGGAGTCTCACTGGTAGGTGTCAGTAACACCACCAACTTATCTGTGCTACCAATGGTCCAAAGTTAATCAGAGAGCAATGCTCTTTGATGGCTGGGCAAGTAAAAACCATGGAGTTATCAAGATCTGTGCTAACCACATTCTCAACTTGAAACCACAGGGAGAGCCCAGCAAAGAAAAGAGCTATACCACGAGGTCCTGGAAGGATTCAAGATCATTCCAGCCAGGCATACTTTACAAATGGGAAAAACCCAGCTGCTCAAAAAATGGGTGAGACAGCTCTGTGTACCCACCCCTTGCCAAGAGCCCCCTTATCTAAAGATAGCAAACACAAAGCCACAAATAGCTAGCAGAGATCCCCTTACTGGTTTAGCTCTCAGCCTCGTAGATTATTGCGCCTCAGGGACTGATATGTGCTTCAAGACATCTTTTAAACGATCATGTTCAACATGCTAAAATTAATCATTAAGTCCGGCCTGTGTGGCTCAGTGGTTGAGCATGGACCCATGAACCAAGAAGTCCCTGGCTCCATTCCTGGTCAGGGCACATGCCTGAGTTGTAGGTTCAATCATCCCCAGTGGGGGGCATGCAGGGACAGCCGATCGATGTTTCTTTCTCACTGATTTTCTCTCTCTCTAAAATCAATAAAAACGTATTAAAAATTAATTATTAAAAACTGTCTCATTCCACTCTGGCTTGGTGGCTCAGTAGGTTGGAGTGTCATCCAGTGCGCCAGAATGTTTTGGGTTCGATTTGAGGTCAGAGCACATACAAGAGGCAACCGATCAATGTTTTTCTCTTGCACTGATGTTCCTCCCGCTACCCACCCCCTTTAAAATCAATAAAAACATATCCTGGGGTGCGGATTGAAAAAAACAACAACACCCACACGAAGTGTCTCCTCCTGGTTATATATCTGAAGCATATGAGTGCCCACAAATGCATCAAAATTCATGTATAAGAATGTTCATAGCAGCACTATTCAGAATAGTGCCAAAATGGAAAGTGCCCAAATTTCCATGAAGAGTTAGAATGAATAAATTGTGGGTTATTCACACAATGGAATAGTATACAGCAATGAGAATGAACGATCTACAACCACACACAACCATGGATAAATTTGTGGAATAAGCCCGGCCGGCGTGCTCAGTGGTTGGGCTTCGACCTATGAACCAGGAGGTCCCAGTTCAATTCCCAATCAGGGCACATGCCTGGGTTGCAGGCTCAATCCCCAGTGGGGGACATGCAGGAGGCAGCTGATCAATGATTCTCGCTCATCGTTGATGTTCCTATCTCTCCCTCTCCCTCTCCCTTCCTCTCTGAAATCAATAAAAAATATATTTTATTTTTATTTATTTATTTTATTCCCGCCGCCCAATAAAAAATATATTTTAAAAAAATTTATGGAATGAACCACAGATGAACCCAGACATAATGCTAAGTAAAAGAAGCCAGACCAAAACTGCATTTGGTCTGAGTCCATTTTAAAAGAACAAAAGGAGCAAACCATTCTGTAACTCTCAGAAAGTAGGATGGTGGTTATGCCTGGTAAGAGGGGTCCGGGGCAGGGAGGGAGGGACATGTGGGGCTGGTCATCTTCTGTTTCTGGATCGGGTACTGATACACAAGTGTGTTCTATTTGTGGCGATTCATTGAGCTGTACTCATGATGAGTATACTTTACTTGTTTCCTTTTTAAATCCTCACCTGAGGATATGCTTTTATTAATTTTTAGAGAGGGAGAGAGAAACATTTACATGAGAAATATCTATGTGAGAGAGAAACATCGATTGGTTGCCTCTTGTACAGGCTCCGACAAGGGATCAAACCCCAAACCTAGGTTTGTACCCTAACCAGGAATTGAACCTGCCTGGTGCACTGGAGGACATTTCAACCAACTGGGCCAACCGGCCAGGGCTAAGTATACTTTTCTTAATGATGCTACAACTTCAATGAGAAGTTTTTTAAAACGACATACATTGTCCTACAGACATTGTCCAATCTCACTCATTACTGTTTGGGAAAAATGCCCTATTTGGATTTCTGCAGCCTTAGCAAGTCAGTGATAGGAGCCACCAAATGATGGCTAACACTGACTGGGTGCTGACTATGGAACAGACATTAAGCTAAGAACATTAGAAACAGGAGTTCATTTAATTCTAAAAAGAATTCTTTTGAAAGAGCTATTATTTTTGTTCCCAATTTGAAGGAACAGGAAAATGAAGCTGAGACAGTTTAAGGCCAGCTACTGCATGAGAAAGTCAGGATATCAGGGTGACCCCAAAGCTCACGGACTTAACATTTGGGTATCTAAATGAGAAATGGGTTCATGCTATAAACATAGAAGTTGCATTAGGCCCCCAAACTTTTTTTTTTCCATGTTCCTGACTTTTATTTTGAGTCTAGGCCAGCTGTCTTGTAAAATGTATCACATTCTAGATTTTTCTGATTGTTTCCTTATAAGATTCAGATTAAGTATTTTAGGCAAGGAGACACACAATGTCAGCCTGAACTGCTAGTGGGGGTGCCAGGGCTAATGACTTTAAGGTAGTAAACTCCAGATCTCTCCATTATAAAATTACACCCCCCCTTTTTTTTGTTAATCCTTACCCAAGGATATTTTCCCATTGATGGTTAGAGAGAGTAGAAGAGAGGGGGAGACACAGAGAGAAACATCGATGTGAGAGAGACACATCGATTGGTTGCCCGCCCAAGGGCCTACAATCGAGGTATGTGCCCTTAACCGGAATCAAACTGGGACCCTTTTAGTCTAAGGGCCGACACTCTACCCACTGAGGCAAACCAACTAGGGCCATTTCCCTTTTATAACTGGTAATTAATGTGTTGGTTGATATTCTGAAGCCATGTAACTATCAAGTTCCCTCAAAGCCATTTCATAGCGATTTTTTTTTTTACTTTTAAAAAATCAACTACCGAGGCATAATTTATATACAATAAACGTATTTAAATAAGTATATAATTTAATAATTTTGAAATATGAATACAGGAGTGAAATCATCACCACAACCAAGATACAAAACATTTCCATCACCCCCAAAAGGTTTTCCATGTCCCTCTGTAATCCATTCTTGCACTCCTAGCTCCTAGGCTGATCTGCCTGCTGTCACTATAGATTAGTTTGCATTTTCCAGAGTTGGGTATAACTGGAATCATAACTTGTAGTCTTTTGTATCTGGCTTCTATCACGCACAGATTTAAATGATTTGAGATTCAAACATGTTGCTGCATGTAGCAGGAATTTATTTCTTTTGGCCCCTGAATAGTATTCCAGTGGATGAATAGGCCAGCTCATTTACTAACCTGTGGATTGGTGGTTTCCAGTTTGGGATTTCATGAACAAAGCTGCTGAAAACAGCTGAACATGTCTTCATTTCTTTTGGACTAATACCTATGAGTGGAATAGTAAGTGTATGTTTAACCTTTAATAAACTATCAAAGAAATTTCCAAGGTCAGTTTATATACCCTTTCATATTCCCAGCGGCAGCAGGTGAGGTTCTCACTGCCCCAGATCGTCACTTGGTCCTCCTTGTCAGTCATTTCATTCCCCAGTGATTTTATTTTAATTTCATTTTTAATGTTTTTTAAAAACATATTTTTATTGATTTCAGAGAGGAAGGGAAAGGGGGAGAGAGCGAGAGCGAGAGAGAGAGAAAAAAAAATCAATGATGAGAGAGAAACATTGATCGGCTGCCTCCTGCATGCTCCCTACTGGGGATTGTGCCCGCAACCTGGGCATGTGCCCTTGACTGGAATCGAACCCAGGACCCTTCAGTTCACAGGCCAATGCTCCATCCACTGAGCCAAACTAGCTAGGGCTTTAATATGTTTTTATTGATTTCAGAGAGAGGAAGGGATAGGCAGAGAGAGACAGAAACATTAATGATGAGAATCACTGATTGGCTGCCTCCTGCACACCCCCATCAGGGATCACGCCCGAAACCAGGGCATGTGCCCTGACCTGGAATTGAACCGTGACCTCCTGGTTCATAGGTTGATGCTCAACCACTGACCCACATTGGCCGGGCCCCAGTGATTTTAAAATCCAGCAATGTTTTTTTGCCTGAATTTGTTATGCATTTGTATGATTATGTCTATCTCCACCATCCCTGGACCTTATGGGGGCAAACTTTAGTTCAACACAGTGCCTAGCATATAGTAGATGCTTAATATACATATTCAATAAATATCTGTAGAATGAATAAACTCTATTACTCCTCCAATAAGAAGATGGTAAGCTAAATATTTTTAGACCTAATAAGTGACTTATCAGGAAGTTTCTGTCTACAACCATTTTGTGCATTACCCTGCATTTTCCCACTCAACCAGAGTGAGAGTCAAACTTGACCTGATTCTGCTGCCCCTCAAGAAAGGCAAGTATAAGAAGGCCCCTCTTGCACTCATTACGCAGGCCGCTAAGTGCAGGCACCGGAACCCCAAGGCAGGGTTGTGTGGCTCAATCTTATGCCCTCCAGCAAAGGGCTTTAAAAACAGTAAATGTCAATTGTAATATTGTGCCCATGTAGGTGCTGCGATGCCCCGAAGACTGAGCCCTGGTTCTGTCACCAGGTTTTGAGAAGGTTTCCTCCTAAGAGTGGGGAAGAGAAAGTAAGTGCGGCCACATTCTCTCTAGCCAGGCTAACCCTGCACTTGGATGACACCAAGATTCTCCCCACAGTGATGTACCCTGATCCCTTCCCAAGGGCCAGCTTCCCACCACATCTGGTATCTCAGAGCAACAAAATCTCTAGTGAAATGAGAGCACTTATGTCAAGTGCCTGGGCCATAGCAAGCACACAATAAACGTGTCAGAAATAGAAAATAGGAGAGTCAACGTGATGAAGGCCATCTTTGGCATTATTATTTTAATCAGCTGCTGGGCTTCCTTGACTACAGGGAATTTTCCATTCCACAGGGACTAACTGAAATTAAGATGCACTAACAAAACTGTGGTCTATAGTTATTTCTATGATATGGTCTGAATACATTATAAGTTGAGATGGAAAAGTAGGGGCCTTATGCCCAAATGAAACTGCTTCTGCCTGGGAACAACTGTTTTCTCAGGCCTCTGCAGTACTTGCTAGAGGTGCTGGGGATTGGCCACTACTCAGTAAGCAAAGCAATTAAGAAAAGGACTGCCCTGCCTCCTCCCACTACTAGCAGAAAAAGGTTTTTTTTTAAAAAAATCACAGAAAGAGGGAAAGGAGGTTCTGCCTCACACAATATTCAAAGGACTCACTCCTAGGGAATGCTGTTTTTAGTTCAATGACTGACAAGTACGGCCTGGGGAATATATGCGGCAGAGCCCAGATGAGCAGGCACTAGGCACTTGGCCTGCAGGGTACTAGCCCTCCTGGGATGGAGAGGGTGACACTGGGAGCTGCCTCAGGGGGTTTCTCCACTGGTGGACAAGAATATTTCCCCCAACCGTGGGAAAAAGCCTTGACTCAAAGTTGGTCCAGAGACCTGGGATTTGAATCCTTAGTTTTGTGACCACAGTGAGGTGGGAAGACAGTGTATTTATCCTGAGAAATTCTTCTCAGGACTGTGAGCAGGCTCTAAGTAAGTACTCCCCCCAACTCTAGTGAGAGAAACTCTGGACCGAACTGGATATTCCTACTTCCTGCCATGCACAGAGAGCTTAGATTATCGGGGCCAACATTCTCTCAGGACTCACCCTGCTATAGAAGGCAGCAGTGACTCCATGGCCCTGACCACTTTTCCATGTGGGTGAAAACTGGAAGAAAAAGCATTCTAGCCAGAAATGTATTCTATCTGATCCCCAGCAAACCCCTCCCAGTGGTGACCCCAGAGCAGCTGCAGTAGCTACATGCCCTCTTCCAGCCCTCCCATGTAACTAGAGCTGCGAGAGTAAAATCTAATACCCGATTAGCACAGCAGGCACTGAGGCTATACCTGGGCTGGGGCTAAAAGAATCTGCAAATCAATCTGGAAGCTGTTCTACCTACTGGCCATTTCTTGAACACATTCCAATTTTAGGAAATACGAAACAAGGAAAAATAAACTGGTCCAAAAGCTCAGGGAAAAAGACAGGTGCAACCCAGAGGCAATCTTCACCCACAAGGTTCTGGGCTAACCTCAGAATATGGGGAGCGCTCCAATGTAGAGTCCTGGCAAGAGAGCACAGGAGCCGCAAACTTTCAGACAACAAGGCAGTGGTCCTTTTCTTGTCACCTGTTTAGGAGGAGTTAGCAACTGACTCACAAACTATGGGGAGGGGTACGGCAGTCACAGAACCCTGCCATGGGCCACCCTGGACCTAGGAGTTGCCTGCAAACAAAGCTTCTCTTCCTCTGACACCAAATTCTGTCCTCTTCTCAGATCAAAGATTAGAATGCAGCTGATTGAGAGATGAAATTTAAAAATGATGCCCAAGGTATAGTGTTAAGTCAAACAGAAAATAAGCTGCAGGATAGTATGTACACAATTTCATGTTTTTAAACATTTTTGGGGTGATGGTGGCAGTATTATCAGAAAAAAATATTCCAATTGTTACTGCATGTTATGTCTGGAGATTGGGATGATAAGGGACTTCCGTTTTCTGTTATATACCTATAAAACATCTATGGATATTTATGATGATTCAATTTTTAATAGTGAGCATATATACTACTCTTGTAATTAGAAAAAACATTTGTAATGTGATGGAATGGTTCAAGTTGTTCAAATCATAACGGTCATGCCACTCCCTTTCCACCACAAGGTTTTGGTTTGTTTTGTTTTCTACGTGCCACTTGCTGGCTGTGACACTGGTAGGAAGAGGCAGGTGGGTAGCAATGCAGGCCCTGAGGCACAAAAGGAGAGGGGGAATTTCTTTCCCACCACCACTTGCAGGAGTGTAAACCCCCAAACACTGCTCTTGAAAGTGATGATGCAATATGTCATTTGCCAGGACAAGCAAGTGACAAGCTGTATGAGACAAACACAAAAAGAGGCACAGGACTTTTGACTTTGAACTGCTTGGGGCAGGCCTGGCAAACAAGCTTCATTTGGAATATCATTTCCAATTGGCCAGAAGGGGCTGCCTGAACTACCATGGGATCAATGGCAAGTTCTACCAAGAATAAGAGGGAGAGATGGGATGGGAAGGTCAGGTGGCAGCACAGACTTTCCCTAAGAAAAGTACAAGTTCAGTGTAAGTAGGGGCTGGGAAAAAAACCTAATCCATAATTTATTCAATCATTCAATGAAATCCCATAGTGCCTCCATGCCCAACGCACAGGTGTGCTCTGTCTAGGGAGGGACACTGTGTCATTCGTCCCAGCCCTTTGCTCAGACAGGAGCCACCTGATGAAGTGGCTATGGATGGTGTCAGAAGGGGCTGTGGATGATGGAGAGGCATAGACAGCACACCACACAAAGGGACATTTTAAAAGACAACTGTCTAGACTCTTATTTATTTATTTATTTATTTATTTTAAAAAAAGGGCAGACAGAACTGCTCTGGACTATAGGAGATGAGGAAGCAATAGCCAAACACACTGTGAATATTGACTGGCTCCTAGAACAAAAAATGCAGCTATAAGAGACAGTTTTAAGACAAATGAGTAAATTTAAACACATTATTTATGTAAAACTAGTGGCCCAGTGCATGAAATTTGTGCATGGGGGGGGGAGGGGTTGTCCCTCAGCTCAGCCTGCACCCCCTCCAATCTTAGACCCCACAGGGGACATCCCTCTCGCAATCTGGGACCGCTGGCTCCTAACTGCTCACCTGCCTGCCAGCCTGCTTGCTCCCAACTGCCTCCCACTGCCAGCTTGCTTGCTCCCAAATGCCCCCCCTGCTAGTCTGCTCACCCCCAACTGGCCTCCCTGCTGACCTGCTTGCCCCCAACTGCTCCCCGCTGCCAGCCTGATCACCCCCAACTGCCCTCCCCTCCTGGCCTGATTGCTCCTAACCGCCTCTGCCTCGGCCCTGTCACCATGGCTTTGTCTGGAAGGACGTCTGGAAGGTCTCCCAGTCTAATTAGCACATTACCCTTTTATTAGTATAGATTATTAGTATAGACTAGAGGCCCGGTACACAAAATTCACGCATGGGGGGAGGAGGGGCTCCTCAGCCCGGCCTGCACCCTCTCACAGTCTGGGACCCCTCGGGGGATAGCTAGCAGTCGGACATCCCTCTTGCAATCCAGGATCCCTCGCTCCTTACTGCCCGCCTGCTTGCTGCTCCTTAGCGCTTGGCTCGCTGCTACTTAGTGCTGCCGCAGAGATGGCTCCGGCCACCGCCGCTGCGCTTGCCAGCGCACTGACCACCAGGGGTGAGCTCCTGCATCGAGCGTCTGCCCCCTGGTGGTCAGTGCGCATCATAGCAACCAGTCATTCTGGTTGTTCTGCCGTAACGGTCGCTTAGACTTTTATTGTATAGACTACCCGGCGCACGAAATCGCACGAGACCTGGGACCCTGGGACCCTGGGACCCTGGGACTCCTCGATGGATTGCCCCAAAGAGGTAGGCCGGAGCCAGGGGTCCCGCCTCCATGGTGCACGCAGCCATGGGACCCCAAGGCCCTGCCCACCCGTGCATGCCTGCTGCGCATGCAGCCTCCGTGATGGCGTGAGGGCATCACAGCGTGAGGGCGTGACAACCACCTAGGCTATTATTAGTATAGATAATATTGAATTGCCTTAGCTGGTTTGGCTCAGTGGATAGAGTGTTGGCCTATGGACGTAAGGGTCCTGGGTTCGATTCCAGTCAAGGGCATGGGTTGTGGGCTTGATCCCCAGTAGGTGGTGTGCAGAAAGCAGCTAATCAATGATTCTCTCTCATCATTGATATTTCTATCTCTCTCTCCCTCTCCCTTCCTTTCTGAAATCAATAAAAAAATATATTAAAGAATAATATTGAATTAATGCTAATATTCTTTTTTTTAAAGAGATGAGACAGATAATCTGTATCGCCAACAAACATCTCTCTCTCCTTTTAAAAAATCCTCATCCAAGGATATATTATTGATTTTAGAAAGAGGAAGGGAGAAAGAAACATTGATGTGAGAGAGAAATATTAATCATTGCCGCCTGTATGCACCCTTACCAGGGATCGAGAATCTGCAATCTAGTTATGTGTCCTGACTGGGAATCAAACCCTTGACCTTTCAGTGCATGGGACAACGCTCCAACCAAATGAGCCACTCTGGCCAGGGCAATACCAATATTCTTAAAGGTGATAATATTGCAGTTATGGAGGAAAGTCCTTAAGTTTAGGGACCTATGCTGAGATTTTTAGGAGTGAAGTGACACATAGAGCCTTTAGCTTACTTTCAAATGGTTCAACAACTATAAAAATTAGGCAAGTAAGGGGAAATGTACAAAATGTCTACTGGTGAGTACTGGGTTATTGTTGTATGACTCTTACAATTTTTTTTTTTAATATATTTTTTATTATTTTTTTACAGAGAGGAAGAGAGAGGGATAGAGAGTTAGAAACATCGATGAGAGAGAAACATCGATCAGTTGCCTCTTGCACACCCCCTCCTGGGGATGTGCCCGCAACCAAGGTACATGCCCTTGACCGGAATCGAACCTGGGACCCTTGAGTCCGCAGGCTGACGCTCTATCCACTGAGCCAAACCGGTTTCGGCATTTTTTTTTTTAAATATATTTTATTGATTTTTTACAGAGAGGAAGGGAGAGGGATAGAGAGCTAGAAACATCGATGAGAGAGAACCATCGACCAGCTGCCTCCCGCACACCCCCCACCGGGGATGTGCCCGCAACCAATGTACATGCCCTTGACCGGAATCGAACCTGGGACCTTTCAGTCCGCAGACCGACGCTCTATCCGCTGAGCCAAACCGGTTTCGGCACAATTTTTTAAATACATATTTTTATTGATTTCAGAGAGAAAGAGGGAGAGAGAGAGATAGAAACATCCATGATGAGAGAGAATCATTGATCGGCTGCCTCCTGTACGGCTCCCTACTAGGGACCAAGCCCACAACCTGGGCATGTGCCCTTGACCAGAATCGAACCAGGACCCTTCAGTCCGCAGGCTGACGCTCTATCCACTGAGCCAAACAAGCTAGGGCTCTTACAACTTTTCAATAGATTTTACAATTTTCAAATGTGAAAGTTGGGGAGGAAAGAGAAAAAGTCACGGATATTTACATTTAATGGTAAAGTCTGACCAGCAATAGGAAGGAAGACCAAATGCCTGGAGGGTGAAGCTTAGAGCAACAACTAGCACACACTGAGCACTCACTCCTGTGTGCCAGGCACCTTGCTCAGTGCCTCACAGACAAGTTTTCCTGCACCCTCACAGCAGCCCTGGGAGGCAGGTCTGTCATGCTCCGTTTACAGATGAGCAAATGGCAGAACAAAGATTCTAACCCCAGTCTACCTAGATCTGAAGCTCTGTATCACTAATCTAAAATGCTTCCCTAGCTAATCTGTTTATTTATGTTAAGGCCACCAGGGAAAAAAATGCTACATGGGCCCAACAACAGGGGAATGGTTTAAATGATCTGTGAAATAGCCATTTAATGGAACAAGATGCAGCAATTAAAAGTCATGTTTGCAGCCCTGGCGAGTGTTGCTCAGTGGTAGAGCGTCAGTCCACACACTGAAGTGTCATGGGTTCAATTTCCGGTCAAGGGCACGTACCTTGCAGGATTGCAGGTTCATTCCTGGCCCCAGGGGCACATGAGGAAGGCAACCAATCAATGTATCTTTCTCACATCAATGTTTCTGTTTCCCTCTCTCTCACTCTAAAAATCAATGGAAAAATGCCCTTGGGTGAGGATTTACAACAATAAAAAAGTCCTGTTTTGTCTGGTTTAAAAAGCAGTTGTTCTTGCCCTGGCTGGTGTGGTTCAGCTGGTTGGAGCGTCATCCATTACACCATGAGGCAGCCAGTTCGATTCCTGGTCAGGGCACATACCTAGGTTGTGGGTTGGATCCCCGGTCAGGGCGGGAGCAAGAGACAGCCAATCGATGTTTCTCTCTGTCTCTCCCTCCCTTCCTCTCTCTAAAATCAGAAAAAGTAATAAAAAGAAAAAGAAGTGGTTATCAAAAAATGGTTCTCCAACTCAACCTTGGTTACTAAATTCTTTTTCTGCAGAAAACAGGAGTAGGTAAGCTGGTGGGTGAATTCAGGACTCTTTTGCCTCATCTAAGTTATGCTTAAAATATTTTGAGAACTATCACATGGCATATTTTGAATTATGTAAAAGTAAGACATACACATATGCAGAGAAATAAGATTATAAGGAAATATATCAAACCATTAACAGAGGTTTTCACTAAGTGAAGATCAATTAATCTTTAAATTCTTTTTCATATTCTTTTGTTGAATTTCTACAAATGAACATATTTTAATTATATAAATAGGAAAAAGTTCTTTTAGGAAATGGAGTGCACAAGGACCACCCCCAAACATGCAAACTAAGCTCATAGATACTAGGTTGAATTTTCTCCTTAAAATTCTATAAAAGTACAAACTAATGCTAATGAAGGGAAATACATGACCAAAACTCAAAAAGACAAAGAAAAAAACAACAGAATTCAGATATTCCAGATTAAAACCCACTCACTCAATCAACAATGAATGTATACTGGGTGCCAGGCTCTAGGGAGACAGGAGAACAGAGAATCCTGTTCTCAGGGAGTGGAAGTGCCTGAGAAGAACTACCAGAAAGATAACATCAAAGTGCTGCTGGGGTGGGGGAGTCTTGAAGAGTGAGGACAAGTTTCAGAGGCAGGAGGAATGTGGGACATTTCAGACACACGAAGGGCATATGCAAAGCAGAGCAATACAAAGAAAGTCTGCTTGGTCCATGTTCTTCTAAAATATTGTTTGAATTCAGGTAAAACCATTCTAAAATTAATGCCCACCGTGGTATAAATCAGAAAGAAGGGGGTGGGGGCAGAAGAGAGAAAAGGAAGGATGAAGGGAGGGGAGAGGAACAGAGGGAGTGAAGGCAGGCAGACAGTGAGAGCATGATAGCACTGGGTATGGGAGGGAGGAGTCAAGAGTGTGGCCGGCAGCTGGTAGGCAAGGAGAGGCCAAGAGCAGGTTTTCAGTGGAACCTTCACATACGCAGGATGGACTGAGAAGGGGTGTGATGGCGGGGCAGTGGAACTGAAGTGGAGGGGACAGAGCTAAGCGATGATAAAGCAGGCGCGATGGACTTTGGAACTGATTAGTTAAGTCAGATGTCCCTGACGCTCCGAGCTTTTTGGTGACAGAGAGGACAGTGGTGCAGTCTAACAGAGCTTTTTTTTTAAAAAATATATATATTTTATTGATTTTTTTACAGAGAGGAAGGGAGAGGGATAGAGAGTCAGAAACATCTATGGGAGAGAAACATCGATCAGCTGCCTCCTGCACACCACCTACTGGGGATGTGCCCGCAACCAAGGTACATGCCCTTGACTGGAATCGAACCTGGGACCTTTCAGTCCGGAGGCCGACGCTCTATCCACTGAGCCAAACCAGTCAGGGCTAACAGAGCTTTATGAGAGCCAGCAGCGTGGTGGCAGACTGTGGGCCGGTGGAGGAGTCTTCATACCTGAAAGGCTTCACAAGTAGAAGAGCAAGCAGAGGTGTAACTTTGTCACTGGGTATAAAAAAAAGCTAGACGGCATGGGGACAACATTCAAGCACCTGGTACTACCACAGGTGAGCCACTGGAGGAGGCCACTCACAAAAGGCTCCTCCTGAGAAAGGGAAGCTCTCCCAGACAGGAAAATCCAAACTAGTAAGTGCAGAAGGAGTTACAGAGTTAGAACTATGGTGATCACAGTCTCAGACAGGAACCATCAATGGATACTAAAACTAGTGGGTGAAAGTGTTAGGAGAAAGCAGATACTTAGTCTCAAAGCACCTCCCTACAAAATACTTATTCATTACAAAGGGGCAATAGTAGCTTTACAGTGGAGAAGCTTGGCAGGCACCACCACCTCAATCAAGGGATCAAAGTAGGCATCTCTAGTGATGGGGCAAATTGACATCACATGCCACGTGGTGTGATGCAGTGAGAAGGACACAGCATTGCTTCCCTGCTATTTCTGCCAAAAGCACAACCCGGAATCTAATCATGAGGAAACATCAACAAAACAAAACTAAAAACCCCCACGATGAGGAACATCCTACAAAATAACTGATCTGTACTCTTTAAAACTCCCAAGGCCATTAAAAACAGATAGACTAAATGGTTTTAGATTAAAGAAGACTTAAGAGACTTGACAATTACATGTAATCTCTCACCAAAAAAAATTATCTTTTACTATAAAGGACATTTTAATGGATCTAATGAAATGAAAATGTCTACAGATTAGCTAGGTTAGTACTGCATCAGTGTTAATGTCCTAGTTTTTAAAATTACGTGGTGATGTAAGAGAACGTGTTTTAGGAAATATCCACTGGAGTATTTAGGAGTAAAGCTGTATCATATCTGTACCAAATATTTCAGGAAAAAGATACAAATATATAGAGAAAGAATGATACAGGGAATATGGTAAAATGTTAACATTTATGGAACTTTTAGTTACTTTCAAATTGTTACAACTTACAATTTTCCTAGAAATCTGAAATAAGTTAAAAAGTAAAGGGAAAAAGAGCCCACCCCCTCCTTCCAAAGCCACAAACTATCTCTCTGAAACGTTGGTGCAACTAGAGAGAATTTAATCATGGAACTGCTTTGTGTAGATTTCCTCCTGGCCCAAGGGAGAGGTGCCAGGAAGAAACAGATACAAAACCAGTGTCTAGCCCTGGCCAGTATGGCTCAGTTGGCTGGAGCGTTGTTCCATGAACCGGAAAGTCGAGGCTTTGATTACCCATCATGGTACATACCTGGGTTGTGGTTTGATCCCCGGTCAGGGCCAGTACCGGAGGCAACCGATGAATGTTTCTCTATCACAGTGATGTTTTTCTCTCCCTCCCTCTCTCTAAAACCTATAAATATATCCCCTGGTGAGGATTACAAACAAAAACAAAACCATGGACACTCAGAAAAAGCCTTGGTTACAGAATGGACTAAACAAAGCTGCAGATCTGCTGTGATTATGCAAAGTGCTTACTGTTTCAACCCTAACCCTGGTGTGCTGCAGAGAAAACCCTGGAAATAATGACAAAGTCTTTAGCGGGCTTTAATTTGAAACCTACATTCCCTGATTCTGCACATCCTGAGGAAATATTAAAACCAGTCACCCAACTTAATATGATGCTGCTTAAATGATCAGCAGAGCCTGGCAAGGTGTCCACACCACACAATACTTAATATCACTACAGATAACACCGGAATCAGGAAGAAGACAGAGGGAGACCATAATCCTCATCTTGGTTTCAAATCAGTTTAAGCCTATATTCTTGAGCTCAACTACTAATGCTCAAGAATTCCTGTAATCCTGTGCCTACTGTACCTCCTTCTCCCCAAAGCTCATCAGCTTTGAAAGCATCCAGGAGAAGAACAAGGGAAACAACATGAAACTAGAAGCTCCAGGGGTTTCAAAGAGAGGCCAAAGACATGTTATAGGAATTCTAAATGCATGAAATGAATGTTTTAACACAGGTAAAATCGAGTCACTTCAAGAACAAAGAAGAAGAAGAAAAAAAAAAAGAACAAAGAAGAAAAAATTTAAGACAGTTGGCTTTCACATAACACCAAGTTATCAGTGGAGTTGAAATGTAGCTGCTTGACTAGAAGATACCCAAGCTGTGTGTTGTTTTTTATCTCCGTTAAAAATTTTTTTTTTTTAAATCTCTCAAAACATGAATCTCAGGCACTCTGTTACTAGTCATTCATTTTATTAAACCAAAATGTACTACCATTTGTGTCTAGTCCAGTACTGAGGACACAATGAGAAATAAAACCCTTTCCCTGCCCTCAAGAAGCTGACAGGCAGACAGGCTGCATGCTATGACAGGGAGCTGGGGGGACACAGAGAAGACACCTAGATTGGCCACAACTGCAGCCTTGAGAACAGGACTACTCCCGTGTTCTGAAAGCTCTACTGGAGCCGGCACCACAGCCTCACAACTACGGAGATGGAGTGAGGAACCCGACAGCGGACAGGACTGCTCAGCTCCTTCTCAGAACGCATCTCACACTAAGCGAGAGCTGATTGCAGAATCTCTAGATGGCTTAGCCCTCTGGAAAGCATCTTGTGTAGACAGTGAAAGCTGTAATTGGCTCTGAGGTAACACACTTACCTGTGGCTTCAATGTACTCAATGCATCTCTCAATAAAAACAGGAATTGGCTTCTCTGGAGTCACGACGGTTGTTAAGGGGACCCCAAAATAGTTACTCTCCCAGGTTGCCTTTGTGATGGATGGCCGGGGTTTAGGCTTTGGTTTCTGTGCAAGAAAGAGAAAAGAAAGCAGAAAAATAAAGTGAGTCTCATCATGCACCTACACACCAGGAAGGCTTCCAGGGAGAACTCACAGTGGTGCGGAAACTGCTGGAAAGGTTCCAAGCAGGCTAGAGAGACCCACTTGTTCATCTCACTAATTTTGCATTTTCTAGCCTCCAAATAGCGCTCAAGCTGCCAGCAAGCTGCCTCATAATCACACCTTGAGCAAGAGACTGCATTGTCAGAACAAAGGTGTTTATAAGAAGCAGGCCATGTTTATTTAATAACAATGAAATGACTATCCACGGCCTTTATCAGGGGTGCACTGGCATAAACAGGAAGTTTTCCAAACATCCCGAATGGTAATAGATGTTATACACGCAAAGATGACTAAACTCTTAAAAAGATAAAAGATGGAATTGAAAACTAATAACTTACTCTCTCCAGAACAGAGATAAGACATGTATTCGGCTAAGGCAGAAAGCCCCCAGTGAGAATTCCCTTAGATACATCACCTGGTATCAATGGCTTCTGCATTTGAAAAGGGCAAAACTAACTCATCAAAGGTGATAAATAAGATAACTCTGTCTTTTCTTTCTCAGCAGTCACCTTCCACACACAGTAGGAGTAGCAGCTGCAACTACTTGAGAGTTTACTATGTACCAAGCAAGTCCCAAATATTATTCCTTTTAAACCTCATGACATTCCATTTTACCAAGGAAAAATGTCACATACCTAAATGACACAACTAGTAAGTGACAGTGCTAGGATTCGAACCCAGGAGGCTCTGTCTCAAAAGGTCCTGTCAGTAGGTCTTTATTACTGTTAGGAGTTACCCAGATTGTAGTGTATCTTGAATCATTTATCCAACCATACAGTCACGTCTGCCTAGCCCAGTGATGGGCAACCTTTTGAGCTTGGTGTGTCAAACTTCGCCAAAAAACTGAGCATAACTCGGGTAGTGTGTCACTTTGAGGAAAAAACATTATTTCGCAAATGTTTCATCCTCAGGAGCAGCAAATGTTTCATCCTCGGCATGCGGCTGCCTCAGCGGACGCGTCATCAGAAATGGCTACGTGTGTCAGTGCTGACACGCGGGTCATAGGTTCGCCATCACTGGCAGCCCAATAACTTTTTTTTTTTTTTTGGTGCCCTTGACTGGAATCGAACCTGGGACTTTTCAGTCCGCAGGCCGACGCTCTATCCACTGAGCCAAACCAGTTAGGGCTGCCCAAGAATTTTTGAAAAAACGCAATGAACCCACTGGTCAAGAGCGCAGGTTTTGCAGTTAAGACTTGGGTAGGTAACTGAATTTTTCTAGGACTCAGCTTCATCTGTAGAATGTGGTTCCTAACACCCAAACCCACATATCTGCTGTGAATCTGGAGTGAAATAATTCATATGAAGAACTTAAGCAAGTGTCTGCTGCATAGTAAGTATTCAATTGATGGAGGCTAAATTTTCTAGTTAACTTAGATTGTTAGAAGACACTTCCTTGTCTTGTTCTAACATTGGAGGAGGGGCGAGTATAAGATTAAAATTTATTGTCTATGCACTAGTACTATGGTTAGAAGGTTTTATGGTGATTAGAAATAGCTTTCTTGCAGCTTCTCTTAAAAGTTCCATTTTAAAAATTCCTTAAGACCAATTAATTTGGAAGTCTCAGTTTTATTGAAGAACAGTGCTGCTATTAGTTTTCACAGGCAAATTCTGCCAAATTGGGATTGGTAAAAAGAATCACCAAAATCCAGAGTCTTCTTTGTACTAGTATATTCAGATTCTAGAGCTAATAGGCTTAATAGTATGGAGAGAACATTGCTCGGTTCATTGTGATCTGGCTGCAAACAGGTGTAATGATAGACGCTCTCAGCCCGTCTCACATTGTTGGGCGACTACTGTGTACTAGGTGCTGAGCCACTTCCCTTCCATCTTATCATTTCACCCTCACGCCCATCTTGTGAGCAGGTTGCTGTCCCTGAGATGCTAAGTCACTTAACCAAAGTCACAGAACTTGTCTGTCAGGGTTCAAACCTAGGTCTATTAGATTCTAAAGCTTAAATTCTTTATGTTGCATTTCACATAAGTAGAGGATGCTAGGGAGATAGTCTAGGTTGGTTCGTTCATGTAAAGATACATCATAAATTATTAATTTGTTTTTCCTTATTTCTTTGTAAAAAGTGTGAAGTCAGAGCCTGCGTGCCTCGGCAGTCTATATGGGGAGATATCAGCAGCTACTCCCCACAACCTGAGAGGCTATGTCACTGGTCTCACAAGGAATGGGCATACTGCAGTGGGCCAGGGCCAGGCTTTGTGGAGTGTGTGGCTTTTCTCTGGGACCTAAGGATCCATTCACATTCCTCCATACTGAATCAGTTAGCTGGTAGCAGGTTGTATGAAATACAGATTGGATGTCTTTCCCTTTGGGTTGCCACTTCAGGTAATGTCAGCCAGCAGCCTAGAAATGGGCTTGTTCCTTCTTTCATATATATTTTATCCTCAGCTGTTCTTTTTTCTTGCCACTTGTTTGCACAGGAAGTCCTCAAAGAATCTCAGACTAAACAGGAAGTGATCTGTTTTCTCTATAAAGGGTTTCAAAAGGAATGAGAATGGGCAGGATAAGGAAAGGGAACAGTTGACTCAGACCTAGAAGCTAGTTTAGTGACCCCTACGTTTAAGTTTACAGGTTGTGCAAATTTGTAAGTAAATCTGCCCCCCTAAATTGGTCTTATTAACTTGGAAATGAATTGAATTGCTGGAGATACACCTGGGTCCATTTACCTTGATCCTATTTGGCTACCCACCCCCACCCCCTTTAGATGGTGTTTTAACAAAGGCCAAAATTTCAGTTATATTTCTGTGGTTTTAGGAAATTTCCCATATTTTAGATCATTGTTTTCCTTATGTGTGCTTCAAAATAAAGAGATTGAATGATCCTGGAGCAAATATATCAACAATATTTATGAACATGGACTTTGGAGAAAGGGAACACTGGGCATTATGACAACTATTTCAAACAGCTATAGAACGATCTCATGACAGGAGAACAGAGTTTACACCATTTCCAAGGGTCATGTTGGGAGAGAGAAAAGGAATACACAGAAAGGCAATTTTGGCCAATATAAACAAAAAGTTAAAAAACAAGAAAACTCCAGCTGTTTAAAAAGGATGGGAACTGCTTGTAAGTATTCAAAGCAGAGGCCGCAACCTACCTGCCATACCCGTCAAGGAGATTCTGCCATCGGATGGAAGGCTTTAAAATGAGACAAGTGTCTCATAGATAGTCCCCTCACCTTGAAGGCTCGAGATCTAGTTTAGCACTTCAACTTACAAATACAAAATCAGAGTAAGCTTTAACAGCATCAACTCCCCTTACTGAGTGACATGTGTTTCTCTCTCTCTCTTCCCCCCACCCCCTTCCTCCATCCCTCCCTCATTTAAACAAACTCTGATTTATGGACTGTCACATACACCCTTGAAATAAATGAAGGCTCTGTAGGGTGTTACAAAATAAGGTAAGGAATTCTTGTGCAACTAATTCTAAACCTTCCTAGTAAGCAAATCAGAGTGTGGTGCATGCCAAGAGCTGGGCCAGACTGCTGACACAACAAGCACCACATCAGGTATCTGAAGAGTCCTGGGCAAATGTAAGATGGAAATGCCATTCTTCTGAGTGGCCTGCCAGATGTCTCAGTCCCCGGTCAGACATGTGCCACTCATTAGGAGTCACTGGAGCTCTTTCAGCAGCAGGTCCTTGGAGAGGAGAAAGTAACAGCATGCTGACATCCATCTTCTTTTGGGGTCACTCATTTAGCAGGCTGAATTGAAAAAAAAGTCTAGCCAGAGGAAAGCAAGCCCTAAGAATAATCTACACATCTGTGTCTCCAAGTTTAGAGTATGACTGAGTCAAAACCGGAAAATAATAGTGATTAATTAGGAGTGGTCGTGTGTAGAACACTGTGCTAGGTGCTCTGCACAATTAACTGAACTTCACAACCAGCCTTCAAGTAAGGGCTATTAGCCTCATTTTACAGATGAGAAAACAGGCCCAGAGAGACTCATCCCCAGCACTCAGCAGGATGCAGAGGCTAGTGATCGATGAATGCCAAAGCCCCACGTTCTTTCCCTTACATGGACTAGCTTCATGACGAAATGCCATTGACATAAACAAAGGACTGGGCCCACTTGAATCAACCTCACCTTGTCTTTTTGGATAAATATTTTTTGGATGAATGACAGTCCATTGTTCTTTACTTCAGTTTCCTTAAGAACACTGTGCCTGATTCTTAGTCTTGATACTTATCAGGTGGCAAAGGAAATAGAAATGAACCACTAGTTTATGGCAGTGTACTGCAAAGAAATGGGGATTGGAATTTGCCTCTGGCCTCTTGGCATTTCCGAAATGAGAAAAGAGCATTAACAGGAAAGTCCCAACTTTGCCAGAGCATGAAGACGTCTGTCGCTTGCCCCTCCATGTCCACAAGGGCAAGAAAAAGACTAGAATTCAAGCCCAGGAATAAACAGGCTGGAGAAGGTCCCTTCTATCAAACTATACAATACCTGGGTTCCAGAGCCTGATGTGTAGTAGGCACTTAATACATTTCCTGAACAAAACCAGTTTCCAAGAATGCACAAGGCTAATGTCTCTTGATAGCTTTTCAAGTTTAGATGAGAACTATCACTGTGGGTACAGAGGTTTTTCTTCTCACACTGTGCTGCTCTCACTAGGATGTGAAGAGGTGAGATTCAGAAGATTTTGCTCACACAGACAGTACTGTATCACAGATAATCAATTCCCTGTATGACTCTGAGGGCACCAAACAGGGATAGTACTTTATATACACATATGGCCATTTTCCTACTGGGCTAAGTTTCTAGAGGGCAAGAATCTTGGCATTTTTCTTTTTTAATAATTATAGCCCAGGTCACATAGCAAACTAGCAGCAGAGCTAATACTAGGACTAAAGTCATCTCTCGCCTTCAATGAACTCACAATCTAATTGGTAAGAGAAGACATATATCCACAGTAAGCAAAGCTGATCTAGATATCAGATGAATAAGTACCAACTGAGCCACAAAGACGACTCTCTCATGGTGCCAATGGAGAGGTCAGTCACCCTTACTGGGTAAGAATGTTCTATCTTCTGTGGGAGCAGCAGGTATAGCTATGTAGTGATGCTAAACAGTCAACCTCAAATATTCTCTCCTGGTCTCCATGTCAAATTAGTTATCCAGATTTTAGGGTCAGAAAATATGGTCGCTAGAGTTGTACCACCTAGCCCAGCCTTTTAAATGACTGGTAACATATCTAATAAAGGAAATAAAAAACAGAATCCAGGCTGTTGGATTCTCTCTCTCTCTTTTTTTTAAAGGAGGGACAACAGATACAGAATATAGTCTGGAACAGGGACAGTGACCTCTGAGTGGGGACAATTCTCCCTTTTCCGAGTGAAACTGATATAAGCCAAGTCCTAGAAGGTCCCACACATGTTCGCGTGGTTTGCCAAGTTGTGTGATGGCACACCCTGGACTAACTGTAGCTGGTACGATAGAAAAATCGAAAGATTCCATCATTGCCCAGCTGGCGTGTTTCAGTGGTTGAGCGTTGACCTATGAACCAGGAGGTCACAGTTTGATTCCTGGTCAGGGCACATGCCCTGGTTGTGGGCTAGATCCCCAGTGTGGGGCGTACAGGAGGCAGCCAATCAATGACTCTCTCTCATCATTGATGTTTCTACCTCTTTCTCCCTCTCCCTTCCTCTCTGAAGTCAATAAAAATGTATTTTTTTATAAAAGATTCCATCAACTGTGTCACTACAGGTTTACTCAAAGCACTTTCTTGCATTCCATATTCACATTACGGAGTTCTGATTGGATATGATTCTCTCACATTTCCCACAGAGCTTCAAAAAGACTTTTCTTTTCTTTTTGAAATCCTCACTCAAGGATATTTTTCCATTGATTTTCAGAGAGAGTGGAAGAGAAAGGCAAAGACAGAGAGAAATACTGATGTGAGGGCCCCGGCTGGGAGGAGCCTGCAACTGAGGTACGTGCCCTTGTCCAGAATCAAATCTGGGACCATTCCGTCCTTAGGCCGATGCTCTACCCACTGAACAAACCAGGTAGGGCTCAAAAAGACCTCTCCAATGAAGCTATTTGCTCATGTCCCAAATGCATTCTTAGTTAACTGGTGCTCCCCCTTCTGTCTCTGATCAAATCAAAGCCCAAGTTTAAGAGAAAACCCGAGGGTGGATTTGTTCTTACTGACAAAGTCTATTATGAAAGCACAAATGCTCAGACTTGTCTCCTTCAAGCTGGCAGTCAGTACTATGATGGGGTCACTCACCATCTCAGGGCATCTTTATTTAGGGGGGAATAGGAAGTAGCACTCAGTCTCAGCTTTCCCAGCATCTCTAATCCTCTCGCATGATGGGAAAAGCAAGGCAGGTTGTCCCCTCAGAGCCCCAAATAAACTGAGACCAGTAATTTTTTGCTCTATTAGAGGCACGACTGCCCTTGCCGGTTTACTCAGTGGTTAGAGCGTAGGCCCATGGACCAAAGGGTCGTGGTTCAATTTCCGGTTAAGGGCCTATACCTTGATTGGAGGTTCTCCAGCCCTGGTCGGGGGACGTATAGAAGGCAACCAATTGATATGTTTCTCTCTTTCTCCCCCTTCTCTCTCCCATTCACTCTCTCTTGAAATCAATGAAAAAAATACCCTCTAGTGAGGGTTAAAATAAAATAAAGGCATGGCGTCTAGCAAATATGGGCCAATCCCTGTTGCTGTTTCAGACTGAATGGCCAATGCAATATGGGGCTGGGGTGGTCTACTAGTTCCAGGAAAGTTTTTTAAAAAATAAGTTTTTATTGATTTGAGAGAGAGAAAGAAACATTGACATCAATCAGTTACCTCTTATATGCACCCCAGCCGGATAACGAATCTTCAACTTAGGCATATGCTCTGACCGGGAATTGGATTGGTGATCCTTTGGTGCACAGGGCAATGCTCAACCAACTGAGCCACACCGGCCAGGGCCCAGGAAAATTTTTACAAATATCCTTCTTGACTCAATACTCAATGAATGTGGACTTCCCGGAGCTACACGTCAGTTTTTACCTGCTTCCCTACTCCAACATCGGAGAAAACGAATTCCGAAGGCCTTTCTCTAGGGAAGTGGAGGTGATTCCTGACCAGAGCTGAAATAATCTGGGTCCTTACAAAGATATTTCAGTATCACTAGGTGGTGGAGGAGAACAAATTGACTAAGTGAAGATCAGAGCAATTCCTTGTTCTTTGAAAATAGATTTGGGTTGACCACACACACACACACACACACACACACACACACACACACACACACACAAAATTCGTATGTATGTGTGGGGTGTCCCTCAGCCCGGCCTGCACCCTCTCCAATCTGGGACCCCTCGGGATGTCCGACTACCAGGTTAGGGGCATTAACTCCAGCCATTAGGAAAATCACACAGAATGTCCTTGACATACAAACAGTGTGGTTTTATGAGTTGTTTTAATAATAATGGCCATTCCTTTAAATAATATCTGCTTACATACAATACATCTGGTACTATGTGAATTCAGGATGTTAATATCACAAAAAATCATAGAAGGCTGTAGTGGAAATAACCTTGAATTGTCTAGTCCAAACTTTTATAAATATTGGAATTCCCTTTTCAAAGATTTTGAATGCTTTTTGTCCTAAGAAGATTAACCAACTTTTGAGGCAACCCATTTTCTGTGAAAGGACTGGGGGACTCTGGCAGCAGGCACCCCCCAGCTGGGCTGAAAGGACTGGGGGACTCCAGTGGGGCTGAGGGGACTGGGTGTTGCCATCTTTGTGATGGTGTGATGGTTAATTTGCATATTCCCTCTTTATTAGATAGGATATATATATATATATTTTTAAGAGCAGGTGTGCTGTAAGCTAAAGGCAAATAGTTAAAGATAGTCTATTTTTATTACCAAAAACACACTACAGCAGTGATTTAGGCTTAAAATAAACTGAGAAACGAATGACACCAGTTCAAAATAATTTCTCAAAGTTCCAGCTGCTATTTCAGTGGCTCCATGCCTTTTTTGTCTTCTACTCAACTAGATTCTGAAGCTATAAACAAACAGCACCATGCTGTTCTTAGGAGGCAGTGTGGGGAAATGAATTTTTTTTTTTTCAGATAATTTGTTTAAAAGGAACAAATTGACTGGAATGACTGACTGAGTGGTCCAAATGTGTGCCTGGCTACTGAATAGTACCATCTTTCTAGTAGACTGGAGTCTAAAAACCCACCGGAAGTGGAAGTCAGTGGACCAGGCTTCAAAAATCTCAGCTTCTCCTCTTGACTAACTTGGGCAGGGTGTTTAATCTCTCTGAGCCTATTTTCTCATCTCTAAAAACCAAAATTTAAAAAAATCACTGATAACAGAAATAGGTGAAAACTATTATGAAAATGGTATGTACCTGGTACACAATAGGCAGGTATTAAAAAGGTAGCAAAGTACAAAACCCTTCCCATGGGATGCACAGCCCTGTTATTTGGCCTGGTTCTACCTCACTTTTTGCAGTAACCACTCTAGGTTTCTTTGAACTCTTTGAACATGCCATGTTTTTGCAGCTCCAAGTTCCATACTGTTTTCTTGAAAGCTCCCCTCATGAAACCCCCATCTTCACTGACTTTGCCTGCCTCACCCTAGAAGTCTCAGCTTTATGTATCATTTCTTTGGAGAGCTTCCCCAGATATACTTGCTACACAATTCCACAGTACCCTGTACCTGCCTTCTGGTAACATTCAAAATGCATGTAAGTTCATGCTTAACATCTATCATCCCTGTGACTTGAACTAGATGAGCACAAGTGCTCACTGTACGCCTATGCATTGCATTGTTTCCTTCCTAAAATAATGAATAAGCATGAGCTTTGGAGCAAAAGTATTGCTTTTAAAAAATACAATTCATTCAAAAATTAGAAAATCCAAGGTCAAGTCGGTGCCCCACCCCACTTTTAAGACCAGGGTATTTATTTGGCCTCACAGCTCACTGAGTAGGACTAGGCTTTTGGAAGCACACACTGAGAGTCTTTCCTGAGCAGGTCAAAAAGACCATATTCCATACCATTCAGCCTGTCTGTCAAATGCAACATCCCTCCCTGGGGAGGGAGCAGCCCAATTCCCCAGCTGGTTTTTATTCACACTGGAAACTTTAACTCCGTTCTAGGCCTCACAAAATGAGAGCTGTGTCCACACAAAGCCACAACAACTAGCCAATTCACTGAATCCGATGAAATAAGCCAATTCACTGGGGGGAACACAAACTGTCAAAATGGGTACTTGGTGCCTTATAGACCAAACAATGCGTGATTGAATTGGTTTGCTTTTCAATAGGTTGTCTTGTCATGTGGTAGGCTCCAGTGAGTGAAAGATTTTCTTTATCATTCTGTTTTGTCTTTTTTTAAACACAAAAATAAGAGCACATAAGATAGAAGGGTACATAACCAATAATGGCTTCTCTTTAATTTGTGGTCAGACACACTAAATTCAGCAATTTGAGCTTGCCCAAAAGGCACATTTTGTGGAGTAAGGCACCCAAGCCTGTTGTGTTTTTTTTGTTTTTTTTTTAAATAAGACCCTGCCAGTCCTGATCTCCTCTTTGCAAACGCATGGCACTGGGAGACAGAGACCATGTGCAACAACAGCTCTTTACAGACAAAGCATCTATTCATAGACCCCACTCAAGTGCAATCGTAGATTTTCAATTTCATTCAGCTGAGTGCGGAAGACTCCCACTATGAGGGTGGGTTGCTAAATGGTTCAGCTGGGAAAAGGACCCAGAATGAGAGTCAGCTCTACAGTCTGCACTTTCATTAGCAGAAATGAAAGCGAGTCCCTTACTCCAAGTCCAATTTTACAGTAAAGAGCTAATCCAGCCAATGAGCCAGAGGCGGAGCATTTCTCCTTCTCCACATCACTTCGGTACCCAGAGCACAGCTGCTGTTGTTGTTGGGGTTGTTGCTAGGGTAAGTGCTGAAAAAGTAGCTAAATAACGCATCGGGTTAAAACTTACACAAAAGGGAGGGACAATGTTGGTCCCCCAAGCCCACAGCTAGACCTTACCACTTGTAGCCTTTCTTTGAATACAACATGCATTTTTCATCTTCCAGCCTTTTCATACCTCATTCTTCAAGGTCTAGTTAAATATCATAACTAATGCTCCCAGCATGCAGTATGCTCAGTGTTTTCTGTGCATAATCTCATTCCATTCCCCACAACCGTATGAGGACCATACTACTATGTTCTCCCCATTTGCAGAAGGGATGTGGAGAGGTGAATCATACGCCCAAAGTCCCAGTGAGGAAGTGGATGTGTTGGGATTTAGCATCCCCCTTCCCAGAGCTTGAGCTCCTAATATCATACTATACTACCTTAACTACTCCCAACACGGGATTTCTGCTCTGCCCCTACACAGCCCATCCCTATTTAGCCCCTCCACCCCCAGGAGAGCACCTATTTTCACAATCTGCATAGGTTTTTCTGCCTCAACTGGGTGCATAGGTCTGTGCCATTTCCCCAGTGGTGCCTGGCAGGAGGCACTAAGTGTGTTTTCCATTACCAACTGGTTCCCCCCGCACTTCAAATAAATACTTATTGCTTGTCATGCCAATAAAAATCAAAGGCCAAATCCCCCATGTCGGGGCTGGCATGACATTCTCTGGCCCACGGTATCTTGCTTTTCCAGTAAGACAAGTGTCGGTTTGCATTAATGGCAGCAATTTTAATTGAAGGTTTGCTCCCAACGGGAAGAGAATCAACGCTTTGCTTATCTCTGCATTAAGATGACAAAGCAGATACACTCATTTCAAAGCACCATTTTCCAAGGCAGGAAAAGACAATTTCACCTTTTACTCACTCTTTCCAAAGGATACTCTTAAACTGACTTCTGGCACGCTATTGCTCTTGCGCCAGAGGTTTATCATTTTTATTTGACTTGAAGAGGTGTGGCCCACATAACTAATATAGATGGGAAGTCAATCACTTTCTTGCATGCTGACCCAGCAACCCAGAATAAAGAAGTTCTTAGGTAGCTGGGCCGGCGTGGCTCAGTGGTTGAGCGTCGACCTATCAACCAGGAGGTCATGGTTCGATTCCCGGTCATGGCACAAGCCCCAGTTGTGGGCTCGATCCCCAGTGTGGGGCGTGCAGGAGATAGCTGATCAATGATTCTCTCTCATCACTGATGATTCTCTCTCTCTCCCTCTCCCTTGCTTTCTAAAATCAATAAAAATATATTGAGAATAAAAATATATTTTTAAAAAAGAAGTTCTTAGGTAAAAAGTGCTCATTACCAGAATGGATGCAGCTACCTCAGGTGCTCACCCTACCCATCCGTTTTCTGCTGAGCCTACACAGTGTGTGCTCTTTACAGTTTAAAGCATGGCTTGTTTGGGAATGTGTTTTAAAAGCATTATTTTCAACAGGTATTAAAAACGTAGAAGTCAGAAAAACAGTTATAATTCGCAGTGTGCTATTATGCCACTTTCTTAATTCCCAGGTGTGCAAACACCCCCACAAATCTGAATCCTGTCAGCATTTAGATAAGCTGTTCTGGCAACACTGGAAGTGGAGGAGGAAGAGAAGACAAAACTTTCAAAATGTTTGGATCCCAGTATCATTAAGCGGGAGCTTTAAGGAAATACTGGGACATAGGTCAGGCTACTTTCTGGCTTCATGCTTTCAATGGGTCTGTTCACTACCAACCTTTGGAGAACAAAATACTAAAGGCAGATAAAGGCATCCAAGCAGAAAAACAAACCGAGGGAAAACCAGACAGGAAAAGAATGCCTATGGTATTTATTAATATCAGCTCAGAGTGGGAGAGGAACAGAACAAAAATGGTACTGCCCTGCCCCTTTCTGACACTAAATATGGGCCAGGTTTAGAAGTCACAGTGGTAAGATCCTTATTTTTCATTTACGTACTTGAGTACCTTTTACTGATTTGTGCCAATAGAATAATTATCACTTTTTCCTAACCCAAAATGTTATGGGGAAGAGGACCCAGTAGGAAATGTACGAGTGAGCTGTTTGTTTAGCAGTAAGACCGAGGCACACAATTTTGGATTCTGGTATTGAAGTGAAGGAAGAACAAGCATATCGTCACTAGCTTGGCAACTTGTCAGAATACTGACAAGTTCAACACTTTCTGCTCATTTTGAGAATTATCATTTTGAACAAAGACAAGTCAGGCTGTCTATTCAAGGTCCTTACTACTGAGAACACCGCCTACTTTTTAAAATATATATATTTTTATTTCAGAGAGGAAGGGAGAGGGAGGGAGAGATAAAAACATCAATGATGACTGAGAATCACTGATCAGCTGCCTCCTGCATGCCCCTTATTAAGGACTGAGCCAGCAACGGCAGGGCATGTGCCATGACCAGGTCGAAGCTCAACCACTGAGCAACACCAGCCGGGCAACACTGCGTACTTTTATATGCTAAGTCAAACAAAGAGTAAACACACACACACAGATTTTTACCAGAGGAAGCTGTCCTTGAAAATTATCATCAGTAAACTCTCACCAAGATACTGTGCAAGCTACTTCTATGACGCATTTCTAAACTGGTGTCTTACCTTAGTGTTCCTTCTTAGACTGCGAAGAATATTTCTTCTCCTTGGGTCTTCATCTGTTTCATACGGAATGACAGCATTGTCCCCTTTATAACCTTGAGATGCCTGGTCCTCCTCTTTCTTTCGGATGGGCCCCAGCTCATCATCGCTCCCCACGCTGAAGCTGGTTCGATAACTAGCAAACCTCCCTAGGCGGCTGCATCTTGTCCTGTATAGCACTGGCTTGCTCACAATGGAAACTTTGCGGCCTCGCTCTAGAGAGCTAGTGTCCATTTCACTATCAGAACCATTCCCACTGCCATTAGATTGGGCTTTGTTGATATTCCGAATGGTGATGATCTTGCCTTGGGTGCTGTCATGGGGCACGGAGTATATGTTTTCTTCTTCATTCCTTGGCTTGACCACAGCATCCATGGGTTCGGCGTAATCAGAAGGATCGAACCCATCTGGAGGTAGCCAGGTGCTAGAAGACATAGACTTCCTCTGTCCATCTCTGTGGCCTTGCTCTAAGTAAGACAGATCCCCCTTTGTAATTTCAAAATGGACAGGAGGCTTTGGTTTGACTGGCGGAGGTACTTTGTTGTTCAGTTTACTCTCAAAGTTGCTCATGAATAAAGACAGCCCATCATTTCCCTCCAGTTCCATAGAGAGCTTAGAATGATCTTTGGACAGGGAGGGCAGTGATGTGTCTTCTCGAAATAGGCTGTAAGAAGGGGGCTCGATATCCTCTTCTGAATCCTGCAGGTTTGAGTTGCAGAGCGGAGAGCCCGCCCGAGGAGAGTTAAACACCTCCTCCGTGGTGCTACAGGCCTCGGCAGCGTTATCGTACATATGAGTAGCCTCAATGATGTTCTTTTTCTCCACCACATCTTTAAAAAACGGATGGAAGAGCTCAAGTTTATGCTGGGGTTGGCTACAGGGAATGCTTGTGAATCTGCCATCAATTTCTTGAGCAATCTCCTCCCCCTCAGTCAGCTGTTCCCGACTTAAGTCATTGTCCAGGACATCTATAGCGCCATCAGTGAGTGCAACCAGCTGAATGGGGATAATATCCTGCACTTCACAAAGAAAGGCACGTAACATAGCCAAGGAGGCCTTACGTTTGGCTGAATAAAAAACAATGTACCCATGGACTAACCGGCTTTTTCGGATGCTAAACGAGGAATGGTATGAGAGAATAGACAGTTCAATGCGCTTCTTGTGTAGTCCGATTGGTAGTTCAAGTAAAACAGAGTTGTTGCTCCCACAATGGGAAGATTTACAGGTTTGGGACTGAAGGACAGGCAAGAGTATGTCGTCTGCACTAAAAGGATCTCCACACATCAAACACATGACAATTCGCAGGTCAACATCAGCCAGATCTTTGATGCTAGCAGTAGAACTGACCAGGTTTAAGTTACGCTTAGAGTCCAGGAGTCCTTTCAAAACTTGACTGATGTGCTTTTCATTAATGTTGCGTCCGTAACTAATGCCAGCAGAAGCAGGGTCCACAAAGACGCACTGAAGTTTGCTAGCAATCTGCTGACCTTGTTGTATTAAGCTATGCAGGGTCTCCCCACTGGTGTCTCCTCTCTTGTTAACCAAAATCAGTGTCAGTGGGAGATGGACTAAATGATTATCTCGCCTCCCAAGTGTGGACTCTCTACTCTTCTCTATACTCTCCACCACATAGGACAGAGATTCCTTTGAATTGTAAAGGCAGAGACATCCGTGGGGCTGAAATGTTGGCGTTTGGAAAGAGTTCACAGGAAGCCTGACATTGCCTTCTATTGGCCTCAGGGAAAGCTCATACATTTTACCATCTATCACATACTTGTCATCATTTGTACAAAGAGCTCGAATCTCATTGGCCAACTCTCGGGCAAGACCATCTTTGCCCAAGATAACCAAGTTGATTCTATCGATGTTGGGGTCAGAAAGTGAGTTTTTCTGATTCCGGTCAGATGGCCGGATAAACCAAGAACTAATCAAGTGCTCAATCTTAGCATCCACACAAGCCGGGCAGCTAGGGCACGTTTCTTTTGTTGGGTGGTACACAAAATGAATGTGCTTCAGAATAAGGGCATCGCGCTCCGCTTGGAGCTTCTGTAATGCTTTAAATCGCTGCTCCTCCCCCAGAACATCCTGAATGACCCCCATCTTCTCCTTGCTGGGCTTTGCATCCAGCTCTAGCTCATAGAACAATTCTGAATATTCTACAAGCAGCTCCTGAAACTCTTCCTTTGCTCTGTCTATAATTTGCTTTTGGTGTTTCCCATAGATATCCATGTACACAGATTCTTCCAGCCACTGGTAGAAATCTTCATTCATGATGAAACTACGGGCCTCTTCCCAAGGTTTTCCAGGAGTTATGAAAGGCGAGGTCTCCAGGTTTTCTTTAAATGCCCTTCTCATCTCAGCTCTTTTCCTCTCGTTCCGTAGTTTCTCTAAATGGGCCTCATACAGCTGCTCTGCAGGGACCGTATCCATTAAATCAAAGGGAATCCGCTCATTCTCCATGTTGTCAATGTGGCTGGTGGCATCCCATGGGGTCTCCTCAAGCACAACAAACCACTTCAAGAATTCTGGCTTGGTCTCCAAGAGCTTTTTGGCTTTTATGCAGCTTAGGTGGTCTATTTCATCTAGACTGGGTATAAGAGCTTCAAAAGCTAATGGCAGGGCTGCCAGGTACAGCTTCCTTCTGCGCTCAATATGCTCGTGCTTGAGGCGGTGGATGTGCTGGAGAAACAGCTTCCTGGCTTTCTGAGTCCCTTCCAGGTAGACATAGTCCTGGTACTCAGGAGAGGCCTGCATCTTTCGGCTGACACTTAGCCAGTTCTCATTGTGGTTTTTCACAATGCGACTCACTAGCCACTCATATTTGTCTTTTGCCGTAGCTATCTGCTGACTCTGCTGCTTGAGAGCTTCAAAGTAAGGAATGATCTTCGTCTTTCCCCGACTTTTATCAATGAGCTGCACTAAGGTGCTAAAAGCCAAGTCCACGTTTACGTTGGATCTTGCAGAGGTCTCCACAACCTGGAGGTTCTTTTTGCTTAAGGCAAAAGTATGTGCATCTCTAATGTACCGCTCAACACCTTCGTCACACTTAGTCAGGACCACAACTATGGGTTTTTTTGTTTTTGCCAGCTGATTGTAGAGATTGGAGACAAACTTGAGCTGGTCATCAAAGTTCCTATTCATGCCCCTGCTAACATCAATACCAAGAAGAAAACCATCAATTAGCAGCTTTCCATCTGACATTTGTTTCTGCTCAAAGTCCTGCTCCAGCCCCAGCTGGTCAGTGCAAAAGTACATGAGTTTTTCAGCTGATGCGAGCTTGGTTGCAGCAGCTCTCTTGATATAGGGCTGTAGGGCCGTGCTTCGATGAGGTTGAAAAGTCTGGTCATCAATGAATTCAGTCTGCTCCACAATGTGCATCTTACATTCCACGCAATCCTCCAGGGATCGGCTAACTTCTCCCCAGTAGAGAAAGTGGTCATTATTGACCACTCGCCCACCAAAGTCACTGGTGCTGAGGACAGAGGTATGGTCCAAGTGAAATTCATCAGCACTTGGGCGCACGAAGCGGTTGCACAGACAAGACTTCCCAATGCCGCATTGGCCCTTCTCCTTCTCGGTCCCAGACAATCCCACCACACTGATGTTGTAGGTGGGAATGCGGACATCTTGCTTTCTTGCCATCATCATCGTCGACACATCCTGCCACAATCAGCCACTTCCGAGATCAGATTAGTGTTTTCCAGTGCACCCGATGGCTTCCCAACATTATCAGTAGGGGCTGGCTGCCCATGCAGCAAAGTGTCAGGTCCTATAGTGCTTGTGTACCAGTACAAGGTCAGTTTTTCCCACTTCTCATCACCAAATAGCCAACATTTCTTCCTAGATGGAGAAGAAAAGAAAAACCATCAGTATCATCATTTTGGAACTCAATTATAATCACTGAACTATAGCAGAAATCGATATTCTTATTCAACAAATACAGTAAACAATGAATGTTCCAGACCTAATGCTGGTTGAAGATGTAAGAGTGAATAAGAATGACATAAATGTACCCTCAGAGAGGTACAATGTCATCTAACAGAGGAAGACACATAGTAAGTAGCGTGCCACGCGCTAAAACAAGGGTTTGAGGGCTCCTTGGAAAAATTGCTGATTCCAAGGATAGGGCAGGATTGGTACAAGATGAGCCTGGAATATCTTGTTGTGCAAGAAAGGAAGTGCTAGAAAAAATGGTAGGATGACTTATAAGGATACAGAAGCCAGTCAAAGGGGCTCCCACAGGTCAAATCTGAGACAATCTGAGCACCAAAATAAGTATATTAAGGAATTATAAGCCATTGCAAAATAAAGAAACCTTCAGGTCGCACTATTGGATCAGACAAGAATCATCACTTGATACTAAATCTAGGGGGGAGATTTTGATGAGGAGCAGAGTATTTGTACGTAATTGAGGTGTCCTCTGAAAGGCTACTTACTAGTTGCAAAGGAAAAAATAAAAACAACAACACTGATTATACAGTGGAGAAACTGGGCAACACTTTGGGTAATGAAAATTATCATCACTAAAGAGGGCTAGAAGAACACATGAGCCTCAAATGTGATCCCCGGGGAGGATACATCACTATGAAGTATGATGGCCTAGAATCCATTACCTCATCCTAATCACAAGGAAACATCAGAAAAACACAAAATGAGCTAGATTCTGTTTAAAAATGGGGGAGGGGACACACCCTATACTTTTCAAAAAATAGCAACATCATAATTGACAAAGAATGGTTATGTAAACATTACAGATTAAGGGAGGCTTAAAAGAGACATCGTAACTAAATGCAATTATCTGACCTTAGACAGAATTGTGCACCAGAGAGGGGTAAAGGGGGATGCTATACAGGACCTTACTAGATCAATTAACAACACTGGACTATAACGGAATATTAAATAAAAGAAGTTTACTTATGTAAATTTATGAAGTTGATTTAACAGTCATGTGAGAGAACAGCCATGCTCTTAGGAAAAACACTCTGAAATATTTTGGGGGAAAAGGTCATACTGTATGTGACTGGCCCAGAAAAAAACTCTCAATAAGTTTATATAGAAAGTAAGGATGTAAATGAGGAGGTAAAAAATCAATAATAGATGAATTTGGGCAAAGTATATAGGATATTTCTTTGTGCTATTTAATTTTTGCAACTTACTATAAGTCTGTAATTATTTCCAAATAAAAAGGTATTTATTTATTTTTTAAAATATTTTTTTATTGGTTTCAGGGAGGAAGGGAGAGAGATAGAAACATCAACGATTAGAGAGAATCATTGATCGGCTGCCTCCTGCACGCCCCCCACTGGGGATTGAGCCCACAACCTAGGCATGTGCCCTTGGCCAGAATCGAACCCAGGACCCTTTAGCCCGCAGGCTGACGCTCTATCTACTGAGCCAAGCCAGCTAGAGCATAAAAAGTTTTTTAATGTGTGAATATGGGGTGGTTTCCTTGACAAGAAAATAAGCCAGGATGGCTCAGTGGTTGAGCAATGACCTAAAACCAGGAGGTCACAGTTCAATTCCGGTCAGGGCACATGCCCAGGTTGCGGGCTCGATCCCCAGTGGGAGGTGTGCAGGAGGCATCCAATCAATGATTCTTTCTCATCATTGATGTTTTGCTCTCTCCCTCTCCCTTCCTCTCTGAAATCAATAAAAATATATTAAGAAGAAAAAAAAAGAACATAAGCTCTGTGAGGACAAGGTCGAACTGTCTTGTTCAACTCTTTTTTTTTAAATTTTAATCCTCACCCAAGGATATTTTTCCACTGATTTTTAGACAGAATGGAAGAGAGGGTAAGTCAGAGAGAAATATCGATGTGAGAGAAACACATCGATTGGTTGCCTCCTGCATGCACCCTGACCAGGGCCCGGGCCAGGGAGGAGCCTGTAAACAAGGTACGTGCCCTTGACCGGAATCGAACCGGGACCCTTTGGTCCACAGGCCGACGCTCTGTCCACTGAGCCACACCGGCTAGAGCCTATCTTGTTCACTTCTGCATCCTCAGTCTATGACACAGTGCGTGACACAAATATTTACTGAAAAGTGAATAAATGAGTGACTATTAGAGCATATTAAAGAGTCTTCAAGTCCAGCCTTTTAGATTTAGGAAAACCTTTGTGAAGGAAGTTCCATCTCAGGTGAGAACTGAAGCAGAGGAAATGAAATGTGCAAAGTCTCCTCTCTCTCCAGAAAAAAAGCATGGCCAATGGGGGAACCAGCTGAAACAAAGTGTGAGTGGGGAAGAGATGGGAGAAATGCACTAGCTGGTGAGCAGGAGCCAGATCAAACCACTTTCAAAGAGTTTAGATTTTTCCCCTGAAGGTTGTGGGAGCACAGGACTGTGGCTGAAAAATGGCACTGCACAGGACCTAAAGTTTGAATAGATGAAGTAATACAATGTTATGATGTCTTACAAATTCTTTAGAAACTTTCCAGCTGAAATAAGTCAAATGTGTAGTCTTTGGCTGCCTCTACAGAAATGGTCTTCTACTGTTTATACTGCATTGCCATCTACTTAGATGCACAAATATGACTTTGCAACTGCTGAACCTGCAACCAAATGAAGAGTCTCCTGAGATCACCCAAAGAGGAGAATTTAAAATAAACAGAGCAATTTTCTTTTGAATCTCATTTATGTCTGGTAGGTACCCAATATTTCCACAACCTTACTATGTTTTTGTGGCCTATCTCATAAGAAATGTCACCGGAAGTCAGACCACCAAACGTTATTCTGACTGAGACTAGGGGGCAATGAATGGGAGAGCACAGTTGTCCCCTATGACAACTTCTCAGACCTTTCCAAAACACCCATATCTTCCTCTGATAACCCAGAAAGTCAAACCTCCTATGGAAACAAAACATGGCTGGATATGGTATGTAAAAATTGTGACCATTTTCAAAAGAGAAATCTCAGCAACTGCGAGCAATGGCCTCCAGATAACCTTAGTGGCATGCTCCTAAAGAAGCTAAGTTCCAGACTCCAGCAGGCATCCATGGGAGAGACAAAACAAATCTCCCCCTTCCCCTTCCCCTCCCCCTTCCCCACCCCCACCGCCACCCCCACCTCCCTAGGGAATTGCTTATCTAAGTAAAATTACAAGATGTTTATGAATATCTAAATAAAGTATGTTTACACACATCCTCTGAAAAACCTGCAAAGGAAAGCTGGGAAATCTAAGTGCTTTGCACATTACTCTGTAGTGCACATACACAATTTTGTTTCAACCCATGGAGGCCTGGGTTGTTAAAACAGAGACTCAGATGGGAATGTTGAAGGTTTCAAGGGTGCTGCTCCCAATACAGGGCCCTTCTCTATCAATTCCTCATCCCAGGATCTGGCAGGACTCAAGGCCACCCATTGGACCAATCTTGAAACACAACCTGGTGACATAGGACCTACTTCAAGTGACTGCTGCATGCACCTGGCAAATCAGTCCACGTATTCTCTGTAAAGTGGGCCAAATAATCTCCCTTCACAGAAATCTGAGGAAAACACACCCTGATCAGCTCTTAAACCTCAAGATAGAAAAATATTGTCTCAATTTTGAACTATTATCCATTCAATACCTGCTTAGTTACAATTTTTTAATGGCATGTTACTTTATTTAGTTCATTCAAGTTAGTCTCAGTTATCTGAAGGAAGCTAAAGAAAAGAAAATAACATTCTCAACTCAAGAATGTAGCAACTGATATTTTAAACCTATAATGCTAACTAACTTGTAAAAAGCCACACCAAAAAAAAAGGAAAGGAAAGGAAAAGCTGGCATGGGAGTGGTTAATTTTTGGACACCTGGTAACTTTCCACTTGTTAGAAACCTAATAGGTTTCCTGGTATAAGTATGCTCTTCTAACATGTCTGTCTTTGATGTCTGGATAATGCAGTTTTACTAGTTCCTCAATTGGACTGAATTACACAGTAAACAAAGACTGTTATAAATCTAAAAACGTCTTAAACACTTAGTTTAAAGGAAATAACCTTAAGTGCTTGGTCACAAACACATTCAACTTTTCTAAGAGGTGGGTAAAAAAAAATTAGCTGAGTCACTAAATTTAATGATCTGAAGGCCACAAAGAAAGAGAAAGTAGAAGACAACGCATGTCTTTAATTTTAATCTGATGGGAACTGGTGTTCTTAGTGGGCAACTAAGTTTCTCAAACAGCAAAATCTGAATGTCCATTCTAATAATCTGCCAATACTAATCCTTTTAAAACTGAAGATTTACCGCAGAGGGGGGCAAAAATATTCTTTAATACAGTAACTCCTTTTATTTTTCAGCTTTATTTACAGAGCTACTTGTATCAGAAAAATAAAAAACAGAACTTAACAGTTAATTTTATGCCACAAGTCAACTACTTCAGAAAGAAAAATAATTCTTTCAATTCTTTGTCACAAATATATGTCATGAAAACATAATACAAACATATGAGAGCTTTTTAGAACCTGTCACCAGATTCCCAGAGTTGTTTATTTGATGTGTTTAATTAACCAAGACACCAATTCCCCAAAGGGCGCCTCAACTGGAAGGCACGAGGAGGGTGTTTTTTAATACCTCTACAAAACACCCAGGGCAAGAAGTGGTAACATCCCCTAGATAGTACACATTTCACAGGACAGAAATGCCTGTGATCCAGCATTACTATGGCTGCTAAAGTGCATATATACTGTCAACAACTCTATCAGTGTTTCACCCTCTACTCTGCAACCCCATGCCCCACCACCCAGCCCAAGAGGAAATGTTTCTGGGTTCTGTGATCTGGAATGCTCCATGATACACACACAGGTCCACCACCATTATCCTTAACCAAACTTCCATCTCTCCCTATGAGTATGGTCAACAAATTCTGAAAATGCATTTATTTCCAAACAACATACATAGAGCACCACCAAACTAATAATACTATAGTATTATATAATAATCATAAGTATTTGTAAACAAAATATAAATATTATAAATAAAATATTATAGTTATATAATAATTGTATTATATAATAATATAATAAGAAATAATTTCATAGGGAGCTGTTAGAAAAGGGAAGAAAATATTGTTACCATAATTTTTTTTTATTAATCCTCACACAAGGATACGTTTGCCATTAATTTTTTCAGAGGGGGCCATTGATGCGAGAGAAACACATCAATTGGCCGCTCCAACGTTGGGGCTGGGAAACGAACCTGAAACCCAAGTACGTCCCCTTAACAGGGATTGGAACCCAAGATCCTTTCATGTGTGGGCTGGTGCTCTAACCACTGAGCACATCGGCGAGGGCAACAACACCTTAAATTTCTGAATGGGTTTTCAAAGCTATGAATTACCCTCAGTAGTTGGTTAAATGTTTGCAGTAGGTTGATACGTGATAAGATTCAGAGCTACAGGAGAAAAGGAAGGGCTCTAACTAGGAAACATTTTCCCTGTAAGAGACTCCTAAAGGAGAATTTTCTAGACGAATTTATTTTCCAAACGAGCCAGGAAGGATTGAATATAAAAGCTCAAGTAAGAGGAGTACACTACTCTGTGGTCTACTGAACCGCTCAATTTAAACAAAATATTCTCTGAAGTCCCAACATTTTCATTTTCATATCAATAAACATTAAAATAAATTTTCTTAAGATTTTTGTTTGTTTTTCCTTTAAAAGTGTTAGACACGTTAGAGAAGAAAATTTGGAAGTGGAGTGCAAGGTACTTATTCATCCAATTCATTCATCTGTGAAATCCAGATGAATTTATAAAACCTTTAAGTGAGTGATGTGCACAAGTGACATTTTAGGGTAAATAGAAATGATCATCTTTATGAACCTAACCTATGTAGTCTTCATTTCCTCTGTGTGACTTCTGTGAAGCAATGCCCTTATTCTGCTCATCTCTTCACCACATGAGAAGTGTCTTATGAAAGGACATCAAACTCAACAAACTCTACTACTGAACAGAAGAGAACTGATGACCCCAATTACAGAGCAGCTAAATCTTCTCCTTCCTTCACGATATTTTAAAGGATTTAAGCATTTTGGGATTATTCTAGTCTCTAATCTTTAGAATTGAGAACTGAGCTGTCCATCAACCACATCAAAAACAGATTTATAGAGCTAAGATGATGTGTTGAAACAAAGAATGAATGGGACACTATACTTGCTGATGAGAATCTTATAATGTACTTGAGATGTAATACTTTTACTTAAAAATAACTAAACCACAGACAATAGATGGCATAGACCATTTCCTGGGGCCCAGAGAAAGGAAGAGATTCAGCTCTCGGGTGGTTGGGGAGGTATCAGACAGAGCTGAAGTAAAATTAGAATTGGTACATAAAAGACTGGCAGGGCTTGGAGAGATGGCCCAAGTCTAAAAATGTGAAAGGGCATGAATAATGGTGACCAAAATGGAAAAGCAACAGATATGTTTTGGGACAGACTGACTGAAATAGTTTTCATGCATGGGAGGTAGAAGATGAGGGGCAGCCAGGGCTCAGACTATGAAAAGACTGTACTTTTACCTGTGAGAATTGAATATGAAAATAATCTTTTATCCCACCAGTGTTATTTACTGTATTAACAATGCTATCTCAACTCTTCACCCAACAAATCAACACAGTCTAAGAAGTGGATCATTTTACATGAAAGCTCTAGCCCTAGCCGGTTTGGTTCAGTAGATAGAGCATAGGCCTGTGGACTGAAGGGTCCCGGGTTCAATCCAGTCAAGGGCACATGCCCGGGTTGCAGGCTTGATTTCCAGTAGGGGGCGTGCAGGAGGCAGCCGATCAATGATTCTCTCTCATCACTGATGTTTCTCTCCCTCCCTCTCCCTTCCTCTCTGAAATCAATAAAAATTATTTTTTAAAAAAGAAAGCTCCATTTGAATATGGCAGTTACATTTTTACCTTCTAGCCCAATGCAAATTAAAATAACAACACGGGGAATGGGGCAGAAAACCATGGATTTACAAAGGAAGCAGAGCACACCTACTTCTGTTTAGTGTGGGAGGGAAGCTTTCCTCATAGCCCCGGAATCTCACTCTATCCCTAGGGCTCGGGTTACAGGAAATCTCTGAAATGGGTCATCTGGATCTTTGGAAAGACTGATTTAAGTGTTGAACCATCTGGTATTAAAACATGGAATCTCACACAACAGATGGGCTATTCTTGGACACTGGGTATATGTGTGCATTCAGCTCTCACTATACCTTCTGCCAACTCAATGGACAGCACTCTCCAGAGAGCCCAATGAGGCAAACACAAGGGCTCAAAAACAATTTTCAAGGACTGATAACTCAGATGTTTAGTTTGAAAATAATCTGACATACAGAAAGTTTTTTAAATATTTTTTTTGTTAATCCTCACCTGAAGATATTTTTTCCATTGATTTTTAGAGAGAGTGAAAAAGAGGGAGAGAGGAGAGAAAGAGAGAGAAACGATTAGCTGCCTCCCACATGTGCCCTGACCAGGCTGGGAATGAACCTGCAATGCAGGTATGTGCCCTTGACTGGAAATTGAACCTGCGACCCTTTGGTGGGTGGGCTGACACTCTAACCACTGAGAAACACCAGCCAGGGCATGGCTTACAGTTAGTTTTTTAAAAAGCAACTAGAAAAGAGTCTCTGACTCTTTTTTACATGCCATTTGTCATTTTTGCAAATGTCATTTCCTGCTCCTTGGGATTCATTTGCCCCTGTCCCCAAGCCCTGGAAAAGCCACCTCTGAATTCTGCACAAAAAACAGAACTCTGCAGCTATCTTACCACCCTAGCCAGCCCCCATGGAACAAAGCAAGCAACCCACTCTTCACCCTGATGCAGTTCTCATGCGCTGAGGTGTGCAGAACTCTACAAGCCGGTCCCAAAGAAACACAATTTCTAAGCCAAGTTATTCACAGCATGAAATCAAATTCCCCTGATGAATGAAGGGGGCTGCTTTCAGCAAAAGCACTTCCTTGAACTTTATCCTCACCAGCTTTCTATCAGGTAGCTCTGGAGTTCTAATCAAGCTATCTGATCAAAGCAACTAGAAACAAAGATAAAACCAAAGGCTGAGAAATCTTTCTCACTGCACAATTTCTCTGGGTTACCTATATTAAGAAAAACAACAAGGAAACAGGATTTCTGATAAGCTGTAAAAATATTCCACAACAAAGAAAATGCAACACCAAAGCCAATTTGAAATTGAAGGCACTCCAATAAACCTCAGTCTCACAGGCTGTGTACCATTAATACTGTGAGTTAAGATTCTTACCAAATGAAGATACAAAAACACAGCCGGGCCCTCGCTAGTTTGCCTCAGTGGATAGAGCGTCTGCCTGTGGACTGAAGGGTCCCAGGTTCAATTCCAGTCAAGAGCACATACCTCAGTTGCAGGCTTGACCCCCTGGCACTGGTGGGGGCCCACGCGGGAGGCAACCAATTGATGTGTCTCTCTCATATCGATGTTTCTCTCTTTCTCTCCCCCTCCCTCCCACTCTCTCTAAAAACCAATGGAAAAAGTGTGAGGATTAAAAAAAGAAAGAAAGAAACACAGCCAGGTCTTACCTTTGAATTTCCTGGTATTCAGACCAATTTTATATTTATTTTTGAAATGGTAAAGAAAACATAAAATTATATCAGCTGTTATTTCTGAGCACTTATGATCTACACAGTTTTTTTTTTTTTAACTTTTCAGTAGAAAAATAGTTCTTTTTGAAAGAATGTTCACCATAAAAATTTCTCTGAATATGCAAGAGTGGTGGCACCATCCAGACAAATGTGCTTTGCAGAGGACAGCGCTGAAGAAACAGGCATTTCTGTCCATTGGGAAAAATAGGTCAGATTATTTTCAAGTCCAACAGTAAGCCTTACTATTCTAATCCCCGATGGCATTCTAAGATGGCATGAGGATTTCAGCCCATTATTTCTAATTATTCCTCATGACTCATTTGCATTATTCTATAAATTGTCAGTTCTAAAACAAGCAACTATCTAAAAGGGTAATATGCTAATTAGACCGGACATCTTCCGGACATCCATCCAGACGGCCTTCCAGACAAAGCCATGGTGGGGGAGCCGAGGCAGAGGTGGTTAGGGGTGACCAGGCCAGCAGGGGAAGGTAGTTAGGGGCAACCGGCTGGCAGGGGAGGGCAGTTAGGGGCAACCAGGCCAGCAGGGGAGGGCAGTTAGGGGCAACCAGGCCAGCAGGGGAGGGCAGTTAGGGGCAATGAGGCCGGTAGGCAGAGGCGGTTAGGGACGATCAGGCAGGGAGAGGAGCAGTTAGGGGTGATCAGGCAGGCAGGGGAGCAGTTAGGGGTGATCAGGCAGGCAGGCAAGTGAGCAATTAGGAGCCAGCGGTCCAGGATTACGAGAGGGATGTCCCGGATTGGAGAGGGTGCAGGGCAGGCTGAGGGACCCCTCCACCCGTGCATGAATTTTGTGCACCTGGCCTCTAGTCCAATATAATAAAAGCTTAATATGCTAAGTGTCTGGTTGTCCAGTTGGCCATTCAACTAATCAAAGCATAATATGCTAATGATATGCTAAGGCTGCTCAACTGCTCGCTATGACGTGCACTAACTACTAGGGGGCAGACAGTCGACTGGTTGACCAGTTGCTATGATATGCACTAACCACCAGGGGGCAGAGGCTACAACTGGTAGGTTAGCTTGCTGCTGGGGTCCGGCCGACTGGGACTGAGCAAAACAAGCTGGACATGCCCTGGAGCCCTCCCATGGTCCCTCCCTGGCCCCGATTGTGCACCAGTGGGGTCCCTCAGCCTGGCCTGCACCCTCTTGCAATCTGGGACCCCTTGGGGGATGTCAGAGAACCGGTTTTGGCCCAACAGCGGAATGACCGGTTGCTATGACATGCACTGACCACCAGGGGCAGACACTCAACTCAGGAGCTGCCCCCTGGTGGTCAGTGCGCTCCCATAGAGGGAGTGCTGCTCAACCAGAAGCCGGGCTCATGGCTGGTGAGTGCAGCAGCGGTGGCGGGAGCCTCTCTCGCCTCTGCGGCAGCACTAAGGATATCCGACTGATGGCTTAGGCCCGCTCCCCTAAGCCATCAGTCGGACATCCCCCAAGGGCTCCCAGACTGCAAAAGGGCGCAGGCCGGGCTGAGGGACACCCCCACAAATGCACAAATTTCATGCACCGGGCCTCTAGTAAGTAATAAAAGTTATGCCACCTGTATTGGTGATAAGAATAATGGTCATACAGAAACAAAACAAACAAAGGCAACTTCTAAATCCAGCAAATTTTAATAGGGAACAATTTGGACCCACAGATTAAAGAACTAATTCAGGCTGAAACCGGTTTGGCTCAGTGGATAGAGCATCAGCCTGCGGACTCAAGGGTCCCAGGTTCGATTCCGGTCAAGGGCATGTACCTTGGTTGCGGGCACATCCCCAGTAGGGGGTGTGCAAGAGGCAGCTGATTGATGTTTCTCTCTCATCGATGTTTCTAACTCTCTATCCCTCTCTCTTCCTCTCTGTAAAGAACTAATTCAGGATTCACACAAGCCAAATCAATACTCAGATTCCTCCTTTACATTTTTTGGCCTCCACGTTTACTTACACACTTGCCTCCTTTATTTAAAAACAGAAGTCTGAGAGAAATGAAAAAAAAAAAAAGAAAAAAAGAATAGTTACAGGACAGAACATGGAAAGGGACCCGGATCACCGCTAAATTGTGCCCTAGGTCCAACTAATCATATGAGAAAATATGCAAATTAAGGTATGTATAACTGAGGAGATGAATATATGTTAATATATCTAACTAAATTAACAAGCTAGATTTTTCTGGATGAAAAGATGGTATATATAGGCACTATTAACAAAGTTATTATGAAAAATATTTCTTAATCAAATATTTATCACCTTGATTTTTAAAAATATGTTTTTATTGATTTTAGAGAGAGGAAGAGAGAGAGAATAGATAGAAACATAGATGAGAGAGAAACTTCGGATGAGATGGGATGCCTCCTGCATGCCCCCCAACTAGGGATCGAGCCCACAACCCGGGCATGTGCCCTGACTGGGAATTGAACCAGACTTCCTGGTGCAAGGGTTGATGCTTAGCCACTGAGCCACGCTGGCTGGCTGATCATCTCGATGTTTTAAAAACATATTTCAGGTTCCTACTGTGAGGCTAGGAAAGGAGATATGATAAAAAGAACACAAGTGGAGTTTGCCTTATATTTTTTTACTTAGGTTGGTTACATGAGTTTTCACCTCATAAGTTTTCATACTGTACATGCTTTAACACTTTACAGTTTTTTTAAAGGATAGAATTCAGAAAAATGAAGAAACCCAAGCTCACATGGCTAGCAAGCAGAGCTAGGATTTGAACATGGCCCTCTCTCAACCTCTAGGGATCACCCACAGAGATCCACTCTTCTCCTTTCTACACTAAGCCTCTGCCTGGGGCCTTATCAAACAGGTGACTCTAACCCTCCCTGGAACAAGTGAGAAGAAATGCCCCGGCCCTGGATGTAACTGGCAGTTTTTCAGCACTAAGGCATCAGACCTTCCAGCCTTAAAACAGAGCAATTCAATTTGATGTTTTATATACTGGGATCCCACATAAAAAGAAATTTTTTTTTAATATCTATAGTTTTAAAAGCTCAAAAACATCATGCATGGTTCAAAAAACCGTTTAACAGTAAGACATTTGGTGATCTGATTCCTAAGATTTTGCCAAGAGACAAGAGTCAAATAGAGCCTCCTAGTCTGTCCCCAGACTCTTCTCCCCTCATTCAGGAAACTTGCCCAGATCAATTCCTGCTGAGACAGAAAGGAAATGACTCAGCAAGTGAGAGATGGAGCATGGTCCAGAACCCAGGTCCCCTGGCACCACCTCCAGCCATTCACGCCTCCAGTATGGTCTTCCCATTCTATCATGCTGTCCTGGCCAGACAACTGGAAAAGAGAGCAGAAGGCAGGTACAGAGGGAGAGGTTGGGGACAAATCTGTGGAGGGCCCTGTCACACTGAGAGTCTGGACTTTATCATCTGAGAAACCCTCAGGATTCTGAGCAAGAATAGCATAGTCACGTCTGGGCTGAGAAGGGGACTTCTGAAAGTTACCCTTGTGTTCTCACCTTCCCTCCTGCTATTTTATTTTTAAAATATATTTTAATTGATTTCAAAGAGGAAGGGAGAGGGAGAGAGAGATAGAAACATCAACGATGAGAATCACTCATCAGCTGCCTCCTGCATGCCTCCTACCAGGGCCTACCAGGGATTGAGCCCGCAACCCAGGAATCAAACCATGACCTCCTGGTTCATAGATCGATGCTCTACCACTGAGCCACACTGGCTGGGCTGTCTGCTATTTTATGCTCACCCCACTAGGTAAATGTTTCCCACGCAAAGGTTACTTCAAACCTAGTCATAATAAGCACCATGAAAAACAACTGCTTACGATGGAAACACTGACACAGTGGTGGTGTAAAATGCCCTTTTGAAAAGCCTTGTCAGGGCCCCATCCTTTGTAATTTAGCGGTGGCTCACAGGAAACGCCAGAGAGCCAGATTCTTTCTGACTGTGCTCAAGGCCATAATTTCCTTCCCATACTTAAACGGATGACCCTGTGTCTTACTGTCAAGGGAGTCTGCCAAGGGGAAAGGGCAGATAAATAAGAAGCAAAATCTGAAGAAAATGGGTCAATTAGAAAAAAAAAATTCCTAAGATTCTTCTTGGAATTAACAACTAAAAGAACCTGCAGATGAACTGCTCTGTTGCCCCTTGAAGGCGGAGCTGGGAGAGGTGGCAGCCAGCTCCTTCAGGTAACAGGTGTGAAGCTGAAGAGAAGGGAAGCTGCTGTCAGACTGGTGCTCTAGCTAGGCCTCTTCCACTCCACCCCACCCGGGCAGAGATGATAAGATTAATCAAGACCCTAGAATCCAAATGACTGGGAAGGTGACAAAAAGGAGTGACATTCAGCCAGTACCATTTATTACAGCTACAATCCACACCATATGCATATTTTCATGAACTTCTGCTCTATGTTCTATATAATACCTATCTACCACCCACTACTTCAAGATAAATTTCAAACTGTACAAGTAACATGTCCTGCTGGGGAATCCAAAAATAACTAAGAAACACTTGCGATCATATAAGGAATTTAGAACAAATGGCATTTTCTATAAAATGCTAGCTTCATGATTTTCCCTACGATAACAGACCAAAATAGAAACCAGTTCTTCCTTTCTTATCAACCACCATTCCTTGAAAGTTCTTGGCCAGTAATGTTCATGAAGATCAGAGTTAACTTCTTATCACTACACTTTAGCCCTCAGACTTCGAAGGAAAACAGGTCTAGCCTCCTCTTTCATGACAGCTGTCCTCTCTACTAGAGGAAATCACCTGGACCTCACGTATTTGGCTGCTATTCAGAAAACCATGTCTGGGTTCAGATGATCAAAAATATACTCTCATTAGGATAGAACATACCTTTCTCAGTTACATATGCACAGAATGTCCCCACACCGTTTCATCCCAACATAAACCCACTGAGTGTTTTCCTCAGTGACCTCACCTATCTATCATTCCCCTGGTCACCATGGCCCTGAGAACTTACCACAGCTACTTTCTTTCAAAAAGTCTTGAAATCAATGTACAAGAAATAGCTGCTAATTTCTAACGCAGAATGGAATAGTAAAGTAAACCACCATTATTAAACCTTATCAGCAGACTGACTTTGACCACCCACAGCATCAACTATTTAAAAATCTTAAATGAAAACTTTTCTAGCATGGCTAATGTGGCTACTACAGTGTGCAGGAGAGAAAAAAATTGGTGATGAACAGAGGTTATTCAACCCAGCTCCTTTACTTCTACTCCTCAGACCACTCACCTGCTCCTGCATTCATCTGTTATTCTGACTTTCTGCTCAGAAAACCTGCTACGTAAGGGAGCCTGTTGGGTTTAATTTTGCTATCCCTAACAGGACAATCTCTCTAGCTACCCTCAAGAGCACAGGTGTCACCATGTAAACTTATGTAACCTGTTTACACCAAAATGGTATCAAACACACCACCCCTTCAGTCTTCTTCATTAAAGACATCCTGGGTTACACACTAGGATGAAGAGATGATACACACGCCCCTGAGCCCCTTCTGCCCAGTGAAGAATCATTCACGGCCCTAGCCTGCAGTCCAAAGGTCTCGGGTTCAATTCCGTCAAGGGCACGTACCTTGGTTGCAGGCTCCTCCCCAGCCCAGGCCCTGGTTGGCTCGTGCAGGAGGCAACCAATCGATGGGTTTCTCTCACATCGATGTTTCTCTCTCTTTCCCTCTCCCTAAAAAAAAATCAATGGAAAATTATCCCCAGGTGAGGATTAACCAAAAAAAGAAGAAGAAGAAGAATCCTATACAATAGAGTAAGGTGGGGTTTCTCTCACTGTTGGTTGTTTTTTCTTTATTGAGGGGGTGTAATAACTTGTTGGCCTTTGAATTTATATATTCCTCCACTGTCTTATTTAAAACATAAGAGTGGGCCATTTCAAAGATGGCGATTAAAATCTATGTACCATGGCTTGTCAAGTCTTATAAATACACTAGAGGCCCGTACACGAAATTTGTGCACTTGGTGTGTGTGTGTGTGTGGGGGGTTCCCTTCAGCCCAGCTTGTACCCTCTCACAGTCCAGGAGCCCTGCGATCGATCACCCCACAGAGGGAGGCCCTGCCCACTGGTCGGTGGCCTGGGCCTCCCTCTGCTGGGCGATCATGGGGCGATGGCCGGGTCCCCGACCAATTGCATCACACCCACCTTGGCTGGCCTGGTGCCAGAGGGTGTCATAGCATGGTTGTCCAGAAGGAAGGTCGTTCTGCAGTTCAGCCGTTCGGTTGATTTTCATATTATGCTTTTATTATTATAGGTGAGTTCAAAAATCTTAGGCTACTGAACTCCATTTTCCAGATTAACTATTTAACAAAAGCTCAGCTCAACCAGCTGAATCATGACAGCTAAAAGCCTAGTCAAGAGCAATCAAAAGGCAACTGAGCTTAAAAGCTGTATGTCCACATTCCACACTGTTAAGGCTGCAGTGAGCAGATGGCGTGGACGGAGCTAGATGTGTTTGATACAGCTTTCTCACACCCCTTCTCCAAAATCCGTATTCCTACAGGCGCAAACCTCACTCTATAATCTAGTACAGTAAGACCAGTGTTGTCTGGAGTCAAAAAGTTTTATATGTGCTTGCTTCTAATTAAAGACCATTCAATTTTAAGAACTTAATAAAAAGGCCATAAACCTGTATCATTCCACAAGAATGCCAAGAATGCTAAGTACCCAACTAATATTCTTCCAAAGTGACCTTTATTAAGGTTGCCTCTACTACTTTGCCAACTAACATGTCAGGAGGCAGAACCATTCCTCCTATCACAGGCTCCTCAACTCTATTTTAAAAAGCAAAGCCCACTGAAAAGGCCTTCTTCCAATAACCAAAGCAACTCAAATTCCGACAGCAAAAAGTACTAGTACAAAAATTCTCAAAAATGGCAAAATCAAAGTTTAAAAAGCCACTTACAGTGCCAGGAAATGATTCAGAAGAAGTCTGAGAAAGGTAATATTAACATTTTAGTGGTAGAACACCTGGAGAGCAGCCAAGAGGTCTGGACTTTCTCCCTAACTAGGTCATTAAACCTTACAGGAGGCAGGGAGGCACACAGATACAAACTAGTTAAATGGCATCTTACAGCCAAGCTATCTTGACAGCTTTCATCCGTCAGCAGGATCACTAAACAATGATGTTCTTCAAGGAGACAGGTAGGTCTCCTGGGGCTAATGATAACCTAAGCCCATGCAATTATAACTAGACTGATAACAATCAATTCCTGCCCTTGGAACGGACACTCAAATTCAATGGCTGAGAAAGCAAGCAAATCTGCTGCTAGGGAAGCTAGATCACCTGGACCCCAACAGCCTCCTGTGTTCCTTCCTAATGTCTAATTTTGCCCTCTGCAATCCATACTCTGCAGAACAGCAAATTAGCATTTTAAAGTACAGATCTGATCTTGTCAATCCCCTGCTTACAACCCCTTAGAGCTTCCCTCCATCCTTCTACTAACACCCAAAATTCTTACATGTCCCTATGTGATCACATCTCCACCATTGTTTTTCTCTCTAGACTCTAGCCACTGTGGCCTTCCCTCAGTTCTCTGGATGTCCCACTCATTCATTCTCATTCAGTAAAAAATTGTTTTTGTAAATTACCTACAATTGTGCCAGGCACTGCACTAGGCACTATGGATACAGCGATGAACAAGAGACAAAGGTCCTTGTCCTCAGAGAGCTCACAATCTAGCAAGGGGCAACAACAAAAAAAGAGGTGAGGGGATCAGTAATATGGGAATCTGGAAGGAGAGTTTTCCAGGCAGAGTAACGAGCAACTGGCAAAGGCTCTAAGCCAAATAATTCTTCTTTTAATGTGTTTCTTGTTTTTGTTTGTTTGTTTGTTTTGTTTTTTATTTCAGAGAAGGGAGAGGGAGAGAGAGAATCATTGATTGGCTGCTTCCTGAACGCCCCCTACAGGGGATCGAGCCTGCAACCGGAGCATGTGCCCTGACTGGGAATCAAACCATGACCTCCTGGTTCATAGGTCGATGCTCAACCACTGAGCCACACTATGTAGGCAATGTGTTTCTTGTTTAATTGTTAATTCCATCCTACCTCAGCACCAAACATAGTACCTGGCTCAATAATTACCTGCTAAATGAGTTCAGTGAATTTGTGTCTAAAGAAAAAGCTAAAAAGGTGTCTCCGAGTAATAAGTGTTGTCTCAAGTTATCAAGGCTCCTGCAGAGATTACACAGGTTTCAGATTTATTAATACAGTTTATGATCAAAGTGAATTTAGTGCTACTTCAAGAGAGATCCTGACAATATCATGATGAGTCTTAGTCGCCAGGACATCAGCCCAGAGAGAGGCCAAATGATGAAAAGTAGAGAACACCTGCGAAGATCATAAAATAACCAATACATTCAACTGACGTAGGAAAATGTATTTATTTCAATGGCTTGCCCAACCCACTGACAGCTCTACCAATTACAAGCCTACCTTGGATATGAAGTGTTCCTCTCCAACTCCACTACCACGGCCTTACTTGTGCCCTTTCATTCCAAAGTTTGGAATATCATGAATTTCTTCATAGGCCTTTCCCACACCAAATCACTGTGTACTGTGCTCTGAGTTAATTTTATAAGTTTCTGTTATAACAGTTCCACCCCAACTTAACTCCAATCTACCTTTCCAACCTTATTTCCAACTATCCTTCAACAAGAAGTCCACGCTCCAGATAAACTTCCCTGGACATGCCTTGTGTATTCCTGCTCACCACGCACACACAGGCTCTACCCCTCATCTGGAATGCCATTACACATCTTCTCCACCTGTCTGAATGTCATCAGTTTAAAATGATGCCTTCCCTGCCCATCCCCACTATGGCAAATTCATCATCCCCAAGCAACAACACCATTTCTTTGGCCACACATGCACTTCTTATATTCTTCTCTGTATCACCAGAACGGAAAGCCTGCAAACCACTGTATATATTTCCCAGATTCCTTTGCCAGCTGGCCTCCCATTAAGTTCTGTCCAAGGCTGGAGACTGGTGGCAGGAACAGACACACAACACTTTTTTCCTGCTTTGGGTCTGTCTGCAGCAGTAGCAGTGAGCAACTGTGAAGGACTGCAGGCAACTGCACACACTACGGGCTCTGGCAGTACCAGCGGAGTGCCGGCTTCTGGGTTCCTGTGGAACTGACTGCAGCAACATGGCTCCAGCAGTAGCAGCCCCAGCCACAGAGGCCTATGAGTGCAGACTCCTGGGCTCCAGCCCAAAGGCAGCTTCCTGATCTTTGGGTAACAAACTCCTTTCTCCTTCTTGCTCCTCCACACACACCCTCCTTCCCTCCTTTTGCTCTTCCAGCCCTTCCAACACCTCTGTAACAAACCTCTTGCATTTAAATCCCTTTCTGCTTGAAGTATTCATAGAGTGGTTTCTACTTTCCTGATTGGACAATAACTGGTGCAACAGTAATGATGAGGAAATAAAAATAGCAATATCAACTAAGATGGAGCATGAAGAACACCAATTTTTAAGAAATATTCCATAAAACAAAAAGCTAGAAAACATCTCCGTAGGTATATTCCCATGTAATTTTTTAAGTTCTACAACCTATGAGCTAGTTTAGCTGTATATTTATTTAGCTATACATTTATAATATGTTCAGCGGTACATTTTTTAAAAGAAAGTCAGTTTTACATACCTCTGACTGAGTTTGTATGAAGTAGAGAGAATCCATCTATATGTGTTCCTTCACTGTGTCCCCAGAACCTCCTGAACAGTCAGTAGGTACTTACTAGGTACCTGTTGTCTGGATTATGACTGTTATAAAACTTTGAAATTCAGAGAGATTGGGAGTGAAAGCCAAGAAAATAGTCACTCTAGTTCTAAAAACAACTTGAAAAAAATCTCATCCAAACCATTCACAAAGGATTCCAAAGCTCCACTGAGGAAGAGTTCAACTGGCACACGGGGCAGGGATTTTTGCCTCTTCCTTGCCGAAGCCACCCTTGAACCTGTAAAGGCTATCAACATACTTCTTTTTTTCCCTTCTTTCTGTTTTATTGATTTTTGGAGAGGGAGAAGGGGAGAGGGAGGGGGAGGGGAGACACTGGTTTGTTGTTCGACTTAATTGATGCATTCATTGGTTTCTTTTTACATGTGCCCTGATCAGGGATTGAATTGCAGAACAACACTCTAACCAACTGAACTACCCAGCCAGGGCATCGATACACCTCTGATGAGGGCCTCTACTTTTCGATTAAAGATCTAGTCTAAAAATCCCATTACAAAAAAACCTGTCCAGAACATAATTTCCCTTTATTAGAAGAATGAAGAACTGAGTCCATCTAGAGCAAATTCAAACTTCCAATTCCTAAACGTCAGAGAGCACTTAGGCATCTGTAAGTTTTCCCTTAAATTCCTTTTCCAGTATTAAATTAAACCAAGATAAAGGTAAGAAGTGTTGGAGGGCATACATTTTTTAAAAGGCTAAATAAAAACTGCTAACTCCGAGGTTAAAAACTATTAAAAAACCCATACCTCTATGGCCCTTCATCACACCATCTGCTGACCCAGTTTTCTTTTCCATTAACAGAATATGCTTCATGAAATGGAAACCTTAGAGAGGACGTAAACCCGAGCAAGAGCACAAGGAAGCTTGACTAGCACTGATCTCCAGACTAAGGAAAGTGGGCCATCAGCTGTTGTCATTTTCATATTTTGCCAAAATGCCTAATAGATAAATGCCTGAACATTTTTAACTGGTCTAGTATTATTACCTCTAATAATTTTACCATAGGAAATCATGCCCAAGTATTAGGCATAATAAACTTCTTTCAGAAACTGGTAAATGAGTCCTGACCAGGTAGTTTAGTTGGTTAGAATCATCTTTCCAATACACCAATGTTGTGGATTCAATCCCCGGTCAGGGCACATACAAAAAGCAACCAATGAATGAATAAATAAGGGAAACAACAAATCAGTGTTTCTCTTTCTCTTTCCCGCTCTCTCCCCAAAATTGAAAAAAAAAAAAAAAAAAAAAAGGAGCTTTGGCTTAGTTGGTTGGAGTATCGTCCTGTGCACCAAAAGGTTGTGGGTTTGATTCCTGATGGGGGAGTGTACGGGAGGGCAGCTGATCAACATTTCTCTCTCTCCCTTCTCTCTCTGAAAATCAATGGAAACATATTCTCAGGTGAGAATAAAGGAGAAAACAAACTGGCAAATGAAAAGGTCTGGTAAAATGGGAGTTACTGATTGTTTCATACATAATCAACCCAACAAATTGGAGTACACAAAAATTTAGCAATTACCATAGACAATCACATCTTTCTCCAATAACTCACAATGATGGGGCCTCAGGTTCATTACTTACTTTATATTTACTGAGGGGACCAGGAAAAATACAAAAAGATAATCAAAGCAGGAGTACCAAGCCAATGTGAAGTCCTCTCATGTAAGTGGGGTAAGTGAAGGAACAGAGGATACTCTAGAACACACACACACACACACACAGTTGCTTTCCTTTTTAGTCACCTCTCTTTTATAGACTAACAAATATTCACAAGCCAGGCACAGTACCAAATAAACAATATGCACAGCGATTTCACTTTATTTTTCACAATAACCGAAAACGGCAAGTACTATTATAACCCCATTTACAGATGAGAAAGGCTCAGAGAGGTCATCAAGTGACTCTAGGTCACCCAGCTTTATGTGCCTTATGGAGGCTATGCACCTAGCTTAACCCCAACATTGACTGCTACAAAGACAAAAGGGACACAAACAGCTGGGCAGCCTGAGCCTTCGGGAGCAAACAGAAGCTACTATTGCTATAATCCACTTGCATTTAGCAAAGTTCTGCACTGGGGGAGGGGGGGGTTGGTCTCACTTACCTAGAAGCAAAACTTTAATAATATACTCCGCACAATAATATGTGTGCCTTAGGTTGTTCAAATTACTATTATATACCTTACCTTATAGATTACTTTTATGTATTTCTTTTTGAATAGTTTATTGATTTTTAGAGAAAGAGGAAGAGAGGAGAGAGAGTGAAACATCCACTGGCTGCCTCCCACACGCCCCCACCGGAAATCGAGCCCACAACCCGGGCATGTGCCCTGACTGGAAATCAAACGGACAACTTTTCAGTGCATGGGACAAAGTCCAAGCAATTGAGCCACACCAGCCAGGGCTATTTTTCTTTTTTACATTTAGGGAGGGAGGGAGGGAGGGAGGAAGGGAGGGAGGGAGGGAGGGAGGGGAGAAAGAAACATTGATTTGCTGCTCCACCCATCCATGAATCCATTGATTGTCTCTTGTATGTGCCCTGACTGGGATCAAACCCACAACCTTGATGCATTGGGATGACATCCAACTGAAGTACCCAGCCAGGGCTTGCCGTATATATTCTTAAACCCTAAATGACTCACCCAGGGTCAGAAGATTCAATAGGCTGTCTCCTCAATGGGAACACTGATGTCACCACCCAAGACTCACAGAAGAAACAGTGTCTGCATAGTTTTAATACCAAAGACTATTTCCAAAGTGAAATCTGATGAAAAATGGTTGTCTTTACACTTTAGTAATTTGCAATTAAAAATTAATATAACTTCAGTTGTCTGAGAAAAAATTCATTTGCATCTTTCTTCATTTCTCAAACTGTGGAAGGGAGAAGATGCTATAAGTTTTTGCCCTTAAATTTAATGTTTTTCGCATTCCATTGCAAAAATTCATTTCTACTCACACAGAAAGTATACCTGAAAAAAATCACCAAAAAAAAGTAGTTATGCCAAAACTGGTTTGGCTCAGTGGATAGAGCGTCGGCCTGTGGACTGAAAGGTCCCAGGTTCGATTCTGGTCAAGGGCATGTACCTTTGTTGTGGGCACATCCCCAGTGGGTGGTGTGCAGGAGGCAGCTGATCGATGTTTCTCTCTCATTGATGTTTCTAACTCTCTATCCCTCTCCCTTCCTCTCTGTAAAAAATCAATAAAACATATTTTTTAAAAAAGAAAATAAAAAAGTAGTTATTTGGAAATACTGTTTCAAGGCTCTAAAAAATTCTCTCTTTCTTATTGATCAGTCAGCACTGTTCATATGAATCCTGACGAGGCCGGCCCCTCAAGAACATTCATATAATTACTAATGGAAGAAAATCAGTCTCCACTTTAAAGGAATTAAAATACCTATACCAAAAATCAGTGGACAGGTGAAAATCCATTTCTTCTGTCTCAAATCTCAAATTCACAAAACGGTCGAGTCAGATGTGACAGGAGACAGTGGGAAAGGACCCAGGTCCTTCCTCTCATTGGAAGGGAAAAACACCAGGCTACAGTGTAAACAACATCCATTCCATTTAAAATTTCAAAGAAAAAACAGTTCAAGGAATGAATCAGAAATGACATTTTATTCATAAATTAAAGCCACCTTAGAAATTTCACATCATTACTTCACACTCAAAAACTAACCTCAGGTAAGAATCTCACTTTATCAGGTTGTTTTTGATAAATTTGCTAGATCTAAAAGGAAGCTTAACTTTGTCCATAAGATTCTGAGTTGTTCGGAAAGTAATTTTCCTTGAAATACATAGGCATTGGATTGCATCCTAATTGCATCATTTGCTCTTTGTTTTGAGGGTACTGGGGACACTGTAAGAGCAAGGGAATTGTGCTTAAAAATACTCAGCCTAGACCTGGCCCGTTTAGCTCAGTAGTTATAGCATCGGCCCTCGGACCAAAGGCTGCGGGTTCGATTCCCAGGCACATACCTGGGTTGCAGATTCCTCAGCCCCAGTTGGGGGGCATTTGTGGGAGGCAACCAATTGATGTCTCACTCTCTCACGTGGATATCTCCTCCTCCCCCCCCCCCCCCCCCCCCCCCCCCCCCCCCCCACTCTCCTCCTTCCCTTCCACTCTCTAGAAAACTATCCTTGGCCCTAGCCAGTTTGGCTCAGAGGACAGAGCGTCAGCCTGCAAACTGAAGATTCCCAGGTTGGATTCCGGTCAAGGACACATGCCCAGGTTGTGGGCTTGATCCCTAGCAGGGGCATGCAGGAGGCAGCTGATCAATGATTCTCTCTCATTGATGTTTCTATTTCTCTCTCCCTTCCTCTCTGAAATCAATAAAAATATATTTTTTTAAATATATCCTTAGGTGAGGATTAAAAAACAATAACAACAACAAAAAAAAAACCCAGCCTAATCACAAATGGAAGCACTTGGATAATAACTGTATCTTAAAGTTATGGTAAAAAATGTCCCAATTAATAGAGAATTGGTTTTCCCCACATGCAGCTTTCACCAATGTGAGGTTGAATTTAAAAATCTAAGAGCTACCCTAGCTGGTCTGGCTCAGTGGATGAAGCGTCAGCCTGCTGACTGAAGGGTCCTAGGTTCGATTCCAGTTGAGGGCACATGCCTGGGTTGCGGCTCAGTCCCTAGTAGCGGGCATGCAGGAGGCAGCCGATCAATGATTCTCTCTCATCACTGATGTTTCTCTCTCTCTCTCCCCCTCTCCCTTCCTCTCTGAAATTAATAAAAATATATTTTTAAAAAATCTAAGAGCTGGTCTAAAATTTAAAAAAAAGAAGGGGAGGGGCGCACAGAGAGAACTCAATAGAAAGGCAGAAACAAACCCAATTGTAAGAAACAGGCTGAAAATACTAGTAAGTAAATATACTCTCCTCAAATACATTTTTAGTTAGTAAAGATGGTACTGCAAATCTATATGCTAATCCTGTTGATGGATTCACTTACAATGGAAAGAATTAAATCCCTGAATCCATCTAAACCCTGGGATCATTACTTCATACTCCTATTGGTGTAAAAAGCTCTCTCCAATCGTCCTACTCTAATTAGCTTACACTGTACTATGAAAACCTCACTGGCGACCAGCTAATGTAAAAACACTGGCAGTGACCTTGGTGCACATTTTTAATCTGTTTAAGTTATAAGTAAAAAGTAAGGGGCGTGGCAGTACTCATAATAAATAAGAGATCACTTTATCATCTTTAAAGTGCTTTCTCATTTCATTGTCACAACAATAGTAAGCAGAGCTTGATGCTCATTTTCCAGATCACAGAATTTTAAGGCTGGTGAAGGGACTAACTCCCACCCAGCACATTCCACTAGAACAGAAGCAAGGGGTCTTATGTGCTTGTTTCTTACTGTATTCTCAGGACATAGAATGGTACCTGAACCTGGTAGAGATGCTCATCAATACCACTGCTACCATATGTCCAAAAAGTCCAACCCACTTTCCGGAGAAGATAACCCCAGTCCAGAAGTGATAGGACCTGGCCAAGGTCATAATGCTGGCTCCATGTTCCCCACATTCCTGCTTCCTAATTCAGGGTGAGTTCTTCCCCAACCCAGGCTGCCACTGAGGCTATAAAAGGGTTTCTAAACTATCTCCCAAAACTCAGAACTCACAATGGCATCTGATCATTTTTTATATTTTCAGTAATTTTAACCTATATTCTTTTCCTCCCTTAAGTAGGTATTTAGTTCCTTCTCATACATCATTCCTTTTTTTTTTTAAGATTTTTAAAATTGATTTTTAGAGAGAGAGGAAGGGAAAGGGAAAGATAGAGAGAGACATTGGTCAGCTGCTTCCTGGACGCCCCTTACCAGGGAACTTTGCCCGCAACCATGGCATGTGCCCTGCCTGGGAATCGAACCAGCAACCTATCGGTGCACGGACAATGCCCAACCAATTGAGCCATACAGGCCAGGGCTCATGCATCACTCTTCATTTTAGTTCCATAACCCTTTATTTAGTGCCTAACGCCTTACAAAGGACAGTGCCTGTGGAGGATAAAAGATGAATGGAGTCAGTACTCTCAAGGACTTAACAAGCCCATTACAAGAAAGGCAACATTAAAAGAGGAAAAAAAAAAAAAGGAAAGAAAAGAAAAGAAAGGCAGCACCAGGAAGGACCTTTGGAGCAGAGAGAACTAGACCTGCAAATTATGGAAGAAGAGACAGTCTAGATCTAGGCAGAGGACCCGACATGAACAGACAAAACCTGCAAAAGTGTTCAGAAGAAAGCAGGTAGTCCAGTCTGCTGGAAGTATGGTGCAGGGAAGAGGAGGCTGAGTGACAACCTGGAATTGAATTGTGGAAAGAAGTGTGTATTAGGACTAGAAGCTGGCATTTATTTTTTAGGCAGTTTCTTATTCCTTCCTAATACCTCTCTTTCTTTCCTACTTGTTCCAAGTCCTCCCTGCAAAAACCCACACCAAACAAACAATAAAAAAACACAGACACAAAAGCTTTTGAATATTCACTTTATATCCTCACTAGAAGCCCGGTGCACGAAATTCATGCACGGAGGGGGGATGTCCCTCAGCCCAGCCTGTACCCTCTCCAATCTGGGACTCCTGGAGGGATGTCCGACTGCCCGTTTAGGCCCGATCCTGGGGGCAGTCGAACATCCCTCTCACAATCCAGGACTGCTGGCTCCCAACTGCTTGCCTGCATGCCTTCCTGATTGCCCCTAACCGCTTCTGCCTGCCAGCCTGATCACCCCCTAATCACTCTGCTGCCAGCCTGGTTGATGCTTAACTGCTCCCCTGCCAGCCTGTTTGCCCCCAACTTCCCTCCTCTGCCAGCCTGGTCACCCCTAACTGCCCTCTCCTGCAGGGTTGATCACCTCCAACTGCCCTCCCTTGCAAGCCTGGTCCCTCTCAACTGCCCTCCCTTGCAGGCCTGGTCCCTCCCAACTGCCCTCCCTTGAAGGCTGGGTGCCTCCCAACTGCCCTCTCCTGCTGGCCATCTTGTGGTGGCCATCTTGTGTCCACATGGGGGCAGGATCTTTGACCATATGGGGGCAGACATACTGTGTGTTGGAGTGATGGTCAATATGCATGTTACTCTTTTATTAGATAGGATTATATTTTTTATTTGGAGAAGTTTTTTCAGTAATATTATTACAATGGACAATTTCAGGATCCAAGGTACTAACTGTGGCTCTACACACAATTGGTCGATTAATTCCTCGTTTTTTGGCAGTTAAGGATCCCTTTGACAATCGGACGAAATTCTGGAACCTCCCCCTCAGAAAAATGTACTTACAAAAAAATTCAGAAACCCCATATTAAGAACTTTTGCCCTAGCAATAATTATGGAAGAATACCTCCCCCGCAAAAGACTTAGCCAACTGTTTCTAACACTAACCAGGAATGCCCATTTCCCCCATTCACATAAGTACAATACTTTCTTCTGAGTGACAGTAATTATCTTTAGTAAGTAAATAAAATCATTTATAATCCTCACCCATAAGTAGCAATATGGCTTCCATTTATTGGGCCCTACTATGTAACAGGCGCTCTGCAAAGCAGTTGGTATGCAGAATATAACGCAAAATTCCTGTATGGCAGGTAACAGTTATATCTCCATTTTACACGTGAGAAAACTGAAGCTCAAAGGGATCAACTGACCTGACTAAAGGCTACCGGCTGGAAAACGGCAGAGCTGGGTTTGGAATTCTGGCACTGTGACTTCCAAAGCCCTCTATACTACGTCCCAGCAGAGGGGATCTTGTGACCATATTGATTACCGGGAGATCAAAAGATATTGCTGACTCGTAGGAAGTAAACAGTCCGGTACAAGGGTCCAGTCCATAAGTACACACCCTCTGGGTGTCCAATAAATACTTGCTGAGGGACAAAGGGCAAAAAGGTCATGCACTGCATAATGACATTTTGGTTCGTGACAAACCACATATATGATGGATGTTCCATAAGATTATAACGAAGCTGAAAAATTCCTATCACTAGTAATGTCGTAGCCATGACTTCAAAGGATTTCCCAAGGATGAGGAGGGTACAAAACTCAACAAGGCTGCAGTTAAGATGGCCAATGACTTTAAGCTGGGTGTGGATGAGGATGACACTGAGAAGCTCCTGGAGGTGGTTCCTGAGGAAATGACTAAGGAGGAGTGTTGGAACGGGAACACATAGCTAAAGAAGAGGCAAGAGGAAACTGCAGAAGAGAAAGAACCCCCAAGAATGTTCACAGTAAAGGGTTAAGCAGAAGCTCCTTAAAAACTTTGAAAACATGGACCCCAACACTGAAAGGTTTTCATTAAGAGAATTGTTCATGGTGCAATATTTGCTTACAAGCAACTGTATGATGAAAAAATAACACCAAGCAAACTACTATGGACATGACCTGCTGGTGTGGCTCAGGGGTTGAGCATTGACCTAGGAACCAGGAGGTCACAGTTCGATTCCCGGTCAGGCCATATGCCCTGGTTACAGGCTCGATCCCCAGTGTGGGGTGTGCTGGAAGCAGCCAATCAATGATTATCTCTTATCATTGATGTTTTGTGTGTTTTAATATATTTTATTGGTTTTTTACAGAGAGGAAGGGAGAGGGAGAAAGAGTTAGAAACATCGATGAGAGAAACATTGAGCAGCTGCCTCCTGCACACCCCCTACTGGGGATGTGCCCACAACCAAGGTACCTGCTCTTGACCAGAATCGAACCTGGGACCCTTCAGTCTTCAGGCCAACGCTCTATCCACTGAGCCAAACCAGTCAGGGCATCATTGATGTTTTTATCTCTCCCTCTCCCTTCCGCTCTGAAATCAATAAAAATATGTATTTTTTAAAAACCACTATGGATATATTTCTTAAGAATGACACCTTCTCGGCTCAGTGGTTGAGCACTGACCTATGAACCATGATGGCACAGTTCAATTCCCAGTGGGGGCACATGTCCGGGTTGCGGGCTTGATCCCCAGAGGAGGCATGCATCTGTCTCCCTCTCCCTTCCTCTAAATCAATAAAAACAATTAAAAAAAAAAAAGAGTGACACCTTCTCAAGAAGAGCCTCACGCAGGTTCTTCAGGACGTATTCCAGAAGAAAGCATTGTTACACTAGGACCGTGGTCGGCAAACTGCGGCTCGCGAGCCACAAGCGGCTCTTTGGCCCCTTGAGTGTGGCTCTTCCACAAAATACCACGGCCTGGGCGAGTCTATTTTGAAGAAGTGGCGTTAGAAGAAGTTTAAAAAATTTGGCTCTCCAAAGAAATTTCAATCGTTGTACTGTTGATATTTGGCTCTGTTGACTAATGAGTTTGCCGACCACTGCACTAAGAGATAATAGCTCCAAGCATTATTGTCCCTAAAGATCCTCCAGTGGGACAGATGTGGAGGTGAAAGTCAGTGATGTTGAGGATCCTGACACTGTGTAAACGTCAGTTAAAAGTGTGTGTTTAGCCCTAGCCGATTTGGCTCAGTGAAAAGTATTGGCCTGCAGACTAAAGGGTCCTGGGTTCAATTCTGGTCAAGGGCACATGCCAGGGTTGTGGCTCAATCCCCAATAGGGGGTGTTCAGGAGGTAGCTGATCCATGATTCTCTCTCATCATTGATGTTTCTATCTCTCCCTCTCCCTTCCTCTCTGAAATCAATAAAAAAAATATTAAAAAAATAAAAGTGTGTGTTTATGTTTAGTTTTTAACAAAAAGTTTTAAAAGTAAGAAAAATTAAAAATTTTAAAAACAGGAAAAAGTTTATGGAATAGGATATAAAGAAAGAAAATATTTTTCCCCTTAATCCTCATCCGAGAACATGCTTAGAGAGAGGAAGGAAGGGAGGGAAAAAGGGAGGGAAGAAGAGAGGGAAACACGGATATGAGAGAGATGAGAGAAACATCCATCAGATGCCCTCCGCACACGCCTGAACTAGGGATCAAACCCGAAACCCAAACATGACCCCTGACCGGGAATCAAACCAGCAACCAACTGAGCCACTCTGACTGGGCAAGAAAGAAAATATTTTTTGTACAGCTGTACAATGTGTTTGTGTTTTAAGCTAAGTGTTGTTATAAGAGTCAAAAAGTTTTTAAAAATTGAAAAAATGCTCAATGTCACTAATTATTAGAGAGATGCAAATTGAAATGAAAATGAGGTACCACCTCACACCTGCTAGAATGGCTATCATCAATAAATCATCAAACAAGTGTTGGAAAGGATATAGAGAAAAAGAAACCCTAGTACACTGCAGACTGGTGGGAATGCAGACTGGTACAACCACTATGGAAAACAGTGTGGAGCTTCCTCAAAAAATTAAAAATGGAACTGCCATTTGACCCAGTGCTCCCACACTTCTAGGAATATATCCCAAGAAGCCTGAAACACCAATCAGGAAGAATGTATGCACCCTATGTTCGCAGCAGCATTATTCACAGCAGCTAAGATCTGGAAACAACCCAAGTGCCCATCAGTTGATGAGTGGATAAAAACAACTGTGGTACATTTCCACGATGGAATACTATGCAATTACAAAACAGAAGGGTCTCCTATCCTTTGGGACAGCATTGAGGGACCTGGAGGGTATTATGCTAAGTGAAATAAGCCAGTCAGAGAAAGATAAATATCACATGATCTCACTTACTGGTATATGTGGAATCTAATGAACAAAATAAACTGGTAAACAAAATAGATCCAGAGACATTGAAGCATGCAACAGACTGACATATTTCAAAGGGAAGGGGTTGGGGAGTGGGGGGCAGGAAGAGATTAACCAAAGAACTTATATGCATATTAGAGGCCTGATGCAAGAAACTCGTGCAAGAGCAGGCATTCCTTCCCCTGGCTTCCCTCTGGCACCTGGGACCGGGCTTCCCTCCCAGCCCTGGCTTCGTCCGGAAGGACGTCGGGCCTAATTAGCATATTACGCTTTTATAATTATAGGTATGCATATCCCATGGACAGACAACATAGTGGTGAAGGCCTGGTGAGGGGGCTGGAGCTGGCGGGAGGGGTCAATGGGGGGATAAAGGAGATATCTGTAATACTTGGCACAATAAAGATATTTTTTTTTAAGTTTAAAAAATTTTAATTATAAAAGTTATAGTAAGCTAAGGTTAATTATTGAAGAAAAATATTTTTATTGATTTAGTGTAGCATAAGTGTAGTGTTTATAAAGTCTATAGTGGTGTCCAAGGCCTTCACATTCACTGACCATTCACTCACTGACTCACCCAGAGCAGCTTCCAGTTTTGCAAGCTCCAAGCTCCATGGTTAAGTGCATCATTTTTTATCTTTCATACAGAATTTTTACTGTACTTCTTCTATGTTTATATACACAAATACTTATCATTGAGTTACAAATATATATAGTATTCAGTACAATAGCCTACTATACAGGTTTATAGCCTAGGAGCAATAGGCTATACCACAGAGCCTAGGTATGCAGAAGGATAGAGCATCCAGGTTTGTATAAGTGTACTTGATGATATTTGCACAATGATGAAATCACCTAATGAGGCATTTCTCAGAATGTATCCCCATCATTAAGCAACCCATGACTGTACTCTTGTCCACAGGGGTGGGAGGGTGGAGGTAGGGAATGGTGTCAATAGTCTTTAAAAGAGTTCCATGACTGAGGCTTGGGCCTCAGTTACTATCTGTCATTGGATTTCTCAAGCTTGGCAATGGCCCTAAGTACCTAATATGCTACACCCTCAGATGCAAAGGTTTGCAACACATCAGTGAGATGAGATAAACCAACAGTGATATTTCAATAAAACCAAGTCTAGATAATCTTCCCTCATGTTCCTATTTTCCCCTGTACATCTCCAAGACTGTAGTCATGACACTACATGATAGTTGTCCCCATAAGACTACTAGCTACCCTTCTGAGCACTTACATGCATATCACCGAAAGCCTAGATAGGGCCTAGGACCTAGTCATTTCCATCTTTATATGACCACTGCTCAGTTACCTGGACCTAGGAAAGCAGTAATCATTATTTCAAATATAAAGACTTTTTTAGTCATTTTTAAAAACAATTTTTATTGATTTGAAAGAGTGAGGGAGAGGGAGAGAAATATCAATTGGCTGCTTCCTGCATCCCTCACCCCCTCTCCTTCCTGACTAGGGATTGAGCCTGCAACCCAGACACGTGCCCTGACCAGGAAATGAACCAGGGACCTCCCAGTGTATGGAATGACGCTCAACCAACTTGAGCAACACCGGCCAGGGCCAAACATAAAGACATTTTTGCTTTCATCACAAGGAGAAACATTTTTTCCTTTCTCTTATTTTTATGATATTTATATCAATAGATGGATGTTAGGTAAATCTATTATGGTAATCATTTCACAATATATGTAAATCAAACCAAAAAAAATATTTTTACTACACAATGAGCCATAACTTAAGACTTAAGAGCCAAAATACTAAGCTTCCAAAAAATGTACACATTCCTCCCTTAGATGTTCAACAGTAGGATTCTTTGCACCAAGGACTTCTCCTAACAAGTATTAGGGAAAAACAAGACACAATACCCAATCTAAATTGGTGAAGTAAAAGGGAGACAAAACGAGGCCACAGGTCTCAAGTGTTACTCTAAACCAGTGGTTCTAATCTTTTTTGGGTCATGGATTCCTTTGAGAATTAAATGAAGCTACAGATCCTCTCTTCACAGAAAATAAACAGAACCACAATTTGGCTCATACACTTGACAGCATCAGGGAACCTCCCCCATCCCTAGCCCTTAAAGGTCAAAGATGCTCAAGTTCATAACCTTTGCTTAGAATCTGCATTTCCAGCCACATCTAACTGAAGGAAACTCAAGTTTGCCAACCATTTTGTTTTTTAGAAGGCATACCGATTTTAAGGGAAATTTAAGGTAAAGGAGATGGTATTAGTATTTGCAATGTTTCACCACCCTCTCGCTACCTGATTCATGCTGTTAAGCCACAGTAACAAAATGCGGGGACAGCAATATTTTATCTTCCCCAAGTAGAATGTAAGAAATTCAAAAGCAGGGGTCATCCCCTAGCCAGTTATTCAGTGGTTAGAGCATCGGCCACAGACTGAAGGGTTACAGGCTCGATCCCTGACTGTGTGCGGAAGGCAACCAATAGATGTGTCTCTCACACATCCAGGTTTCTTTCTCTCTCTCTCTCTCTCTCTCTCTCTCTCTCTCTCTCTCTCTCTCCCCCTTCCCTTCCACTCTCTCTAAAAATTAATGGGGAAAATATCCTCGGGTGAGGATTAACAACAACAAAAAAGCAGAGGCCATATCTGATATTATGTATTCCACATAGGGTTGTACACATTCTAGATGATTAATCATTGTTGACTGGTTTACTAAAGAACAGACTGAAAACAACCTACACTATCTCTTATGGTAAAATGAGATACAAATTCACATGTACAGGAAAAGATAATGCTACATGACTAGAAGACTTTGAAGTATTTTCCTAAATTGGACCTCTGAGAGCATGAAATATAGGGAAAAGCCTGTAAAAAAAAAAAAAGTGCTTTCTCGTCTCTGCAATCCTGATTTCTCTCTCGATGGCAGGGATCTGGTCGTCTAGCACACACATGCTAGTATACAGCAAACTATAGCCACTATTCCCTAAGGGCCTGAGGGAAACTGCCAGTGGAGCCCAAGAAACTGAGAGCAGGAATCTTGCTGCTTCTTGTGGAGCTATCTATCCAAGAAACATTTCTTGAACATCAACGATGCCTAGATTCCTGAGTTATATGCTTAGAGATAAAATGATGAAAAACACAGCCCCTGCCTTCGAGGAGCTTAAGATGTAGTTGGAGCCGAAGCCGGTTTGGCTCAGTGGATAGAGCGTCGGCCTGCGGACTCAAGGGTCCCAGGTTCGATTCCGGTCAGGGACATGTACCTTGGTTGCGGGCACATCCCCAGTGGAGGGTGTGCAGGAGGCAGCTGATCGATGTTTCTCTCTCATCGATGTTTCTAACTCTCTATCCCTCTCTCTTCCTCTCTGTAAAAAATCAATAAAATATATTAAAAAAAAAAAAAGATGTAGTTGGAGAAGTGAAAAGAACACAGGCAATTCAAACACAGTAAGTACCACGTTAGGGGTAAATTCAGGAGGCTAAGTCAGGCACGGGGCTGACCAGTGAGGGTCAGCGAAGTCTTTCTGAGAAAAAACAAAATCTAAGCCAGCCCTGGCCAGTTTGACTCCATGGCCAGCCCGTCAGGACTCCTGTGGGAGGCAACCAATGTGTCTCTCTCACATGGATGTCCCCTCCTCCCCCTTGTGTCTCTCTCACATGGATGTCCCCTCCTTCCCCTTCTACTCTCTCTAAAATTCAATGGAAAAGTATCTTCAGGTGAAGATTTAAAAAAATCTAAGCCAGACCTAAAGGATTAAAAGGTATTAGTTAAGGTTTTAAGCCGTTGTGTGTGTGCGTGGGTTTTTTTCCTGTTTCGTGGTTCTTTTGATGGTGGCAGAAGAATACACCCTAAAAAAGGAAACTATATGAGAAGGCCCAGAAGCAAAGATTTCTGGGAGAGTTCCAATCATGCAACAAGGCTGGAACATTGAGTTTAAGGAGGGCAGTAGACAGAAACAGGCAGAGCTCCTGGAGGACCCTTATACAATCCAAATTTATGTACACCACTCCCTCCTTGGTGAAGTCACAGCCCTTGAATGCTCTTGCTCTTTCTGGCTTTCTTTTTTTTTTTTTTTTAACTTATTTTGGAATAACTTTAGATGGACAGAAAAGTTCCAGATCTTACAAGAGTCCCCATATGTCCCTTCACCCAGCTTCCCCTAATGCTAACATAACCATGGTATAAGTGTCAAAGCAAAGAAATTATCTTTGGTACAAAAACTAAACTACAGACTTTATTTGGATTTTGCCATTTTTTTCCATTCATTTTCTTTTCTATTCCAGGATCCAATCCAAGATCCCACATTCCACTTAACTCAAAGACTTTTTAAAAATTCTTTCCTTTACTTTTGAGCACCACAGTTTTATCATTTATCATCACTCTCTCCATCGATGCCTCCCTATCTCCCAACCTCATAAGCTGACTCAAAGGTAAATAAACACATCATTTCAGAATAGAATAAAAGTTACCAAAACAGACGATTTGGAGTACCAAACACTATTAGGTATTCAAGAAAATTTAACAAAAAAATGAATTCAGTGACATCTTTAAACAACAAATATGAGCTTCCACGCATGTGCTTTTGTGCACGTGCGCGCACACAGTTTACAGAAAGAACCTGCCTATGGCACTGCTTCCACTATGGAACAGAAAAGAAATTTAAGCAGATCCATTTCTGATTCTTCAGTCTTGCCTCCAAGTAATAAATCCTCTTTATTCTTTCTTCAAATACCCTAACCACCCCAAGGAGTCAAGCCAAAAACAACCAACTCATCCTCAAAAAAAAAAATAAGCTGGCAAAATTTATCTGGGATATGAAAGAGGGAAGGAAGATTTATCCCCTCCCAGACTTTCTCTAAGGATCTAATCATTAGGACAAAATTCCATTATGTCACAATAACCTTCATAAAGGTACTTGACTGATACTAGTAGTGCTTCTACATTTATGACCTGCATTCTAAGCCTCCATCTCCTAAAATTCACAAACGTACAACCACCTTGATTGATGTCAATTTCTAGAATCAAGGATGAATCCCGTGCAGAAATCATTGCAATGTCAATAAAAATGGGAAAAATTTTCTACCATTAAAACAAAATTTTTGCCGAAACCGGTTTGGCTCAGTGGATAGAGCGTCAGCCTGTGGACTCAAGGGTCACAGGTTCAATTCCGGTCAAGGGCATGTACCTTAGTTGCGGGTACATCCCCAGTAGGGGGTGTGCAGGAGGCAGCTGATCGATGTTTCTCTCTCATCGATGTTTCTAACTCTCTATCCCTCTCCCTTCCTCTCTGTAAAAATCAATAAAATATATATTTTTAAAAATGGTTAACAATGGTTATCCTTGGGAAGTAGAATTTAAGGAGTATTTTCACTTTGCTTATATATTTCAGCCATTGAGGGCTATTTATCAAACATCCCACAAATACAAAAAGAGCAAGGTTCTGTGCCAGAGTTAGGAGACAGAAAAAGAAAAATCTTTCTTGTGGCACATAAAAGAGCTGCACTCTCTAATACTTCAGCCATTTAAAATTAAATCAAAATTACATAACATGTGAAATTCCATCTCTCAGTCCCACTAGCTACATTTCAACTAGAAACATGTGGCTAGTGGCTACTGTAAAGAACAGTGCAGATAGTTTTGGTAGACAGGGCCGACCTAAAAAGAAACCCTGGCCCTAGCCGGCTTGGTTCAGTGGACAGAGCACTGGCCTACAGACTCAAGGGTCCCAGGTTCAATTCCGGTCAAGGGCACATGCCTGGGTTGCGGGCTTGATCCCCAGTATGTGGCATGCAGGAGGGACCCGTTCAATGATTTCTCTCTCATCATTGATGTTTCTATCTCTCTCTCCCTCTCCCTTCCTTTCTGAAATCAATAAAAATATATTTAAAAAAAGAAAAAAAAGCAGCAGCAGCCCCGGTGCCAATTGAGACCTTGGAAATAAAGGGGTGATCTGGGAAGGTGTGCATTTGAAATGGGTATGAGTATGAGCATTCCAGGGTGGCTGATGACAGCTAACACATGCCAGTGGCCCTTCCCCTCAGTATCATGCAGTACCAAAACTTCCAGTGCTATTTCCCCAAAACCAAATACTTCCAGGAGGCATTACAGAAATGGATTGGGCAATAGGCTTTGATTGTATTTTGCTGAGATAGCTTACATGAAAATACCCTAAAATGAACAAACGAGACTATAAAGTCAAATTAGGGCCTCACTAAAAAAGAGGGGAAAACAAAATTGGAATTAACTGCTAGATCATTCTGGAAATCTTTAACAGGTAAGCTAAACTAGGGATCAAGGGGACAAACCAAAGAATGAACTATGCTCATCCAAATACCTTTCAGTGGAAGAAGCATTTCCCAATAATCAAGGTCAATACATGAAATCACAGGTGATTAACGTGAGAGAGAAAGGAGGAGTGAGCACACATATAAAACCAGCCTGGTTAGAGCTGTATAACAGTTTGGTACTTCCTAATGAGGGGGAGAGGAGGAGAGAGTCACTTTTCTCTTACTCTTCCTACTACCTAACATGTGCTGCCTCAGTTTCCTCATCTGTAAAACAGGTATAAGGTAATCCATGTACAGTGCATAAAACAGTGCCTGGCATATAGAAAAGACTAAGGAAGCATTGGTTGTTATTATTGCAAAAGTCTCGGAGGACCTAGTTTCACTGATGGAGAGTCAAAGGATTTCCCCAGGGTGAGCTCACAGGGGAGAGAGAGATGGTGTTGACTGTCATGTTGGAAGAAGGGTTTTGAAAAGTCCAAACTGTCCCAAGCTGAGCGAGCTAGCAGACCCCTTCCAATCATGTCCTATGGGCTACTATAATGCCCAATGCCATGGGGATATCTGCGGTAACGGCAGTAAACTCCAAGGTTTAGCTAAGGACCATATAGGATTTAGGGTATCAGTATTCAATTTTTTCCAAAATCTGCCATGTCTACCCAACTAGATTATTCTATCCATTCAGGCATTAATTAGGCACCCATGCCAAATCCGGCAGCTTATTAGGCAAAGTAGAAAACAAAAAACAACAAATCCCATTTTAAAAAGTAGAAGAGATAGAAAAAGAAAAATCTCTCTTATAGCACATAAAGTCTAGAGCTGCACTTCTAGGAATCTCTCCTACAGGTATAATCTCACATGTACAAAATGATACATACTCAAGATTGCCTTACAGCGCTGATTGCAAAAGCAAAGAACTGGAAACAAATCAAGTGCCCATCAATAGGAGACTGGCTAATTAAGGCATATCTGTATAATGGAACACCATGAGGCTGCAAAAAAGGATGATGAAGCTTCCTTTGTGCTATCACGGAATGATCTCCCAAAACATTCTGTGAAAAAAAGGAAGACACAGAACAGTAACTATAGTATACTACTGTTCCTGTAAAGGGGTGGGGAGGCCACACGTATTTACATTTGCTTGTTTGTATGTGCACAAAGTACCGCTGGAAGGAAAAGTATCTCTGGTAAAACAGAGGCGGGCAACTGGTTGGCTGGGGGACAGGGTTAGGGACTAGCATGGGTGTTTTGTGACTGCTGAAACAGAACCATATTGCTACACAAAAACAAGCATTAAGCATAACATCCCCAACAAAGTGCTAATGGAACAGAGCTGAGGGGAATCCAGGAAGAAAGGTCTGAGAACAGGAGACACTTGAGATGTTGAAGGATGAGTAGGAAATGGACCGATCTGACAGGGTTGGTAAGGGCCCTCTTGAGAGGAAGCAGCTTCATCAAAAACACAGAGGCAGAAAAAAGAGCACAGCATGTTCTAGAGACCAGTAAGTATAGGCTGGGAAGGTAGGACCTGCCAAGCTGTTAAGGATTATGTAGCTACACTAAGGATCTGAACTTTATCTTGTGGGCAAGAGAAAAGATTTTCAAGCAGAGGAGTGCAACAGTCAGGTTTTGTTTGTTTGTTGTTTTGTTACTCCTCACCTGAGGAATATTTTTTCCATTGCTTTTCAGAGAGAAAGTAGAAAGGAAGGAGGGAGGGAGGGAGGGGCGAGAAGGATGGGGAGAGAAACATCAATGTGAGAGAGACACATCGACTGGTTTCTTCCTGCATTCACCTAGACTAGGGTCGCGAGTGAACCCGCAACCGAGGTACATATACAATCGTTCGGTGCACAGGCCAATGCTCTAACCACTGAGCCCACCGGCCAGGGCCAACATCAGGTTTTTGTTCAGTGACTTGTAGAGAGAAAAAAATGAGAGGAAAGGATGAAGAGGCCACCTCATAAGAGACTTCTGCAATCAAGCATAATACCCTACCTACCTTCTTGGAATTCCCAGGGGCAGGTGGCAGTGAATTTCACTGAACTGGCACCCAATGTATACTTAATTTCCCAGTTGAGAATAACAATCCCTATCAATTGAGCATTCAAATTGTGGCCATGTGTCATGATGAGAGAAAAAGTAACTGAGGCCTCAGTCCTAACATTATGAATACCAAACAGATCCCAACAACTGCTATTTAGATGTGTGAGACACTTACTGATCAAACCCTAAAAGTGACTGCTACCTGGGGGCGAGTTACAGGACAACAGACCAATAGCATGTGCTGCTCTACTGACTCAGACTTCCACCCTGCTGCTGCCTCCGTGGCACTCTATCAGGCTGGCTTACCTAAACAGTTTAATCAAGCAAATTGTTCTCTTTCGTTCTCCCAGAAAACTGAACTGCTTTCCAGCTTCACAGAGTTTCCACACTCATTCTTGGCATCTAGTTCTTTAAAAAATCTGGAATTGCAACACAAAAAGCCCTGTGACAGACAGAGTAGGTATTTAGGCTTATTTATAGACAAGAATTCAAATTACAATAAATGACTTGTCCAAGGTCCCAAAGATGGTGAAAAGCAAAATGAATATTAACAGCAAAAAGGGTATTTTTACATTGCTTGAGGAATTCCAAGAATCTAAGGACTGAAAGACTCGAGAGACTTAATTTTCTTCTGGTTTCACCAAAAAATTCTTACCTTTATTTCAACTAACATTGTGCTCCTATTGACATGCTCTAGAATAAATGTGACAGGTTCACAGAATAAATGTGGGAACAAAACAAAAAAGTCCTGTGGAGCTTCCAAAGTTATTTCACAATTTCTTCCTCATGTCTGAATGTAAACCCCCCTCACTTTGCACTTGAATATCAGGTCTGCTGGTACTCTCCCTCATGAAAGCAATTACCAGTAAATAAACAGGTATATGTGTATGCAAATATCTTGTTAAATAATAATAAAAAGGTAAAATTTTAAATCTCCAAGTTATTTCTTATTCAAGATAAAATATGACCTTGGACCACTTTCTTAAAAGGTTCTTTCTGCCGAAACCGATTTGGCTCAGTGGATAGGGTGTCAGCCTATGGACTGAAAGGTCCCAGGTTCGATTCCGGTCAAGGGCATATACATTGGTTGCGGACACATCCCCGGTGGGGGCTGTGCAGGAGGCAGCTGGTCGATGTTTCTCTCTCATCGATGTTTCTACCCCTCTATCCCTCTCCCTTCCTCTCTGTAAAAAATCAATAAAATATATTTTTTTAAAAATAAAAAAGGAAGTATTAACCTTTAAAAAAAAAGGTTTTCTCATAATGAGATGAAATCTATCATCTTAGTCAATGCATTCTTGAGTTGAAATGTTTAGTCACTCTTAATTCTTTAAGATAAGATCAGGAGGAAAAATCAGGCCACTGGTCTTCTAAATTTTTTACTTTCTGGTACAGAAACAGGGTGTTCCTTGTGTTACCTGTAAGGGAAGAATTGCTTTTGTTTTATAAATGGTGTATAAACCCTCTGAGAGAGGAGGAGGCGTGTTTTGTATAACTGGTACTCTAAACAGTACAGACACCTAAATGCTGGTTGAATGGGGAGGAAAAGGAAAACATATTTATCCTCTGAAGCTACAAAGAACTAGTTTGTTCACTCTTCTGCTTCATAGCCCTTAATTATTTAAATATTTAAATAAAATTAAATATATTAAATAAATAGATTTAAATCTCATGTATTCATTCTGCCGAAACCGGTTTGGCTCAGTGGATAGAGCGTCGGCCTGCGGACTCAGGGGTCCCAGGTTCGATTCCGGTCAAGGGCATGTACCTTGGTTGCGGGCACATCCCCAGTGGGGGGGTGTGCAGGAGGCAGCTGATCGATGTTTCTCTCTCATCAATGTTTCTGACTCTCTATCCCTCTCTCTTCCTCTCTGTACAAAATCAATAAAATATATTTTAAAAAAAAAAAAAAATAAATCTCATGTATTCAAAGACTTTTGGCTCATGAAAGAGAAGATATAACTAATTTCACGGCCATTTTTTCTTTTCATCAAGAAAAGGAAAAAGTAGCCGAAACCGGTTTGGCTCAGTGGATAGAGCGTCGGCCTGCGGACTCAAGGGTCCCAGGTTCGATTCCGGTCAAGGGCATGTACCTTGGTTGCGGGCACATCCCCAGTAGGGGGTGTGCAAGAGGCAGCTGATCGATGTTTCTCTCTCATAGATGTTTCTAACTCTCTATCCCTCTCTCTTCCTCTCTGTAAAAAAAAAAAAGAAAGAAAGAAAAGGAAAAAGTAATAAACTAATAGCTCCTTTCTCTTAAAATAAATATGGTGGGGGAAGAGTTACCTTTCTGAAAAGAGAACTTAGGGTTTAGCTACAGCTATTAAACATGAAGTAGACTTCCGTTCTCCTCGCTTCTGACAGAGAAAAGCACACCAGAGAAGGTGACAGAGAGCAGGGGCTCAGGACAAAGGCTCTGAACTAGACCACCTCAGGGACCTACTAGCCGTATGGCCTCGGGCAAGTCCTCTCTGAAGCCTCAGTTCCCTGGCAAGAAAATGAAATACCACCCACCTCAGAGGATTATTGTTAGGAGGATATGAGGGAACACTCAGTAGCCTCCTGGTACACAATAAGCGTATTTTTGTTATTAACTGATTCATATCGCTAATAATTAATTCAATATTGTTCCAAGAAAGGGTAATTGCCTCACCTTCAATGGCACTAGAGTCCAATAGATCTTACTATTATTAATTTCTTGCTTTTCAGCTCAATTTTTCCTTCATGTGTTTATAAGAAAACCCAAACATAATACAACCACACTGTAAAAAATAAATAAATAAATATGTGTGTGTGTGTGTGTGTGTGTGTGTGTGTGTGTGTGTGTGTATCCTTGTTTTGAGTCAAAATAATAAAATCATTGTAGAAAACTCAAAAAAAATTTGATTCACTCAAAATTCAACAGCACAGAGATCAATACTAACAGCACTTTGGCATATTTCTTCCACTTTTCCCACTTATATTTTAAAATTACTGAAATCTTACTATTTATAGTTCTATATCCTGCTTTTTTCTCATACTTAAATTTTATTTTTTATGCACCTTTCCATGTCAAGAATTTTCTAAAACAATCTATTTGAATGACTTCATACTTTTCCATAAAGCAACCATTCCCCTAGGGCAGCAATTTTCAACCTTTTTCATCTCATAGCACACATAAGCTACTTACTAAAATTCTGTGGCACACTAAAAAAATATATTTTTTTTGCTGATCTGTCAAAAAAAAAAAAAGGTATAACTTTGATTCATTCACACCAGACAGCTATTGTTGTGTTCGCTGTTGTCATTTTTTAATTTGACAACATAAAGGAAAAGAGATCAGTCAGGTATTGCACATTTTAAAAATTCTTTGGCACACCAGTTGAAAATCACTGCCCTAGAGCTAAAACATTTAGATTGTTTTACTTTTTTATACACATCACTATAGTTAACATCTCTGTATACAATCCTTATTTTCATCTCTATTTCTTGGTCCATACAGATCCCTATAAGCAGGTCAAGGATTGTATGTCTCTTAAAACACTACCAAACTGCTTTCCAAAAAGTCCACAGTTTACCTATCATGATAACATCAGCAGTGACCAAAAAATCTGGAAGTACAACACAGATAGCGAAGATCTGTTATCAAGAGAATGCTTTCCGATACTTGTGGTAATTTGTACCAGATAGGTATTATCCCATTCTTTATCAGATAAGTGACCTTGAACAAACTTGGAAAAGTTATAAATATCATTTTACACACTCATATTTGTGCCTTTCAAATAGAGACTCCCAAATAATTTCCAACTTAAGAATTGTGTGGAAAAAGTAAATTATGCCCCATCATATAAAAGAGGGATTCGTACAATATGTAGAAAATTCAGAAATGTACACTTAAGATTTATGTGTTTTTCTACACATAAGTAGTACTTTAATTTAAAAAAAAAAATGGCCTTAGCCACTTTTACTCAGTGGATAGAGTGTTGGCCTGCAGACTGAAGTGTCCTGGGTTCAATTCTGGTCAAGGGCACATACCTCGCTCGTATGCAGGCTCCTCCCTGGCCCCGGCCCTGGTCGGGGGCATGAAGGAGGCAACCAACTGATGCGTCTCTCTCACATGGATGTTTCTCTCTGTCTCTCCCCCTCCCACCGAAGGGTCTTGGGTTTGCTTTCTGGTCAAGGGCATGTATCTGGGTTGCAGGTTCAATCCCTGGTCCAATTGGGGTAGGGGTGCACTTGCAAGAAACAACAAATCAATGTGTCTCTCTCTATATTGATGTTTATCTCTCTCTCTCTTTCTCTCTCTTCCCTCCCTACCTTTCCCTCCCTTCCACTCTCTCTAAAAATCAATAGAAAAAATATCTTTGAGGATTAACAACAACAACAAAATAAATAAAAGAAAAAATGTTAAAAGGAGATCTGTACACAAGAAAATGTATGTATTCCTTGGATACACACACAAAACATCAAATCACAACTGCTTTAGCTAATTTTGCCATTTTTAAGCTTTTGTGACTGTTTATTAATTCTGGGCATATGCCAATAGCTGAGACCCACTCCCAAATCAGTCAGGGGCCCTTTCCCCTCTTCCCTCATTTATCAAAGTTTTTATCTACATTCCTCAACTGACTGACCAATCAGAGGAAGGTATTGCCTATAGGCCTGCAACATTTTAAAAAGTAGCCCTGGCTGGTTTGGCTCAATGGATAGAGCATCTGCCTGCAGACTGAAAAGTCCCAGGTTCAATCCCGGTCAAGGGCACATGCCTGGGTTGCAGGCTCAATCCCCAGTAGGGGGCGTGCAGGAGGCAGCCGGTCAATGATTATCTCTCATCATTGACATTTCTATCTCTCTCTCCCTCACCCTTCCTTTCTGAAATCAATTTAAAAAAATAAAAATAAAAGTATTCAATGATTTGGTATCAAAAAATAGCATCTATAAAATAAAAATATGAAACAGGAAAAAAAACAACACAGCATCCACCAGCCTTGCATCTACATATTTAATAAATATTTTGGAAAAATAAAGACCTGATGCTATTTTTATGGCCATGCATTTAGGTACCCAATCCCCAGCAAAACATTCCCTTAAAGTGAAAGCCACTCTGGCTGAAGATGCAGATTTCAAGAATCTAATAATCTTGTATTAATGCAGTGCTGGCTTTCATTTGTACACAATCAATTTGTTACTGAACAAAGAATCCTTTTTAATTGCTTGTAGCAATTAAAGATAATCATTTTCCTTTGTCTTATTCCTAAGTAGTGCAGGCTGCAATAGATGAAGCCACAGTTTTGACCTTTTTTGAAATGAAGATGGGGAGAAGTATAATTTTTTACACTTCAGGAGGCTATTAGCTGAAACTGACCAACATTATTTAATAACTTTTGAGTTGCAGTTAAAAAAACAAGATTATAATGAGCTCCACACAAACCAGTCAAGGGGCAAAGTTTATTTTTATCTATCCAGTTCTAATTGCCTAGAGTTTTCTTAAAAGAAGAAAATCTCTCAGTTCAGAGCTATGCAGGTGCTTTTCTATTTGCCAAAGAAAATATAAATTTAAAAGTCATTCCAGGACCAAACATTTCTACCTTCTTTCTGTTAGATAAATTTACTTATATAGTTTTGTTATACATGGGTTTGAGTCCGGGTCAGAAATAAAATGCTTAACTTTTAAAATATGCTGGCTAGAAAGACAAGCTGATACTTGTGGCTATAGATTCTTTTCAAAATATTATGATATAGAACCTACGTGTGCTTAATTTCTGAATATGAAAATCTTTATTGCCGAAACCGGTTTGGCTCAGTGGATAGAGCGTCGGTCTGCGGACTGAAAGGTCCCAGGTTCGATTCCGGTCAAGGGCATGTACATTGGTTGCGGGCGATCCCCGGTGGGGGGTGTGCAGGAGGCAGCTGGTCGATGTATCTCTCTCATCGATGTTTCTAGCTCTTTATCCCTCTCCCTTTCTCTCTGTGAAAAATCAATAAAATATATTAAAAAAGAAAAAAGAAAATCTTTATTACTACGGGATTGCCTCCCAAGGAACCAGAAATCAATCATATTGGTTTACACACCATTTACTTCCCTCACCCCACCCTATCTATACTGGTATATATAAAAGCCTAAGCGACCATTCCGAGCGGTCAACCGAACGATGGGTCATATGATGCGCACTGACCACTAGGGGGCAGATGCTCAACACAGGAGCTGCCCCCTGGTGGTCAGTGTGCTCCCACAGCCAACCTCCCGCGGTCCCTCCCCCGGCCAGATGGCCCCAACAGGGGCTGGGCGAGATGGCCCGATAGGGGCTGGCCAGGCCAAGGGACCCCACTGGTGCACAAATCCGTGCACCGGGACTCTAGTATTATATATAGTTAATTGTTTATAACTGACTATAAACTCCTCAAGGGGATGAATTATAGCTTCTTCTTATATCCCAGAGACAAGGCAGTCTAATAAAATAAGCACAAATTTTGGAATCAGATAGACATAGATTCATAACACAGCTCTACCACCTAGCTGTGTAATCCTGGACAAGACACTTAGGATGTATGTGTGTACATATGTATGAAGATTAAATACTGACCAGGAAGGTTTGCCCTCTAAGAATTTAAAGTCTAAAAATGACCTTATAGTTAGTACACACATCTCCCCCCATCAAAAGAAAAAAGGCTTTGACACCTGTGTGAATTCAATCACTATTATGCACTGGGGTCTACTATGTCCAAGGTATTTTGCTAAGTGTGATGGAAAATGAAAGCTATATGAGGTTCCGCTTTCTCAAAAAGAAGACATTTGAGTATTATTAGCTATAAAACAAGGTGGAAAGGGACCCAATAGTATAATCCCTTCATTTTTAAAATCAGGGGTAGGGAACCTTTTTTCTGACAACGGCCATTTGGATATTTACATCATTCATGGGCCACACAAAATTATCAACATAAAAATTAACCTGCTAGCCCGACTGGCGTGGCTCAGTGGTTCAACCTATGAACCAGGAAGTCCCAGTTCGATTCCTGGTGAGAGACATGCCCAGTGGGGGGCGTGCTGGGGGCAACCCATCAATGATTCTCTCTCATCATTCATGCTTCTCTCTCTCCCAATCCCTTCCTCTCTCAAATCAATAAAGAATATATATATTTTTAAAAATAAGCCTGCTATATTTGGTTACACATTTAATTAACTCACCCCTAATGCCTTGGCAGAGCCAGACCAATTGATTTTGAGGGCCTTATACAGTCCACGGCCAGATGTTCCTCACCTGTTTTAAATAAAGTAACTGCAGCCCAAAGAAATGAAAATCACACAGCCAGTAAGCGACAGAGTCAGGGCTGTGATACTGGTTTCTTCATTATCAATTCAACATTCTTTGCACCATAGGAAGCTGCCTTTTAATGGTTCAAATTCTGCCCTAGCCAGTTTGGCTCAGTGGATAGAGTGTCAGCCTAAGGACTGAAGGGCCCCAGGTTCTATTCCAGCCAAGGGCACATGCCCAGGTTGTGCGCTCAATCCCCAGAAGGGGATGTGCAGGAGGCAGCCGATCAAATGATTCTCTCTCATCATTGATGTTTCTATCTCTCTCTCTCTCCCTTTCTCTCTGAAATCAATAAAAAAAATATTTAAAAAATAGTTCAAATTCTATTACCAAGTACAAATATTACTATAGTGACCAGCAAAAGGACATTTTCCAAATAAGAATGCAGAGACTCTAAGAAAGCAAAAAGGTATGAAATACCTGCAGTCACAACTGTTGGAAACTTCATAAAATGAAAATGTTCATTTAAATAAAGGAAGATGAAGGAGATAGGCTCTGGCTGTTTTCAACTAAAATAAGTGTTACTTTCTTGTAATGAGGCTTCATGGCTGAAAGTACCTGGTTCTCAGCTAATCTACCAACTTAATGGTGTTTTTTAATATCAGAGAAGCAAATAAATGAAAATTAGAATGTTATTCAGTTATTTTTAAGAATTCTTCATAGATGAAACCTAATAAAGCACTATATCGAAATTTAAATAGAAATAAACTTTCAGGTGGGATGAGGGCATGCGACGGGGGGTAGGGGAGGCTGGGGGAAAGTCAATGGGGGGAGATATATGTACTACTATGTGTAATACTTTAAACAATAAAAAAATTAAATAAAAAAAGAAATAAACTTTCAGGAAGATGAACACGAATAAGATTTGTTTGCATTTCTTAATGACAGCAATTCAAGTGCTATTCAGACCATTGCTATTTGAGAGCCTACATTAACAATGACTCAGCTTGAAAACTTCCATATTGTTTTTTAAAGAGGTATATGGTTTTAGTTATGCAGTTACAGTTAATACAATCTGGATGCCCCTTTTACCCCTAAATTAAAAACTAATTTTCTTGCAAATGGAATAAAGAGAGGCAATGTTTCTTTTATGTTTGAAAAAGTATACAACAGGTAATCCAGTTCATTTTACTGCATCCCCAGGAAAGAGCCCCTACCCCAATTCTGGGTAACAGAATGTAATTTGGGAAAGGTAGTTAGAGTAACACCAGAAGTCCAGTCCCAGCTCTAATTTGGTATGTGACTCAGAACAACAAGAATCTACCATCAGCTAGACAGAATAGTACACTTCAGACTAGGAAATGTGAAGTCCGAAGAGGTGAAGCGATTTGCCCAACATTCCAACTAATTGGGTTAAGCCCAGACCAGAAGGTCTCCCACCGGTATGTCTAGTACTCTTTCAACTATGACAGGAAGCCTGTCCCCATACCCCTTTTGCAAGCCTTCCATTTCCCCACCTGTAAATTAGGAGGCCAGACCAGGCACTAATTTTCAAATTGTGTTGCTCCAAGCTCAAGGGATTTCTGCTAGTCACCTTCCTCCCACTTCAAGCAGAGCATCTCCAAAATTATCTATTTTATATAGCGTGGAAAAGGTAATTTAAACAACTGGACTAGATGATCCATAAAATGTCCCACTGACTGGGTAAATTAAGACAGTTCAGACCACCAGGTGGTGAATGACAATACAGCAGATCACAGGAAGGCCTGCAAGAGGCCTAACACCTCTCAGAACCCCACAAACCGAAGATGGAAAAGCAGAGGAGACTAGAGAGGGAAAACCCACACTCACCATTTCAATCTCCAACTGTATTGACCTATGTTTTCCCATCAGGTACAGACTAACTAAATAAATAAATACCTATGAAGCTGTGGTTTATTTATTTATTTGTTTTTTAAATGTATTTTTATTGATTTCAGAGAGGAAGGGAGAGGGAGAGAGATAGAAACATCAATGATGAGAGAGAAGCACTGCTCGGCTGCCTCCTGCACGCCCCACACTGGGGATTAAGCCCACAACCCGGCATGTGCCCCTGGCTGGAATGGAATCTGGGACCCTTCAGTCTGCAGCCTGATGCTGTATCCACTGAGCCAAACCGGCTAGGGCTGAAGCTGTGGTTTAGTCATCTGTGCAACTCTCACTCCTCCCAGCCTGTTCTTTGCCAAAAGTCGCCATCAGGCCCATGGATCTACACGTGGACAACTCCTTCCATGTATCCGGATCAAAAGGAATGACTATCTCCGCACGCCCCCCCCCACCACTCCTTATTGTCTTAAATGTTTCATGCCAAGAAAAATAGATCATGCCAAGAAAAAAAGGGGGAGATATGTAAGGGAGGGGGGACATAATCAGAAAAAAGGGTTAAAAAAAGAACAGAACTTTGACCAGGCCAGTATTGCAAAGATATTCTAGGCAGGGCAAAAACCCTTGAAGACATGTCACTAGGTTGAAAACAGTCATCTACCACCATCTCCTGCTTCACACCCTACCCCCACCTGGCACATTAACTGTTCCAGAAGGCCAAGGCTACCACGTCGGATTTCTGTAGCACCCAATTCCAACATGAGAGCAAATGCTGATACTGGGGTTAGAACCTCTGCTACCATCAGAGAAATCTGACAGTCTTTGGAACATCAGTTACCAGTTAGAAAGAAAAATCAGCTCTTTGTTCTTCTGTATCCTCTCTTCCTATTATGTAAACTTAGGCTTGGGCATGCAGAAATTTTCTATCCTGCCAGTGGTGCTAAAACCCTAGAACACAAAGCGGTACTGCACACATAGTTGTTTGTATTCTTAATTAGCTGCCATTTCCACATTAAGATTTTTTTTTTAATCTATTTATACCGCCCAGCCGGTGTGGCTCAGCAGTTGAGCAATGACTTAGAATCAAGAGGTCACGAGTTCGATTCCCGGTCAGAGCACATGCCCTGGTTGCGGGCTTGATCCCCAGTGGGGGTGTGCAGGAGGCAGCTGATCGATGATGTTTCTCTCTCATGGGACTTTCTATATCTCTATCCCTTCTTCTCAAAAAAAAAACAACAACAAAAAAAACCACCACAAAAACACAACTATTTATACCAACATGGGGACCATAAAATTCAGAGAATTAATCATAATTCACAAGGCCAAAAATCAGAAATTAACAGAAACCAGGGAAAATGAACCAAACTTCTGAAGTCAATAATGGTGAAGAGACATGCCATACACAATTAAAATTACCAGCCTCTGCCTGTCAGAAAATTTAAAGTCCTAGGAAGGTAGAAGCTAAAGGAGCTATATGGATCCACTACCCAGCCAGCCCTGCTCATTGTCTTACAAATGCCCCGACACGTGGTGAGTCAGTCAATGGTCCAACTTTGCAGATGACAGTCAATATTTATTTCAAATGTGTTCACATAAAACTATTTTTAAATAAGTGCTGAAGTAAATAAAGTTTGATCATAACTCAGTTAAGAAATAGAGTCCTTCCAGTAAATGCTCCTTCACAGCTGGATGGATGCTTTAATATGCAATTGCCCTAGGCCAATTCCTAAGGGGAAAAATCAGGCTTTTGATTTACTTAAGAAGTAAAATAAATAAACCTAGGACATGCAAAAGGTTCCCTCTCCTAAGTTAAGGAAGGAAAATAGTTGGATGGCTTTTCTGTAAAAACCACCTCTTCCTCTGAATGAATTTCCTAAACCCCACCCCCAACATAAGATCACTGAAGAAAACAGCTCAGGGAAAGGTGGCTAAGCTCCATTTCCCAGGTAATAAGACCAAAAATCCAATCAAATCAGCCAGTTTCTGGCACCGATTTCTCACTATCAAATCAGGTCTCTCAAAAGGCTTGGGGCATGACAGGGCCCACCCATATAACCCCTGTACAGCAGTGAGCCCCTTCCCCCCACAATCCAGCATGAATCTGCCCAGAGGCATTCAACTCCTGTGGGTGGAAGTGCCTGCAATACCAGAGGGCAGAAATCTGAGTGACACTTGGCACTCTCCTTCAACAAACAACCGCAAAGAGCTTTCCAAACCCAGGCCCTCACTATTTTCAAGACCAGGAAGTTGAAGCCTTCCTGGGGCAGAGGTAAAAAAGAAATAAGCCCACTCTCCCCCACCCCTCCCACAAGTTACACTGCAAACCAGAGGCCATTAGAGAAGGCACGATCCTCTGCAGACCCAGAGCAGTAAATACTAAGTGTGTCCATAAGCCCTGCTTAGGTTGGGGAGAACTTGAGAACTGGCATTTCCCCAGACAGGGGTAAAACAAAAATATGACTTGTCAGCTGCAAAACAAAACAAAACAAAAAGCATACTCCTAAGTTCTCCCAAAGGGTGCTGGCTTGGAGGTGGAAAGGGGGAGAGGGTACAACTGTCTCTTTACAATAGCTCAGAGAAAGGGGAGGGGAGGGAGAGAGGCAAGACCTGTGAGCAGCTGCACTCTCCTTTTCTGAAGGACACAAAGCAGCAAAGCCCAGGGAACTGAAGGGATTGGGGATCAAAATGGGCGAGGAAAAGAAAATGGGGCACTGGAAAGAGATCCACCCCCCTACCACTACTAACCTTGGTAAAGGGGATGGGGAAAGGGGGGACACTCCCAGACTCCAGAGAGCAGTGACCAATCAACCAGCACCCACCTATTTACCCAGATCTCACAGGATTCCTCAGGATAAAACCCTCAGGATCAGGGAGCAGAAGGAATCTGCAGTATAAATCAGAGCCTAGAGAACCCTAGATCCAACCTAGCCCCTTCCTCTCCCAAGCTGAGGATGGAATCTAGAGGAAGACATGCCTGAGAGGGGGAGCACTCAATGGGGAATGGGCGGGTCAAGGGAGGGGAGCTAGGAGAAGCAAGTATGATAGCAACTTAATGGGAAGAGCCTGGCAGGATACTAGGGGGGGGGGGAAGGTAAGGGAGGAAAGAAATCAACGAGGAACAAAATTGGGAAAGGGGTTTCAAAGGGAGGAAGAATCCATCCAAAAACTCAGGAGGCTCCAAGAGGGGATTTTGGGGTTGGGGAGGCAGGCGATGATAGGAAGGAATGCTTGAAAAGACATCTCTAATATCGGGCAGAATTCAGGGAAGGAGGACTCAAAAAGACAGTATGAGGCAGGGCAAAGTGGGGAGGACAAATACCAGAAAGGGGAGAGTGGGAGGTTGAGAGCTGAATCAAAATGGTGCGGGGAGAGAAGGTCAGGTGGTAATCGTAGAACTGAGAAGCAACAGAGGTGAAGGCAGTTACAAGAAGACCAGGGTGAAAGAGGACCACTCCAAAAGGGACAGCGGTAGGAAAAGTTGAAATGGGTCCCAAAAAATAGGTGAGCAAGTGGACAGCTCCAAGAGGGCAGAAGTGGGAGGAAGACATTGGAGAGGATGGGGCAGAAATGAACAAATGGAAGAACAGGTGCAAAAAGGACCTGGGGGCAGGTCTATGAGATGAAGACCAGGAAGGGAAGGGGGTGATGGGTCACAGAGAAGTTATCGATGGAGACGGAGACGAGAGGACGTGGAGCAAAAAAGAGGAGGCTGGAAGCCAGTCTAAAGGAAAGAATTGAAGGGGAGACAGGTCAAAGAAAGGGGGAGCAAATGAATGAAACAGCTCAAGAGTAGCAATGAGAAGATGGGAAGAGAAAAACCTCGAGAATACTGGGGCAGACTGAGTCCTCAGGGCAGCACTGGGGCTGCGGAAAGGCTGGGTTAGGGAGAGGCGGCAGAGGAGTGCATGGCAGAAATGAGAGATCTGCAGGGTCAGAGATGGGGAGGAGGCTGCTTCCAGAAAGGCAGAGTCCGTGGAAAAGCAAGCAGATTAGGGAGCATAGCAAGAGCTGGAACTGGGCGAGGGGTAGAACCGGGAGGCAGAAAGGTCTGGAAGAGAGGAAAGGGTCTGAATGGCAAAGAGAAGAAAGACCCGAGGAGAGGGAGATGACAGCACGAGGGAGCAGGTCACAGAGCCAGGGGCATCCCTGGGGTGCAGCAGGTGCTGAGAGTGGGCAGCAGGGCCCAAGACGGAGGTGAAATTACGTCCAAGGAGAAGGCCTGAGACAGCAGTGCTAGACGAACAGGGTCTCAGAAGGATCTCCAAGGAGGTGGAACCGCAGGTCCTAGAGGGACAGCTCCTGGGGATGCAACAGATCCTGCGAGAAGGGGGAAGAGTAGGCAGGTCAGAGAGGGGGGCAGAAGGAAGAGGGGTCGGGGCGGAATCGGAGGAGCGGCAGAGAGGTCACGAATCTCGAAGTGGGGGTCCAGAATTCAGGGACGCAGAAGGGTTACTGAGGAAGGGGATCCCAGGAGCACTGCAGAGTCCAGGAGGGGCAAAGGCGGAAGGGGGGGTGCAGAATGGGGAGCAGAGTGGTTGAAGTGTGGGGAGGGGGTGGCGAGGCAGATACCGAGATCCCCACCGGAGGGTGGAGGCAGACTCGGGCGCAGCCAGGCAGGGCGGTCAGGGGCATGTCTGAAGGGCCGGCGGGCGCCGCGAGCCGGGCCCCAGCACGAAGCGGCGGGGCCGGCGGGGCCCGGGACGCTGGGGGGCCGCTCCCTCCCCTCCCCCTCCAGATCCTCCATTGTTCGCGGGCTTCGGGCCCCGCGGTCCCCGCCTCCCCCAGGACCCCGCAGCGGGGCGGCGCCCGGCCTCGCCGCCGGGGCCCACGAGCTCGCGCACTCACCAGCGGGGCGCCCTCAGCGCGTCCCCGGCCTCCGGGATCCCGGCTGTGTCGACGGCGGCCCCGGCGCCATGTTCTGCTGCTCCTCGTCTAGAGGCGGCTCAGGCGGCGGCGGCGGCTCCGGCGGCGGGGGGCCGGGCGGACCCTCCCTCGCGGACTCCCTCCTCCGCCTCCTCCACCTCCTGCAGCTCCCGCCGCGCCGCGGCTCTCCCTCGGGGCCGGGGGGGCGGGGAGGGGAAGGGGGAGGGGCGGGAACCAGGGGGAGGGCGGACCGGCCTCGCTCGCTCGCTCGCTCCTTCCCTCCCTCCTTCGCAATGGCGGCGGCGGCGGCACCTCTTTCCTGCGGCCACCGCTCCCTCGCGCGCGCCCCCCTCGCTACTGCGCGTGCGTGGCGCCGGGACCGTTGCAGGATAACGGCCCCTGGGAGCGCGCCGCGGGGGCACAGCCGGCGCGGGGTAGGGTGAGATGCGAGAGCGCGTGCACCCCCGAGGGGTCACTGCCGCCGTCGCGGCCTGGCGCTGGGAACGGCCGCGGAGGGCGCAGTGCGCGTGCGCCCCAGGAAAATGCCGCTACTGCAGTGACTGCGGCGCGAGACGGGGCGCGAGGCGACCCGCGACCGGGCAGAGGGCTGGGTGGGCCAGTGCGCGTGCGCGGCCGGGGCTGCCAGCCGCCGCAGCTGCAGGCGCGAGGCGCGGAGGGAGTGGCCGGCGGGAGGTGCGCGCCTCGGAGGCAGCCGATCCCCCTCCTCGCGCTGGCTCCGGGAGAAAGCTGGAGGGAGGCGCGGCCCGTCCCGCGTGGGCGGGGGCGATTCCGCTCGCGCGGGACCTGGCCAGCCAATGAGAGGCCGGGGGAGGTGGGTTTGCCGCGCGAGCTGCAGCTCCCGGGGTAACCGAGGAGGAGAGAGGGAAAGACGTAACGTGGGGCGGTGAGGAGGGGCTAAGGAGGGGGGAGCGCACCCAGCGAAGAAGTTGACTGGGGAGCACGAGGAGGGGTTGGCCCGCCTCAGCCCAACCGAGCCTGGCCATTCGTCGTCGCTGAAGAAGGGGGCGGGGCGGGGAGCGCGTGCTCTGGCCCCGGCGGCCCGGGAAGGAAATCTGCAGTCAACGCTCGCATCCATGCTGCTCGTTCTGGTGTCTGGGATCTCCAGAAACCCGGGAGGGGAGCCCTGGCTTTCCAGTCAGCGTTGCACCCATGGCTGCAAAGCAACTGTCAGCGTGGGCGACCGGAGGGGAAGTAGTAGTGACGGCAAGTTGCCCGCTGTAACACTTGAGTTCCTCTGGGCTGAGGAGGGGTTCCTCTGGGGCCCCTCCGGAAATACGGATCTTGGGCCCGGAGCGTTCCAGGCGCCGCGTCAGTATTTGTGGAATGCATGAAGCAAGGCGATGCTTCTATTGCGCTTTGCGTTTCTCCTCAGTCTCTTCATCTATAAAATGGAAGAACAGTCCTACCGTCCTCATAGAGTTGTATGTGTAACGCGCTGAAAAAATCATGGCTTGCTCTATAAGCGATGGTAAAATTACATTGCGCTCAGGTTTTAAAACACCCCATTAAATAAAAGATTTCTGGCCCGGCCCGGAGTGGCTCAGCTGGTTGAGCATCCTCTCATGCACCCGGAGGTTGCCAGTTCGATTCCCCGTCAAACATGCCCGGGATCTATGTGTTTCTATTTCTCCCTCTCCTTTCCCCTCTCTTGCCAAAAAAAAAATTTTTTTAAAAGTCAATAAAAACATATTTAAATAAAAGTTTTCTGATTACTAATCAGCGTTGTTTCCATGACTCCCCCCCCCGTTTTTTTTTTTAATAGCACTTAAAAATATTTGTATTGATTTCAGAGCGGAAGGGAGAGAGAGAGAGTCAGAAACATCATTGATGAGAGAATCATGGATCGGCTGCCTCCTGCATGCCCCACACTGAGGATCAACCACAACCTGGGCATGTGCCCTGACTGGGAATCATGACCTGGTTCATAGGTCAATGCTCAACCATTGAGCCAAGCCATCTGGGCCAAAATTTAGCACTTTTAATGCATGAAATCTGATTCTTAGATGTTAGTGACCTTTTTTTTTTGTGAAGTTTGTCTTAAGCACTGGGAGCCAACCAAGTGAATGGGCTAGATTTTCTTCAGGCCACCACTGCCAAACCTGGTTTGTGAGTGATTTTGAAATTGCTTGAGGGAACACCAGAAAGAATGGAGGGAGGGGGCACCAGATTCCCCTATCTCCAATTAATGTCTTTATAACTCCAGTGCAGTGTTCCAGTTTTTTCTAACCTTGGGAAATTTGTGAACTGGCAGCACCTAGAGAAGAGAGAAGACTGGGCTCATTCACTGAACCTAGACACACACACACACATTTTTTTAGAACATATTTTTATTGACTTCAGAGAGGAAAGGAAATGGAGAGAGAAAAACATCAATAATGAGAAAATCATTGATTGGCTGCCTCCTGCATGCCCACCACTGGGGTTCAAGCCTACAACCCGGACATGTGCCCTGATCGTGAATCCAACTGTGACCTCCTGGTTCACAGGTTGATGCTAAACCACTGAGCCACCCCAGCCAGGCCCCTCCCCTTTTTTTAAGCCCATCAACTCCTTATCCTTCAAGCCTCAACTTGAAGTCATGAAGTCACTTCTTCGGGGTGGCCTCCCACATTTGTCCTGACCCATCATTCTTTGATAAAAATGGGCACTTTATGCTAGGCAACATTCTAAAGCACTTTATTCAAAAGGTGTTGCGGAGGATCAAGTGAGTTAATTAATGTTTAGACTCTAAGTATTATTCTACTAAACTATGGCACAGAGAGGTTACACAGCTAGTAAGTGGCAGATTTGCGATTCAAACCCAGACAAGTGGACAGATTACTACCTTCATTCTTCATAGCACTCCATCAGAGTTTGAAGTTCTGTATTGGTATCACCATTTATGTGTGAGCCATTTGAAGTCAGGGACTCTGGCTAGTTCCTCCATCTAGCAAGTAATCCACAATAAACACTTGCTAATAAATAAAAGAATCCGATATTAAACAAAGGAGATGATGACAGGCCCTGGGGAAATGCATGGTAGCTAAAAAGACACAGTCCTTGTCCCATGCCTAACTCCTGCCCCTCTCTCAGATGCTAGCTCAGGTGTCCCCTCTTCCAGGAGGCCCTTCCTGACCTGCCAGGCTGGGTCAGGCTCCCCGTCTTGATTCCCACAAACAGCCCCTTTGGGTCCTTTACCCAAAACCTGACCACCCTGGATTGTCCATGTCTAGGGATGGGTCTTTCTCTCCCACCAGACTGTGAGCGCCGTGAGGACAGGGCTGGGACTCTCGGTCACCGCTGAGGTCCCCAGTATAGGTCCAGGCATAAGGCAGAGGCTCGGGCAGGGTTTCCCTGGATGGCCTAACGGAACCCTCAAGGAAAGTCCTCCCAGCTCTGCAATTCTTTCCCGTGCTAAAGAGGGCGGGTGTCAGCTGAGCAAGCCAACCACAGGAAGCAGGCTTCCCTGAGGCAGCCGCCCCCGTGCACCCCGCTAGCCTCCACTCCAGGATAAATAAACAACCCAACAAACAATTATTCGACAGAAGGAAGTTCCGACAACCGGCCTGGGCCGGCTGTCAAGATTGCCTAAGCACTGCCCTAGAGGCCCCAATGACTGGGACAGGGGGTCACATCAACCCAAAAGCCAGAGTAGGTACAAGGCGGGGCCTGGGAATCCGGACCAGCATGGGAGAGATGTACAGGCAGAAAAAGCCACAAAAGAATTTTGCCAAGAGGGTGGGAGTGTGGAGCATATTCTCTCTCCATTTCTCCGAATCAGAAGGAATCAGAGGGTGGAGACCAAGTTTGCACTTGACCAAGGCGTCGGTGTGCTCACAGCGCCACCTACAAGCTGAACTGAGGAAGCTGATGCTGCAGGAGACGGCAGAGAGCAGTGTACTCTTCCGCCATTGGCCAGAAGGTCAGCCAATCACGGGGAAGAAATGGGAGACGGAGATGCTCGGGCTCACTGCTTTATCTCAGCGCTTAACGATCAGTGTAGTGGGCACGCACTAGATATATGATGCAAGAATTGATAACGAACCTCTCAATTTCTGTAAACTTTAAATATTGGCCCTGCCCGCTGTGGCTCAGTTGCTTGTGCCTCGTCCCATGCACCAAAAGGTCGCACGTTTGATTCCCCGTCAAGGCACATGCCCTTGGTTGCAGGCTCCATGCCCAGTAGGGGGCGTGCAGGAGGCAGCCATGGATGTTTCTCTTTCTCTCCCTGTCTCAAATCAATAAAAACATTTTTAAAAATTCACTCGTCCTGGACGGGTAGCTCAGTTGTTAGAGCGTCATCTTGATATGGCAATGTTGTGGATTCCATCCCTGGTGAGGGCACATACAAGAAACAACCAATGAATATATCAATAAATGGAACAACGAATCTCTCAAATCAATAAATAAAAATATTGCCCTGACCGGTTTGGCTCAGTGGGTAGAACGTCGGCATGCGGACTGAAGGGTCTCGGGTTCGATTCTGGTCAGGGGCATGTACCTTGGTTGCAGGCACATACCCAGTGGGGAGTGTGCAGGAGGCAGCTGATCGATGTTTCTCTCTCATCGATGTTTCTGACTCTCTGTCCCTCTCCCTTCCTCTCTGTAAAAAATCAATAATATATTAAAAAAACAAATAAATAAAAAAAATATTTTGAAATTGAAATATAACATGCATACTGACAAGTGCACAAATCAACTATTCACAAAGGGAACACATGCCTATAACCAGCACTCAGATTAAGAAACAATATGACAAATGTCTCAGAACCCCACCCCGCCACCGCTTGTTCCTTTCCGGTCACTCCCCTCTTCCCAAGAAGGAAAACCTTTCCTTCTCCACTCCCACTGCTTCACTTGACTAGCCTTAAAAAAAAAAAAAAAAAAAAAAAAAAAAAAAAACCACTTTTCTGATTTCTATGGCCGTAGATTAGTTTCCCCTGTTTTTATACTTTATATACATGCAATTATACACTAAGTGGCCTCTTTTGACCAACATTTTTTGTTAGATTCATCCATATTACTGTGTGTAGATGGAGATCGTTCGTTCTCAATGCTGTGTGGTATTCTACGGTGTGACTGAACCACGATGCAGTTATCCATTCTACTGTTGGTGAGCATCTGGGTAGTGTCCACATTTTAGCTATTATGGATAGTGCTGCTATGAGCAGCCTAGAACATGTCTTTTGATAAACATGGAATCATTTCTGCTAGGTATGTATCTCAGAGTGGAATTGCTGGTCACCGAGTGGGCATGTGTTGTTCACTTTCTTTCACCAGTTTCCCAAAGTGAATATACCAATTTATATCCCTGGAGTCATGCATCAGAATTTTCCTAAACACTTGATATTGTCTGTATTTTATTTTTATTTTTAAATATATTTTATTGATTTTTTTACAGAGAGGAAGGGAGAGGGATAGAGAGTTAGAAACATTGATGAGAAAGAAACATCGATCAGCTGCCTCCTGCACATTTCCCACTGGCAATGTGCCCGCAACCAAGGTACATGCCCTTGACTGGAATCGAACCCGGGACCTTTCAGTCCGCAGGCCGACGCTCTATCCACTGAGCCAAACCGGTTAGGGCTGTATTTTTATTTTTTTAAAGACTTTAAAATTGATTTTTAGAGAGAAAGGAAGGGAGAGGGGGAGAGAGAGAAACGTCGATGTGAGAAGTGAAACATCCATCTGCTGTGAGGAATCAAACCTGCAACCTGGGCATGTGCTCTGGCTGGGAATCAAATCCACAAAGTTTTGGTGTCTGGGACACCCAACCAACTGAGCCATACCAGCCAGGACAGCACCTGTTCATAGATAGATAGATAGATAGATAGATAGATAGATAGATAGATAGATCTATATATATGCCATTTGAATAGCATTTTGTGGTGCTGTTCAAATCTTTTGCCCATTTTTTATTGTTACATATTCATTTTTTTCTTTTCTTTTTTTGTCTTTATTTTTACTTCAATTTTTTGTCATTGTTAATCCTCACCTAAGGACACTTTTTCCATTGTTTTTACAGAGAGAGTGGAAGAGAGAAAGAGAGGGAGGGAGAGAGAGACAGAGACAGAGAGAGAGAGAGAGAGAGAAACATCAATGTGAGAGGGATACATCCACTGGCTGCCTTCCACATGCGCCCTAATGGGGGCTGGGAGTGAACCTGCAACCTAGGTATGTGCCCTTGACCAGGAACCAAACCAGAGAACCTTTGGTGCGATGCTCTAACCACTTAGCAACACCAGCCAGGGCAATTACATTATTTTTAAAAATATATTTTTATTGATTTCAGAGAGGAAGGGAGAGGAGAGATAGACACATCCATGGTAAGAGAGAATCATTGATTGGCTGCTTCCTGCACGCTCTCTTCTGGGGACGGAGCCCACAACCTGGCCATGTACCCCATCACGGAATTGATCCGTGATCTCATGGTTCATAGGTCCACGCTCAACCACTGGGCCACACCGGCAGGGCTAAGCTATTTTCAATTACACAATGGTGCATAAATTGCCCTAGCCAGTGTTGCTCAGTGGATAGTGTCAGCCTGCGGACTGAAGGGTCCCGGGTTCCATTCCGGTCAAGGGTTGCGGGCTTGATCCCCAGTAAGGGGCGTGCAGGAAGCGGCTGATCAATGGTTCTCTTTCATCATTGATATTTCTCTCTCTCCCTCTCCCTTTTTCTCTAAAATCAATGAGAATATATTTTAACATTTGTTTAATTAAGAAAACACAATAGTGCATAAATTCCTTGTCCTTGCACAAATTTAAAATACTCTGCTTTAAAGGGGGTGAGAAATACTCTCATTTTTGTTAAACTACAAAGGACTCTCCTCCTCAGGAATTTGTAGACACTCAGTCTCTGGCATGTAGGTTCAAGAAGTAGGGTCAGAAAAAGGACCAACTAGAAATTAAGCATACACTGACTGAAAAAAAAAAAAAAGAAGAAGAAGTAGGGTCAGCCCTGACGGCATGGCTCAGTGGTTGAGTGTCAACCTATGAACCAAGAGGTCACTGCTTCAGTCCCCTGTCAGGACAGATGTCCGGGTTGTAGGCTTGATCCCCAACAGGGGAAGTGCAAGAGGCAGCCGATGATCCATGTTCCTATCTCTGTAGCCCTCTGCTTTCCTCTCTTTCTAAAACCAATAAAGACCTTTTTTTAAAAAAAAAAAAATAGGGCCATTTCAATTTCATTTATTAAGGACAATGTTAGATTATTTTTTTATATTTTTATTGATTTCAGAGAGGAAGGAAGAGAGGGAGAGAGATAGAAACATCAATGATGAGAGAGAATCATGGATTGGCTGCCTCCTGCATGCCCCGCACTGGGGATCAAGCCTGCAACCTAGCCATGTGCCCTTGACCGGAATCGAACCTGGGACCCTTCAGACCGCAGGCAGACGCTCTATCTACTGATCCAAACCGGCCAGGGCTAGATTATTTTTTACAGAACACCTTCAGAGTTTTATCCAATTCTCCAGGATTTTGTCCAATTCAAGTATCTTTTGTCCTTTTCTAATTGAGCTCACCATCTCTAACATAACAAGAAATTACAAATTTGAAATTGTCCTATGTATATTCTTTGGCTTAGTTTGTTTGTTTCTTCCTCCCTTCCTTCCTTCCTTCCTTCCTTCCTTCCTTCCTTCCTTCCTTCCTTCCTTCCTTCCTTCCTTCCTTTATTTCCTTTCTCTCTCTCTCTCTCTCTCTCTCTCTCTCTCTCTCTCTCTCTCTCTCTCCTTACCCCAGGATATTTTCCCATTGATATTTTAGGGAGAGTGGAAGAGAGAGGGAAAGACAAAGAGAACATCGATGTGAGAGAAACACATTGATTGGTTGTCCCCTTGCACGAACCGCCCCCACCACCACAACCAGGGCCAGGGTTGGGGAGGAGCTCTTGACCAGAATCAAACCCTGGACCCTTTGATGCTCTATTCACTGAGACAAATGGGCTAGGGTAATCTTTATATACAGTCCATTTTGAAAAAAATCCTCAACTTCTTAAGTCTTCCAAACACATTGCAATAATGCTCATGTTTTTCTTGTAATTTAATATATTAAAAGAGCTTTTAAAAATTGGTTTTGAGCCTGGCTGGTGTGACTCAGTGGTTGAGCATTGACCCAGGAACCAAGAGATCATGGTTCGATTACAATTCAGGGCACATGCCTGGGTTGGGGGCTCGATCCCCAGTGTGGGGCATGCAGAAGGCATCTGATCAGTGATCTTCTCTCATCACTGATGTTTCTCTCTCTCTCCCTTCCTCTCTAAAAAATAAATAAAGACATATTTTTAAAAATTGGTTTTGAAAAACAATAAAGAACACAAAGTAAAATGTTAACAATAAATAAATAAAATAATCCAGATAAGATGCAGTCTCCAATCGACTGGTATGGCTCAGAGGTTGAGCATTGACCTATGAACCTGGAGGTCAGGGTTCAATTCCTGGTCATGGCACATGCAGGGGTTGTGGGCTGGATCCCCCAGTGTGTGGCATGCAGGAGGCAGCTGATCAATGATTCTCCCTCATCATTGATGTTTCTATCTCTCTCTCCCTCTCTCTTCCTCTCTGAAATCAATCAATAAATAAATTTATACATATCTATAATAATAAAAGCATAATATGCTAATTAGACCAGACGACCATCTGGACGACCTTCCAGACAAAGCTGGGGCTGTGAGGGAAGTCCAGGTCCCAGGTGCCAGAGGGAAGCCCAGGTCCTGGGTGCCAGAGAGAGGTCAGTGCCGGTAGCCAGGGGAAGGAAGGCCTACTCTTGCACGAATTTCGGGCATCAGGCCTCTAGTCTACACTAATAAAAGAGAAATATGCAAACTGACCATGCCTCCAGGACAACCAACCAATCAGGAGTGAGCATGCAAATTAACCCAACAAAGATGGCAGGTTAATTTGCATACACAGGCGCAGAGTGCCTGGGTGGGGCCGGATGCCTGCTATGAGGGGGAGGGTGGGGGGCAGAGGGAGCTACAGGAGCAGTACTCCAGCCGGGAGTGAGGACTTGCAGGCTCCCGGGCAGCCAGGAGCAAAGCCAGAGGAAGGAAGGCCTACTCTTGCACAAATTTCGTGCACCGAGTCTCTAGTATATATATAAAGATGAAGTCTCTTTGAACAACCCAAGCCCGTACCACTTGCCTCTCCAGAAGTGTGCTTTCTTCCAGATCTCTCTATGCACTTACATGAATGCAGCATAGTATAGTAGCTAGAAGCACCATATCTGGGGGCAGACTGCCTGGACTAGAATCTCAGCTCCACCACTTATTTACAAGCTGTGTGACCTTGGGCAAGTTACTCAACTTCTCTGTACTTCTAAGATTCCCTCATCTGTAAAATGGGGTTGATAATATTAGTACTGCCTTATAGAGTTGTGTGTGTGTGTGTGTGTGTGTGTGTGTGTGTGTGTGTGTGTGTTTTAACATTTTTATTGATTTCAGATAGGAAGGGAGAGGGAGAGAGAGATAGAAACATCAATGATGAGAGAGAATCATTGATCGGCTGCCTCCTGCACACCCCCTACTGGGGATTGAGCCCACACCCAGGCATGTGCCCTGACTGAGAATTAAACTGTGATCTCCTGGTTCATAGGTTGATGTTCAACCACTGAGCCACGCTGGCCAGGCTAAAGTTGTTTTGAGGTTTCAGTGAATGAGTTGCCTAAAATCATGTCTGTAACACAGTAAGCACTATATTTGTGATAGCTACTACTGAGTTGTGAAGGTTTTTGTTTAACAGAAATTGTGTAACATTGTTTATTGTGTTGAAATATAAGTAACATAAAATTTACTATTTTAACCACTTTTAGGGATACAGTTCAGTGGCATTAAGTACATTCACAATGTTGTTCAACCATTGCCACTGTCCATTTTCAGAACTTCTTAACTAGACCAAATTGAAACTGTATCCATGAAACGGTAACGCCCTGTCTGCCTCCCTCCCATGCCCCAGCCCCTGATAACCTGTGTTCTACTTTCTGTTTCTATAAATTTGCCTGTTCATATACATGAAGTCATATAACATTTGTCCTTTTGTGTCTATCTTATTACACTTAGCATGTAGTTTTCAAAGTTCAGTCTGGCCGGTGTGGCTCAGTTGGTTGGAACTTTGTCCCATTCACTAAAAGGTTGCAGGTTTGATTCCCGGTCAGGGAACATACCTAGGTTGTCTGTTCAAGGCTCATTCCCCAGTTGGGATGCATATGGGAGACAGCCAATGGATGTTTCTCTCTCACATTGATGTTTCTCTCTCCCTCCCTCCCTCCCTCCCTCTCTCTCTCTCCCTTTCTCTCTCTCTCAGATACACACACACACACACACACACACACACACACACACACACACAGCTCATCCATGTAGTAGCATGTATCAGAACTTCATTGCTGCGTGACTGGCGTGGCTCAGCGATTGAGCTTCGATTTATGAACCAGGAGGTCACCGTTCAATTCCTGGTCAGGGCACATGCCTGGGTTGTGGGCTCCATCCTCAGTGTGGGGTGTGCAGATGTCAGCCAATCAATGATTCTCTCTCATCATTGATGTTTCTATCTCTCTCTCTCCCTCTCTGAAATTAATAAACATATATTTAAAAAAATAACTTCATTGCTTTTTGAGGTTGAATAATATTCTATTTATGTATATACTACATCTTGTTTATCCATTCATCTTTTGATGGACATTTAGGTTTTTGGCTATTGTGAATAAAACTGCTATGAACATTGGTGTACAAATATCTGTTTGAATCCCTGTTTTCAATTCTTTGGGTTATATACCTAGAAATAAAATTGCTGGATCAGATGGTAATTCTATGTTTAACCTTTTTTTTTTTAGAAATCACCAAACTGTTTTCCACAGTGGCTGCACCATAACACATTCCCACTAGAAATGGATGAGAGTTCCAATTTCTCCACATGCTCACAAACGCTTGCTTTTTCTGTTTTGGGATGTGTGTGTGTGTGTGTGTGTGTGTGTGTGTGTGTGTGTGTGTGTGTGTGTGTGTGTGTGTGATTATAGCCATCCTATTGGTTGTGAAGTGGTATGTCACTATGGTTTTGATTTTGCAATTCGCCAATGACTAGTGCTGTTGAGCATCTTTTCATATACTTATTGGCCATTTGTAGATCTTCTCTGGAGAATTGTCTATTCAAGTCCTTTGCTCATTTTTGAATTGTGGTTCTTTATATACTCTGGGTATTAATCCTTTATCAGATATGTGCTTTGCAAATATTTTATCCCATTCTATGGGATGTCTTTCAATCTCCTGATAGTGTCCTTCAATGCAGAAAAGTTTTAAGTTTTCATAACATTTAATTTATTTTTTCTTTTGTTGCTTATGCTTTTGGTATCATATAAATCAGCAGTTGCCAACCAGTGGTCCGCGAGGTCTAAAAGGTTGGCAACCGCTGATATAAATCATCCTAGAAGCCCAGTGCATGAAATTCGTGTACGGGTAGGGTCCCTAGGCCTGGCCAGTGATCAGAGCCGATAGGGGCCTCCCAGCTGCTGGCTGGGGCCTTCCTTCATTCTGTGCCGCCCCCTGGTGGTCAGCGCACATCACTCCCAGTTTCCTGGTCGAACTCCCGAGGGGACACTTTGCACATTAGTCTTTTATATATATAGATAACTTTTGAAAAGAATAATGTGGCAGACATTAGCCAAATGATCAAACTTAACATCACCAAGAATGAGACAAACCAACATGACATGCTCTGAGAATGAGACAGCATCACTTCTTTGATATTTCTGCCCAAATGTCAGAAATGTCAAACCCGGATCTAATCATGAGGAAACATCAGACAAACCGAATTAAGGGACATTTTGCAAAATAACTGATGTGGGCTCTTCAAAAATGCCAACGTCTTGAAATGCTGACAAGGTAAGGGGGCTGTTGCAGATTCAAGGAGGCTAAAGGGATGTGACAATTAAATGCAACCTATGATCCTAGATTGGATTTTGGAACAGAAAAAAAATCTGTAAAGAATATTGCTGAGATCTTCGTGACATATTTTTTAATTGATCGATTTGAGAGAGAGTCAATGTGGCAGGATGTCAACAATTAGTGAATATAAGATGAGTAATATATTGAAGTTCATTGCACTAATATTGGAACTTGTGGATATAAACATTTTCTAAATAAAATAAAGTTGAAGCCCAGCCGGCTTGGCTCAGCAGTTGAGCATCGACCTTTGAACCAGGAAGTCACAGTTCAATTCCCAGTCAGGACACGTGCCCGAGTTGAGGGCTCCATCCCCAGTAGGGGGCGTGCAGAAGGCAGTCAATCAATGATTTTCTCTCACCATTGATGTTTCTCTCTCTCCCTCCCTCTCCCTTCCTCACTTAAACCAATAAAAATATTTTTTAAAAAATAAATAAAAATGGCCCTAGCCGGTTTGGCTCAGCGGATAGAGTGTTGGCCTGTGGACCAAAGGGTCCCAGGTTCGATTCCTGTCAAGGGCACATACCTTGGTTGCAGGCTCCTTCCTGGCCTGGGCCCTGGTCAGGGCTCGTGCAGGAGGCAACCAATCAATGTGTTTCTCTCACATTGATGTTTCTCTCTGTCTTTACCTCTCTCTTCTTCTCTCTCTAAAAAGGCAATGGAAAAATATCCTCAGGGGAGGATTAAAATAAATAAAAATAAATAAAAATGAATAAAATAAAGTGAAGATAAATAAAAAGAAAAATCAAATGCTACGATGTGTAGGCACCACTCTGCACCTGTTTCTCCAGCAACGCCTTCTGGGGACCATCCAGGTTGACGCACCGAGACCTCTCTCACTCGTCCGAACTACTGCGTGATGTTTTCTGTGACTGCACATGGCCTTTTCCCCTATCGATGCATATTTGTCTTTTCTAATATTTCCCCAGGACAAGCATGCTAAATGACATTGCAAAGGAGAGAATCTTTCCAGAGTCCATACTAAACTATTAGGACTGATCCTTTCTGTCCATGTCCATGGAAGGTCACCTTAGACTCCAAACTACCCAGGCTGTGAGATTCCTGGGGATAGAGACAAAGTCTGTTTGCCTGCTTGGGCACTCTGTCCCCCAACACACACTAATCATTGCTTGGTTAACTCCTTTCTCTCTCTCTCTCTCTCTCTCTCTCTCTCTCTCTCTCTCTCTTTTAAATATATATATTTATTGATTTCAGAGGGGAAGGGAGAGGGAGAGAGAGATAAAAACATCAATGATGAGAGAGAATCACTGATAGGCTGCCTCCTGCACGCCCCCGACTGGGGATTGAGCCCGCAACCCGGGCATGTGCCCTTGACTGGAATTGAACCTGGGATCCTTCAATCTGCAGGCTGATGCTCTATCCCAGTGGTTGGCAAACTCATTAGTCAACAGAGCCAAATATCAACAGTATGATTGAAATTTCTTTTGAGGGCCAAATTTTTTAAACTTAAACTTCTTCTAATGCCACTTCTTCAAAATAGACTCACCCAGGCTGTGGTATTTGTGGAAGAGCCACACTCAAGGGGCCAAAAAGCCGCATGTGGCTCTCGAGCCGCAGTTTGCTGACCACGGCTCTATCCACAGAGCCAAACCAGCTAGGGCTCTTTCCCTTCCTTCTTTCCTTCCTTCCTTCCTTCCTTCCTTCCTTCCTTCCTTCCTTCCTTCCTTCCTTCCTTCCTTCCTTCCTTTCTTTCTTTCAGAGAGAGAGAGAGAGAAACATCAATAGATTGTCTCCGTTGTGTATCCCAACTGGGAATCAAACCCACAACCTGGGTATGTGCCCTGACCGGGAATCAAACTGGCGACCTTTTGGTGTACAGGATGATGCTCAACCAACGGCGCCACACTGGCCAGAGCTCCAGTCATCTTCTAATTTCAGGTGAATGCCACTGCCTCTAGGATGCTGTTTCCAAGTCTTCCGCTAGTCCCAGGGCCTCCCTATGAGCAATGTGGTAGCCAGCCTCCAAGGTGAACCACAATGATTTACACCTGGTGTTCGGGTCCCCTCCTATATTAGACAGAGCTGATCTGTGTACCAATAAGACATTGTGGAAATGACAAAGGGTGACTTCTGAGCCAAGGTCATAAAAGACATTGCAGCCTCTGCCTTGCCCTTTCTAGGATCCTTCACTCTGGGGGAAAACAGCTGCCACGTGAGGACACACATGTCCTTGAGGAGAGGTCCCCCTTGTGGGGAACTGAGGCCTTCAAATAGCCAGCATTAAGCAGCCAACCCTACCAGTGAGCAACCCCATGAGAGTCTCCAAGCTAGAACCTCCCAGTAAAGCTGCTCCCAAATTCCTGACCCACAGAAACTATGAGATACAAAATGTCAACTGTTATTTCCCAAGTAACTTTTTTTATTTGCATAATGTCATTTAAGTCTATTTCCCCTGAATGCTGCCTGGGTGGGGATAGTGTTTTTTTTTTTTTCCTTCCTTCCTTCCTTCCTTCCTTCCTTCCTTCCTTCCTTCCTTCCTTCCTTCCTTCCTTCCTTCCTTCCTTCCTTCCTTTTTTCCTTCCATAAACGTTTCTTGAACACTAGACTAGTGCCAGCAGGAGATCAGGGCTGGGACTAAGGTGAAGCAAGCAAGGTGCCCAGAGAATGAACTTCAAGGAGGTGCTCACTTTCAGCTCATGCTAGGGCTGGATCAGCACCTAAGTGGGAGTGTCTTTTAAAAGTTTCCACCCTGAACTCCTTGCTTACTTTATCCTGGTCCCCAATCTGTTGGAGACTGAATAGTGCACAGGACAGAAATGATCACTGACCTCTTAAAAAAAAAATTTTTTTTTTTATTGATTTCAGAGAGGAAGGGAGAGGGAGAGAGAGAAACATCAATGATGAGAGAGAGTCATTGATTGGCTGCCTCCTGCACGCCCCCTACTGGGGACTGAGCCCACAACCTGGGCATGTGCCCTGACCTCCTGATTCATAGATTAACACTCAACCACTGAGCGACACGGGCCAGGCATCACTGACCTCTCTTTGCCTTTTGTGATTAATTCAATAGTTTTGTGTTGGTTCTTCTGCCAATACGGCACTTTAAATTTACATTGTTCTAGGCCAGTGGTCGGCAAACTCATTAGTCAACAGAGCCAAACATCAGCAGGACAACGATTGAAATTTCTTTTGAGAGCCAAATTTTTAAACTTAAACTTCTTCTAACGCCACTTCTTCAAAATAGACTCGCCCAGGCCATGGTATTTTGTGGAAGAGCCACACTCAAGGGCCAAAGAGCCGCATGTGGCTGGTGAGTGCAGTTTGCCGACCACGGGCCTAAGTGATATAGGCTGCAAGCAAACAAAGCTTGATAGAGTTCAGGTGCATGTAATTGAGTAGGATCGAAACCCACGAGAATGTTGTAAACATCTTGACCACGCCCTTACTTTGCCTCGTGGCACCTGCTATAAAATAAAGACACGGCTTGTAGTTTGTGGCCTGTCTCTCCATCCGGGAACAGCGTCCCACCCAGACCCAGCTTTCATTCTCTTGTCTGTCTTTTCTCAATCCTTCACCGTCCCCTCTCAGGGTCACGGAACCTGGCTGAGCTGGCGTGGCACATATGGCGCCCTGGGGCTGAGTATGCCATGGCCGTGCTGGCTTGCCACACTAGGTAATGTAGACACAGTTAATAGCCTCCCTACCCTCAATTAGCTTACCACCTAATGGGAGACCAACACACACGCACCAAATAAAACCATTGAGAGTTGTAATAAAGAAAAAAGTTGTAATAAAGGCTATAAAAAATCAAACAAACTACTTCCCTACATAATTTTGGGGGTATGAGAGGGGAACCTTCATATGTAGGGCCTCTAAACAGGTCTGTGGAGGTGGTGTTTAAACTAAATAAAGAAAAGCCAGCCTCTCCTTGGCTGGTGTGGCTCATTCTGTGGAGCATTGTCCCATGGGCAGAGAGGTCATCAGTTCTATTCCTGGGGGCTCGATCCCCAGTAGGGGGCGATGGATGGTTTTTTTTTCCCTCTCCAAAATAAATGAAAACATATTTTAAAAAAGAGAAGAAGCCAGCCTTAGAAGGAAGGGAGGAAGGCTTTCCAAAAAGCACGAGGAGGGAAAGCCCTTGGCCAATTTGCGTAGCTTAAAGAAGACAGTGTACCTGTGGATAGAAAGTAAAAAGATCCCTGTTACCTGAAGTTAACGATGAATATTCATGATGTTAGCTAATATTTATTGAGCACTTGCTATGTGTCAAGCACTGTGCTAGGTACTTTGGAAGTTATCAAAGCTTAAAACAATCCTACCGAGGCGACCCCTTGATCGCTCCATTTTACAGACGAAATTAAGAGGTGAAGTTGTTGGCCCAAAGTCTCACAGCTAGGAAGTGCAACGGCAGAATTTGCACACAGTTCACGCTCTTATACTACTCTCCGTCTCCCATAGGGAAACCCTCAACATGGTCTAAACAAAGCCCTGGGTGAGCACGCAGAGACAGTTACTTTTCGAGCGTCCCACACGCAGTTTCTTATTTAAAACTACTATTCCCAGCATGCCCATCTCGCCTTGGAGGAGGGGCCATTAGAACTACTTTTCCCAGAATGCAACGCTCATCTTGCTCGCCGCCGAGGGTTTCGGTAATTGTAGTCCTCAGAAGAGACACGCACCCACAACTTCTAGCATGCATGTGGAGCCTGAACCGGACAGAGGAAAACGGACAATTTCTCAGGATGTTGGGAAGAAGGACCGTCTCTTTTCCCCACCGTGACACCCTGACGCGCAAACCCATTCTTGGGACTACAATTCCCAGCGGGCTGTGCGCTAGAGGGCAAGCGGATTCTTCTGCCGGAAGTCCGCTCTAGCCCTGGGTCCCCCAACACCTTGCAGAGCGGGAGCCGCCCAGTCGCCGCGGGACCGGGGCAGCTGGGGTCCGGACGGGGGTCGTCATGGTAACTGGGGCGCGCTCGCGTTGGGGACGGGAGGAGGGTGGGTCCACGTGCAGATTGGAGGTTGGGTCGGGCACTGACAAGCCCCCCCTCTGCGGTGCCTTGGTCTGGGCCGGGCGCGAGCTCTCGGGATTGGGGCCGATCAAAGGCCGGGAAGCGGGGAACTGAGCGGTGATTCTGGGCTTGGGGGTACATCGGGGGGTCTGGAGGCTACTGGTCGTTGGAGATAAGGTACCAAGGGGAGAGGGCTGTACGAGTGGGAGACATTGGAGATGACTGGGGGGTTTTGAAACAGGGAGGCAATTGCTGAGGCAGGGTCTCGAGGGTAGAAAGAAGGAGTTGGAGGCAGGGAGGGGGCGACCCAAGAGGAGGGCCCTCTGGGAGCGTGGCAGGAGCGTGGGAGAAGGAGAGACATCGGGATAAAAGAGAAAGGGTCTCTGGAGGCAGGAAGCTGGCACTGCAGGCGGAAGGGGGTGTTGAAACAGGCGGGATACTGTTGATGGGAGCCTGGGAAGTGGAGGCGGGAAGTAGACCACTGTAGGGAATGGGCCTTTAGAGTCCGGGAAAGTGTGCCGCAGAGGGGAAGAAGGCTTGGAGGTAGGGGATGGATACTAGAAATGAAATGGGGTGCAATGTGACAGGCCTTCCCAACGGGGAGGTGAGTTGGGGGGTCGGAGTAGGCATGGAAGTGAGAGATTGGGCTTTTGGAGCAAGGACTGGGTATCGGATTTGGCACCTGCTCCCCGGGGTGGGGCTTTTGGATCATAAGAAAGGATTCTTTGGGCAGGGAGCTGGGAAAACAGATGAATGGTGGTGGGTGTCAGAACAGCTCTCCCTCAACTCTGTAGGTTTGCTTCTAGCTCTCCTTCCTCAAGGCCCCAAATGTCTCCGCCTCTATAGGCCCACCCCCACACAGACGCTTTTCCTTCCTGCCCCTGCCCCCTGCCCTGCTAGGAAGTGGTTTTCCCTGGCTCAGCAGAAGGGGTTCTTGGAAGGAGATGGTAATCGCCTGCCCCAGCCAGCTTGATTGCTTGGGGGAAGTGGATAGAATGTGTGGAGAGTGAGATTTAGGAAAGAGAGTGGACTCTTGCGACAGGGTGGGGGCTCCCACTCGGCAGGGTAAGGGAGTTCAGACCAAAGCCATTGGACTTCCAGCTCTGCCTGCTGGCTGTGAGACTTCTTCCTCTGAGCTTCAGTTTCTTTATCTATAAAATGGGCATAAGCATAGAACTGGGCCCAAAGTTCAAATAGAACTGGGCCCAAAGGCAGGCTTCCTATCTGGGTAAACTTGGGCTGTAGTTTCCTCAGTCAGGTGATGGTGAATGATAAATACTACTAAGAACTAATACAGTGAAACCTCGGTTCTCAAACGTCTCCCATCTCAACCAAACTGTTCATGGAAAAATGTCTCGGTTGTCCAACAATACTTCGGTTCTGGACCCAACACCCCTTTCATACTGATGCCTGTATGATCAGTCAGGCAACATAGGAGAGAAGGCTCCAGGATGAGTCAGTTTACCACTAAACCTCGCGCTGTTAACATAAGTCTCCCTGGGTTCTAAGAAGGTTAGTGGTAGCAGCAAAGTGCAAAGGAAAGTGTGACAACAACAATAGAGCTTAAAAAAGAAAAAATTGCAGATTGTGATAGAGGTGTTCAGGTGTCTGATCTGGCTCCCGAGTCTGGCATGGCAAAATCCACAATTAGTACAACTTTAAAAGGTAAGGAGGCCATCAGGGGTTCTGATGTTGCTGAGGGTGTGAAAGTGCTCATGGAACAGTGGTCACAGGCAACTGAGAAAGGTTAAAACAGGGAATCATTTGGGGGTCTGGAATGGGTTAATTCAATTTACATGATTTCTAAGTGGGAAAAATGACTTGGTTTTCGAACGTATCGCTTTTTGAACAGCCTTCCAGAATGTATTAAGTTTGAGAACTGAGGTTCCACTATGCTTATGTGTCACATAGTATGTGCTAGTCACTGTACTACGACTCTTATGTTTAGTAACCTGTGCAACAGTCTTATGAGGGAGAGACTCTCGTTATGTCCATTATACAGAAGGGGAAACTAAGGCCCAGAGAGGTTAAGTGACTTGCCCATGGACACAGAGTGAGTAGTTCTGAGATTCATTCAGACTGTCGAGTTTGAGTTCTTAGCCCCTCAGTCAAATGCCCCTTGGTCATAATAATAGCTAATTTTTTTAAAATATATATTTTATTGAGTTTTTACAGAGAGGAAGGGAGAAGGATAGAGAGTTAGAAACGTTGATGGGAGAAAAACATCAATCAGCTGCCTCTTGGACATCTCCTAACTGGGGATGTGCCCGCAACCAAGGTACATGCCCTTGACGGGAATCGAACCTGGGACCTTTCAGTCCACAGGCCGATGCTCTATCCACTGAGCCAAACCAGTTAGGGCATATAATAGCTAATTTTATTAAGTGCTCAGTATGTAATGGGCACTCTGCTAAGCACTCCTGGTATTAACTCATTCAGTTCTCATAGTAGCCCTATGACAGTTGACCTGGCATTTCAGAATCATAAAAACAAAATTTCTAACCATCACTGATGGTACTCATAGCTGACCCGGTGTGCATAAGCTGAGCCAAGTACTGTTCTGGGTACTTTGCGTATATTGTTTACTCCTCATCACACCCTAATGTTGCCCTATTTTCTAGGTGAATAAACTGAGGCACCAAGCGGTTATGTCACTTAAGAAGTAGCATTATCTTCACCTTGCCTTAGGATAAATTGTGTTAATAAATAGCACGGGGGTCCTGAGTCAAGGGGTAGTCTTTAGCTCCTTTAGCTGAAGCTCCTCTGACCCCCAATGCCTTTCAAAACTAAAAAAAAAAAAAAAAAAAAAAAAGAAAGAAAAAAAAAAAAAGAAGTGGCAAATGCTTTGGGAAATAGCGTAGCAGTTCCTGAAAGTTAGATATAGAGTTACCTTATGACCCAGCAATTCTACTCCTAGGTTTCTGTCCAAGAGAAATGAAAACATACATCCACATAAAAACGTATACATGAAAAAACAAAACAAAACAAAAAAAACTTATACATGAATGTTCAGAACAGCATGATTCATAATCACCCAAAAATGTAAACAGCCCAAATGTCCAACCACTGCTGAGTGGATACAGAAAATGAAGTCTATCCACAAAGGGGGATACAACATGGATGAGCTTTGAAAACATCGTGCTGTGTGAAGAAGCCAGATACAAGTCACACACTGTGTGATTCCACTTCTATGAAATCCATGGAGGCAGAAAGATTCATGGTTGCTGGGGGCTGGAGGAGAGAGGGTGACTGCTGATGGGTGGGGGATTTCTTTCTGGGCCGATGGAAATGTTTCTGGAATTAGTGGTGATGTTTGCACAGTTGTCTAAATATACTAAAAGCCATTGCGCTATATACATGTTTGGTGGATTTTATGGTATGTGAATTATATCTCAATTTTTTTAAAACGAGTAAGTAAAAAAAAAAAAAGTAAGTAAAAAGAAAAAAAGAAGTTGGCACTGCCAGGACCCATACCAAAGACGTCTGTAATGCAAACATTTGTTGAGTGCCTGCTATGTACAATCACTGAACTGTTTTTACAAACTTATTTAACCTGCAAAATAGCCCGAGAAGGAAACCTGTCTTGCCGGTGGGGAAATGGGCGCTCAGGAAGGCAGATCTGTGTCCAAGGCCAGGCAAACCAGGTGGTGGAGCCTTGCTTGGACTCAGGGTCCTGGAGCTGAGAGCAGAGTTGGCTGCTCTTCGGAAAATAAGTCTCTCCACAGGGGCTGGCGGGAGCTGGGATGGGGCTCTGGGGAAGGCAGGCAGCAGGGAGGTGTGGCCCTGTCTTCCTGGTGGTGACGGATGGGGCTGTTGGGGGTATGTAGCGCTGGCCCTCTCTCCCTGCCTCTCTCACTTCCTTCTCCTGCTGCCCCCAGATCCGCTTCATCCTCATCCAGAACAGAGCGGGCAAGACGCGCCTGGCCAAGTGGTACATGCAGTTTGATGATGATGAGAAGCAGAAGTTGATCGAGGAGGTGCACGCCGTGGTCACGGTCCGAGATGCCAAACACACCAACTTTGTGGAGGTGACAGACCCCGGTCCCCCATGCCTCCTGTGCCGCCCTGCCTCCTTCCAGCCTCCTGCCCAACTCCTGTTTGCAGTAACCCACAGACCCTCCTCCCTTCCCACATTCATTCACTCAGCATGCTGTTAGCTTGCTGTCTTCTTCTTCTTCTTTTTTTTTTAAATATTTTTATTGATTTCAGAGAGGAAGGGAGGAGAGAAGAGATAGAAACATCAATGATGAGAGAGAATCATTGATCAGCTGCCTCTTGCACGCCCCTCACTGGGTATAGAGCTCACCTGCAACCTGGGCATATGCCCTTGACCGGAATCGAACCTGGGACCTTTCAGTCCGCAGGCCGACGCTCTATCCACTGAGCCAAACCAGCCAGGACAACTGTCTTCCTTTTTTTTAGGTACTTTGCATTGTGAAACTTTTCAAACATACAGATTAGTACAATGAGGGAGACGTTGAGTGAAGATTCATGTACCTACTACCCAGATTTAATCAGTATGAATATTTTGCCTTTTTGCTCTACCTTTTTCTTTTTTGGGCTGAGGAATTTTTTTGGGTTGCCTTTTATATATATACTAGTAGCCCTGTGCATGAATACGTGCACCAGTAGGTGGCTGCCACCCTCTTATAGCTCTCTGCCCGCCGCCCGCCCTCCTGTAGCTCCCCCAGCCCCCCCTCATAGCTTGCTGCCTTGCCCCCTCCTGTAGCTCTCCACCCCCTGCTTGTAGTTCGCTGCCCCACCCTCCTGCAGATCCGTGATCCGGTCGTTACGTGGTCAGTCGTTACGCCTCACGGTGTAACGGATAATTAGCATATTCCTCTCTTATTATATAGGGTATATATTTTTTATTGATTTCAGACAGGAAGGGAGAGGGAGTGAGAGATAGAAACATCAATGATGAGAGAGAATCACTGATTGGCTGCCTCCTGCACACCCCCTACTGGGGATCGAGCCTGCAACCCAGGCATGTGCCCTTGACTGGAATCGAACCTGGGACCCTTCAGTTCGCAGGCTGATGCTCTATCCACTGAGCCAAACCAGCTAGGGATGAATTGCCTTTTAAAAACTTACTATAAAAATGTTCAGGCCCTAGCCGGTTTGGCTCAGTGGATAGAGCGTCCGCCTGCGGACTGAAGGGTCCCAGTTTCGGTTCCGGCCAGGGGCACATACCTGGGTTGTGGGCTTGATCCCTAGTAGGGGAGGCAGCCAATCAATGATTCTCTCTTGTCACTGATGTTTCTATCTCTCTCTCCCTCTTCCTTCCTCTCTGATCAATAAAGAAATATATTAAAATTTAAAAAAATGTTCAGACACACAAAACTAGAGAGAATAGTATAACGAACCATCCCTTACAGTAGCATGAGAAATTAAGTTACAGTCCTCATGGTATTTCAGGATATGACTTAGAAAATAAAGGCCTTTCCTTATATTTCCACAATAGTATTATCAGACCTGATAAATGCATCATACTTTTTATTTATTTGCTTATTTATTAACCTTCACCCAAGGACATTTTTCCATTGATTTATAGAGCGAGTGCAAGGGAGGGGGAGAGACAGAGAGAGAGAAACATGGATGTGAGAGAGACACATGAATTGGTTGCCTCTCGCAGGCATCCCAACCAGGCCTGGGACTGAGCCTGCAACCAAGGTATATGCCCTTGACTGGAATCGAACCCGGGACCCTTCAGTCCGCAGGCTGGTGCTCTATCCACTGAGCCAAACTGGCGAGGGCTATACTTTCGAAATATTACTCTAATACTCAATGAATATTTACATTTTCCCCAAATTATCAATTTGGTTGTTAAAAGCCGGTCAGGAATCTGGCATTGCTTTGGCTGCCGTGTCTGTTTGGTCTCTTTTCATCTAGACGTCTCCACCTTTATTTTATTTATTTATTTAAAATATATTTTATTGGTTTTTTACAGAGAGGAAGGGAGAGGGATAGAGAGTTAGAAACATCGATGAGAGAGAAACATCGATCAGCTGCCTCCTGCACACGTCCTACTGGGGATGTGCCCACAACCATGGTACATGCCCTTGACCGGAATCGAACCTGGGACCCTTGAATCCCCAGGCCGACGCTCTATTCACTGAGCCAAACCGGTCAGGGCTAGATGTCTCCACCTTTAGTTCCCATGGTGTTAGCCTGTTCAAGAGACCAGGCTGGTTGTCCTAAAGAATTCAACAAATATGTATTGAGAGCCGCTGTGTGCCAGGCGCTGTTCTGGGCGCTGGGGATACTGCAGCGAACGTAAGAGACATGACTGAGTCCCTGCCCTGAGCTGATGGTAAAGATACAGTGTCAGGTGGTGACGGGCCCGGAGCATCAAGCAGCCGCTGGGGGATGAGCGTGGGGGATGCGAGTGCCGGGTGCCGGGTGCCAGGTGTGTGCACTGGGGCTGGAATGCGGCTTTAAATGGCTTGATCAGAAAACCCTCATTGAAGAGGTGACGTGTGAGCCAAGACCTGCCTGAAGGAGTTAAGAATTGGAAGGATGTGGTATCTGGGAGAGGAACATTCCAAGCCCAGGGAACTGGCAAGTGCAAAGGCCCTGGGGCAGGAACATACTGGGGCATTCTTGGAATAGCAAGAAGGCCAGCTGCCTGAGGTGGGGCGGGGAGGAGATGAGGACAAAGATAACACGGGCAGATGGCGCAGGGCCTTGTGGGCTGTGGTGAGGACATGGGCCCTTCCTCTGAGGGAGGTGGCAGCCATGGAAGGTTTTGAGCAGAAGAGGGACGTGGGCCGACTTGGGGACCCTCTATGGGGGGCAGGAGCAGAAGCGGGGAGGCCGCGGGAGGCGACAGCCAGGGTTCAGGTGACAGATGCAGGTGAGTGGAACCGGTGTGGAAGCAGTGGGGTGGCGAGAAGACTGGAAGGTAGAGCCGCGGAAGGACCAATGGTTAGATGTGGAGCGGTAGCATGGCGCCGCCACTTTAAGACAGGACCGGCTTCGGAAAGAGCAGGCTGAGGTGCAGATCAGTGAGGTGTGTCTGTCCAGGAGGGAGCAGAGTCGGAGTTCCGGGGGAGGGCTTGGTAGGACACAGGGTGGCCATCCCTGAGGGGCGGGAGCAGGGACTATTCTGTCTCCTGGAGCACCTACGCAGTGTCCAGGGCAGTGCTGGGGACACCGTGGTGGCAGCCCCGCCTTCCCTGTGGGGCTCACTGTCCAATGGGGAGATCGCCCTGTCCCTAGACCCGTGGTTGGCAAACTGCGGCTCGCGAGCCACATGCGGCTCTTTGGCCCCTTGAGTGTGGCTCTTCCACAAAATACCACGGCCTGGGAGAGTCTATTTTGAAGAAGTGGCGTTAGAAGAAGTTTAAGTTTAAAAAATTTGTCTCAAAAGAAATTTCAATCGTTGTACTGTTGATATTTGGCTCTGTTGACTAATGAGTTTGCAGACCACTGCCCTAGACTGACACCTGGGGTGGCCAGGCTGGGACAGGGCCCCAGTGGCCGAAGGACTTCAGAGAGGGGACCCCTCAGCCTGCAGGAGGAGACTTAGCCGAGGGGGTAGCAGAAGCCGTGAGTCTGGGCCGCCCTCTGCGAAGCCTGGCAGTGGGTTCGCGGGCACAGGAAGGAGCGAGGAGGGTGACCTGGAAGGGGAGACTCAGGCGAGTGCTGCTCAGCGTCAGGCTGTGCCGAGGCCGCCAGCTTGACAGGCAGCGCAGGCAAAGCTTCCTGCCCTGGGAAGCTGGAGCCCTCTCTCCAGAGCAGGGGTCTCCACCATTTTCTAAACGCACAATCTGTATCCGTTAAAACAAAAGTAGCCCTGGCTGCTGGGGCTCAGCTGGTTGGGCGTCTTCCCAGGCCCTGAGAGGTCCGGTCTGACTCCCAGTCAGGGCTGAGGGGGGCGGGGCAGGCTCAGTCCCGGGTAGGGAGTGTGTTTCCCTCTCACGTCGATGTTTTTGTCTCTCTCTCTCTCCCTCTGTCTCTCTCTAAAACTCAATTAGAATTTTTTAAAGAACGAAAGAAAAGTAGAGTGTGCGCCCCGGTCCATGCTGATTATCCACGGGTCATGTGCAGGCATCACTGTAATGATGTCAGAAACTGAGCTGGGAAAGAAGCAGCATCAAGGGCTGACGTTGGCCTTCGCAGCTGTGGCCAGGGGGCGCCAGACCCCTGCCAGTCCCGGGCTGGGTTTTCAGCTGTTGGCTGACGGCTTCGCGCTTTGCAACCCCGTACTCATCTCTGTGTCTGCACCTGCCCGTTTCTCTGCTTACACATGAAATTAGCGCCTGCGTCCCCGTCCATGCGCACTTATGCCTGGGTTGTAAGTGCTGCTGGAGTAATATTTCTGTTCCAGTTCAGTTAGGAGCAAGGCCGGGATTGTCTTGGTTACGAGTGGTGACTCTGCTGCCCAGCACAGAGCCTGCCCCCCGTAGGTGCTCAGCCAGTGTCTGTGGACAAATGAATGAGTGGTCCAGGCTAAGGACTCTGCCTCCCCAGAGGCGATAGGGAGCCACGGAGGGTGCTGTGGGACCTGCCCGGCTCCTGCTGGGCTCTGGGCTTTTGTCCAAGCTGTTCCCTCTGTGTGGAACACTGCTGCCCATTCACTCCTGCTCATCCTCCAGATCTCAGGTCTGGCGCCCCCTCCTCCAGGAAGCCCTCTTGGCCCCCAGGCTGAGTTAGCTGCCCCCTCTAGGCTCCTGCAGCCCAGCCCTGCCCTCTCTGGGGATGTCCGAGGATGGACCTCTCAGCACTGTGAGCCCCGGGTGGGGAGGGCCAGGCCCATGTCTGCCATCACTGTGCCCCCGCACAGGGCCAGGCCCAGAGCAGGGCCTCAGGGGCGTGAGAGGAAGGAGGAATGTTCTGGCCCCACTCTGCCCAGCACGCTGGGTCCTGGGGCACCTGTCACTGACGTCTCTCCGCCCGCAGTTCCGGAACTTCAAGATCATTTACCGACGCTACGCCGGCCTCTACTTCTGCATCTGCGTGGACGTCAACGACAACAACCTGGCCTACCTGGAGGCCATCCACAACTTCGTGGAGGTGTGTGCCGGGGGCGGGCCGGGCCCCTCGTGGCCTCCAGTACGGGGCCTGCCCCGGTCCCAGCATGCACAGACCCTCCTCGACCGCAGCCGCCTCTTTCCCTACCCACCTCACTGTTTTTTGAGTTTCTCTCCTTTTTTCCTTTTTTTTTTGTAATATATTTTTATTGATTTCAGAGAGGAAGGGAGAGAGAGAGAGAAACATCAATGATGAGACAGAACCATCGATCAGCTGCCTCTTGCACGCCCCCCACTGGGAACCAAGCGTATATCCCAAGCATTTGTCCTTGACAGGAATTGAACCCGGGACCCTTCGGTCCGCAGGCCAACGCTCTATCCACTGAGCCAAACCAGCTAGGGCCTTTTTCCCTTTTTTTTGGTCCTTGTTTCTGCTGTAGCCCACTGTCGTCTATGCAACCGTTTATGTCTGTCTCCGTGCCCACACGTCACTTTTCCTGTTTCTTTCTCCTTCTCCCTCAGTCTGTCTGTTTGCCGTGTTGTCTGTCGTCATCTGATCTTCGTTCTTGTTTCTTTTCCTCTCCCTCTCTGTCCCCCTCCCATCTCCCTCCCCCTCGGTCTCTGTCTGTTTTGCCATCTCTGTCTGATGACCTCTGTTCCTGTCTCTGTGTCTCTCTCCCTGCCCGTCTCTCACTGTCTTTCTTCCTCTCCCAGGTCCTAAACGAATATTTCCACAACGTCTGTGAACTGGACCTGGTGTTCAATTTTTACAAGGTGGGCTCCTGGTGAAGTGGCAGCTGAGGGGCCACAGGCAGGGGCGGGGTGGGCCATAACCCCTGTGCCACCTCCACGCCTCTGCTGGTGCCCATTTCCTGGCTCTCAGGCCTCGGAGCCCCCTGCTCCCAGGTCGGGACCAGCATCCGGGCCCCTTCCCTCATGCCGGCTCTCCCATTACCTCCCTCCACTCAGGTTTACACGGTCGTGGACGAGATGTTCTTGGCCGGCGAGATCCGCGAGACCAGCCAGACGAAGGTGCTGAAACAGCTGCTGATGCTTCAGTCCCTGGAGTGAGCGGTGGCCCCTCCGCCCCGGCCTCCCATGGACTTGCCTGCTCGCTTCCCCTTCCAGGCCTGGGGCCCACCCCGGAGCCCCTCCCTCAGCTGCCCAGGAGGAAGGCACCCAGCTGGGTCTGGGCCGCAAGGGAGGAGACTGCACCCCACTGCCTCTGGGCCCCAGCTGCGGGCGGAGGCCACCTCGTGTGTATTGATTAACCGTGCCGTGGTCGTGTGACACCGTGAGTGCGTGTGTGGAGCCCCCAATAAACCTGTGGTCCCCTCCTGGCCTCGTGTCCGTCTTCCCTGGGAGCCACGGCACTCGGACTGCCTGGTTAGTCAGTCGGCAAACACTCACTGTGCCGAGAGGAACATTCACACGCACAGAGGGCCCGGACTGGAAGGGGTGACAGATTTAGACCCGAGCACCTGCCCCTCAGATACTAACAGTCACAGCTAACACAACAGCACGGAGTGCCGCCCAGGCGTGGCTCTAGGCGGTGACATGTGTTGCCTTACTCCTCAGCTGGAGGGAGAGGTGGTCACACCCTCACTTTTCAGACGCGCTCAGGAAGGTTCAAAGACTCGCCCGAGGCCACAGAGCCGGTCAGTGGCCGAGCCAGGTTTGTTCCGAGCTAGTTTTTTTTTTCATCGATTTGCAGAGTGGAAGAGAGCAGGAAAGATGGAAACATCGATGTGAGAGAAACACATCGATTGGTTGCCTCCTGCAGGCACCCTGATCAGGGCCCGGGCTGGGGAGGAGCCTGCAACCAAGGTACGTGCCCGTGACTGGAATCGATCCCGGGACCCTTTGTCCATAGGACGATGCTCTAGCCACTGAGCCAAACCGGGTAGGACTGTTTTTAGTTTTAGTTTTTTTTTTTTAAATGTGTTTATTGATTTCAGAGAGAGGAAGGGAGAGGAAGACAGAAACATCAATGATGAGAATCATTGATTAGCTGAGCTTCCTGCACGCCCCACACTGGGGATCGAGCCCATAACCTGGGCATGTGTCCTGACTGGGAATTGAACCATGATCTCCTGGTTCATAGGTTGACGCTCAACCACTGAGCCACGCTGGCCGGGCTCTTCTGGCTAATTTTGAGCCCAGGCAGGCGGCTGCGGAATCCTTGTTTTATTTTAACCCCTATCTCGGACGGTTGTTGCAAGGGCAGGCGCTGGGCCCAGTGTTGAGTGGGTCCCGCAGTGGCACTGCTGGCCCCGGGAGGACAATTCTTCACTGTGGGAGTCTGTCCCGGGCATGGCCAGGCTGCCAGCCCCTCCACCAAATGCCAGCAAGTGGCCTTCTGGCCCTTGTGATGAGAAAACACCCCTGTGTGTCTAGTGCCCTCTGGTGGCAGTGCTTCGCTCCCCGTGCCCACAGAGCAGTGATGGCCGCTGGCTGCATCTGTGAGGGGCACCCTTGGCAAGCTGAGAACTCTACCAGTCATCCTGGCAGCTCTTATGACTGTGCCTCAGCCTTGCCTCAGTCTCCCAGCTCCGTCACATACATGTGGAGAGACCTTTGGGTAAGTCACTGCACCTCTCCTGCCTCAGTTTCTTCATCTGGAAAATGGATCGATAATAGTTCTTATCTCACAGCAGTGACTGCCCTCAGGGAGCTCACGGTGTCCCGAGGAGGAGGGCAATGCAGAAGCAAGTCCATGTCCAGTTTGACAGGAAGGGAGGGTTGTGGAGGGAAAGCAGAGTGAGGGGGAGAGGAGCCTGGCAGAGGGCACTGAGTTCTGTGGATGGTCGGGAGGCCTCTTGGGAGGAGGTGAACCATGGGAATTTTAGAGGAAGAGTATCCCAAGCAGAGGGAACAGCAAGTGCGAAGGCCCTGAGGCAGAACATGCAAGGAGGCCAGCGTGGTTGGAACAGAGTGAGCAAAAGGCAGAGAGGAGGAGATGTGTTCAGAAAATAGAGGGGCTGGAGGGAGCAGGAAGAAGACAGAACACACAGGCCCGATCAGCTGTGGTGAGAACCCTGGGTTTACTGTGTAAGACAAGAGTCACGGGAAGGGTTTTACACACACAAAAGCCCAGTGACTGAACGGCAGAACGACCAGAACGACCGGTCGACCAGTCGCTATGAGGTGCACTGACACACGGGAGCAGCCGCTAGCAGGCCCAGGGTGAGGCCTGGTCTCTGCACCTATCAAATACCTGAGACAACCCAGACTCTGGCCTGACCCCACCAGCTGAGTGTTCTAGAAAGAGCGCGGGGAGCTGGCATAGGCAGATGGCAAGAGGGGATGTGACTGTGGACCCCCGGGGAGGCTGTCCTGATGGCTGAGGATCCTGGAGCACGGCTGAACTGAACATTCTCGATGGTGTCACCGACCTGGCATCACACATCAAGGACATTCACCGAGTGGCCTTGGGGTGCAAAGCTCTCTGCCAGGTCCCTCCAGGACACAGATCACACCTTTACCCAAGACATTACCCCGAAATATCAGCTCAGACTAAATTCCTCATTCAGCAGCCACTTAGAGGGCAGGTCCAGAGCCGTTCAGCAGTGCTCCCACAGCAGGCCGATCCCCACAGGCCATGCCCCCACCAGTGCACAAATCCATGCACCAGGCCTCTAATATATATATATATATATGTGTGTGTGTGTGTGTATATATATATATATATATATATATATATATATATACATATACACATACATATACATATACATATACATATACATACATACATATATATATATATATATATATATATATATATATATATATATATATATATATATATATAAAATTGATTTCAGAGAGGAAGGGAGAGGGAGAAAGAAACAGCAATGATGCCTACCTGGTTTGGCTCAGTGGATAGAGCATCGGCCTGCAGACTGACCGGGTTCAATTCAAGTCAAGGGCACATGCCCAGGTTGTGGCCTCGATCCCCAGTAGGGGGCGTGCAGGAGGCAGTCAATCAATGATTCTCTCTCATTATTGATGTTTCTATTGCTTCCTCTCCCTTCCTCTCTGAAATCAATAAAAATATATATTTTTAAAAAGACTAAAATACTGTGAAAAGAAATTTTAAAAGAAAAAAAGAAAGGAACATCAATGATAAGAAAGAATCATTGATCTGCTGCTTCCAGGACACTTCCTACCGGGGACTGAGCCTGAAACCTGGGCATGTGCCCTGACTGGGAATCAAACCATGACCTCCGGGTTCATAGGTTGACACTCGACCACTGAGCCACATCAGCTGGGCAGAATTTTATTTATTTATTTTTTTAGATATTTTTATTGATTTCAGAGAGAAAGGGAGAGAGAGAGAGATAGAAACATCAATGAGAGAGAATCATTGATCGGCTGCCTCCTGCACACCCCCTGTTGGGGATCAAGCCCACTACCCAGGCATGTGCCCTTGACTGGAATCGAACTTGGGACCCTTCAGTCTGCAGGCCAACGCTGTATCCACTGAGCCAAACCAACTAGGGCCAAGCAGGATTTTTTGTTTGGAGGGCTTGGGGCAGGGTGGTAACAGCTTTATTGAAATATAACTCACTGTACAATTCACCTATTTAAAGTGTACATACAATGCAGTGGTTTTTAGTATATTCCCCATCATTACAATCAATTTTAGAACATTTTTATTACCTCCAAATGAAACCTGTGTCCTGGCTGGCGTGGCTCAGTGGGTTGAGTATCATCCCATGCACCAATTCAATTCCTGGTCGGAACACATACCCAGGTTGTGAGTGTATGAGAAGGCAACCAATCTCTCTCTCTCTCTGTCTCTCTCTCTGTCTCTCTCTCTCTCTCTCTCCCTCCAATCAAGAAAAACATGTTAAAAAATAAAAAAGAAACCTGTATGCTTAGTTGTCACCTCTCAATTCCTCCATCCCCTTCTCCAGGCCTAGGTAATCTACTAATCCACTAATCTACTTTGTTGGTCTGGATTTGCCTATTCTGGGTACTTCATAGATATGGAATCATACAGTGTGTGGGGCACAGGAGTGTTTTGAGCTGAGGAGGGACAAGGATCTGCCAAGTCTGATATGAGCAAGTCCAAGGTGAGAGCCTCCAGGGTGGGAGCCCGGAGGCCAGTGAGGAGGTGATTACAGCGACACAGCTAAGAGCTGATGCTGGCATGGGCCCCAGGCAGGTAGTGGGAGGAGTGGGAAGTGATCAGATTGTGGGCACATTTTGAAGGTGGATCAGTATGATTTGCTGACAGCTTGATGTTGGGAAGTTAAGGATCACTCTTGCCACAGCCAGTGTAGCCAGTTAGTTGGGGACCCAGTCATGTAACAAAAGGTTGCCGGTTCGATTCCCAGTCAAGGCACATGCTTGGGTTGCTTGATCCCCAGTAGGGGGTGTGCAGGAGGCAGCTGATTGATGTTCAGCTTTCACATTGATGTTTCTCTCTCTGTCTCCCTCTCCCTTCCTCTCTCTTTAAAGATCAATAAAAAAATACTTTTAAAAGGATCATTCCTGATTTTACTTTTTATTGATTGATTGGTTTCAAAGAAACATCAATTTGTTGTTCCAGTTATTTATGCATTTATTGATTGATTCTTTAAAAAAAAATATATATATATATACACACACACATATATGTATATATATACTAGAGGTCCGGTGCATGAAATTCGTACACGGCAGGGAGGGGGGTGTTCCTCAGCCTGGCCTGCACCCTCTCCAATCTGGGACCCCTCGAAGGATGTCCTACTGCCGGTTTACAGGGATCGGGCCTAAACTGGCAGTCGGACATCCCTCTCACAATCCGGGACTGCTGGCTCCAGCCGCTCACCTGCCTGCCTGCCTGATTGCCCCTAACCACTCTGCCTGCCGGCCTGCTCACCCCCAACTTCCCCCCCCTGCTGGCCTGCTTGCCCCCACCTTCCCTCCCCACTGGCCAGCTCACCCCCATCTGCCCCCCTGCTGGCCTGCTCACTCCAAACTGCCCGCCCCCTGCTGTCCTGATCACCTCCAACTGACCCCCACTGATGGCCTGCTCACCCCCAACTGGCCCCCCTGCTGGTCTGCTTACCTCCAATGGCCCCTGCCATCCCATCCTGGCCTGATCACCCCTGGAGACCCAAGCTCCCAGCCCCTCCTTTTTTTCTTTTTCTTTTTTCAGCTCCTCCTTGAGCTGACCGAGGCCAAAGCTGGCTGGAAGCAAGTATCTAGGATTTATTTATCTTCTATAATTGAATCTTTGTAGCCTTGAGTGGAGGCCAGGGCTGGCCAGGACGGGCAGAAAGCTTGGCTTCCTCCATGGCTGGGGGCAACCCAAGCCTCCTGCTCTCTCCAGCTCCATGGCTGCCGCCATTTTTGTTGGGATTTATTTATCTTCTATAATTGAAACTGTGTAGTCTTGAGTGGAGGCCAGGGCCAGCCAGGGCGGGCAGGAAGCTTAGCTTCCTCCAATGCCGTGGCAACCCAAGCCTTCTGCTTGCTCCAGCTCTGTGGCCGGCCACCATCTTGGTTGGGTTAATTTGCAGATTCACTCCTGATTGGCTGGTGGGCGTGGCTTGTGGGCATAGCAGAGTGATGGTTCATTTGCATGTTTCTCTTTTATTAGTGTGTGTATATATATATATATATATAGATAGATAGATATAGATATAGATATTGATATTTATTGATTTCAGAGAGGAAGGGAGAGAGAGATAGAAACATCACTGATGAGAGAGAATCATTGATCAGCTGCCTTCTGCACTCCCCCCACCTACTGGGGATCGAGCCCGCAACCTGGGCATGTGCCCTTCACTAGAATCGAACCTGGGACCCTTCAGTCCACAGGCCAATGCTCTATCCACTGAGCCAAACCAGTCAGGGGTATTGGTTGATTCCTGTATGTGTCCTGACTGTGGTGGATTGAACCCACAACCTTGGCATACTGGGATGACGCTCTAACCACCTGAGTTGCCCCACCAGGGCATCACTCCCGATTTTACAATCTGCGTGTCAGGAAGACTAGACCCTCCTTTTCCAGAAGTGAGAAGACGGTGGGGGAACAGGTCAAGCCCCAGCTCTTGGGCCTCCAGGGGAGATGCTGCGGAGGCAGTGGGTACACGGGTGTGGAGCTCAGGCAAGAGGCCCAGCCAGACATTTAGAAGCCACCAGCACACTGATGGTATTCACCACCATGAGGTCAGCTGTGGTCACCGAGGGAGTGGTGGCTGAGTGGGGGCGAAAAAGGAGACCTCAGAAAATGACACAGAAGTAACAGCCTGGTTCAGAGCTCAGGAAGAGTAATGCCGGACGTTGGGCACCATTTAATGCCGGTGGTCTTGATCCGGCATCTAGAAGGGTTCAGGAAACCTGGAGAAGGGGCTGTGCATAAATTAAATAAGAGTCCAGAGACGAAACATAATTTTGAAAGGTATATTGGGGTGGGGGGGCCGGCGGGCAGAGGAGCTTGGCTGAAGAAACCAAGTTCTCCTTGTCTCAGGACCCCTTGCTTTTTATTAACACAAATTGTCCTAAGGCAAGGTGGAGATATACACTTCAAAGGGTAGGGTTTCATACAGAAGCATTGTCAGAATGGGGAACTGCCCTAGGCTTTTCAGGTGTTTGGCCAACAGGAAGCAATAACATGTAGAGTAAGATGCCCTGAGCTGTCTGGCAGCAAGCCATCATCCCTTTCAGTTTTAGGGAAATGCCTTTAGCCATTCCCAACAGGCGATAACATATGTGACTCAGCCCTTGTTGAGTCCCCAAGTTCCATCAACGATGAAACTCTTGCAATTATGACATGCTGGAATTGGCTTCTGGCAGAAGAGAGAGTGTTCCCACCTTACCTGCTGAGACCACTGAGTTCTGTTAGAACAGCTCCTTTGACTGCCCGTGCGACTGGCGTGGGCCCGCCTTCCCCCCGCCCCCCACTTCTCCTGTTGCAGGTGGGTGTGCAAAATGGTGCGGCCTCTCCCGAAAACAGTCTGGCAGGTTCCTATAAAGTTAAACATTACACTCACTCTATGACTCAGCAATCCCACTTCTACTTGTTTAGCCGTGAGAAATAAAATTTATGCACATAATCGCTATGTGAGCCCAAGAAAACAAAAACTTGTCTTCACACAAGAAACGTACACGTGAATGTTCATAGCAGTACCAGCCGCAATGGCCAAAAAGGACACCCGTTAACTGATGATGGATAAATAAGATCGGTGAGAACCACACAATGGAATTTCTCGTCAGCCATAGAGAAGAATGAAGTTCTGGCTCTGGCTGGTGTGGCTCACTTGGTTGGGCATCGTCCCATGCACTGAAAGGTTTCGGGTTCCACTCCTGGTCAGGACACATGCCCAGGTTTTGGGATCGATCCCTGGTTGGGGGCCGAGCTAACCCCAAAGAGCTGAGGCAGCCGAGGCAGGAGGCAGCCGCATTCAATGCTTTGCTCTCACATCGATGTTTCTCTCTCTCTACCTCCCTCCTTCCCTCTCTCTCTAAAAATCAGTGGAAAAATTATCCTCACTCCTTGGGTGAGGATTAAAATAAATAAGTAAATTAATTAATTAAGAGGAATGAAGTTCTGATTCATCCTACAACATGGATGCAGGCTGAAAACATGATGCTGGGAGAAGCCAGACACAAAGAACTGTGTTCTAGGATCCCATTTACATGAAATGTCCAGAAGAGGCAAGTCCGTAGGGAATATGAGAAAATTGACTGCCTCACTCACTCTGAAAGGTGGCTTTTATGGCCTGTGAATATATCTCAATGCCAAAAGGAAACAGGTGGGGATCGAGCCTACAACCCGGGCATGTGCCCTTGACCGGAATCAAACCGGGGCCCCTTCAGTCCACAGGCCGACGTTCTCTCCATTGAGGCAAACCAGCTAGGGCAACAGGCTTTTTCAACACACAGTTAATATAGAGTCCAGAAAACAAAGCAAATAGGGTGATGAATGGGGCATACAGGGTGCATGCAAGCTATGTAACATCAAAACGCCAGCTGTTTATGACCTGGGCTCACATCTGGCTGTGAGGCAATAACATGTAGATTAAGTTTCTTTTTGACTGCTCTTTGACCAAAGAGCTGGCCAGACTCCCAAGGCCCCATAGTGCACCTACAGATGGCCCTTATATTCCCACAGGGCGGGAGAGGGAGTCGGGGCTTGGGAAGGGGCCCGTGTTCTCACATACCACACGTGCCCACGGGCTGGGAGATGGGATCTATGTCTCACCTCAGGCACAGAACAGCCGAGACAGCGTCTGTTAGTAGTTACCAGCGACCCGAGAGCAGACAGGCCTGGTGGAGGGTGTGGGAGCCTCGTCAGCCTGGTTGAGAATGAATTCAAGGTGGAGATGGGAGAGATTGCTTTTGTTCTGGCCTGGGGAAGGGAGGCCAGCCCAGCCCAGAGGGAAAATGTGAGGTGGAAGACAAGGCTGCGTCTTGTCAAGATTAGCCAGATCGGCCCTGCCTTTCCTTCCCTGTGACGCAAGCCTGCTGCTGGCTGACAGCCCAGGTCGGGCGCCTGTGGGTGGCGACCTGCTGAGGGCCCAAGCATGTTTTTTTTTTTTTAAATATATTTCTTTATTGATTTCAGAGAGGAAGGGAGAGGGATGGAGAGATAGAAACATCAATGATGAGAAAAAATCATCGATCGGCTGCCTCCCGCACGCCCCCTATTGGGGATCGAGCCCACAACCCGGGCATGTGCCCTTGGCCGGAATCGAACCTGGGACCCTTCAGTCCGCAGGCTGACGCTCTATCCACTGAGCCAAACCGACTAGGGCACATGTCACACTTTGAAAGGATGCCTGACTCGCCTTCGTGTCTCCCATTCACGTCCCAGGCAGCAGGAAATGCTGTTCACTTCACCGCGGAAATGCTTCGGAAGCCCCATCCCCACAGCTACTGCCCTGGTCGGGCCGCCACCTGGACGATCGATCGATCGCAGTTGCCTCCTTGCCCCCAGCAGACGTTCCCACCACGGCAGCAGAATATTGTTACAGGAGTGAGTGATCTCCTCGGTTCCTCCTGTGGCCCCTGATCCTCAGCACGCCCCCTTTTCTCTGACTTCCCGCGAGCTGGCAGCAGCCCACCTTGGCTTACTCCTGTCACTGTGACTTTGACTTCCCAGTGAGCCAAAGCAGCCGCCTGGGCTCTCCTGTAGCTTCTTCTATGCCAGTGGTCGGCAAACCGCGGCTTGCGAGCCACATGCGGCTCCTTGGCCCCTTGAGTGTGGCTCTTCCACAAAATACCACGGGCGACTGAAACTTCGTGGCCCATGCGCAGAAGTCGGTTTTCGGCTTGGGCGAGTCTATTTTGAAGAAGTGGCGTTAGAACACTCAAAGGGCCAAAGAGCCGCATGTGGCTCTCGAGCCGCGGTTTGCCGACCACTGTTCTATGCTAAGCCCTTCCTTGTGTCACTGTCCCTGCTTTAATGAACATACTCTCACAACCACCTGGACTCATGTTGTGAAATCTTTCCCGCACGAAGTCAAGACCCACACACTACAGGCCGCCCGAGGCAGACCAGCTCTGGGCCTGTCCCTTTCCGGTGACATTACCAGGCGCAGCCCTGCCTTTAGGGCCTTTGCAAGAATCCTCTCAATAAAAGGTAGTATTGGGAGTATCCCATTTTACAGATGAGGAGACTGAGGCACAGACAGGTGAAGTCACCGTGCCCGCCCCCTCCCAAGGCCATCCAGCTCTCCTTTGTTGAATTCTTGCTGCAAGTCAGGTTCTGTACTCTGCCCTGGATGCGCAGGCTCTCAAAGGAGATCAGGGCGTCTCCCTCACTAGGCAGGTGGCCGGGGCCACTCAGCCAGGAAATGGCAGATCCAGGGTGGAAGCAGGTCTGTCTGTAGCCAGCGCATCCTCTCGCCTTCAGTGGCTGCAGAGTCTCAGTGAGAAAGCCTGAGCTGGAAGACTGGGTGTCTTTCCTTTTCATTTCATTTCATTTGCTGTGTGTTTTTTTGTTATTGGCTAACCCTGTGCCCTCATACCCCATCCAATGCCCACGTCTGCATTTATTTGGAAGCAAATCCCAGATGTCCTATCATTCAGCCACACGTCCCTGGGTAGCCAGGAAGCCTTAGAATCGCCGAACCTTTGAACATTAAATGACAGACTTGTCAACCTCTGGCGGTGACGCATGACCTCCTTGAGGCTGACTCCCTTTGTGGAATTTATTAGAGTTGTGATCATGAGGAGGCCGCTGAAGCCAGAGGGCCTGGGTTCAAATTCAGCTTCCCGACTCACTGGCTGCCCGACCTCTGGGGAGAGCCTCCGTTTTCCCATCTGTCAAATGGGGGCAATAATGGCAGTCCCTCTTCATAGGGTTATTGGGAGGGTCAAATGAGTCAAGTACTTAAAACAACACCTGCACTTAATGAGAATCAGTAAATGCTTGTCTTTGAGATTTCAGATCCTCGCTTCTTTGAGCTAGAAAACTCCTGGTGATCAGCCAATACAAATAGCAGAGCTCAGTCGGCAGTGGCACTACCAGCAAGGATGACTAAACCAGTATTTCGGTACATATTTTGAAAAAAAAAAAAAAAAAAGCAAAATGTCATTATTAATACGCATATTTTAGTATGAAAGAAAGATAGCAATTGATCTTCCTCATCCTCTTTGCTTGTTTCAGACCTTAAGAGTCAAGCCCTAGCCCTGGCTGCTATGGCTCAGGTGGTTGGGCGTCGTCCCGAACACCAATGGGTTGCTGGTTCGATTCTGGTCAGGCACATGCCCGGGTTGCAGGCTTGATCCCCATTGGGGAGGGGTGTGTGTGTGTATGTGTGTGCAGGAGGCAACCAATCAATGTTTTGTTCTCACATCGATGTTTCTCTCTCTCCCTCTCCTTCGTCTCTTTCTAAAAATCAATATAAATATTTTTTCAAAAAGAGTTAAGCCCTAGCCCTGGCTGGGTAGCTTGGCCGGGTAGCTCGGTTGGTTAGAGTGTCATCCCAATACACTGAGGTGTGGGCTTCATCCCCGGTCAGGGCACATACAAGAATCAGTCAATGAATGCATAAATAAGTGGAACAACGAATTCATGTTTTATCCTCTCCCTCCCTCTCTCTCTCTCACTTTTCCCCTCCCTCTCTCTCTCTTCTCCCCGCCTCTCTCTAAAATCAATAAATAAAGTTAAAAGAAAGAAGAATCAAGCCCGATCCATCAATGGATGAATGAATAAACAAAATGTGATTTAAAAAAATGTGGTCCATCCATACAATGGAATATTATTATTTTTTAAAAATATTTTTTTATTGATTTCAGAGAGGAAGGAAGAGGGAGAGAGAGAGAGAAACATCAATGATGAGAGAGAATCATTGATCGGCTGCCTCCTGCACGCCCCCCACTGGGGATCCAGCCCACAAACTGGGCATGTGCCCCCAACTGGAATTGAACCTGGGAGGGACCTCTCGGTCCACAGGCCAACACTCTATCCACTGAGCCAGACCAGCCAGGGCATATACAATGGAATATTATTCAGCCCTGAAAAGGAAGGGAGTTCTGATTGATGCTACAACATGGGTGAACCTTGGAAACACGATGTTGAATGAAAGAAACCAGACACGAACGACCACAGATTGTGTGATTCCATTTCTATGAAATGTCCAGAATAGGCAGAAAGCAGACTAGTGCTTGCCAGGGGCTCAGGGGAATGGAGAGATTGGGGAGTGATGGCTAAGGGGTGTGGGGTGGTAAAAATATTCTAAAATTGATCATGGCCTTGCTGGTGTGGCTCAGTGGTTGAGCGTCGACCCATGCACCAGCGAGGTCACCAGTTCGATTCCTGGTCAGGGCAGATTCCAGGCTCGATCCCCAGTGAGGCCGTGCAGGAGGCAGCCGATCAAGGTTTTTCTCTCATTAATGTTTCTATCTCTCCATCGCTCTCCCCTCCTCTCCCTCTAAAATCAATAAAAACGTATTTTTAAAAATTCAATATAACTCTCATCCATGTTCCTCTATAAGTAAAGTGTTTAAAATTTTTAAAAATAAAATTGATTATGGTGATGGTACACAACTATAAATATATTAAAAACCATTAAATTGTACACTTTAAATAGATCTCAACAAGTTATATGCCATGTGACTCTTTTTATTTATTTATGTTTAAATTTTAATTTTATTGATTTGAGAGAGACAGAGGGATTTGTTGTTCCACTTATTTTTAAAAATATATATATTTTATTCATTTCCCACAGAGAGGAAGGGAGAGGGATAGAGAGCTAGAAACATTGATGAGAGAGAAACATCGACGAGCTGCCTCCTGCACACCCCCTACCGGGGGTGTGCCCGCAACCAATGTACACGCCCTTGACCAGAATCGAACCTGGGACCCTTCAGTCCGCAGGCCGACGCTCTATCCACTGAGCCAAACCAGTTTCGGCTCCACTTATTTTTTTAAAATATATTTTTATTGATTTCTGAGAGGAAGAGAGAGGGAGAGAGAGATAGAAACATCAATGATAAGAGAGAATCATTGATCGGCTGCCTCCTGCATGCCCCCTACTGGGGATTGAGCCCACAACCTGGGCATGTGCCCTGACCAGGAATTGAACCTGGGACCCTTCAGTCCGCAGGCTGACACTTTAGCCACTGAGCCAAACCGGTTAGGGCTGTTGTTCCACTTATTTATGCATTCACCTGCTGCTTCTTGTTTGTGCCCTGACCAGGGATCAAACCCGAAACCTTGGTGTATCAGGACAACGCTCTAACCTACTGAGCTACCTGGCCAGGGCCTTTGTGATTCCATTTACATAACATTCTTTTTTTTAAAATATATATATTTTTATTTCCGAGAGGAAGGAAGAGGGAGAGAGATAGAAACATCAATGATGAGAGAGAATCATTGATTGGCTGCCTCCTGCACACCCCCCACTGGGGGTCGAGCCCACAACCTGAGCATGTGCCCTTGACCAGAATCGAACCTGGGAACTTCCAGTTCGCAGGCCGATGCTCTATCCACTGAGCCAAACCAGCTAGGGTTACATAACATTCTTGACGTGACAAAATCCTAGAAATGGAGAACAGATCTGTGGTCGCAGGGCCTGCTGAGGGGGTGGGAGTAGAGAACGTGGGGGTGGCTACGAACGGTGATGGATGGGAACGGCCTTGACCATGTCAATGTCAATATCCTGGTTGTGACATTAAACAGCCGGTCCTTATTACTTGCAGATTCCCTGTTTGTGAGGCAAACACATAAAAATCCCAAAATAAACACTCACTGTACTTTTGTCAGCGCTGGGAACGTCAGCCGTCATTCCCAGACGTGTACAGAGTGGCAGAAAAAAATCCGGGTTGCCCAACGCACGCATTCCCAGCTGGGGTCGGACAAGGTGAAGCTCTGCCTTCTCCGTTCAGCTCTGGCTTTAAACAAGAGTCTTTTCACAGTCTGTTTAGCACCACATGTTCCACATTTCTGTGGGCTTTGCTGGTGACCGCTGTTTAAAACGGCCCACAAGGGCAGTGCTGCCCAGCGTTCCTGAGTGCAAGAAGGTGGCGATGTGCCTTCTCGAGAAAAAACACACCTAAAAGAATTGTATTTGTTGGAGAAAGAGAGAGAGGGAGAGAGAGAGAGAGAGAGAGAGAGAGAGAGAGAGAGAGAGAGAGAGAGAGAGAGAGAGAGAGAGAGAAACAGCATGTTTCCTGTGCTCTGACAGGGGGCAGAACCCACAACCTTGGTGTATTGGGACAACGCTCTAACCAACCGAGCTGCCTGGCCAGGGCACACATGATTTTTTAAGTGTTAGATGAGCTTTGTTTAGGCAGGAGTTATGGCCCGGTTGGCCCGAATTCAAGGGAGTGAGCAACCATGTTGCTAGCCCTAGCTGGTGTGGCTCAGTGGATAGAGCGTCGGCCTGAGGACCAAAGGGTCCCAGGTTCGATTCTGGTCAAGGGCAGATACCTTGGTGGCAGGATCCTTCCCGGCCCAAGCCTTGGTTGGGGTTCGTGCAGGAGGCAACCAATGGCTGGGTTTCTCTCACATCGGTGTTTCTCTCTGTCTTTCCCTCTCTCTTCCACTCTCCCTAAAAATCAACAGAAAAATATCCTCGGGTGAGGATTAACAAAAAAAAAAAACCAATGTTTTTATACAAGGTGTCTTTAAACACATATGAAACAGTGTTATGTACTGATGGGTTCCTCAAAGTGTGATCAGAAGCTAGAAGGAACCTAACCCTCGACTTCCCCAGGAGCAGCGGCTCGGGATTCGTGAACACAGGGTTGGCGGCGACTGTAGAGAAGGGAACTGCTGTGAATAAGGAGAACTGACTGTACTGTGGTTTTATAGGAGGTGCCCGGGGGCGAATCTGAGCCAAGGGTACACAAGATCTCTTTGTATTATTTCTTAAAATGTCATGTCAATCCACGATTATCTCAAAATAAAAAGTTTAACTGAGCCCTAACCGGTTTGGCTCAATGAATAGAGCGTCGGCCTGCGGACTGAAGGGTCCCAGGTTCAATTCCGGTCAAGGGCATGTATCATGGTTTCGGGCACATCCCCAGTAAGGTGTGTGCAGGAGGCAGCTGATCGATGTTTCTCTCTCATCGATGTTTCTAACCCTCTATCTCTCTTCCTTCCTCTCTGTAAAATATCAATAAAATATATTTAAAATAAAAAAGAAAAGTTCACCAATCAATGCGTTCCTCTCACATTGATGTTTTTCTCTGTCTTTCCCTCTCTCTTCCCCACTCTCCCTAAAAGTCAATGGAAAAATATCCTCGGGTAAGGATTAACAGCAACAACAAATTATTCATTTAGAGAGAGAGAAAGAGAGGGAGAGAGAGAAACAATCGATTTGTTGTTCCATTTATTTATGCATTCATTGGTTGCTTCTTGTATGTGCCCTGACTGAGGATCAAACCCACAACCTTGGTGTATCAGGACGACGCTCTAACCAACTGAGCTCCCCAGCCGTGGCCAGTTAAATGTTTATGTCTCATTTTAGGAAGCAGTGAGGCAGGTGGTATCCCAAAGTTAGGCCTGTATTGTGTAAGGAAGTAATCAGGTATTTAATAAAAGGCATGTCTATGAAAATAAAAGAAAAAAGACAAAGGTTAATAAGATTGGAGCAAATTATAAAACAGTTTCCGAGCCTGGAGAGCTTCGAGTTGAGAAGATTTCTGGACTCGAGGCTTGAAGTACCTTTTGCAGTTGCTATGTCTCTGATGATGTGGGGCAAACGTTTTTAGTGACTCACGCAGCATCAGGCACGGAGATTGTCCAAGCGCGGGCTATTGTGGGGTTTTACATCCAGTTGTCTAGCTGCCGTTCACAGAGCTTCTGGGAAAGGAGCAGTTTCAGTTCCGCATAATTCCAAGTCAGAGAATGGCGGAACATTGGAAATGTTAGTGTGGAGAATTGCAGCCAAACATTTGAGGAAACTAGAAGCATTTAAGATGCAGCTCAGCCCTCGCCGGTTTGGCTCAGTGGCTAGAGAGTCTGTGGACTGAAGGGTCCCGGGTTCATGTACTTGGTTGCAGGCTCCTCCCCAGCCCGGACCCTGGTCAGGGCTCTCGCAGGAGGCAACCAATGGAAGTGTTTCTCTCACATCGATGTTTCTCTCGGTCTTTCCCTCTCTCTTCTACTGTCCCTAAAAATCAATGGAAAAATATCCTCGGCGGAGGATTAACAACAACAACAAAAAGATGCAGTTCAATTTACAAGTGGAAAACAAAACCTCAAAGATAATGAACTGAACTACGGGTAACATTCACAGAGTGTTTATAGTTTCACTCCCACCACAGCTTCAGAATGACAGCTTCCTCTCTCTGTCAGGTCTTCCTCTTTCCTTATAAGGAAGCTTGATTATGTGGCCACAGCGCCCCTCCCTCCCCCCCGCCGGCCCGCACCCCCCCCCCCCCGCAGATGATCCAGGATTATCTCATCTCAAGCTTCTTAACTTAGTCAAGTCTGCATCTCTCTTGCCAAGTCAGGAAATACATTCGCAGATTCAGGGCATTAGAACATGGACATCTTCAGGGTCATTATTTTGCCTTCCATAACTGGGTTAAGTAAAATGTATTATGAAAACTAATTTCGCCTGTTTCTTTTTATTTTTTAAAAATTTAAGTATGTTTTTATTGATTTTAGAGAGAGGAAGGGGGAGGGAGACAGAGAAACATCCATCAGCTGCCTCCTGCTCACCCCCTACTATGGATCGAGCCCACAACCAGGCGTGTGTCCTGAAGGGGAATGGTACATGGGATGACGCTCAACCAACTGAGCCACACCAGCCAGGGCTCTTTTTATTTTGTTTAATACAAGTACGAGAAAATGAAAACAGCTCAATGTGTTTGTGAGTCTACTTGTTTTCTGTCTGCCTCCTACTCATAGAATGTGCGCTCTGAGAAGTCTGCAATTTTGTTTATTTACCACTGTATCCCTGGCTTTAGTGCAGTTTCCGGCACATAGTGGGCCCTCAATAAATATTTGTTGAGTGAATAAATATTATGGAATAGAGGCCCAATGCACGAAATTCCTGCAAGAGTAGGCCTTCCTTCCCCCAGCTGCCAGCACCGGCTTCCCTCTGGCACCCAGAACCCAGGCTTCCCTCCAGCCCCTGCTTTGTCGGGAAGGATGTCTGGAATGACGTCTGGTTTAATTAGCATATTACTAAAGGCCCAGTGCACAATATTCGTGCATGGGGCGGGGAGGTTCCCTCAGCCTGGCCTGCACCCTCTTGCAGTCTGGGACCCCTCGGGGAATGTCCGCCTGCTGGCAGTCAGACATCCCCTGAGAGGTCCTTAGGGCTGCCGCAGAGGCGGGAGAGGCTCCCACCACCACTGCTGTGCTTGCCAGCCATGAGCCTGGCTTCTGGTTGAGTGGCGCTCCCCCTGTGGGAGCACACTAACCACCAGGGGGCAGCTTCTACATTGAGCATCTGCCCCCTGGTGGTCAGTGTGCATCATAGCGACTGGTCGTTCTGCTGTTTGATCCATTTGCATATTAGGATTTTATTATATAGGATGGTTTTCTTGATGACCTATCTCTCCCATAAACTTCCAGACACCCTCTACTCCCACACCAACCTCATGACTTTCATCTCCTCCCCTAAGATCAGGGATCCAGAGTAGAAGATAGAATTGGGGGGTGGAGGAGAGAGATTTGGAGCAATCCTGGAAGGCTTCCTAGAAGAAGGAATAAGGCTGGTAAGAGAAGGAATCCCAGGTCAGTAAAGGCCTTTCAGATGATGACACTCTTTCTCCAGGATATGGGCCTGTTTCCATGGAAATGAATGCCAGGCCCCACCCCCTACCCAAAGTGATGGAGATCTAGTTGCCATGACAACTCCACATCCTCAGGATGGCGACATCTGTTGCAGCCAGATGCCCTTTGGGTGGAATAGAGTGATACAGGATAAAAATAGCAGCTCAGGGAAGAGCTACAGTCCAGTGGTTCTCAACCTTTCTAATGCTGCGACCCTTGAATACAGTTCCTCATGTTGTGGTGACCTCCAACCACAAAATTATTTTCGTTGCTACTTCATAACTGTAATTTTGCTACTCTTATGAATCATAATGTAAATATCTGTTGAGAACCACTGCTGTAGAGCCTAAGACCATTGGAAAACACAGATATTTACATTACGATTCATTAACAGTAGCAAAATTACAGTTATGAAGTAGCAACGAAAATAATTTTACGGTTGGGGGTCACCACAACATGAGGAACTGTATTAAAGGGTCGCGGCATTAGGAAGGTTGATAACCACTGGGCTACACCTTCCATGTTGAATCTCACCAATTGCACTGCTCCACCTGCTCCACTGGAAGGCCCCAGCTCGCTGCCCTCAGTCGCTCAGCTTCCGTTACTTTCTCCTGCCCCAGTTCGTGGGCATTTCCAAATGCACAGAGATGACTGTTCCAGCGGGCTGGGTCCTCAGCGCCTTCACCTCTTCTCCTGCAAAGACCTTGCCCCCACCTTCCCTCACCCCCCTCCCTCCCATCAGAGGAGACACCTTGTCACAGTACTAACCACACTGGCTCCCTCCACAATCTCACTTAGAGCAGCCCACACCAGCACCAGCATTTGCACCTTTCCAGCTCATTCCCTCTGGCATCTTGACTCCAAAACTTCTTCAGTCGCACATCAGGGAACCCCCTCCATTCCTGATCCAACCACTTCCCATCGGCTCCACCTCTCTCATGCCCACTCCGCCTCACCCAGCTTGGAGCCCAGGGGCAATCATTGCAACCCTCCCCTCCCATCAACTCCCTGATCCCTTTCACTCAACTGCCTCAGAGGGCAGGCCCCCAATTACCGGCCTATGGTGGCGAGTGGCGGGACGAAAACCCACAACCATGTTGACAAGTCTCACTTTAACTTCAGGACCCTGCACCTCAAGGGAGAGCTGATGTCTGGTGATTCACTTTTAGACTCTCTAGCCCATTTGCTCTTCCGGTACCCCTATTTTTATTTTATTCTATTCTATTTTATTTTATTTTATTCTATTCTATTTTATTTTTAAACCTCATTTGAGGATATGTTTTTATTGATGATGTTGTATTGCAAATCAGCGAGCTGGACAAGACGCCTTAATGAGACAATTAGTTAGGAGTCATCTTTATTGCGCTCAGGTTCAGAGCAGATTACCTCTGTCAAATTCTGAACACCCAAAGGAGGAAGCATTCTCTTTTTATATCTTTTTAGGTCCTTGTGTAAGTTATTTTTACAGACAATTTGTAACCTTGAGTATATATCATATCTAACAAACACCTGTCATATCTATACATACAACTTGTAACCTTGAGTACATTTCATATCTATACAGACACCTGTAACCTTGGGTACATATCTATACAGACACCTGTAACCTTGGGTACATATCTATACAGACAGCTGGCATTAGTATCAGCGTATCAGCCCCTTATGTTAGATGGCTAGCTTGCAAGGTCAGACAATTAAGTTTATCTTTTCTATTCAAGCAAAAACAAAGTTATTTTACAGTCTAAAAATAACAGAGGGACTTAGCAAAAATAGCAAAGAATTTCAAAACAGCAGTTTCAAACAGCAGTTTTTCCAAAGGAGGGGTTACTATTATGCTTCAATGAGAAAGAGAGAAAGGGGCAGGGGAGAGAGAGCGAGAGAGAGAAACATCAATGTGAGAGACAAACATTGATCGGTAGCCTCCCCTGTGTGTCTGTGCCTCCACCAGGGATGGAACCTGCAACTGGGGTACGTGCGTGCCCTCACCAGAAATCGAACTCACAAACTTTTGGTGAACTGGACGATGCTCCAACCACCTGAGCCACCCAGCCTGGGCTTCCTAGCTAGTAGTTTGGATAGTAGTTTATTAAAGCTGGGGACAGTGAAACAAGGAAGGACTCGAATAGGAGCAGCAGGAGGGAGACTAGGTGGGGCTGCTGTGGCTCACTGGGAGGTCAGAGACTGAAGGTGGTCTTGCGCTCCCATTCATTAGCCGAGGCTTTGTCTGCCCCCGCGGCCCTCCCTCCGCTGGCCGCTGACCCTCAGGCTGCCCTCCTTGCTGGCACCGGAAGCTGCTCCCCTCCCCGGGCCCCGAGGGGTGGGGTGGCTCCTAGGACTCGCTGCCTCTGTCCCCCACGCTCCTGGGTACAAGTCTCATGGGGTCCCTTAGAGTTTAGGAGGTGCACCCCAGAGAGAGATGAAGAGGAAGAAGGGAACGGCGCGGGAGTGCTCCCAGGAGAAGAAAAAGGTCAAAACCCGCCCCCTCTTCCCCCCCCCCCATTTTTAAAAAACGTTACTGGGACGGGACGGGTTAAACCCTAATCCTCGTGTTTCATAATAAGACAGGCTGTGTCTAGTGGCTTCGTAAGAAACACCCCGCGGTCCCTGGCTTGAAGGGTGAGGAGTAAGGCACATCCAAACGTTACGGTGAGACTGCAGGGGAGACTCCGTGGGGACCTGAGAGCTCCTGATCTGATAGCCTGCTTGGCCCCGACTGGTGCCACCCACCAGCCCGTGCAAACAGCTGGTGCCTGAGGAGCAACATCTTTTTTAAAAAATATATTTTTATTGATTTCAGAGAGGAAGGGAGAGGGAGAGAGAGAGAAACATCAGTGATGAGCGAGAATCGTGGATCAGCTGCCTCCTGGATGCCCCACACCAGGGATCAAGCCTGCAACCTGGACCTGTGCCCTTGACCGGCATCGAACCCAGGACCCTTCAGTCCGCAGGCCAACGCTCTATCCACTGAGCCAGACCAGCCAGGGCGAGCAACAACATCTTTAGCCAGGCGGCTCCGTTGTGGTTTCAATACTGAACGTGTACTAGTGGAAGATTCACTTTCAAAGAGACAAGTTTTTCAAAATGTTCCATCCTGAGCCTGGATTGGCTAAAGCTTCGCCAGCTAAGACAGACACAGATTCTTCTGTCACTTGCTCAGAAAATGGGACCTTGGAGGCTATTTTCCGGACAAGTTCGATGGGTGACAGTGCGGTGCCCAGGTCTCCCACGGGTGTGGGCTGAGGAGGGAGCAGCGGCGCAGGGCAGGAGGGAGGCCGGGCGGACGCACGGCCTTCCTCCCGGATCATCCGTGGGGTGCGCCCTCCTCGCGCGCCCCAGGAGACAGCTCCTGCCCCGGTCCTTCTCGTTTTGCCTCGGCTGAACCCTTTCATGCAGCACACACACCGCCTTCGCGTGTCCTGAGGAGAGATGAAGACATGTGTCCAGGCTGGAGACTTCTCCCTGGAGTTCCTGCCGCGCGGCTGCACGCGAGGCTCCACGTCACAGTCTCCATGGCAACGCGGTAGGGCGCGCCGCTGAGCTGGGAGAACAGGGCCCCCAGCCCTCCAATGGGTCGGCAGGGCACCACTTCCCAGGGGGCTTCCGGCCGCCAGCTCCCTTCCTGACCTCTTGCTCAATCTCAAAGCCCACTCTTCCCAAACTGTGATTCGGAATTCCATCATCTTCCGCTTCTCTTTTAACGTTTATTTTGTCAGGAGCAAAGCCACCGTCCCCTGTGGGATGGGTTTCCTGGTTGTTCTCCATGACTCGCCATGGCTGTTCTGGCTGTGTCATCCTGTTGATATCTCAGGCCGGTGAGAAAATGATCCAAGCGCTCCACTTGCCCCCCAAACGTACCTTACCTTCAGTGTTTTCAACATAACTGTATCTTTCGGGATGTTTGTGACCACGGCGAATCAGACGTGCTCCTGGAAAACAGAAGCTGTCACTCAGGAGCACTGCTTTCCGGGAGTTGTGTAAAGTACTTCTTGGTGCAGATGTCAAGTCACGCTGTGCAGACCTGCTTGTTGCCTTGGAAACGAGATCACTGTCATCTTGATGGTCCTTCTGCATTACCGGGGCTCCGGGCTCTCTCGTGGCGGGTCCCGCGGGCTGCAGACCGTGGTCGCGCAGGCGGATGGGCTCCCATTCATTAGCCGAGGCTTTGTCTGCCCCCCGCGGCCCTCCCGCCGCTGGCCGTGACCCTCAGGCTGCCCTCCTTGCTGGCACCAGACGCTGCTCCCCTCCCAGGGCCCCGAGGGGCGGGGCGGGGTGGCTCCTAGACTTTTTAATAACTCCTCCTCTCTCCTCCCTTTCTCCTACACCTCCTCCCTTTCTCTTCACTCTCAGTGGGGACCCTGCTTCCTACTTCCCTGAAAAAAAGAAAACTCATTGGAAGAAAACTTCCCCAGACTCCTACCACTCGTCCACCTGCCTTTCCGATCACTTGGTGTACCAGGTATCTGCTGCTTTGTAACAACAACCCCAATGTTAGTGGGCTTAAATAACCCTTGTGTTATATTCACGGATTCTGTAGATTTGGAATTTGAACAAGGCACAACAAGGTCAGCTTGTCCTGCTCCCTGAGGTCTGGAGCTTCAACTGACAGGATTTGCAGATGAGAGTGGGGGTGGGGGAATGGGGGGGGGGGGGTAAAAGGTGGGAGGTGGGGGGTGACTCAATAGCTGGGAGCTAGAATCAGCTGGAGGAATCTTCACTCCTGTCTGGCAGTTGGTGCTGGCAGGGGCCTCAGCTGAGCTGACAGCTAGGGCACCTTCATGGGACCTCTCTGCATGGTGTCTCTGTGTGGGCTAGTTGGGCTTCCTCACAGTATGGTGGCTGGGTTCCAAAAGTGAAGCCCTGCTTTTTTATTTTTAATCCTCACCCTAGGACCATGGTCAGCAAACTGCGGCTCTTTGGCCCTTGAGTGTGGCTCTTCCACAAAATACCAGGGCCTGGGCGAGTCTATTTTGAAGAAGTGACGTTAGAAGAAGTTTAAGTTTAAAAAATTTGGCTCTTGCCGAAGCCGGTTTGGCTCAGTGGATAGAGCGTCGGCCTGCGGACTCAAGGGTCCCGGGTTCGATTCTGGTCAAGGGCATGTACCTTGGTTGTGGGCACATCCCCAGTAGGGGGTGTGCAGGAGGCAGCTGATCGATGTTTCTCTCTCATCGATGTTTCTAACTATCCCTCTCTCTTCCTCTCTGTAAAAAATAAATAAAATATATAAAAAAAAATTGGGCTCTCAAAAGAAATTTCAATCGTTGTACTGTTGATATTTGGCTCTGTTGACTAATGAGTTTGCCGACCACTGCCCTAGGATATTTTTCCACTGATTTTTAGAGAGAGTGGAAGAGACAGGGAAAGACAGAGAAAAATATCAATGGGAGAGAAATACATCATCTGGTTGCCTCCTGCAGGCGCCCTGACCAGGGCCTGGACCAGGGAGGAGCCCAAAACCGAGGTACGCTTGTCCTTGACCGGAATTGAACCTGGGACCCTTTGTCCACAGGCCTACGCTCTATCCACTGAGCCGAACTGGCTAGGGCGGAAGGGCCTGATTTTACAGATCAAGGCAGTAAAAGTTCTGCCCAGGTTGGATGGGAGGGAACAAACCTCACAAAACACAGTCAATGGGAGGAATGTTAAGGTCACACTGTAAGAGCTTGGGGCCCGCCTGAGTGCTCAGTGGCATAGGCCCATGCACCAAGAGGTTGCCAGTTCCATTACTGGTCAGGGCACGTGCCCAGGTTTCAGGCTCGATCCCCAGTAGGGGGCATGCAAGAGGCAGCTGAAGGGTTTCTATTTCCCCCTCTCCTTTCCTCTCGCTCTAAAACCAATGAAAAATATATAGATATTTGAAAAAAAGAGTTTATGGTATGGGAGAGAGGATCTTGGCCATCTCCGGAAAACGCACCTTCCCTACTGATGAGCAGTTTTGTTCTTGAGCCGGGGCACTTCCTCTCTTGTGTTTTCAAGGACAACATTCCAGCCATTCTCCCCTCCCTCCTGCTTCTGGAATCTAGCAATTTAGACCATTCCCATCAACACACAAACCTGCTGTTTGGTCTTCTCTGACTTTGTATTAAAAAAACTGATTCTGCCCTAACCGGTTTGGCTCAGTGGATAGAGCGTGGGCCTGTAGACTGAAGGGTCCCAGGTTCAATTCTGGTCAAGGGCATGTACCTTGGTTTCGGGCACATCCCCAGTAGGGGGTGTGCAGGAGGCAGCTGATGGATGTTTCTCTCTCATGGATGTTTCTAACTCTCTATCCCTGTCCCTTCCTCTCTGTAAAAAAAATCAATAAAATATATTAAAAAAAAAACAAAACTGATTCCCAGATCTTATCTCTCACCTGTACTTTATTTATTGCCACAGGACTTCCACTATTTGGCACACACCATATTCTCCTTATCTCTCTGTTTATCACCCATCTCTGCCATTAGAATATCAGCTCAATGCATACTGGGGCTTTAGCCTCTGTGCCTCACCATTACATCCCAGTCCACAGAACAGTTTTATGAACAAATATTTTGAGTGAAAATGGTCATTGTAGTTGTAGTTGCCTCCTGGAAGGGGAATCAAGGAAACAGTAGATGTCCCATGTTTAAATATTTGAGCTCCCTTGCCTGGCCAGGGTGACTCAATGGTTGAGCATCGACCTATGAACCAAGAGGTCTCTGGTTCGATTCCCAGTCAGGGCACATGCCCAGGTTGCGGACTTGAGCCCCAGTAGGGCGAGTGCAGGAGGCAGCTGATTGATTATGTTTCTCTCTCATCCATGTTTCTATTTCTCTATCCCTCTCCCTTCCTCTCTCTCTAAAAAATATCAATAAAAACATATTTTAAAAAAATTTTGAGTCCTGGCCGGTGTGGCTCAGTTGATTGGAGTGTCATTCCGTACATGAAAAGGTGGCTAGTTCAATTCCCAGTCAGGGCACATACCCAGGTTTCGGGTTCGATTACTGGTTGGAGTATTAGAGGCAAAAATAGAACACTGGGGACTAGTGATGGTTATGGGAAATATTAATCATGCTCTGTTAACCATGATTGCCTTGTTCTGGCTAAAGAAAGGACATTCTAACCTGGCTGGGAGTTGTATGCTCCCAGGACCTGGGAGTCAACCTTAGAATGTGGTCCATTCTCATTCAAGAACTGCCTATTATCATGGAAAGATTAACAAATTTGCTGCCCAAACAATGGAGTCCCACCCCAGCCTCCTACTTCCTCATGCCTGTAATCCCTGCTTCCTCAAGTAATCCTGTCCTACCCAATGTGAGCAGCTGGCTTATGGGGGGCTGCGGAGCAGATTCTTGTGGATGACCTGCTGCTCTCCCATGCTGCCGGCAGGATTGGAATAAACGCTCATATATGTTCAACCCTGTCCCTGCTTAATTGGCTCAAGTAGTGACAGGCAGCTCAGACCCATTGATTGTACAGTTAAAGGGGCACATGCAGCCAATCTATGTTTGTCTCTCTCTCTCTCTCTCTCTCTCTCTCTCTCTCTCTCTCTCTCTCTTTCTCTGCCCCCCTTCCTCTCTTTTTACTTACATACACACATACATACATACATACATACATACATACATACATACATAAAACAAAATACATGTTAAAAAAATGTGAGCTTCCATCCTGGCTAGTGTGGCTCAGTTGGTTGGGCGTCCTTCAATGCACCAAAAGGTTTTGGGCTATCCCAGCCAGCCTGGCTCAGTGCTTGAGCATTGACCTATGAATCAGGAGGTCACGGTTCGATTCCTAGTCAGGGCACACGCCCGGGTTGTGGGCTGGAACACTAGTTTGGAACATGCAGGAGGCAGCTGATAAATGATTCTCATAATTGATGTTTCTATCTCTCTTTCTCCCTCTCTCTTCCTCTCTGAAATCAACAAAAATATTAAAAAAAAATATTTTGGGCTCAAGTCCCAGTAGAGGGTGTACAGGAGGCAGCCAATCTATGTTTCATCCCTCTAAAAGTCAATTTTTAAAAATCTGAAAGTTACTTCTTCCTCTCACATTCTAGTTTTTTTTTTAAAAAAATGGAAGCCTGGAAAGTGTGGCTCAGTGGTTGAGCGTTAACCTATGAACCAGGAGGTCACAGTTCGATTTCCAGTTGGGTCACAGGCCCAGGTTGCGGGCTCAACCCCCAGTAGGGGATGTACAGGAGGCAGCCTACCAATGAGTCTCTCTCATCATTGACGTCTCTATCTCTCTCGCACCCCTTCCTCTCTGAAATCAATAAAATTTTTTTTTTTTTTAAATTGAGCTTCTGCCAGGTGAGGAGGGAGGGGGCTGGGAGGAGGTGGGCAAAGAGAGGGGTGATATGGAGGACATTTCTAGTAGTGTAAACAGTAAAAACATGAGGAGTGTTTCTTATCAACCTTTTACAATTATAAAATAGGGATACTTACTCTTTCCCATAAGCCTTTGGGGTCTTCTGCATTTTGCACCAGACCATATGTTACCAACTCAAATTAATAAATAACGTTACTGTAAAATATTAGCCCAACACTTGGCCCGAAATAAGTCAGCCATTGGGAGCTGTGCTGATATGATGACGGGAAATGTATGGGCACCTTTGCTGGGCCCACGCCCTGCCCACCTCCCCTCCATTCGCCAACCCCGAGCACTCATGCCGGGAACCCCTGTCTCCTCGGGGCCTCTTCCACACTGGCCCAGCCCAACCCCAGCCCTGGAAGTGTTTGATCTGACCACTTCAGAGCCCTCACCTTGGGGCTGCCGCCCATCAGAGGCAGCTGGAGCTGGGGATCCTCCCCAGATGGGCCTTTGAAGGTGAGATGAGAGCACCTGGACCAAAGCCAGTGTGAGTGGCCAGGTGGGGAACTCATGAATGCCAGGGCTGGGCCAGGAAGAGCCATAGGCTGGGGAGACAAGGAGGCAGAAAATATAAGCCTTTCTGAGCACCTGCTGTGTACCCAGATATGTGCTGGACAATACTTGGGACACAGTGATGACAGACCCTCACAGGGCAGTGGCGGAGACAGGCCAGTGACAACCTAGAGTGAACAGTGTTGGGATGGGGTCCCTGGTGAAGTCAAGGAGGGCTTCCTGGAGGAGGGGAAGTCATGCTCCTCATAGAGTCTATGACACCCGTGGAAACGACCTTTTTGGACACATGGATGACATGTAACTTCACTCCCTTGAATCAGCTGCACTGGCTTTCTTTCTGATTCCTGAACTCTCCAAGCTTGTTCCCAACCTCTGAGCCATTGTACTTGCTGTTCCTTCAGCCTGGTTCTCTTTTCTTAGTTCCTTATCAGGTGTGCTCCTTCTCAGTCGGATTGCAGATCAATTATTCTGGCACTATTTAACTCTTTAAAAATCCTCTTGCTTCACCTGGCTGGTGTGGCTCAGTGGATAAGTATGAACCAGGAGGTCAAGATTTGATTCCCAGTCAGGGCAATTGCCTGGATTGCTGGCTTGATCCCCAGTAGGGAGTATGCAGGAAGTGGCTGATCAATGATTCTCTCTCATCATTAATGTTTCTATCTCTCTCACCTTCTCCCTTCCTCTCTGAAATCAATAAAAAAAATACTAAAAGAAAATTCCCTGTCTGCCTGGTAATGGCGCAGTGGTTGAGCATCGACCTACGAACCAGATCAGGGTTTGATTTGGGGTCAGGGCACATGCCCGGGTTGCGGGCTTGATCCCCAATGTGGGGTGTGCAGGAGGCAGCCAACCGAGGATTCTCTCTCATCACTAATGTTTCTCTCTCTCTCTCTTTCTCTTCCTCTCTGAAATCAATAAAAAAATTTTTTTCTTAAAAATTCCCTTGTTTCTAGTTTTGTTGACTCCTTTATTTCCTGCCTTCCCAGCTAGGATGCGGCTTCCCCTCAGCCCTGCTTCCTCATTCCTGGCAGGGTGCCTGACGAAGGATTGATGCCCGGTAAATGTTTATTACATGAAGGAAAAAAGCCAAGATCCCCAGGATAAACCAGTCTGGTGAAGTGTGGGGAAGGGAGTTCCAGGCAGAGGGAACAGAATGGGCGAAGGCTTGGAGCAGAGAGAGAGAGTGATGTTTCAGAGGCCCTGGGGAAGCGGGTGCAAGGCTGGAAGGAGGAATCAGAGTGGGGAGAGGAGAAGGAGGGAGAGAGGAGGAGAAGAGAGAAGCAGGAGCGGGGAGTGGGAAAGCATAGGAGTCAGCTGTGCCCTTTCAAGGTAGGGTAAAAGGGCCGGGAGGCTTTGATCCACTGGACCGCTGGAGGCGGCAGGATCTTCCTGGGACCTTTTCCTGGAGGGGTGGCGGCTCTGAGGTGCCTTTCTGGGAGATCTGCCTGGCTGGCTTGCAGAGGCGGGCCTGAGGCACTGGCCTCTCCTCCCAGAGCCGTCTAAGGGTTTCACGCAGAACATTCCAGGACGGGACCTTCTGTAACAGGCCACGAGGGCTTGGCAGCCCTGCCCGGTCTCCCCGGGTCACTGCTCAGGCCTCCTCCCTCCTCGGCGTCCCTGCTCCCCACGGCAGCTGGAGGCAGTGCTTTTTACAGAACACTTCCAAAATGTTAATAGGTAATTAAGGGCACAGGGCACAGATTTCAAGAGTTATGGGAGGGGTTACAGTGAACCCTTACCCTCCTCTCCTCCCCTTGGGGCCCTTCCTGGGAGGCCCTGGAGGCACCAGCTTCTTGAGTTTTCTCCCAGAGATGGTCTCTCCCGTGTAAGCACAGGCGGTGAAATCCTATGCACGTTATTAACATGACTCTGCACTGTATTTTTGTTGTTGTTAATCCTCACCCAAGGATATGATTTTTATTGATTTCAGAGAGGAAGGGAGAGGGAGAGAGAGGTAGAAACATCAATGATTAGAGAGAATCATTGATTGGCTGCCTCCTGCACACCCCCTACTGGGGATCGAGCCCACAACCCGGGCATGTGCCCTTGGCCAGAATCGAACCTGGGACCCTTCAGTCCGCAGGCCAACGCTCTAGCCACTGGGCTGTTAAGGTAAAAAAAAAAAAAAAAACATTCAAAACTGTAAATTTTGTGAGTTTATTTGAACCAAACTGTCAATTGCCAGGAAGCAGTATCTCTGGACTGGGATAATGCTCCAGGGGATGGTGGGTTTTCCTCTATTTTTACACACATCGCAATCATAGGAGGGGAGGTAGGTGGGTTACACGAAATCCATCGGTGACAGATTAGAGAGAAAGCAAAGCGGGGGAACCTCTGGGGTTGATTAAAAAGTAAAATGATAGACACATACTTAGGTGGGTGCAGGACAGCCAACAGCCAACCATTAACATGATGACAAGGAAGGAATTTGTGGTGTCTGTCCGGGCACCCAGGCACATTAGGTTGGGCCCGAAGGGGTAATAAAAAAAAAAAAGGGGGAAGTTACAAGTTACCCAGACATTTCAAGGGTATGTTATCATAGATGCAAAAAGACAGATAGGCTCAGTTAAAGTAAAGGTTGACCTTGTCAGTGAAGATACTGGCCTCGGGCGTAACTACCCACCCTAACTGCTTCTGGTTAAAGTTTAATTTCAGACCATCCTTTGTGGTGACTTTATGTCTCTGAGTTTGCAAGACGGCCATGCAGGCCTCCCCTGAGCTAGTCAGGTCAGCATGTGGCCCCTTTCCTCCAATGAGCCAAACTGGCTAGGGCTCCACTGATTTTTAAAGAGAGTAGAAGGGAGGGAAGATAAGAGGGAGAGAGAGAGAGAGAGAGAGAGAGAGAGAGAGAGAGAGAGAGAGAGAGAGAGAAACATAGATGTGAGAGCGACACATTGATTGGTTGCCTTCCACACAAACCCCAACTGGGGCCAGGAATGGAACCTGTAACCCAGGTATGTGACTTTGACCTTTGACCAGGAATTGAACCCTGGCACACCAACAGGGCCTTTGGTCAGTGGATAGAGGGCCAATCCCGGGCTCTAACCACTGAGCACACCAGGACCATCGGGCTGTGCCTTATTCCCTCTCTCTTTTCTTGTGAAAAATCAATTATTAAAAAAAAAAAATATATATATTTTATTGATTTTTTACAGAGAGGAGGGAAGAGGGATAGAGAGTTAGAAACATCGATGAGAGTGAAACATCGATCAGCTGCATCCTACACACTCCCCACTGGGGATGTGCCCGCAACCAAGGTACATGCCCTTGACCGGTATCAAACCTGGGACCCTTGAGTCCACAGGCCGACGCTCTATCCACTGAGCCAAACCGGTTAGGGCTTATTTTATTTTTTTAAATCCTCACCAGAGGATATTTTTTTCCATTGATTTTCAAGCAGTGTGGAAGGAAGGGATAAGGGGGGAGGAGAGAGAGAGAGAGAAACATGGACATGAGAGAGACACATCGATTGGTTGCCTCCTGCACTCACCCTGACCAGGGCTGGGACTGAACCTGCAACTGAGGTACATGCCCTTGACCGGGAACCGAACCCTAAACCCTTTGGTCCATGGGCCAACACTCTAACCACTGATCTAACCGGCCAGGGCTGCACTTTATTTTTAAACTTAAGTGTGTACTACATCTTAGAGATGTAGTGGGTTCAGTCCCAGGCCGCCACAATAAAATGAGTCGTAATTTTTTTTCTTTTAAAGATATCTTTTTATGTTTTCAGAGAGGAAGGGAGAGGGAGAGAGAGAGAAATATCAATGATGAGAGAGAATCATTGATCGTCTGCCTCCCACACACTCCACACTGGGGATTGAGCCCGCAACCCAGACGTGGGCCCCGATGGGGAATCAAACTGTGACCTCCTGATTCACAGGTTGACTCAACCACTAACACTGGCCGGGCGAGTCATCATCCTTTTGCTGGTGGAGGGTCATGTCTTCAATTTGAAAAACGAAACAAAACAAAACACAACATCAGTGAAGCTCAATAAAGTGAAGTTCAATCAGAGGAGATATGCCCATATTTATTTATTCAATACATTTTATTGAGCACCTACTATATGCCAGGCACTGTTCTAGGCACTGGGGGTACAGCAGAGAGGAAAACAGAAAAAACTCCCTACCTCTTGGAGCTGACGTTCTAGTGGGGGAAGAGAGAAGATAAATAAAATGACAGAAACATTTCAACGCTACATAGTAGGTCAGATGGCACAGTAAGGGCTATCGGTCAAAGCAGGTAAAAAAGCTGGAGTATTGGGGAGGCAGGTTTCTATGTGTTTACAGGCTGGTCAGAGAAGACCCTGATAAAAGGTGACATTTGAGCAAAGGCCTGAAAGAGGTAAGGAAGAGTCACATGGTTATCCGGGGCGTAAGGGCGGAACAGCAGAAGAAATAGCAGGTGCAAAGGTCCTGAGGTAGGAGTGAGTCTAAAGTGCTCCAGGTTCAGGAAGGAGAGCACTGTGGCTGGAGAGGAGTGAGTGAGGGTAGACACAATCCTGCAGAGCCTTGTCCCAAAGCCGGCTTTGGCTTTCTCGTCTTGGATGAGTCTCCGTGGTGTTCTGGGGCTAGCTTGTAACAGCCTGTGAGAGCCAGTTGTTAAACATAGCCATGACTAAAAATGAAATTATACAGACTTACAACAAAATAAGTTATATTAAACAGAAAGTTAGTAAGTCGCAATAAATCACTCCCTGCAGAGGTTATTTACATCCTTTGTATCTACAGGGGAGAAAGTGCACATAATGGCGGGCTATTGCCTCTCTCTTCCCAGCTCTGCATTCACTGATGTCACGTTGGTAGCTTAAAATCAGCCATGGTGGGAGTATTTACACCACAGACATTGGCAGACGATACAAATCAGCGCCATTTCCTCCCCCAGAGAGCCAGTGGTTCAGTATTTACCAGCACACCACTGTAATACACAGGGACTTAGCTAATTCTTTTGTCAAGTGGCATGGATGGGCCATAAGGTATTTCGCTGGTATTAAAGATAAGATCACGTGCCAAACAGTGCCTGGCATCACTTGCACTAAAACCCATGATACCAAACCTAGATTTAATACCTGACCGGATTGCTATATCAACCTCTCCCAGAAACGTAATCTTAATCAACCAATCTGTGATAGATCCTCCCTTCCCCAACTGGTGGACGGAGTATGAGGTAAACTGTACCTGCAGCCTGGACATTCCTGAGCACCTAACCAGGAACCTTATATGGACTGTACATTGAACCACCAATCAGCACCTGCCAAATACCCTAAGCCCCCGATTCCTAAGTACCTAAGTGCCTAATCATGTGCCTTATATGAAACCACCAATCAGCGCGTGCCGAGTACCCTAAGCCCCATCCCTTCCCTTTCCTCCCCTCAAAAGGCACCTTCACCCCTGCACATGTGCTCTCTTCCTTTGCAAGGCAGCCGGCAGGGTCCTTCTCCTCTAATAAAGCCTGTGTCCTGGTCTCCGGCCCTCTGTCTCATCTTTCAATCTGTAATTTTCTGGTCAATGAGGGCCCCTATTGAAAGAAGAGGCAATCTGGCCCTAGCCAGTGGATAGAGCATTGGCCTGTCGACGAAAGGGTCTTGGGTTCGATTCCATCAAGGGCACGTGCCTCGGTTGCAGGCTCCTCCCCGGCCCGGGGCCTTGGTCAGGGTACACGCAGGAAGCAACCAATCTATGTGTTTCTCTCACATCAATATTTCTCTCTGCCTTTCCCTCTCTCTTCCACTGTCTCTAAAAAAATCAATGGAAAAATACCCTTGCGTGAGGATTTAAAAAAAAAAAAAAGGAAAGAAGAGGCAATCCGCATGATAAATACCCTTAACATTCCTGCAGGCCCTCCTCCCCGCCCCCCAAAATGTCCTGGTCTAAAAATAATCCTTTTTTCCTATTGTTAATCGTTTCCTTGCCCCGCCCTGCTTCCTATAAAGACCTTCCCCCCTTCTAGCTGCTAGATAGGCTACAGCCCGATTTGTGAGCCGCTTAATAAAACCTGTCCAATTTTATTCTTCAAATGTACTCTGTCCAATTGTATTCCTTAACACGGGTCTCTTCCGGATGGGCGCTTAGCTTGGTTCCAGTCTTTTGCGAGCACCCACAGGACTTTGGTGATTTTCTCCTTGTGAATAAACCCCACCAACAAGAAGTGCCATGTCAAAGGGCGTGGGCGTTCTAAGGTTTATGCCTCTTGCCTCACGCCTTGTGCTTGTTCCTGGAGGCCCTGCCGATGTCCACATCCCCCGGCAAACGGGTCAGGGTGCAGAGGCGTCCTCCGGGGACACGGACTGGATTGTGTCACCCCGCTGCTATGGGAATGATCCAGCCTTTGGACCCTCCCATGGCTTCGGCCTCCATCATGGGGCCCTGTCCCTTCGTCTTGCTGCCAGGAGGGGTGCACCATGACCCCATCAAGACCCCTCGTAACTTCCACATGACAGCCAGCTTGGTGGTGTGCAGTCTGTCCCCTGGAGCGGGCCGTGATCTCACCCACTCTTGTCTCTCACGCCTTCCCCGTCCCCAGGAGGGAGCTCACTTCCTCAGGCCTGTTCTCCAGGCTGCCTCCCACTCCGTCCAGCCAGGCTGCCTCCCACTCCGTCCAGCCAGGCTGCCTCCCACTCCGTCCAGCCAGGCTGCCTCCCACTCCGTCCAGCCAGGCTGCCTCCCACTCCGTCCAGCCAGGCTGCCTCCCACTCCGTCCAGCCAGGCTGCCTCCCACTCCGTCCAGCCAGGCTGCCTCCCACTCCGTCCAGCCAGGCTGCCTCCCACTCCGTCCAGCCAGGCTGCCTCCCACTCCGTCCAGCCAGGCTGCCTCCCACTCCATCCAGCCAGGCTGCCTCCCACTCCATCCAGCCAGCCCCTTTCTGTCTCAAGAGGCTGAACCCCCCCGCTGTCACTGGCTCCAGAAAAATCAGGAATCGGTTGGCTCATCTGAGTGAGAAGCCACCCCGTCGGCTGGCTTCAGGCACAGCTGGCCCTCGAGGGTAAAAGCTGCCCCGGAGCCAGGCGTGGCCTGCCCGTCTGTTCCCTTGCACAGCAGCCCCCTTGGCAGCGCCTGCCTTTAGAAATCCCCTTCAAGGTCACAGAAAGCCAAGGGCTGGAGGTGGAGGGCAGGTTCCAGGCAGAGAGAACAGCCCACTGTGTTTCGGAACTGGGGCTAGAAACCGGAACCGGGCTGGGCCTAGGAGAGGAGGAGCTCTTGCCCACCTGCTGAAGTCTCCCATGGAGAGGCAGGGCAGGAAGAGCTGCTTGGGCTCTGGAGGCAAAAACAACAACAACACAGACAAACACGAAGCACCGGGGTGCAGCTCTTGGCCCGTTCTCTGGGCTGAGGAACCAGGCTGGGAACCAGACAGGTGTTTAGTGCTCAGTCCCACGGAGTCATACGCTCTGAAATGGTTACAGTGGTCCATGTCAATGCTATGCATATTTTGCCGCAGTAAAATATAAGGAGGCTGAAGATGCTAAAAATAATAATAAAGCACGCCCTGGCCGGTTTGGCTCGGTGGATAGAGCATTGGCCTGCGGACTGAAGGGTCCCAGGTTCGAGTCCGATCAAGGGCACATGCCCGGGTGGCGGGCTCGATCCCCAGTGGGGGGCATGCAGGAGGCAGCCGATCAACGATTCTCTCTCATCATTGATGTTTCTATTTCTCTCTCCCTCTTCCTTCCTCTCTGAAATCAATAAAAATATATTTAAAAAAAATAAAAATAAAAAAGAGAAGGAAAACATCCTGGCCCTACCACTTAGCAACTGTGCAACCTTGGGCAGGGCACGGCACTTCTCTGTTCCCTGGGATATAAAATGAGGGTAATAATAGGACCCCCCTCCTCATCATTGTTGAGAGGTTCAAATAGGTTCCTATATGCAGACTGCTAAGAGCTGCACCAGGGATATAGTACGTGCTCATTAGTTACTGTTATTAAGTCAAAATACTTGCCCTGACCCGTTTGGCTCAGTGGATACAGCGTCGGCCTGCAGACTGAAGGGCCCTGGGTTTGATTCTGGTCAAGGGCATGTACCTTGGTTGCGGGCACACCCCCAGTAGGGGGTGTGCAGGAGGCAGCTGATTGATGTTTCTCATTGATGTTTCTAACTCTCTATCCCTCTCCCTTCCTCTCTATAAAAAAATAAATAAAGTATATTTAAAAAAATACTGGATGGGCCCTGGCCAGGTGGCTCAGTGGTTGGAGCATAGGCTTGTACACCAAAAGATTACAGGTTCAATTCCCCATCAGGGCACATCCTTAGGCTGTGGGTATGCTCCCCAGTTGGGGCGCATAGGGAAGGCAACTGAATCAATGTTTCTCTCACATCAATGTTTAGCTCTCTCTCTTCCTCCCTCTCCCTTCCTCTTTCTCTAAAAACTGCAACCTAGGTCTATGCCCTGACCGGGAACTGAACCTGTAGCCTTCCATTGCATGGAACAGTGCTCCACCAACCGAGCCACACTAATCAGTTCAAAAGGTTTTTAATTGGTGCTTTGGAAAAAGATTAGGGGGAATATATCTTTTTTGGGAGGGCGGCAGATGGAATATATTTTGATGACCTTGTCAGGCTGTGAAGCCTTGTGGGTTTTTTAAAAGATATTTTTTTATTGATTGATTTTAGGGAGAGAAATCTGTTGCTCCACTTGTTTCTGCATTCACTGGTTGTTTCTTGTATGTGCCCTAACCTGGGATCGAACTCACAACCTTGGCATATCAGGACAATGCTGTAACCAACTGAGCTACCCAGCCAGGGCGAGCCTCCGGGCTTCGTTAGTCTGGATGCTTTGCGCCTTCCCCCTTCCAGGCCTGATACCTCACGCCCACCAGGGCCTTGACGGGCTGGCATCACTCGCAGCTTCTCCCCTGGCTCTTTCAATAGTTTGCTGTGGGAATTTGGGGACTCAGTTTCCTTGTCTGTACCAGGAGGGGATTGCACCCATTGGTTGCTCCCGGGCCCTCATGTTTTTTTTTTTTTTTTTTTTTTTTATATTTTATTGATTTTTTACGGAGAGGAAGAGAGAGGGATAGAGAGTCAGAAACATCGATGAGAGAGAAACATCGATCAGCTGCCTCCTGCACACCCCCTATGGGGGTGTGCCCGCAACCAAGGTACATGCCCTTGACCGGAATCGAACCCGGGACCCTTGAGTCCGCAGGCCGACGCTCTATCCACTGAGCCAAACCGGTTTCGGCCCGGGCCCTCATGTTTCATGGGCCTGCTTTACTTGTGCTCAAGGGGCAACCCCCTTCGCCCCACCCTTCCCCCTCAAAATGCTGACCCTCTCCCGGCTCTGACAGGACTCTGCCCAGGGCCTGTTAATCAGCACTCAGCTTGCCCCTCGCCTCGGGCCGAAGTGCAAACACTAACACCTCGCAGACGCAGCAGGGGCTCGGACCTTCCCCTGAGATCCAGCTGGCTGCACCCAGAGCAGAAAATTACTTCATTCGGGACTCCGGTAGTCTTGGGTGGCAAAGTCCCAGCCTCACAAAGTCCTGGTCCGCCAGGCCAGCCCTCCCCTTCCCCCCCGCCCCCAACCCCGAGAGATGCCCACACAGTCACATGCATGGGCTGGCAGTTATTGACCTTCAGGACTAGCTCCTGACGGGGTTAGCCTCTTCAGGCCCCCAAGGCCCATCTCTAACCAGGGCTGTTTATTATTTACCTTATTGCCTGATTGATTTGAGAGAGAGAGGAAGAGGGAGAGAAAGAAACATGGATTTGTTGTTCCACTTATTTGTGCATTCATTGGTTGAGCCTTTTTTTAAAAAAATATATTTTTATTGATTTCAGAGAGGAAGGGAGAGGGAGAGAGAGATAGAAACATCAGCGATGAGAGAGAATCACTGATCAGCTGCTTCCTGTACACCCCACACGGGGGATCGAGCCCAAATCCCGGGCATGTGCCCTGACCAGGAATTGAACCGTGACCCGGTTCATAGGTCGACACTTGACCATTGAGTCATGCCGGCCGGGGGGCATTGGTTGATTCTTGTATGTGCCCTGACAGGGCATCAAACCCATGTCTTTGGGGTATTAGGATGACGCTCTAACCAACTGAACCCAGCCAGGGTCTAACCAGGCCTCTTTAGAGGGGAAAGCTACTCATCCTATATGATAATCCTATATAATAAAGAGGTAATATGCAAATTGACTGTCACTCCAGCACACAAGATGGCCACCCCCATGTGGTCAAAGATGTCCACCACAAGATGGCCAGCAGGGGAGGGCAGTTGGGGAGATCAGGCAAGCAGGGAAGGACAATTGGGAGGGACCAGGCCTGCAGGGGAGGGCAGTTAAGGGTGACCGGCCGGCAGAGGAGGGCAGTTGGGGGTGATCAGGCCTGCAGGGGAGGACAGTTTGGGGCAATTGGGCCAGCAGGGGAGCAGTTAGGCGTCAATCAGGGTGGCAGGGGAGTGGTTAGGGGGTGATCAGGCTGGCAGGCAGAAGCAGTTAGGGGCCATCAGGCAGGCAAGCAGGCGAGCGGTTGGGAGCCAGAAGTCCTGGATTGTGAAAGGGATGTTGGACATCCCTCTAGGGGTCCCAGATTGGAGAGGGTGCAGGATGGGCTGAGGGACACCCCTCTCCCCCCCCCTGTGCACAAATTTCGTGCACCGGGCCTCCAGTTACAGAAATAAGGGCCCTCCCCCAATATCTCGTCTACAACTTCGCCCAGGCCTATGCTAAGGACTTTTGTGAAGTGATTTTGTCTCACCCTCCTGCCTCCTCAGAGGTGGACAATACTTTCATCTTGTTTCACAGGTGAGGACCTGAGGCTCAGCAGCGGCATCCCTTGCCCAAAGTCAACTAAGAAGTGGGGGGGGGGGGGGGGCCCATCTCCGTCCCTACTCCCGCCCCCCACGCCCTGGACTGTTATCCTATCCTGCCTCCCTGGAAGCATCCAGTGTCTTTCTCTCCAGGTCACCTGAGCCCCGGGGCATCTGTGGGGTCCCAGGGCCGGGCCTGGAAACAGCCGCCCTGACCCCGTGGCCTCGGCTGGATCGGCAGGGTGGGGGAGGGCCGTGCCTGACACCCCGCTCTGGGCCTCCAGGCCCAGAAACCCGAGTTGCTAAGTTACTGTTAGACCACAAGCCACAGGGCCTGACAGCCAGGGCCGGGGAGGCGGGGCAGAGCAGCCCAGGTGAGCCCGCTGCTAAATAAATGATTAGAAAGATCGGAGGGAACGCGCTGGGCGTCTGGGCCCGTCTCCAGTCCCCAGCACAGGAAGCTCCCGCCACTGCCCCTCACCCCATGGACCCAGGGCTCAGCCTCCTCTTTCCCTTCCTCTTTCTCTCCTTTTTTCTTTCTTTCTCCCTTTAATGGTGATTTTAGAGACAGAAAGAGAGAGAGAGAGAGAGAGAGAGAGAGAGAGAGAGAGAGAGAGAAACATTGATGTGAGAGAGACACATCAACTGGTTGCCTCCCATACACGCCCGACCTGGTCAGGGAGCGAACCTGCAACCCAGGTACGTGCCCTTGACTGGGAATTGAACCCATGACCTTTCAGTGCGTGGGCTGACGTTCCAACCACTGAGCCACAGCGGCCAGGGCAGCCAGCTTTTTAATTTTTATCTACCTGCTCTGGCGCACGCCCACTGCTCCAGCCTCATTTCTCGGCAGTCCCACTGCCACCAAATGGAACTGTTCTTGGTTTCCTAAATCTCCCAAGTTGCTCTCCTCCAGGTCTTTGTCCTTGCCGCATCCTCTGCCTGTACCCTTTCCCTCCCCCCACCACTGGTCAGTTCTGACATCCTTCAAAATTCAGCTCCGATGCCCCTTCCTCCAGGAAGTCCTCCCGGACCCCACTTCCCCCTGGGCTCCTCCATCCCAGCTCTGCGCACTGTCTCCCACTGGAGTATGAGCCCTGGAGGGCAGGAGCAAGGCTGGCCTCAGCCACAGGTCTGGACACCTGGTAGGTGCTCAGAAAAAGTTTGCTGAACATGTATCTGCGGGCGGAGGAGAGGCTGTGTCCCTGGGAGGTCCTGATCACAAGTCTGATGGCGGCGGCTGAGGGCCTCCTGCTGTCAGACCAGTCCTCTCAGGAGGGCACCATGTGGAACCACACTCACTTTGAAACTAGACCCCCCCAAAACAAGTCTGCTACTGCCTGTCACTACTGAGTCAATAAGCAGAGACCAGGCTGACGCAAGTCTGAGGGTTTATTTCATGTTGCCCCAGAAAAAACCACCCCCTGACATTTCATGTCAAACAAACTCTAATATAGGGTTAGGGGGTGGGGAAAATCTAAAGTTTAGTGAGTTCCCAGAGACGGCCTTCTTTCTTTTTTTTTTTAAATGTATTTTTTAAAGAATTTATTCATCCTTTTTTTTTCAATATTATTTTTTTATTGATTTTTGTTGTCGTTGTTAATCCTCACCCGAGGATATTTTCCCATTGATTTTTAGGGAGAGCGGAAGACAGAGGGAAAGGCAGAGAGAAACATAGATGTGAAAGAAACACATCAACATTGCCTCCTGCAGGAGCCCTGACCAGAGCCCAGGCCGGGGAGGAGCCTGCAACCAAGGTATGTGCCCTTGACTGCAATCGAACCCGAGACCCTTTGGTCCGCAGGCCGACGCTCTATCCACTGAGCCACACCGGTGAGGGCGGATCGGCCTTCCTTCGTTGTCCGTGCAAAGATCCGCCCGGAACGCTATCTCCTTCAGACAGCTTCTGTCCTTGGCCTGAGCCCGGGGCTGTCTTAGCTCTGGGGCCCATCCTTCTCCTTGTAACCCATTCCTCAGCTTCCCAGGGCCGTAAGGAAATCGCTTTTTTGTGGTGAGTAGCTATGAAACAACCGCGATTCTATTTCCATGACGTGCTCCTCCCCGATCCACCTCACAGGGGCAAGCGGAGGGCAGGGGGAGCCTCTGCTCTGTGACACCCAGATTTCACCGCCTACTGAGCCCTTTCATTTCCTTCTTCTTTTTCTATTTTTTAAAAAAAATGTTTGTATTGATTTTAGAGAGAAAGGAAGGGAGAGGGAGATCAAGAGAGAGAGAGAGAGACATTGATGTGAGAGAGAAACATGGATTGGCTACCTCCTGCACACCCCCAACCTGGGCCCTCAACCTGGGCAATGTGTCTTTTTTTTTTTTTTTTTTAATCTATTTTATTGATTTTTTTTTTACTATATTTTATTGATTTTTCACAGAGAGAAAGGGAGAGGGATAGAGAGCTAGAAACATCGATGAGAGAGATACATCGACCAGCTGCCTCCTGCACACCCCCCACCGGGGATGCGCCCGCAACCAATGTACATGCCCTTGACCGGAATCGAACCTGGGAACTTTCAGTCCGCAGACCGACACTCTATCCACTGAGCCAAACCGGTTTCGGCTATTTTATTGATTTTTTACAGAGAGGAAAGGAGAGAGATAGTTAGAAACATCGATGAGAGAGAAACATCCCCCTACTGGGGATGTGCCCAAAACCAAGGTATTCGATTCCGGTCAAGGGCACGTACCATATTTTCCGGTGTATAAGACAACTTTTTAACCCAGGAAAATCTTCTATACGCCCAGTCGTCTTATACGCTGGAAAATATGGTACGTGCCCTTGACCCGAATCGAACCTGGGACCCTTCAGTCCACAGGTTGACACTCTATCCACTGAGCCAAACCGGTTTCGGCTGGGGCAATGTGTCTTGACCGGGAATTGAACCCGTGACCTTTTGGTGCATGGGATGAAGCTCAGCCAATTGAGCCACACCAGCCAGGGTTCACTTCTTTCTCGGAGTCCCAGGCCTCCTGCCCCCCCCCCGGCCCTCCGCCCCCATGATGAAATCAGGATCTGGGTAGGAGGTTTGGCTGAGTGGGAAGAAAGCTGGTTGAAACCAGTTGACATGTTTTCCTCTCCAAGCCTGGGGAGGGCAGCGGGGAGGACATTTCTGGCTGATCCTGGACCAAACCCTCAAGTCTTCCCCCTTTGTCCCGGACCCATCCGGCACTCCCCGAGGTCCTGGGATCCTGGGGTCCTTGAGTCCTGGGGCCTCCTCCCTTTATCTTGCCTCCTGCCTGGCACCCCTGTGCGTGGAGTGGGTGGGCAGGGACGGGCCAAGCCTGCCCTCCTCCCATGTTGCCCAACTGGCCTCAACCATTTCTCCATACCCCCGGGGCTTTGATTGCCAGGAGGGCTGGCATGGGGCTCCCTATTCCCAGCCTGGCCACCTGGAGCCCAGCTGCCTCATCCCATCCTTGGCCCGGTGGCCCCCCGTGGGCCTGAACATTCCTTGGGGGAAGCACTGGCCTGTGAGTCTGTGTCTGTTGTTGTTAATCCTCACCCGAGGATATTTTTTCCACTGATTTTTTTTTTTTAAATACATATTTTATTGATTTTTACAGAGAGAAAGGGAGAGGGATAGAGAGCTAGAAAGATCGATGAGAGAGAAACATCGATCAGCTGCCTCCTGCACACCTCCTACCGGGGATGTGCCTGCAACCAAGGTACATGCCCTTGACCGGAATCGAACCCGGGACCCTTCAGTCCGCAGACCAACGCTCTATCCACTGAGCCAAACCGGTTTTGGCTCCACTGATTTTTATATATATATATATATATATATATATATATATATATTTATATATATGAAAAATATATATATTTCAGAGATAAGGGAGAGGGAGAGAGAGATAGAAACATCAATGATGAGAGAGAATTGTTGATCGGCTGCCTCCTGCACACCCCACACTGGGGATTGAGCCCAAAACCCAGGCATGTGCCCTGACCGGGAATCGAACCATGACCTCCTGGTTCATAGGTTGACACTCAACCACTGAGCCATGCCGGCTAGGCATCTATTGATTTTTATATATTTATTTTTTCCATTGGTTTTTTAGAGAGAGTAGAAGGGAGGGAGGGGGAGAGAGAGAGAAACATCAATGTAAGAGAGACACATCAATTGGTTGCCTCCCACACTGGATTGAATCTGCAACCCAGATACACACTCATGACCCTTTTGTGCATGGGCTGACATTCTAACCACTTAACCACATGGACCAGGGAGGAAGGGGCCTTTCTCACTTTGCAGTAGATACAGTGTTGATCTCAAAAGGCTATTGCTTAAAATACCACGAGGCTGTGGTTTGCCAGGCACCAATCAAAACGCTTTACACACATGAACTCGGTTCACTCCTCCAGGATCTCTGAGGCAGGCTACCGCTGCCCCCATTTCTCAGTGACTTGGGCCCTGGCCCCGTAGCTCAGTTGGTTAGAGTGTCATCCTGACCCACCAAGGTTGTGGGTTTCATCCCCAGACAGGGCACATGCAAGAATCAACCAATGAGGGCATAAATAATTGGAACAACACCTCTCTCTCTCTCTCTCTCTCCTCAAAAAAATCAATTAAAAAGAGAATAATTGAGTGATTTTTCCCAAGGTCATTTGGCTGCTCGGCAGTGAGACGCGACCCTGCTAAACCGCGAAGCCACAGCTTTCCTTCCTGGAAGTGACCACCTTAGCAGTTTCTGCACATTTTTGTGGAGAGTCAGTGCCCTTTTCTCAATGTATATTTTTTTTGGGGGGGGTAATCCTCACTTGAGTATATTTTTTCCATTGCTTTTCAGAGAGAGTGGAAGGGAGGGAGGGAGAGGGAGAGAGAGAAAAACATCTATGTGAGAGAGACACATCAACTGGTTGCCTCCCGCACGTGCCCGGACCGGGGACAGGGAGGGAACCCCCAACCCAGGTACTTTGCCTTGACCGGGAATCAAACCTGAGACCCTTCGGTGTGCGGGCCCGAGGCTCTAACCACTGAGCACACCAGCCAGGCCCTCCTTAATGTTTCTCAATCACTTGATTTATTACTGAAGCCTGCCCCCACATCCCCCATTTCTCCACCCATCTCCGCCCATTTGACATCTCTCAGCTCTTCATGTGTGGGTGTGGTTTGTTGAATGGCTGAAGGAATGTATGGCTGAACTGACAGGTGCCTGATTGAAGAGTTTGAGCTTTATCCTGGGGGAAGCCACGGGGGCCACTCAGATGGGGGGTGGCTAGGTTAGATTTGTGCTTGGGAACCTTCTGGGCTCTTCTCAGTGCGGCGGTTTTGTGTATGCTGTTCCCTATGTCTGGAATTCTCTTGCCCTGGGCTTGGCCCCACTCCTTCCCACCCCAGCTGTGCGGTCTCCTCCTCCTCCAGGAAGCCCTTCCCGACTCCCACGCTGGGTCAGGCACCCCTTCCGGGCTGCCCCATCCCACGTTCTGCGTCATCATCATTGTCTGGGGCTGGGTCCGTGCCCCCTCTGGACTGTGACTCCCCCAGGGACAGGGCTGGGACTCACTTAGTCATCGCTGGATCCCTGGTTCCGCCCATCCCGGGTCCAGCAATGTGCTCAGTGTAAGTGATGGTGCTTTGAGGAAATGTCTCAGGTTGGGGGAGCGGGGAGCCAAAGGTAGGAGGAGCTGTGGTGTCCCCTAGGGGTGGAGGGCGCAGGCTGGGGCCAGAGACACCTGAGTTCAAAGCCCCTGCCCAGCTAAGGGGTTTGGGCCACCAGGAGCCTTAACAACCTCTATCTGCATCCAGCTTAGAGAACAGGGAGAGTGGCTTCTCACGGTTAGCCGGTGACAAGATAAGGTCCGCTTCCTCAGGGCTTTGTCTGCTCATCCCTTTCACGTTCTTCCATTATCCTTCCATTATCGTCCCAGGGAGCTCCTTGACCTTCAGGTCTCCTGGGAATGTCACTCCCCCATTGTGACCCCTCCTATACCTCTCTGCCTTCAAGGCCGTAGCTTTCTGCAGCTCCCTCCTACCTGGTCTCCCCTCACTAGAACCTGGCCACGAGTTTTGTCTGTTCTTTTTGCTTTTTAATTTCTTTTTCTCTCACTGCTGAATCCCCATCCCCTGGAACTGCACATGGCCCTCAGCAAGGGCTCCAGGAATGTTTGTAGAATGCAGGGGTCCTCAAACTTTTTAAACAGGGGGACAGTTCACTGTCCCTCAGACAGTTGGAGGGCCGGACTATAGTTTAAAAAAAACTATGAACAAATTCCTATGCACACTGCACATATCTTATTTTGAAGTAAAAAAACAAAACGGCAAAAACACCCGCATGTGGCCCGCGGGCCGTAGTTTGAGGACGCCTGGACTAGAGAGCCCAGGAGCCGTCCCCTCAGGTTTTGTAAGGAGGGTCACTGTGTTCAGGATCAAATTCACACTCGCGCCGACTGGAGGGCAAACCAGGAAACTGATGCTCAGCTGGTAAGTGGTGAAGTCAGGATTCACACCCATGTCTGTCTGGCCTCAGTGCCCACACTCAGCGTCCAGCAAAGAACTGAGCTCACCCGTTTAACATGAGTTTGTTGAGTGAATATGATGTCAGAGAAGGGGGTGGGAGGGGGGACGGGGGCTTTCCGATATGGGTGGTGTGGAGCTGGGAGCATTGAGGAGGAGGGTGTCTGAGCAACACAGGAAGAAGGTCCACAAGGTCACATGCACCTGGGTGGCAGGTCCTTCAGATGCTGGGCAACTTCTCAGCTTGGCCTGGCCCCAGGGCCTCAGATCCTGCAGATGTCACCACACGTTCTCTAAGCGCCTTCCCAAGCAGCTCTTAGTCTAGGGACCAGCAGGGATTGCTCACCACCAGAACCCAGCAGCGTAGGGAGCCTGCCCACCAGTCCTGAGCTGGACCCCGCCCTAACCATGTTCCTCAATAATCTATATATATAAAAGCCCAGCAACTGGAATGGTGGAACAACCAGAACTACCAGTGTCTGTGATGTGCACTGCGGCAGCCAACCAGCGTGATCTGGGCCCTGATAAGCCCGGCTGGCCCGGCCCCCGATAGGCCCCCAACACCCCGATCGGGGGCGGGGCCAACTGCCCCCCCCCCCCGCCTGCCTGGCCTGATGGGCTCCCATCGGGGCAGGCCAGCCAAATCCCACCCGTGCATGAATTCATGCACCGGGCCTCTAGTCTATATAATAAAAGCCTAAGCGACCATTATGGTGGAACAACCAGAATGACCGGTTGCTATAATGTGCACTGACCACCAGGGGGCAGTGCGAAGGAGCTGCTCCCCTGGTGGTCAGTGCGCTCCCACAGGGGGAGCACTGCTCAGCCAGAATCCAGGATCATGGCTGGCGAGCGCAGCGGCGGTGGTGGGAGCCTCTCCTGTCTCCGCAGCAGCGCTAAGGATGTCCAACTTCAGGGTTAGGTAAGGAGCAAGGGGTCCCAGATTGCGAGGGGGGGAGCCAAAACCAGCAAGCGGACATCCCCCAAGGGTTCCCAGATTGCGAGAGGGCACAGGCCAGGCGGAGGGACCATCCCCCCAAGTGCACGAATTTCGTGCACCGGGCCTCTAGTAGTGACTATAACAACAACGATAATAGTAGTACTAGCCCTTTATTACCGGCTAACCTGTACGCTGTCCAAATGCTTTGAACATTTGATCTCCTTTGAGCCTCACTGCACCCAAGGAGGGATGCCCTATTACTATTCTTCCCATTGTACAGATGTGGAGACTGAGGCTCACAGAGGTTGTGACTTGACTGAGGCGCCATAGCTGCTACAGGAGGAAGCTTTGAGGTTACAGCTATCTGTAGTCTTTGAGCGGGTATGAAACCCTGAAATGTTACCAAAGAACAGGACAGGTGGGGAAGGAATTAGGATTTCCAGGAGGAGCAGGGAGCCATGGCAGGGTCACTGCAAATGACCCAAATAACCAGGAACTTAGGGAAGCTGCAGAGCAGGTATGGTTAGGCCAGTGGTTTCCAATGTGGGGCACATGCCCCACAGGGGGGCAATTTGATTTTTAAGGGGGGCAGTTAAAGAATGTGTTATTAACAGTGAATTTTTTTGCATTTCTTATGGTTTAGGAGCCTCATATACAGTATATAAATATATATTGTGACATATTTATGCATTTCAATTCTCTTATGTTTTGAAACTTTATTTGCTATTTTTTATGTCATCTCATATTATTATTATTTTAACAATTTCTTAGTGATTTCTTCCTCAGTCCTTCAACTGTCCTTTTGTTCTTTTATTTTTCTCTTTCTTGGATGCCACGTTCTTTGAAAGCTTGTTTAGGCCAAGTTAATGGCCTTTTTTTTTCTTCTTTTTTAAAAATTTCTTTATTGATTAAGGTATCACATATTTGTCCTCATCCCCCCATTCCCATCCCACACCCCTCCCCACACATGCCCCCACCCCCATTAATGGCCTTTTAGGCTTCCTCCACGTGAATAGGAGCTCACTTTTTTTTTTTTTTAATATACCTTTATTGATTTCAGAGGGAAAGAAAGATGGAAACATCAATGATAAGAGAGAATCATTGATTGACTGCCTCCTGCACGCCCCCTACTGGGGATCAAGCCCACAACCCAGGCATGTGCCCTTGACAGGACCTTCAGTCCACAGGCTGACGCTCTATCCACTGAGCCAAACCAGCTACGGTTGGAGTTCACTTTCTGAAAAATAAGACGTATATGTCACAGGGGTGGTGTCAAGATTTTAGAGATGCTTAGATGGGGCATGGCCAAAAAAAAAAAAAAGGTTGGGAACCACTGGGTTAGGGCCTTGGGAGACAGGCATGCAACTCCCAGCCTCCCCAAGTGTGGCCTCAAGGCGAGTGACTTCCTCTGGCCATAAGCCCCAGTCTTGCCCATCTGGAGAATGGGTATAAGTGGGACCAACCTCACCAAGCAGTTACGAAGATTCCAGGGAAATCAGGCATATGCATTTGTCGAAAATCAGTGAAAGTCACTTAAGATGTGTGCTTTTTGTTATATGTAAATTTTACCTAAAAAGAAGAAAAGGACTGCGAACAAACATTAAAATCTGATTAGCAAATGCACATTGAAGTGTTTTAGAGGAGAAGTGCACTGATATCCACAATGTACTTTGTCATTGTTCAAAAAAAGGAAGGTGAGCCCTGGCCCGTTTTCTCAGTGTTTAGAGCTCGGCCCACACACCAAATGGTCATGGGTTCAATTCCTGGTCAAGGGCAGGAACCTGAGTTGCAATTTCAATCCTGTTCAGGAGGCAACCAATCGATGTCTTTATCTCTCTCTCCCCCTCCTTTCCTCCCTCTCTCTTTTACACTCTCTCCAAAATGAATAGAAAAAATATCCTTGGGGAGTAGAAAAAAAAAAGAAAAGAAAAAATATTAACGGGTGAGGATTAACAAAAACATTAACAACAACAACAAAGGAGAATGGGTGGATGGTTAGAGAGAAATAAATGGATAAAAGTATGGTAGATAATTGTAGACTCTAGAGTCTAGGTGCTGGGTATATGGATTAGCTGTAAAATATTCTTTTATTTTTTAAACAGATTTTTTTTTTTATTCCTCACCTGAGGATATTTTTCCACTGATTTTTAGAGAGAGTGGAAGAGAGAGGAAAAGACCGAGAGAAATATCCATGTGAGAGAAACACATAGATTGGTTGCCTCCTGCACGAACCCTGACCAGGGCCCTGGGCTGGGAGGAGCCTGCAACCGAGGTACATGCCCTTGACCCGAATCGAACCTGGGACCCTTTGGTCCGCAGGCTGACACTCTATCCAATGAGCCAAACCAGCTAGGGCTATTCTTTTTTTAAAATCCTCACCTATGTTTTTATAGATTTGAAAGAGAGAGAGGAAGGGAGAGAGAAAGATCCATCTGTTCCCTCTGTAGGTGCCCAGATGGGGGAGGGGAGGGGATTGAACCCGCCACCTTTTGGTGTTCCGGACGATGATCCAACCGAGTCACACTGGCCAGGGCTGAGAATTTTCATAATAAAATATGGGAGGAGCCTTAGCCGGTTTGGTTCAGTGGATAGAGCGTCGGCCTGCGGACTCAAGGGTCCCAGGTTCCATTCTGGTTAAGGGCATGTACCTTGGTTGCGGGCACATCCCCAGTGGGGAGTGTGCAGGAGGCAGCTGATTGATGTTTCTCTCTCTTCCATGTTTCTAACCCTCTATCCCTCTCGCTTCCTCTCTGTAAAAAATCAATAAAATATATTTAAAAAATAAAATATGGGGGGAAATACATGGTGAAAACTTTTGTAAAAGCATTAGCACAGTCATTAAGTTGAATTATAATTTTTAATGATGAATTGCAAATTGTGTACCTATGGGGAAGTGGATTACAATCCTGATATATAATAACTGCCATTAATTGATGTGTGGGGCTCTGAACTGGAAACATTTAATTATTTAAAAAATCATTAATTTTTGAGAGAGAGAAATTTGTTGTTCCACTTATTTATGTGTTCATTGGTTGCTTCTTGTATGTGCCCTGACCCGCAATCGAACCTGCAACCTTGGCATGTCTGGACAACAGGACGCTCTAACCAACTGAGCTACCAGATCAGGGCGGGAACATTTATATTCAAAATTATCCATATTATTAAATAAATATCTCCATCTCATTACACCGCTCGTGTGAGGGAATCTGCATTTTACATGGGAGGAATTGAAGTTCCGAGAGCTGATAAAAGACCGAATTTAGGGCGAAGGAGGAGTTTCAGGCGGAGTTGATGTGCGAAGGAGCGCGGGAGGATCACAGGCAGTTTCTGGAGACCCCCCGCCCACGCCCCTCCCACTTCGGGCCCCGTCCGCACTCGGGCCCCGCCCCTGGATACGGTCCTTGTTATTCGGCTTTTAAGGCCCAACTCCGGTCCCCGCCCGCGCAAGCCTCGCCCTTGTCTGAACTATTAATCGTAGCAGCTTCCGCCGAGCGAGCGGAGAGCCACGCTGCGCGCGGGGTAGAGCTGCCGTGGGCTGGCAGCGGTTAACTTCAGGGGTCCCGGACCGCCCCCTCCCGGATCCAAGAACCTGGTTCCCCTCTCCCCGGAGCTCCGTTTACCGCCCCTCCTCTCCGCCAGACCCAGGCTCCCGAGTCCTCCTCTTCCAGGACCAGGTACTCCAGGTCCCCGCCTCCCGGATCCAGGCGTCCGGGTATCTGCGCCACCAGGACCTCGGCCGCGTCATCCTTTCCGAGCCAAGGACCCCAGTCCTGGAGAAACTCCTGGGTCCCCACTCCCGCGGCTAAGAAACCCAGCTTTCGGGCTCCGGACACAACCTCCGAGCAGGGAAGCCCCCGCGCCAGCCTCGGGACCTCAGACACGCCATCTGCCAAGAACCAGGAACTTCGGCGCCGTGAACACACGCCGGGGACCCTCCGCTCCAGCCCCCAGCTGCTACTCGACTCAGTTCGAAGGATCGTGGGTGTCCTAGGCGGGAGCCCCAAGCCCTCCCAGTTTCCAGGCTCTTAAGAAACCGCGGGGTGTTCATTATGGTGGCCGATCCGCCTAAGGGAGACCCCACATGGCCGGCCGCGAAGCCCGCCGCGAACGGTGCCCCAGCGTTGGTGCCCAAAGAGGACCCCGGCGCGGCAGGACGCGGCCGCTGTTCCCGGGGCCAGGCGCGCCGCTGCCTTCGCGCCAACCTGCTGGTGCTGCTGACCGTGGCGTCCGTGGTGGCGGGCGTGGCGCTGGGGCTGGGGGTGTCCTCGGCCGGCGGCTCGGCGGCGCTGGGCCCCGCGCGTCAGGCGGCCTTCGCCTTCCCGGGTGAGCTGCTGCTTCGCCTGTTGCGGATGATCATCTTGCCGCTGGTGGTGTGCAGCCTGATCGGCGGCGCCGCCAGCCTGGACCCGAGCGCGCTGGGGCGCCTGGGCGCCTGGGCGCTGCTCTTTTTCCTGGTCACCACACTCATAGCGTCCGCTCTCGGCGTGGGCATCGCGCTGGCTCTGCAGCCCGGCGTCTCCGCCACCGCCTACACCGCCGCCGGCAACGCCTCGCTCCCGGGCACCGTCTCCAAGGACGCGGCCCCCAGCAAGGAGGTGCTGGATTCCTTCTTGGATCTTGTGAGGTCAGAACCGGCCGCCGGAGGAGGGGAGCGTGGAAGAGGGTGCCTCAGCCACTTGGCGGAGGCGGGGCGGGGGGGCGGATGGTGTTAGGGATGGCGGGAATGGATTCAGAGCCCGGACACCTCCAGGGCCTCGGGAAACTGGGGGGTTGGGGGAGTGGGTGGGGGTGTGGGGAGCTCTGGTCTTTCAAGGGGGAGGAGAGACTCCTGGGGAAGGAGGCTTCTAAATGTGGGGGACTGGAGACATAAGGGGGGACCCCGCATAAGGGTGCTTCCAGAGAAAAGGGAAGGTAATGCTTGGGGGACACAAGAGGGGCTCTCCTATTAGGGGAAGGGATCCTGAGGATTTCCAAGGGGAATTTTGGTGGCCAAGGGCCCCAGGATGGGGCTTCCGGATGAAGGTGTGAGTCCAGGGTCTGGATACATCCCAGGGACCCCCACCAGGCCCTCTTCCTAGTCCCAGGGCTTCCCATGCCAGGTGCCACCCAGACGGCCAGGTTCTTTTCTCAGCCTCCCTTCCCACCCGGATCAGCTGGGCCCCGTGGCTTCCCCGGCATATGTTCCTGGTAAGCCCTGCCGCCTCCACCACTTCCCATTCCACTCCCTCCTCTGTGCAAGAGGGGAGCCAGTTGCAAAGGGGGCAGATTCCTTTCCTTCTGGCCTCTGCTTCCCGAGCCCCGCTCTCCCTTACCCCCAGGAATGGTTCTCCCTCCTTTTAATGAGGAGAGACGGCTGGATCCACATGGCCTTGCCTTGGGTCCTGCTGACTCAGTGTCTCCAGGTCGATGGGGGACTTCCTGGAAGTGGTGGAGGTAAATGATGAGTCACGGAACTGGGTTCTGTGCCGCCTGAGATGGGAAACTCACCCAGAAGTTGCAGTGGGTGGCACCTCCTGGTAGGGGAGATTAGCCGCTGGGCTGGCCAGGTGCACACCCACCCGAAGGCTGTTTATGCTTATGGGCCTCCCCATGTGCCAAAACAGAGGTAATTCTGTGTCTGTTTTGGCCAGCCACTCCCAGGCTCAGCTGAAACATCTTGAGCCACACAGCTGGGCACAGACACACGGAAACTCGGCCATGGCTGTGATGTCGCACACTGACAAATGGGCTCGCACCCACAATCACACACGCATATCCTATCATGAAAGTGGCCGCGGGAACACAGATGCACATTCCTGACGCACACAGCCATCTCTTGTCCCCCTCTGTCCCCACCTCTTCCCAACGCCCAGAGCTTCTGAGCCACGGGCCAGCCCCCAGGGCCAGCCTGCCCTTTTCTCGGTTCTCGGAGGAAGTGGCTGATGCAAGAAGTCCAGGGTATTAAGTTTGCTTCTTGAGGTCAGAGGTGACCCTGCTCCAGTCTGCCTGGGGAAGCCAGCATTCCTGACCCTCATCAGAAGTCCTTTGGGGCTAGGATGACAGCCTACTGGGGCCCTCCTAGGAGACCAGCTCAAACTCCCTTGCCCGGTAAATGTGCAGGCCATGTTCAGCTCTGCCTGACCGAACCCAGCTGAGGCACAGGGGGTGGGGGGGCACACATTTGGGTGCAATGCACCTGCAAGGTTCTACCCACCTGAAGAGGCCAACCCAGCCCTTCAGCTACCCCCCCCCCCCCATTTCCCTCCTGTGGTATTTAATAACCGCCCCCATGTCTATCTTTACAGAAATCTCTTTCCTTCCAACCTGGTGTCCGCAACCTTCCGCTCAGTGAGTCCTGGGGGCGGGGATGTGGGGGTAGGGGAATCCCCAGGGCGGAGGGGGTGGGCAGGGAGGAAGACAGCCAGTCGCAGCCCCTTGGCACTTGATTTTGGGTGGCACCTGCCCGCATATTTACAGGCACTAACTATTTCAGGGTTCTGGGGTGACCTCTGAAACCCATCCACACCCCTCAGCCACAAAGGAGGTTCTAATTCTAGCTGTGTGATGCTGGGCAAGTGCCTTTGCTTCTCTGAACCTCGATTCCTGCCTCTAGAAAGGGGGGCCTGAGCAGTCTTATCCCAGTGGGGCTGCTGGTGGGGTGGGATGTGATGATGTGTGAAGGGACGCCTGGGCAGGCTTTGAGCGTTGTAGGAGCCAGTACAGGGTCGGGGGGCCTGGATGACTGTTCAGACTGACTCTCCCCAATCCCCTTGCAGTACTCTACCTACTATGAAGAGGACAATGGAACCTATGTGAAGGTGAGAGCAGGAGAAGGGTGGGGGGCCCTAGCCTCTGTTTACCCCCTGGTCTTCTAACATTTGGTGTATAATTTGGTTTTAAACTCTGTGCAGCCTTTCTCCAATTTCTGTCCCTCTGCCTTTCTGGAGTCTCCATGTTGACCCCTCTTCTCCTCCCCCACTTCCCACTGTGGTCCAGGCTCTTGTTTCCCACCCACCCCAATCCTGGCCTCCTCCCAGATCTGCCCCGGGCCTGGCAGCCGAAGTGGTCTTTTCCAAATACAAACCTGTCCCTGCCTCTCTCCTGCTCAGAGCCCCATCACGCTCCCGGGTGTCCTCAGAAGAAAGCCCAGGCTCCTTGCCACAGGTCCTAGGACACTTTGAGGTCAGACCCCTGCCCCGTTGCCATCCCAGTCTCATCTTGTGATTCTGCTCAACTCATGCCACTCCAGACACAGTGGGTTTCTTCCTGCTTTTTGAATGCCCAAGTTGCTCTCATTTCTAGGCTGTTGTAAATTATGTCATCTCTCTAGAGTCTAGAACGATTCTACCACCCCCTCTTGACCTGGTTCACCCTTCCTGTTCACCAGGTCTCACTCAGCCCCTTCCTCCAGGAAGCCCTACCTGATTACCCACACCCCTGAGCTGGCACCAACCCCTACCCCCTTAGTTCCCACACTCCACAGGGTTCTCCAATTTCAACCCTGCTCACTCTGGGTGATCCCTGGTCGTAGGTCTATTTCCCCTGGACCTGGACCCTGAGCCTTGGTAGGAAGGGACCCAGGACAGGCCCTCAGTGAGCTTGCAAGTTGACTGAGCATTCCCCTCCCGTCTCCATCTGTTCCTTGCCCACAGGCGGAGGGTGAGGTGGAGGGTATGAACATCCTGGGCCTGGTGGTGTTTGCCATCGCCTTTGGCGTGTGCCTGCGGAAGCTGGGGCCTGAAGGGGAGCTGCTCATCCGCTTCTTCAACTCCTTCAACGACGCCACCATGGTGCTGGTCTCCTGGATCATGTGGTAGGTGGTGGGAGAGGGGGCTTGGGGGTGTAAGATGGGGCGACCTGTGCCCTTCTTAGAGCCAGAAGGCCTGGATTCAAATCCAGCATTTTCCCTACCTGGAAAATGGGGCTGAGCGGACCAGGCACAAAAAAGTTAATACACACACACACACACACAAAAAGTTAATACGTGTAAAGTGCTTGGGACAGTGTCTGACCTATGGCAGGCTTGCAGAAAACAACGTTAGCTAATATTTATCCAGTACTTGACTTGTATAATTTCTTGGCACAGCCCACTGGCCAGAACATGGGCATTTGGCCAAACCCAAGTGCACAGGTTGCTGGGAAATGGTGCCTTTCTTCTCTTACTAAAGAGGAAAAGGGTTTGGGACACAACTGGTAATAGCGATCAAGCAGTCCCGGAGGCAATCTTGGGAGGCCTCCTGGCTGGGAGGCATAAGCACCCCGGGATCTTCACCCCAGGAGAGGGTGCTAAAGTTCATCGATGAATTATTAAAAAGCATTCAGCTCATTTCAGCTGGCATCTCCTTTCGTCCTCCCAGCATTCTTACGAGGTTGTGAGCATTATTGCTCCTGCTTTACGGACCTATTAAATTTTGTTCATTCAATGGTAGCTGCAAGAGACTCGAGGAAGGGGGTCCCTGGTGGGGAAGATTCAGTCACACGCAGGGGCTCAGCACATCACACATGCTTCATGCCTTGGAGCTGTTGTTAAGACTTGAGCCATGGTCTTTTCATTTTTCATGATGTGGTGAGAGATCACATTGGTTTAAGTCATGCGAGCTGCTATAACGAACCCAGAAATCGTAAATGACTCACGCATGGTGCCTGCTTCTCTCTCGGTCATGTGTTAAGCCCAAATGTGGTTGGTGACTCTACTCACAAGTGGCGAGGGAAGCACCCAGGCTGCTTGTATCTCCCGGCTATGCTATCTTCAAGGGGAGAGGGCACGAGGAGGGCAGGGGAGGTGCCGGGTTTCCACACACACTGCTCCGGGCGCCTCCTGACTCCGAGGGGGGCGGTGGCCAGGCTGCGTGGGGGCACAGTGCCTGGCCACGAGTGGGCACGTGCTCAGAGGCTGCCTCTGTCTCCTGGGTGTTAGGTACGCCCCCGTGGGCATCTTGTTCCTGGTGGCCAGCAAGATCGCCGAGAGGGAGGACTTGGGGGAGCTCTTCACCAGCGTGGGCAAATACATCCTGTGCTGCCTGCTGGGCCACGCCATCCATGGGCTCCTGGTGCTGCCCCTCATCTACTTCCTCTTCACCCGGAAGAACCCCTACCGCTTCCTGTGGGGCATCACCACACCGCTGGTCACCGCCTTCGGGACCGCCTCCAGGTGTGACCTTGGGGCAGTTTAGGTGTGACCTGGAGCAGGCATCACGTGTCTGAAAGCCCCTGACTTTCTGTGTTGGGGGACATGGGGTCTGGGCACAGGGGCTGGACTTTCCCAAGTTTCTCCTAAGGTCCCGGATCCCAGCCCCCCTAAAATTAGGAAACGGCTGCCTTAGAGATGTCCTCCTCCCTTCCTGAGAGCCCTTCCTTCTCGCCAAGGCCTGGCCCTCGGGGACGAGTGCTCTGCTCCGGATCCAACCTCGGGGAGCTCTTCTCACCTTCTCAGCTGAGCCTGTCCCTCAGAAGGGGCCATCCCTGCCCTGGCACCCCCAACTGAGTTAGTAATTCTTAGCTGAGGTCCATTCTCGGTGGAGGTAGCGGGTGTGAGTCAGTGAGCTCTGAGACACAGAATTTAGGTATGAGTTTTTGTGTGTACTTTGAGGAGCAGCGTGCCCAGGACGCCCACATGTTGGAATAGCTTCAGTCTACACCAGTGGTCAGCAAACTGCGGCTCTTTGGCCCCTTGAGTGTGGCTCTTCCACAAAATACCATGGCCTGGGCGAGTCTGTTTTGAAGAAGTGGCGATAGAAGGAGTTTAAGTTTAAACAATGTGGCTCTCCAAAGAAATTTCATTCGTTGCACTGGTGATATTTGGCTCTGTTGACTAATGAGTTTGCCGACCACTGGTCTACACGATCCCCAGTACCTTCTGGCCCTGGGGAGCCAAGGGCACCCATTGCTGGAAAGGCTGTGGGTGGAGGCGGGGAGAGGGTGGAGGTAGTGGGTGGGCGGGGCTCGGGCCAGGGGGCGGGGCGGTGGGTGGGCGGGGCTGGCTGGGTGGGTGGGGCCAGGCCTGGGTGCGCTAACCCAGACCTGCCGTCCCTCGCAGCTCCGCCACGTTACCGCTGATGATGAAGTGCGTGGAGGAGAAGAATGGCGTCTCTAAGCATATCTGCCGCTTCGTCCTGCCCATCGGCGCCACGGTCAACATGGACGGAGCCGCGCTCTTCCAGTGCGTGGCCGCGGTGTACATTGCCCAGTTCAACCAGCAGCCCTTGGACTTCGTGAAGATCATCACCATCTTGTGAGTGTGGGTGGGCCAGCCGACCCCTCCCCCGAGAGCGGACGCGGGCTGGCGGAGCAGGGCCCCTCCCTGACCTCCCCTCTGCTGCCCCAGGGTCACCGCCACAGCATCCAGCGTGGGCGCCGCGGGCATCCCTGCTGGAGGTGTCCTCACCCTGGCCATCATCCTGGAGGCAATCAATCTGCCGGTTGACATCTCCTTGATCCTGGCTGTGGACTGGCTAGTGTGAGTGTGGGTTTTGGGGGCCCCGGGGGGGGTGCTCCGGGGTACGAAGGGGGATGAGGAAGAGAGTCACTGAGAGCCTCGGGGCGGAAGAGGAGAGGAAGGCAGGAGTTCCGGAGGCCAGGGGATGGGACCTTGGGAAGGAAGGGGTCTTGGGGCTTGTAAGAAGAACCCTAGCCCCAGCTGGTTTGGCTCAGAGGACAAAGTGTCTGCGGACTGAAGGGTCCCAGGTTCGATTCCAGTCAAGGGCACATGCCCAGGTTGCGGGCTCGATCCCAGCAGGGGACGTGCAGGAGGCAGCTGATCAATGATTCCTTCTCATCATTGATGTTTCTCTCCCCCTCTCCCTTCCTCTCTGAAATCAATAAAAACATACTTAAAAAAAGAAGAAGAAGAAGAAGAACCCTAGAAAGGTAGCGTGTGTAATAGAGTGGACCCGTAGGTCAGGCTGCTTGTGTTCAAATCCCAGCGCCACCATGGCTAGCTAGTATGACCTTGGGCTAGTATTTACTCTCTGTCTCAGTTTCTCCATCTGTAAAATGGAGAGAATAGTCCCTCCTTAAGATTAGATGACGTAAATGCCACTTACTTACAAGAACCCCTCGTAAGTTTAAAGGCTGCATACATAACTGTTAGCTGTCGGTATGAAGCTACTAAGAGCATACAAGATTGGAAACGCTTTGGTTTCAAGTTAAATAGAGAATGACCATATGTCTTAGCAATATCACTCCTAGGTTTATACCCAAGATAATTGAAAACATATCCACAAAAACTTGTACACAAATGTTCATAGTATATTATTCTATTAATCACTATTTATAATAGCGAACAGGTAGAAACAATCCAACTGTCCATCAGCTGATGAATAGAGAGACAAAATGTCACCTATCCATCCAATGAGTGACTATAGAACGAAGCACTGATACATCCACGGTACCTCATGGGTGGCCCTGAGAGCATTATGCTGAGCGAGAGAAGCCACACTCAAAGGACCACATGGCCTATGACTCCATTTCTATGAAATGTCCAGAATAGGCAAATCTATGTAAAGTAGATTAGTGGCTGCCTAGGGCTGGGGCATAGCTGCTTAATGGGTGTGGGGAGTTATTTTTGGAGTGGTGAAAATACTCTGGAATTAAATAGTGGTGATGGTTGCACAATTCTGAATATAGTAAAAACCACTGAGCTGTACACTTTTTTTTACTGATTGATTAAGATATTACATATGTGTCCTTGCCCCCCCCCCACTTTAAAAAATATTTTTTTTATTGATTTCAGAGAGGAAGGGAGAGGGAGAGAGAGAAACATCAATGATGAGAGAGAATTACTGATTGGCTGCCTCCTGCATGCCCCCTACTGGGGATTGAGCCCACAACCTGGGCATGTGCCCTTGACTGGAATCGAACCTGGGACCCTTTAGTCCGCAGGCTGACACTATCTACTGAGCCAAATCAGCCAGGGCTGGGCTGTACACTTTTAATGGGTGATTTTATGGTGTGTGAATTGTAGCTCCATTTTCTTTTTTCTTTTTTTTAAATATATTTTATTGATTTTTCACAGAGAGAAAGGGAGAGGGTTAGAGAGCTAGAAACATCGATGAGAGAGATACACCGACCAGCTGCCTCCTGCACACTCCCCACCGGGGATGTGCCCCCAACCAATGTACATGCCCTTGACTGGAATCGAACCTGGGACCTTTCAGTCCACAGACCGACGCTCTATCCACTGAGCCAAACCGGTTTCGGCAGTAGCTCCATTTTCTAAAATGTCACATACACTGAGTGGCCAGATTATTATGATCTCTGAACGCATAATAATCTGGCCACTCAGTGTATAAATATATATATATTAGAGGTCTGGTGCATGAATTCGTGCATGGGTGGGGTCCGGCCAGCCTGGCCAGGGGGAAGGGACATGGGCGGTTGGCCGGTCTGCCTGCTGGTCGAACTCCTGGTCGAGGGGACAATTTGCATATTAGCCTTTTATTATATAGGATATACACTGAGTGGCCAGATTATTATGCGTTCAGAGATGATAATAATCTGGCCACTCAGTGTACACACAGTCACATACCCAGAAAGCATAGAGAGGAAAGAAAAGATCCTTAGGAGTCTGAGGAGAAAGGCCTGAAGGAGAACGCAATGTTTCAGGGGGAAGAGGAGAGGTGGAGGTGGAGGGTCTTCTGGGGCCCCAAGAAAAGGAGGGGTGACTTTGAGGTTCCAGAAGGAACAAATCTTGTTTTAGTGGAAGAAGGATCAATAGGGTCCGGAGAGAATAGAGGAGGAGACCTCTGGGGTTCAAAGGCAGAGGAAATACGATGGCATTCCAGAGGCAAGGGGGTGGGGGCTTTGAGTCTCTCGGAGGAGGGATAATTGGCATCCTGAGGGGATGGAGGGATGGATGCCCTGGGCCCGGGGCTATAGAATAGGGTTCTGTGTAGGACGGTGTGATGGAGACTTCATGATTCCCGGGAGAGAGAGGGGAGAGCTGGGCCTTGACCCCACCCCTCCCATTCATGTCCCCGTCGCTCCTCCCCTTTCAGGGACCGGTCCTGTACCGTCCTCAACGTGGAAGGTGATGCCTTTGGGGCGGGACTCCTCCAACATTATGTGGATCGGACAAAGTCAGCGAGCTCAGTGCCCCAGTTGGTCGAGGTGAAGACTTGTGTGGATCCGACGCCCATCCCCATTGAGGAGGGGAACCCCCTCCTCAAAAGCTACCCAAGACCTGCTGCGGATGCTGACAACTTGGAGAAGGAGTCGGTCATGTAAGCCCAGTAGGGACCTTCCCTGCGGATGGGGCACTTTGGACATTCAAATCACGAGAGATGATAAAGGGACAAACCGGGGCTCTGGTTGGCCCTGCCCATACACTCCGGGGAGCCAGGAGCCCAGCCTCCCTCCCCAACCCCAGATCTGTGAGGCTTTGCTGCTAGGATATGTGTACGTGGGTGTGAATGTCTCCCCAAACCTCCCTGATCTCAACTCCTGCCCCCGCCCAAGGTTACGAAACAGCAAATGGAGAAGTGGCATCCTCCACGCTCATCCTGGGAGTCTGCCTGGCCTCCCCATCTCAGGGCAGGGCATAGGGCAAAGGGCACAGGTCACCACATGGAACTGTGGCCTCTTGGATGGGATGTTCCCACATGTGCTGGCTCCTTTGCTGTTATTGTGGTGGGTGTGGGGGTGGGTGTGTGTGGGTGCTGTGACTCCACGGTACGTTCCACCCTGTCCCGGGAACTCTGGGTAACTCTGGGTAGGGGGAGACTGAGGACAAACACTGCTGTCACTGCAGAGGACATTTTTTAGCAATAACATTGCCAAGCCCTAGCTAGTTCGGCTCAGTGGTTAGAGCGTCGGCCCATGGACTGGAGGGTCGCGGGTTCGATTCCGGTCAAGGGCACATACCTCAGTCGCGTTCGGGAGGCAACCAATAGATGTTTCTCCCTGTCTCTCCCCCTCCCTTCCACTCTCTAAAAATCAATGGAAAATATATCCTTGGGTGAGGATTAACAAAACAAAAAAAAGTTGTCAAGTATATATAATCAGATGTTTTTAATAACTTGACTACACCCCTAACTGGTTTGGCTCAGTGGATAGAGCGTGGGCCTGCGGACTGAAGGGTCCCAGGTTCAATTCCGGTCAAGGGCATGTACCTTGGTTGCAGGCACATCCCCAGGCAGCTGATCGATGTTTCTCTCTCATCGATGTTTCAAACTCTATTCCTCTTCCTTCCTCTCTGTAGAAAATCAGTAAATATATTAAAAAAAGAAAAAAAAGAAAAAGAATTTGACTAGAAGCACTAGCCACACAGGAATAAAAAACAAACAGGGTAAGTTGGACTTCATGGAAATGTCTGTCCGTCAATACCATGGGCAGCTACCAGGAGATGCCATGCACGCCTACCGGGATGGCAACAAACACGCACCACGTCCTGTCGGGTGTGTGGCACAACTGGACAGAGCCCATGCATTCTGGGCGGCAATGCAGAGCGGGGCAGTCACTTTGGAAAGTGTCCAGGCAGTCTTTTCTTTATTTTTGGAGAGGGAGAGAGACATCGATTTGTTGTTCCACTTATTTATGCATTCATTGGTAGATTCTTTTTTAAAAAATATATTTTTATTGATTTCAGAGAGAAAGGGAGAGGGAGAGAGAGATAAAAACATCAATGATGAGAATCATTGCTTGGCTGCCTCCTGCCCGCCCCTAACTGGGGATGGAGCCTGCAACCTGTGCATATGCCCTTGACCGGAATCGAACCTGGGACCCTTCAGTCCGCAGGCCAGTGCTCTATCCACTGAGCCAAACCGGTTGGGGCCATTGGTTGATTCTTTTTTTTTTTTTAAACATCTTTATTGATTTCAGAGAGGAAGGAAGAGGGAGAGAGAGATAGAAACATCAATGATGAGAGAGAATCATTGATTGGCTGCCTCCTGCTGGGGATCAAGCCTGCAACCCAGGCATGTGCCCTTGGCCAGAATCGAACCCGGGACCCTTCAGTCCGCAGGCCAATGCTCTATCCACTGAGCCAAAACGCCTAGGGCCATTGGTTGATTCTTATTTGTACCCTGACCAGGGGATCAAACCCACAACCTTGGTCTATCGGGATAACCCTCTCACCAACTGAGCTACTTGGCCAGGGCGGCTAAGGCAATCTTATCAAAATAAAATAAAACACACACCATACAGCTCAGGAGCCCCACTTCTGGGAATTAACCCAAGAGAAATGAAAACTTCTGCTCACACAAAAACCAGGGCACACATGTTTATAGCTGCTGTCTTTATAATTGCCAAAATTCAGAAGGAAGTCGCTCAGATAAACTGGTACAGTTATCATTATGCGATTGAAGGCTACTTGGCAAAAAAAGCAAGTACTGGTACTCAGTTGGCACTTGAACAACACGGGTTTGAATTGGGAAGGTCCACTTATACATAGATTTAAAAATAAATAAATACCTGTATTGTTTTGATCTGTTGGGAGTCTGAATGCAGAGGGCTGACTGTATGCATTGCTCTATGTCATATACTAGATCAGTGCATACAGGGGACTTGAGTGTCCGTGGATTCCCGTATCCAAGGGGGTCCTGGAACCAGTCCTCTGTGGATACTGAGGGACAACTTAAGTTCTGGGAAAATCAAGTTTGACTTATGGGGGGGTGGGGCCCCTAATACCTCTGTTGTTCAAGGTCAACTGTACTCAACTTGGTTGCATCTCACAGATAATATGTGGAGTGAAAGAAGCCCGAAATGGTACATACTCTGTGGTCCTATTTACATGAAGGCCTAGGACAGGATAGAGAAACAGCAGTGGTGGTCTTTCGAGTGCTGGTGGACTGGGAGAGGGCGCAAGGGGACCTTCTGTGGTACAGCCAGTGTGACATGTCTTGATACGGGTGATGCTTACACAGACGGGAACGTTGGGAAAAATTAGTGAACCTGTACACGTAAGCTGTGTGCATTTTATCCTATGTAGATTATCTTCTAGTTAGAAATGTTGTGCATCTCATTGGAAGAAATTCACCTGTCGCTGTGATCACTTACATAAGAAGGCGGGTATCCCTTGATATCCGAACTCTCACTGCAGATAGTCCCAATAATGAATTGCTCTTTTAACCTCAAATTTGTTATTTAAATAAAAAACCTGCTGTGCAACTATTAGCCCATTGTACGCCACAAGCATCTGTAGACGCAAGCGGCGGACCTTCCCCACGTGCCATGCGCCTTCATAAAAAATATTTTCTCTAAGTGGCAGCCCTGACCAACTTTTAAATCATTTTTTTTGGGAGAATTTTCAGCTGGGAATATTCAAGAACACCCGAATTGTGAGTAATATATTTATTTTTATAATATTCATTGCAGATTGATTTTTTAAAATTAAATTAAAAATATCGTGGTGCGTGGGCCTGGTTTTTGTTTTGTTTGTGTTTTTTTTTTTTTAAAATATATTTTTATTGATTTCAGAGGGAGAGGGGGAGAAACATCAATGATGAGAGAGAATCATTGATTGGCTGCCTCCTGCACACCCCCCACTGGGGATCAAGACATAGGCATGTGCCCTTGACCAGAATCGAACCCGGGACCATTCAGTCCGCAGGCCAACGCTCTATCCACTGAGCCAAATCGGCTAGGGCAGTGGTCGGCAAACTCATTAGTCAACAGAGCCAAATATCAACAGTACAACGACTGAAATTTCTTTTGAGAGACAAATTTTTTACACTTAAACTTCTTCCAACGCCACTTCTTCAAAATAGACTCGCCCAGGCCGTGGTATTTTGTGAAAGAGCCACACTCAAGGGGCCGAAGAGCCGCATGTGGCTCGGGAGCCGCAGTTTGCCGACCACTGGGCTAGGGCATGGTTTCCGTTTTGGACGCGTGGCAGTTAACTGGCGAGTCCTGTCTGAGTCCCGGATGTGGACGACACCGGCTGCTGTTCACCTGTTCCGACAGGATCCTGTCTGTGTTACCGGAGCGTGTTACACATTCTGATGCTATCTCCGGGGTCCCTGTGCAGCCTTCTGCAGGGCCCGGAGGCAGCACCGTCCCGGTGCAATCTCTGGCATCTGGGTTATCTTTAGCATCTTTTTTCCCCCATTTACTCGTGACTATTGCAGTGTGGTAATTTAACTCATATCTGATTCTGTGCAAACTTGTAGATTGCATACAAACAGGGCCAATTTAATGAGTTTATTAAGTGTCGAGTAGTTAAGTAATTGGGTGTGGTTTTGTTTTTTTTAAAAAAGTTTACTTTTACTTCCATTATTTATTATTTTTTAATATATTTTTTAATTGATTTTTTACAGAGAGGAAGGGAGAGAGATAGTTAGAAACATCGGATCAGCTGCTTCCTGCACACCCCCCACTGGGAATGTGCCCGCAACCAAGGTACATGCCCTTGACCGGAATCGAACCTGGGACCCTTCAGTCCGCAGGCTGACGATCTATCCACTGAGCCAAACCGGTTTCGGCTGGGTGTTTTTTTTTAATGCTTGGTGGGTTGTTACAGAAATATTTAAGAGTGTTTTAACAGTATTTGGGGAAATTGGTGGTGGAGTTTTTGGAGGAAGCTGGAGAGTGAGTGCATTATTTCCCCCACTTAAAATTGTTGTTTATCCTCAAATTCTCTACTTAATGTTTTTTGGAGGATGGATTAAGTTTACATTACGTGGGATGCCAGTTTAAAGAGGTACATACCTACGTATGCAATATATCGCATATACTATCTACATACACAATATGTGTGTGTACAAAGGATATGTAACGGCCAAGTTCCAGCAAACTACTTTAGCCACCTTTTTCTGTTCCGTTTTTAAAATGACCCGAGTGCATGCCATTAGCTTGCCGAAAACAGTAATCTAAGGTCACATAGAAAGACTGAAACCATCTCAAGCCTCTTGGGTGTAGACAGGGGCTTAGGCGGCTGCCAGACTTGGTCTCCGCTAGCATGTCCGCTCCAGGAGGGAGGGGCCTCAGGCCTGTTCCCTGCTGTCTGCCCAGAGCACAGCACAGGACCTGGCGCGTAGTGGGCACTCAGTCAGTCTGCAGGATGAATGAGCTGGGCCCCAGCTACAGAGCTGCCTGGCTGCCAGAGGCTGGTTCGGATCCCTCGTCTGCTGCCCGCCAGCTATGGGACCTTGGGCAATCAGGGCTGCGTTTCCCTCTGGTGACAATGGCTGTTACGCCACACCCCAAGGTGAAGGTTGCATAAGAGAAGAAAAAGCACCTTGAGGCCCTCCCTAGGCCAGACTCACCTCCCTCTCCCTTTTTCCATTGCCCAATCCTCTGTTATTATTGGGACAGCCCTCTTTTTAAAAAAAAGAAAAAGATTATAGAGAGCCCAGCTGGTGTGGCTCAGTGGTTGAGCGTCGACCTATGAACCAGGAGGTCACGGTTCAATTCCCGGTCAAGGCACATGCCCGGGTTGCGGGCTCGATCTCCAGTGTGGGGAGTACAGGAGGCAGCTGATGGATGATTCTCTCTCATTGTTGATGTTTCTTTCTATCTCTTCCTCTCACTTCCTCTCTGAAATCAATAAAAAAAATATGTGAAAAATTATTTTAGAGAAACATCGATTTGTTCTACTTATTCATGCATTCATTGGTTGATTCTAGCATGTGCCCTGACCAGGGATCAATCCCACAACCTTGGCATATCGGCACCACACTCTAACCAACTGAGCCACCTGGTCAGGGATGGGGCAGCCCTCTTGCTCCGTCCAAGGAGCCTGGCTTCGGAGGGAGGGCTCAGGCTGGCCCTGGATAGAGCTTGGGCCTGGGCTCCAGACTCAAGAGTGGCATTCTGGGGGTCAGGCAGCACAGGGGAATGACCCAGCTTGATCTCTCCTGGCGACGAATCAATGCTTCAAGGCCTGTTGGCCTCTCCCCCTTTTTGTGGGTCAACCTTGTTGAGGTATAAGTTACATACAATAAACGGCATCCATTCAAGCAATCAGATGAGGATTGACAGATGTATACACGGGTGAAAATCCACCACCACCATCAAGATACATCACGTCCCCATGTCCCCACCACCCCAAACCTCCCCGTGCCCCTTTGCAGTCTTGCCCGCCTCCGCCCCCAGGCCCAGGCAACCACTGATCCGGGTCACTGAGGATTAGAGTTTCACAGTGGACTCAGCATGTGGCTTTTTGCATCTGGCTTCTTTTACTTAGCATGATGCTTTTGAGATTTAGTTGTTTTTGCATGGGATCAGCGGTTCATCCTTTTTATTTTCATTGCTGAGGAGTATGCCTGTGTCTAGATGATGTGCTGTCTGTTAATGGACATGGGGTGGCTTCCAGTTGGGGGCTATTGTGTATAAAGGTGCATTGAATCACAGGTCTCTGCATGCTATCCACTTTTCAGAGCACAGACTGTAATGCCCAGGGCAATGCACACAATAGTTACAACTTTTGTCCCCTCCAACAGCATCTGGGACGCAGACCCCTTCCCTCCTCCCGTGCCCAGTGTGAATCCCTTGGCTGCTGGGCCAGGGGGAGGTCCAGGAGGCGCCAGGGAGAGCCAGGAGGGTAACAGTAGGGGACGCGTGGCAGTGGCCATCTGCCAGTGGATTAATAATCCATAATGGAATGTTTCCGTGTTTAAACCACCGGCCTGGCCACAGCAGTGCATGTGCTGGCTTGAATGTCAGCTCTGGGCAAGTCCTCTCGGCTCTCCTGAAATAAAGTTCCTAGATAATAGAACCAACCCACTTGCACACGATTTTAAAAACAATCTCATATGGCCCGAAGCGTAAGTGAAAGGAGAAATAGGGGGTAATGGGGGAATAAGGACACAAATGTAATACCTTAATCAATAAAGAAATTTAAAAAATAAAAAAATAAAAGGAGAAATAAAAGGGCAGAAATTTATACTATGCATTTCCGTTGGGAATGCACATCCCCAGAGCCCAAGGAGGTAGCCAGGTGTTTACACCTGCAGCGAAGGCAGCTCCCAACACGGCTGGATCACGAGGTCTTGGTGTCTAATTGCCAAGAGCCGTGCGAATGTGATTTTTCTGAACTTGTTGACAATCTTTGGCCAAGTTTTGAACAAAACACGATATAAGCTTCCCTCGTTTTACATGGATCTGCACTTCCTGGATAATTCAGAACCTGTTAACACCTTACAAAAAGCACTTTTGAGTTTGCAGGAAGAGACAGGTTCTGGGCTCAGAGAATTATTAACCAGGCTTTACAAGTAAGGCCAATATTTACTTAGTATGCGCTAGTATGATGTGCTGGTTAAAATATTGAAATACTTCTGGCTGATTAATGGTAAGAGAGCAATCAAGAAAACAGTAAAATGCAATAATGCAAGTTGTAATAGCAATTCATTAGTTCAAGTTCATTGTTGTGATGGGTTTTCTACCATATAATTACTTAGTTGGTAATAAAGATAATAGTGATGAGACAAAACTATCAGACTGTATTATAAGGGCTAGAAAAGTTTTAAATGTAACTGCTGTTCTGGAACAGTGAAAACACCAAAACACTGTGGTTGACACAAGAGAAATTTTTTATCTATTGAAATCTTAAGTCACCTAATGATTTGCAATTTTATGGGAAGTTGCTAGAAGCATTTGATGTGATTCCCTTGTCAAATCACAGCTAAGGCAAGATTATATATAATATGTGTGTGTGTGTATAATGTTTGATGAGTATACATATATTTAGTGGTGTCAATCAAGAAATCACACCAACAATTTCTAAATGAAATAAAATTAAATAAGTTAAAAATGAGTTGAGCTTCAATTTATGTTCTTTGCACATAACTTAAAGAAATATGAATCTATAGATAGATCATTTTGATGATTATTCTGAGAATTAAAAAAAAAAAAAACTTAAAAATTTGATGCACGCTCTGACTGGGTAGCTTAGTTGGTTAGAATGTTGTCCTGATACACCAAGCTTGCTGGTTCGATCCCTGGTCAGGGCACATACAGGAATCAACCAATGAATGTATAAGTAAGTGGAACAACAAATTGATGTTTCTCTCCCCCCCCCCACTTCACCTCTCCCTCTAAAAAAAGAAAAACCAATCAATAAAAAAATAAATACATAAAAACAAAAAAATTGATGCATATATTGATTTATATATTAATTTATATTACCATACTAGCTGCAAAATATTTTGAACATCACCTGCACTTCATGAATGTCCAAGGGGACACCTGAGGACAGTATGTGAGCTCTGGCCGGGCAGCTCAGCTGGTTAAAGTGTCATCCCAATACACCAAATTTTCCGGTTGGATACCCAGTCAGGGCACGTACAAGAATCAACCAGTGAATGCATAAATAAATGGAACAACAAATTGATGTTTCTTTCTCCCTCCCTTCTTCGCTCTGAAATCAATAAACACACATTTGTAAACGGTATGTGACAAGGGACATTGCTTCGTGGTGTGCAGGTGCCCTGCGTGTGAGACATCCTCCACCCCAGGGCTATGTCTTCCAAGGGCCAAGAGCACCGCCCAACCACAAGTAACCGCCCAATCACCACCATGTTCCCCGAATGCCCCATGGATGGGAACCCAACTGTCTCTCCGTGAGCTACTTGTCTGTAGAGAGGCTAAAGGCAGAGGCTGCGTTCTAAGAAGCCAGGCGTTGACATCTGAGCCTTAGGAGACTGGGCCAAATTCGCATTTGTCTTTTCTTGCCGGTGTGTGAAGCCTCCTTCTGTTAGGGCTTCGCTCCCTTGATCTACAGGGTCAGAGGGGCAGTGACTTGCCTGAGGTCACAGAGACAGTAGTTGGCCACCCCAGGATCCAAACCCAGCCCTGACTCCTGACCCTTTTACCCATCAACGGCCTGACAGCACCCCTGTGGGGCAAGCATGCTCATCACCCCCATTCCCCAGGTGCCAAGCAGGGGTACCGAGAGGCGCAGCGCAGGGGTTTGAGCCCAGGGCTCTCCCACTTTGGAGTCTGTGGTTTCAAAAGCCAGGTGCACACATGCAGCGGGTGTGCGGACCAAGTGGTTGGGATGAGGCAAGTCAACCAAACTTCTATATTGATTTTGAAAATGAAATAATTTAAGCCTTATTACTAATATACAGAATGATAGTAGTACCTGGATATCATTGATAAATGCACATGCCAGGTCGCATGCCCAAACAGCATTTACTCTTAGATGCATGATCACAAAAGGAAGGCAGCCATCGCTGTCCCTGCTACGTGACAAGAGGGCCTCTTGGGTACCAGTAGTCGAGCGGGGCACACGGGCCCCTTCAGTGTGGGCTCCAGGCTGACAGCCTGGGTTCGAGGTCCCACCCTGCCACCTGCCAAGCTGTCTGGCCTTTGCCAAGTGGCTTCCCCGTTCTGGCCTCAGGGTCCTCGTCTGTCAGGAGGAAATCACAGCAGCTCTCGCTTGGGAGGGCTGAGGAGGGACGAGTCAGTTAATCCGCGTGCAACACTGAGAACAATGCCTGACACACAGTAACTGCTTAGCAGATGTGAGCTACGATCATTGTTTCCCTGCCTTGCAAGCAGGCAAACAGGTGCAGAAAGCTCAAATAATGAGGTAACCGTTAAGGAGTGGGGCTCGGACCCAGAACCCCACTCTTAACCACAGCCAGTCGCCCCTCAGCGCGCTGAGTGTTTCCTCCTTCAGGACGGGGTTGAGGGCAGCATGCACCTCGCAGGGCTCTCCCAGGAGGGAAGCGAGTCGCATTTTGGAAGAACGGGAGATGGTCATTCTGTCTGGCCCGGCTTGGAAGCCCAAAGTCCTGGGCCCCATGAGAGGACACAGGCGCCCCCTAGTGGTAGAAGCAACCCCAGCAGCCAAGTGTCAGGGGGCTCGTCTTGTGCGGAGACGGCGAGTGCTCACGGAATCCTGGAGGGAACTGAGGAGCAGAGGAACTGCGGCACTGGCCCAGGGCCACTTAACAGGGTTTGAATCACCAGGGTCTGGCCTCAGAACCTACACTCCTTCTCTTTCCAAAACTGTCCCAGCGCTGGGGCCCAGGGCACGGACTTTGATGTCCTCTAGCCCTTGCAGGGCAGCGCGGTCTCCCTGGCCCGTCCACCAAATGCCAGGAAACATCAAAACCAAGGGCGGTTCCCCTGGCCCCAGGCGTGCGAGTCAGGGCTTCAGCTGCTTCCCGCCAAACTCAGGAGGGCCGGGTTGGGATACTCGGGGTTCTCGATGACCCCGGGGCCGAACTTCAGCTCCAGAAAGCGGCGGTAGTTGTTGGGCGCCTGTGCCAGGAAGCCGGCGAAGGGCAGGGGCACGAGAGGCTGCAGGAAGTGCTCGGGGAACTCCACGTCCTGCCGGTGGTCCAGCCACGTGTCCTTGGTCATGACCCCGTTGCGGGGGTAGAAGGGCCACAGGTCCACGTGCAGGTGGTTGCTCTCGCTGTACTGCACGCGGAAGAAGTCGCCCTCGATGGCCTTCTCCCACACGAAGCCGCGCTCGTCCACCACGGAGCCGGCCTCGGCCCCCCGCAGCTGCTCGCAGTTGCCCACGTCCTCGAGGTAGATGCCCAGGTCCACATCGTAGTCCCACGGGATGATGTCCCCGTGGCGGGCCGCCCCCAGCAGCGAGCCGCCCTCCAGCCAGTAGCGCACGCCCGCGGCTTCCAGCACGCCCACCACGTAGCGGGCGGTCTCCCGCAGCGCGCGCAGGCAGCACGGGGGCGTCCAGCGCCCCTCGTACAGGTAGGACGGCGTGTCGCCCACCACCGTCCCGAAGCAGCGCGGCGTCTCTTTGCTGCAACCGAACCACTCGAGGCGCCCTCCCTCCCAGCTCACCAGGCGGATGCCCAGCGCCCGCAGCAGCGCCGCCCGCCGCGCTCGCCCCTCGCGCTCCGCCTTCCAGCGCGCGTGGGCCGTGGTCAGCGGGGGCTGGCGCGCCGCCGGGAAGGTCACGTCCAGCAGCTGCACCGCCCAGCCGCGCAGGGCCGTCTGCAGGAAGAGGCCGGCGCCCACCGGCCGGGCCAGGGGCGCCGACAGGTTGAAGAGGTCGCGCGCGCGCAGGAGCACCACGGCGTCCCCCTCCAGGGCGTCGCAGCGGGGCGCGGAGGGCGCGGGGCCGTAGCGCGCGGTCCACTCCCGCAGGCTGACGTTCAGGGCCAGGCAGCGCGCAGGGTTGGCCGAGGCCACCCGGGCGGCCACCAGGCGCGCGCCTCCCGCCCGGAGCACCTCCGCCATGCGCTCCAGCCGGCCTGGGGTCTCGGCCCTCGCTCCGTCGGGCACCAGCGCCACGTACTCAGTGGCCACGTAGGTCTCGGGGCGCGAGGCCGCCGCGGGCTGGTCCAGCGCGGGCTGCAGCAGTGCCAGGTGGACGTTGGGGAGGCGGGGCAGGGCCAGGGGCGGGTAGGGCAGCGCGTCGGCCGCCACCACCACGGGCTGGGCTGGGTCCTGCTGCAGGAAAGAGTCCACCAGCTCGGGCACCGCGTGGTCAAAGGCCTCGAACTCTCGCACCAGGACGGTGACGTGGGGGCCGGCGGTTCCACGGCGGAGTCCCCGGGTGCGGGCGTTCCTGGGCTGTTGCTGCAGCCACGAGACGTAGAAGAGGACCAGGAGGTTGACGGTAATGGCGGCTGCCAGGGCAGCCTGGCAGCGGGTGAGCCGCATGGGGCTGAAGTCAGGCCCTAGCTGGGCCTCCGCGACATCCTGGGGAGGCGGGAAGGAAAGCGGAGGCTAGAGCTGGCTGTCAGCAGCCCCTGCAGCCTGAGCCCGGCCCTTCCTTCCAGCCTTTTTCTTATTCGGTTTCAGCTCCGACCTCCCCGCCTCCGGGAAGCCCGCCCTCCCTTCAGCGCCCCGCCCCCCGCTTTCCCCTCTCCCCCAGCCCCACCATTCTGTCATTGCCTATAGGAACCCATCCTGTCCTCCCACTTGTGAGACCCAGGGGGAGCCTGTCTTGGTCACTGCTGGGTCCCCAAGGCCACTCAGCACAGAGCCAGGTACCCATTAGGTACTGAGTTTTTATCAAATGAGTCACCTTCCCTTCTCCCTTGTTCGATCCCACCCTTCTATTCATTGCTAACTTCTCGTTCATGTTTGGGTTCAGCTATAAACACCCCAGACCCCAACCCCAAGCCCAGCTTGTACTTTCTGCTCTACCATTCCTTCCTTCAGGACGCCACCCCTGATCTCTCCTGTCCCTTCCATACCCCGCCCCTGGCTCCAGGGTGAGGCTGATGCCCTCAGCCTGGGCCCTCAAGTCCCTCCCCGGCTGCCCCTTCTCACTTCCTCCAGTCCTGCCAACCCGTCATCTCTTTCCGGATGGTCAGCCAGCTTGTTTTAGTTTTTCAAGAAACGTTAGAAATGTTTTCTTAAACCAGAATTATCCCAATTTGTATGTTGGCCACTAGTTTTTTAAATAGAAATGGGAAGTAGAGTGGTGGCTGCCAGGGGCTGGCAGGAGGGGGACATGGAGAGTTGTTTAATGGGTTTAAGAGTTGCAGTTTTGCAAGATGAAATAGTTCTGGAGATTGTTTGCCTAAAATGCGAATATACTTAATACTACTGAACCATACGCTTACAAATTGCTAAGATGATGAGTTTTATGTGTGTTTTATCGCAATAAAAATGTTTTTGTTTTGCCCTGGCCGGTTTGGCTCAGTGGATAGAGCGTCGGCCTGTGGACTCAAGGGTCCCAGGTCCGATTCTGGTCAAGGGCATGTGCCTTGGTTGCGGGCACATCCCCAGTGGGGAGTGTGCAGGAGGCAGCTGATTGATGTTTCTCTCTCTTCGATGTTTCTAACCCTCTATACCTCTCCCTTCCTCTCTGTAAAAAATCAATAAAATATATTTAAAAAAATAAAAAATAAAAAAAATATATATTTAAAAAAAATGTTTTTGTTTTAGATGGAATGGGCTGCATTGAAAGAGGCTGCCCGTCTTAGGACTCCCCATTCATTAGCCACACTCCTAAGCAACCCCCAGATGGCGCTGTCTCCCTGGCCCCAGGATAACTTGAAGTTTTGGCTGGTCTCCAGCAGCGGAGGTGTAACTAACTCTCTGGGTTCTCAGCAGTTACTTAAAAAAAAGTCCCCATGGATTTTTATAGCTTTCTTCTCCTCCCAGGGAGGGAGACATCAGCAACCCAGCTAATCGGCTAATCTTCCTAGCTCCTAAACACTTCTGACCCTTCCCCATTCCCACAATTTCCCCCTCAACTGCGGTCCACCCAGTCTCCTGACCAAGTCCCCTCCTTGTGGCAGCCAGAGAAGTCTTCTAAAAGCACAAATGTGACCTCTCCCTCCCTGCTCAGAGGCTCCTCACTGCCCCAGGGAGAAAGTTTACCTTTCTTACAACATCCCACAAGGCCTCCTGTGATCTGGCCCTGGCCACCCCCCATTCCAGCGCCATCTCTGACCCCGCCTCCTCAAACTCTATGCCTAAGCCACCTGGGGCTTTTTTTCAAAGAGGTCTTATTTCTAAGCCTTTTCATATTCTGTTCCTTCTGCCTAGGAGAGACCCCTCTCAAACACCCCTTTCCCTGTGCCTGTTTTCTGCTGGAGAACTCCTACTTATGCTTCAGGGCACAGCTCAAATGGCTCCTCCTCCAGGAAGCCTTCCCTGAACCCCAGCCTGGCTCAGAAGTCCCCTCTGGGCTCCCCCATCCCAGCCCTGCCTGTTCTGGTTCGGCACTGTCTGCAGACGAGTCTGTGTGCCCCACTGGACCCAGGAGGGTAGGGCCAGGGCTGTCTCCATTACCACTGGGGGTTCCTAGCACACAGCTGGGCACTGAAAATGCACGAGGTGAGGAAATGATGGCCAGGGTCAGGGTTTGTGTCTGTAAAGCTCCTTCAGGTCCCTGGAGCCAAACTCTGCACAGTGGCCCTGCGCCTGGGCCCCTGTGCTGGTCTTCCCGTCTCTCCTACCAGGAATGTCCTCCCACCCCTCTCCACCCATCCCAGACCTGCTTGCCCTTTTCTGACCCAACATAGATGTTACCTAAGAATCGGAGCTGCACTTTAAGAGTGACCTCTTAACCTTTAGAATCTTGGCATTGCCTCTGGACCTGAGGCGGATCCCTCCTTCCTTCAGTCCTTCAGCAGCTACTTGTGGAACTCCTACAACATGCCAGGCGCTGCTCTAGGGACTGGGGACACCGCAGTGGACACCCAACACACAGACATGCAACACCCGTGACCTCATGGAACTCATGATCGTGGGCGGAAGGAAACTTTGGAACACAGAATCTTCAGAGTCTTACACATCTTAGAGTCTCAGAGCTTAGGTACACAGAAGCACAGGCAATGCTTTTAGAACCTTCTAGAGAGGACATCCTCACTCCACCCTGGTCCCCTACAATCTGTTCGTCACTCGGAGACCAGAGAGATCCTGCCAGAGCCGGAGTTAGATCTTGTCCTGTGTCTGTTCAAACCCTTTTATGGCTTAAAATCACTTGAAGGAAAGCCTTCCCTGTGGCTCCTAGGGCGAATCACCCGTCCTCTTCCACCCACTCCCTCAGCGCCACCAAATGCCATTCTTCACATAAACCTGGGCCAGTCCTGCCGCAGCACCGGCTGTTCCCTCTGCCCGAGGCTCTCCCCTGAAGGTCTTTGCTCCCCACCCCATGGCCTGCAGGTCTTTGATCAGATGTCACCTGACCCGTGAGCCCTTCCTTTGGCTACCCTATTTAAAAATGCATCCCCCTTTCAGAGAGAGGAAAGGAGAGGGAGAAAGAGATAGAGACATTAATGATGAAAGAGAATCATTTATAGGCTGCCTCCTGCACGCCTCCTACTGGGGATGGATCAAGCAACCTGAGCATGTGCCCTGAGCGGGAATAGAACTGTGACCTCCTGGTTCATAGGTTGATGCTCAACCATTAGCCACACTGGCTTGGCCTAGTATTCTTAGTGCAATCAAAAGTAGTGAATCACTTGTATTTAAAACTCAATTTTACCAGAAATGTGTCTAGTATGCATACAAATAAGCTGAACTTCAATATTTTATTTTGTTAAATTTATTTCATTGCAGCATCTGTTCAACAAGAATTTCTCTTTTAAATATATAACTTATTGAATGCATAAATGTTCTTTTTTTAATTTAATAAATCTTTCTTGTTCAGATTTAAAAAAAATAAAAATGCATCCCCCCCCAAAAAAAATGTTTGCTTTTTTTAAATTAAAATTTAAAAAATGCATCTTCCTGTCACCCACATACTTTCTCTGCCCCATCCCTGAGTTATTTTTCTCCCCTGGTAGCTATCACATAGATTTTTACTTATCTTGTTTATTATTTTGTCTGTTTTGTTCCCTGCTGTATGCCCAGAGCACAGCTCAGTGTCTGGCACATAGCAAATGCTCAATAAACAGAGGGGTGCAATGATCAAGTGACTCCAACTGTTCAGACAGGGAATCTGTGGCTCAGAGACTTAAAGGATGCAGGGACCGGAACTCGGTTCTCCACCGTCCATGCTCTGTCTGGCTGCTTCTGGGCCAGGAAGTACCCAGCAGAACAGAGGACAGAAACTGGGTCCTCAGAGACCAGAGGGTAGGATGGCTTGATGAGGAGGTACCACCTACTGGGTGAGGGGACCAACGAGGAAGGAGAAAGAAATCTTCTAGTACCTTCATAAGATCAAGTCTCGGCTTCTTGAACTGTAAGGATTCAAAACCCCTTCATTGAGGCAAGGTGGATGAAATTATGACTTTTGCAGGTCTGAATGTTCTAGATGCTCCGGATGTGCCAGACCCTGTTCTAAGTACTTTACACATATTAACTTGTTTAATCTTTACGTTCTGATCACATTTAAAGACGAAGAAACTGAGGCACAGAGAGGTGAAGTCACTTGCTCAAGGTCACACAGCTGGAAAGTGATGGACCCAGGATTTGACCCAAGAAGCTGGCTCCAGCCCGGCCTGCATGGGTCGGTGGTTGAGCGTCGACCTATGAGCCAGGAGGTCACAGTTCAATTCCTGGTCAGGGCACATGCCTGGGTTTTGGGCTCGATCCCCAGTGAGGGGGGTGCAGGAGGCAGCCGATCAATGATTCTCTCTCATCATCGATGTTTCTACCTCTCTCTCCCTCTCCCTCTGAAGCTGGCTCCAGAGTTGTGCTTTAATGCAACCAATTCTGTCTCTCTTGGGCCTACCTTCCATGAGCCTTCCCTGGCTCTAACCTGACCAGTGCTTTCAAATATGGCACATTAATGAATGCAACTCACTACCTCAATGAAGCTACTTATTGAGTGTCCTCTGTGCCAGACCTTGTGTTTCAGGGCCAGGGGATGAACTGGACAGTCACTGAGCAGGCCCTCCAGAGGTAAGGCAGGAAAACAATATCCCAAAGGGGAGAGAAACCAGCAGGGGCATGGCAGAGAAAAACAGAGGCTTGCTATAGAAAAAGCAGCCAGGGAAGGAGAAGACAAGAGGAGACTTTGTCTCTCCATTCCCCACAAAACAGCGTAAGTGGATCACTTCAGGCCTGGGCCCACCTGGTCTGAGCTCTGATCTGGCCTGAGCCTCGGTGGCTGCATCTGTAGAATGGGAATGCAATGGGTAAAGAGGTTATGTGGGAAAGCCTTTGGGGACAAGGAAAGGGCAGTGTCCACATGAGTACGGGTGATACTGAGAGACTTCTTACCTCCTACGTTGCAGGCTGGGGGAGCTTCGGGGGGGCGGTTTCAGCCTTGCTCAGCTGCGCTGCTGAGGGAAGGAGAACCAGAAAATACCAAGTCAGCCAATTTTGCACAGTGGAGCACAATTTCATCTTACCTATAACAATGGCAATGAGGCCAGGGAATCATTTTTCTTGAAGTCCTAATAAGTTCAGACACTACCTGGAGCATCTCAGGAATGGGTGGGAAAGATGTCAGTTATCAATAGCAACCTATAACCATCCCTATCTCAGGACTGTGTCCAGAAAGGTAGGGCTGGAAGTGATAGAAGACGTTACTATGACACCCACTTCCCTAGACACACTCCATCCTGAGACAATCCTAAAACGTCTCCTACCTTCCTGGGTCTGGTTCCTGGGGTCACTCGAAGGGAGACTGTCTCTGTTACCATAGTAACCAGGGCTTAGCCTTGCCTGTCTTGCCTCCCTGGGGAGGGTCAGGCCCTGTAACCATAGCAACTACTCCTCAGCGGAGCATCTTCTCCTCTAAATAAAAATACCTGGTTCGTTTGGTCCATGGACCTCCCACCGCGGGAAAGGAGGGGAGATGGTTACCATGGTAATGCCAACTGGGTGGTTAGGAGGGTGGGTTGGGAAAGAGGTGTTTCCCTCAGTAATCAGTGTCCTTGGGGCTGAGGTCCTTTCTACCTGAGCGCTAGTTGAGGTTGCCATAGTAACCAATGCGGGTAGGGGCAGAAGGACCACCAGGGACTTGGATTACCTTAGCAACCTCCTCCTGGTGCAGGGACAGGAGAGGTTTGGGGCCCCATAACCACAAAAGAGGAGGAGAGGAGAAGCTGTTTGTGTTCTAGGCTGGGGAGGAGTTACCAAGGCAACCAACCTGGGCCAGGATCAGGGAGGATGGGGCCATGGCTGAAACCACCCATGGTGGTCGCCCTTTATCGCGGAGAGTGATATTGGGTCTGGAGAGGTTTAGAACCTTTCTTTCCGGGGCTAAGCGGGAGGAGGGGGGCAGAAAGCGGCTCCTCCCCAAAGTCCCGCTTTCCCTCCTCGGGGCGCGTGGCCCCTGCCCGCCCACCCGTGCGCGCGCCTTCGGAGTCCACCCGGGTGGGCGAGGCGCGCGCCCGGCCGCGTCCCCGTCCCCGCCCCCAGCCCCCGCCGAGCGCGCGCGCGGGGGGTTGGCGCGGCCGCGCAGGCGCGCGAGGCACAGCGGGCGAGCGGGCCGGCCCGGGGCCTCCATGATGGAGGAGCGAGCGGCCGCCACCGTCGCCGCCGCCGCCTCCTCCTGCCGCCCGCTCGGCTCCGGTGCGGGCCCCGGCCCGACGGGCGCAGTCCCGGCCTCTGCCCCCGCTCCCGGTCCCGGCCCGGCCGCTAAGGGGGGCGGCGGCGGCGGCGGCAGCCCCGGGCCCACGGCGGGGCCGGAGCCCCTGAGCTTGCCCGGGATCCTGCACTTTATCCAGCATGAGTGGGCGCGCTTCGAAGCGGAGAAGGCCCGCTGGGAGGCCGAGCGCGCCGAGCTGCAGGTGAGCGCCCCCCAGACCCCCGGCCCCCGCCCGGCCCGGCCCGGCCTCACCCGCCGCCGCTGCCGCCGCCATCTTGGAGCAATGGCCGCCGGGACGGCCGGGGGGGCGGGCGGGGACCGCGACCGGCCCGCAGCGGGAGTGGGGGGCCGTCCGAGTGGGTCCCGGGGGCACCGAGGCTCCTTGAGGCGGGCGTGGGCCCAGGGGCGGGAGGGCCCGGCCGCGGCCGGCGGAGGGAAGGGGCGCCGGGACCAGACCCGCTGGAAGTGGCCGCGGGAGGGAGCGGACCGGTGGCGGCTCCTGAGTGCCCTGGGGCCTGGAGGGGCCCCGGAGAACTCAGCCGCGGGCGCCGGGAGGAGTTGTTGGAGGGGCTTTGTGGTGTGAGCAGAAGCTCTGGGTGCCGAGGGACGCCCACCCCCGTCCGAGCCGGTGCGGGTTGGAGGTGGAGCGGGCTGGGCTGCGGGTGGCAGATGGGGGGACTGGGGACCCGCCGAGGGCGAGAGCGTCCTGCCGCGATCGGGCCGGAATAGGGAGAGGAAGTCGCGGAGCCTGGGACGCGGGGTGTTTCGGAGTGTTTGGACGGAGGGAACGGAAAGATGGCTGTGGGAGGACTCCGGGGATCACGGGGGGGGGGGGGGGGTCTGGAGGGGTTCCAGGATGATGGTGTGTGCCTCCTCATTGAGGAAGAAACTTGGGGAGCCCTGGCATGTGTGGCTATCGAGTGTAGGGAAGTTGTCCCAAAGTTTGCCCTAGGAGCCTGTGTAGAAGAGCTTGAGAGCAGAAACTCCAGGTTGGGGGTGTGAGGGGTGGGGGGTGGCCCGAAGATGGGAGATGTGTGTAGGGTGGCAAGTGGAGAACCCCGAACTGGAGTGGGGGGCAGGCATGATGTCCATCGTGGAGACCAGGGGACCTGGGAAGGGGACAGTGAGGAGGAATCCGGGGTTCCCCGGGATGCTAGGGGGAGCATTTTGTAGAGCAGGGAGGCAGAGGGAAGAAGCATCTTAGAAGGATCCCGAGGGGAGACGTGTTTGTGGGCGTTATGGGAAAGGACCCCATGGTGTGTGGAGCAGCTGGGAGAGGAATGTGCCCTGAGATGGTGTTTGGAAGTCTGAGGAGCTGGGCTGGATTTTGTGACTGAGAAGTGTGGGTCCATTTGCAGTGTCCCCAGGAGCCCGGGCATCGGAGTTGTGAGGGTTTGAAGGGGTCCAGTGATGAGTTGAGGGGAGTCTGGGGTTCCTCAGCTGGGGTGTTATTAGCAGAACTCAGTATCTTCTTCCAGCGAGTGCCCATCTTTCTCCTTCTGATGTGCTGTTTCCTATCTGTGTGAGGTGGGGACCCAAATTAATAACTGATTCGAGCTTGGCCGGTGTGGCTCAGTGGTTGATCTTCGATCTATGAACCAGAGGGTCATGGTTCGCTTTCGCTTCCCGGTCAGGGCACATGCTGGGGTTGCAGTCTCAGTCCCCAGTGTGGGGCGTGCAGGAGGCAGCCAATCAATGTTTCTCTCTCATCATTGATGTTTCTACCTCTCTCCCTCTCCCTTCCTCTCTGAAATCAATAAAAATACTTTTTAAAAAACTGATGCGAATTTTGTCCACAGGATGACTAAGGACAGCAACCCACAGTTCTCCCCCACTAGGGATCTTAGCGGTTTGGTAGCCGAGGCTTGGGGTGGGAGAGGAATCCTTATGTAAGTGCCCCTCACTTTTGTGTCCTACTCTATTCCGCACCCTTTCCCAGCATACAGCTCACTAGATCATGCAGTACACACGTTATGTAGGCAGAGCCAATGTCCGTACCCTCACTCAGCAGTAATGTAGCAGCTGCTGTTCACTGAGCCATGTTATGTACCAGGCACTGTATTGAACACTTTATATATGGTATCATTTGATCCCTGCAACCTCCTGGGAGGGTAAGTGACATTATCTCCTCGCACCCTTTTGAAATAATAAGTGGAAACAGAGACTTTGAGAGGGCCAGTGATTAATCGGGATCACAGCCTGTGGGTGGCAGGGTTGGTCTGTCGGTTTTCAAGCCCATGTTCTCTTCCGCTCTGCCGTCCAATACAAATGGGCAAGCTCAGTGGCCTCCCCAGGGTCATCCAGTCATAGCAGAGTTGGGCTTGAATCTTGGTCTCTGGGACGTCATGCCGCCACCACCTGCTCATCTTTGAGACCAACGAGGGGAAAGATGTGCTTATTCCCTCAGTTAGTGGCCCTTCTTGCAGTTTGAGAGGGATTTGTGGGAAGCGCCCAGTTATGCTGTCCATGTCTTGGCTCCAGCATCACTTTGTACTTTCCTTCTGTTACATTAGTAAAAATTCAAAGACCTTAGAAGTGTGTATACGTACTGTATAAATGAAAGTGCAAAGTCCCCTTTGTCCCTCTTCTCCTTTCCTCCCCAGCTATTATTGCTGTAAAAGAGGCCATGTTATATGTACCATTTTGTGACTTTTTTTTCACATACTCATGCCTTGGTGTTCCTTTCATATCAGCACAGAGAGCTCTTTATTACTTTTGGTAACTATGGTCCATTGGATGTTTGCACCATAGCTCATTTAGTTTGACCCCTGTTGATGGACTTTTAGCTTGGTTCCAACTTTTTCCCCGTGAGAAATGGCTGCAGTGGATGTCCATATGGCCCTGTATGAATATAAGTGGAATAGACGGGTGGAATAGCAGAATAGATGTGTTTATAAAGTGGTGATTGGTTCTGCCAACTTGCCCCACGTTTCCACTCCCATCAGCAGCACCTGTTTTTACACACCTTTGATCAGGTCACTTATCACTTACAGAGGTGTGACTTCTCCTGTGAAGTCATACACACACACACACACACACACACACACACATATTTTATTGATTTCAGACAGAAAAGGAGAGAGAGAGAGATAGAAACATCAATGATGATGAGAGAGAATCATTGATCGGCTGCCTCCTGCATGCCCCCTACTGGGGATTGAGCCCGCAACCCGGGCATGTGCCCTTGACTGGAATCGAACCTGGGACCCTTCAGTCCCCATGCCAACGTTGTATCCACTGAGCCAAACCGGCTAGGGCCTCCTGTGAGATTTTTTTAAGGCTTAGACCGAGTTCAGTTATTCTGGTGAACTCTGAGTACCTTTTCTCTGAATGACAGTACAGCAGCTCTTGGCACAGGGCCTGCTGTGCAGTCAGGGCTCAGTGTGTGTGGATTGGCAGAAAAGGCAGCCCGTCATGAGGTCCTCCCAAGAGGCACCCAAAGATTGGAGCAGGGAGGCAGGGTGATTGGGTCTGATAATAAGCAGGACTTTGCCAGGGGGGAGTTCAAGAAGTAGGTGGTGTGGTTTCTGCCCTTCAGGGACTTACAGGCTAACAGGAGGCTAGTTTGCACAGGAGGCTACAGAGAGCGCTGCACGATGTGGCCATACCCATGATCTGTGGCACTTCTAAAAGGGGAGCCAAGTCCTTGCGGACAGGGGGACCCTCATGGGGGAATCTGAGTTGGACATTGATGTAGGAGCAGCGGCAGAGAGATGTCAATATGGCAGCAGAGGAGGTGTGGATCTGACCCCTCCCCACTTCTAGCCTCACAAGGAGCTTTGAGGGATCCATGGGTACTCATCCTGGAGCTTGGGAAGGAGGAGATGTGGGGCTAGATGAGACCATCTGGGGAACCTCTGCCTGGGGGCTGGGACAGAAAGGTCAGCAGAGGGGTAGAGAGGCTCAGTTCCTAGGAGGACTGAGAGGCTAAGGCTCCTTGGGAAGCCTTTTAGATGTTGCCTGGCTGAGAGAGGGAACAGCTGGAGGAGAGGCGGCAGCCATGTCTCAGAACTGTTCTGGGCTTGTGTATTTTCGAACAGTCTGGCCAGAGGAAGCGGCAGTGGGTGGATCTGCTGAGTAGAGAACTTCCAGATTCCAGACTTACCTGGCAGCCGCCACGGAACTCGCAGATCAGGCAGTGGTGGCTGCTGGCGTTTGCCAGCTAACAGGGACTGGCCACCAGCACTTCCCCTTTCCGTGAGATTCCACTGCCTTGGGATACTTCAACCACATGTTTCTGGTTCTTTCCCCCTCCTTCACCAGAAGAACTGGGAAGGGGCCACAGAGCAGAGTGGGCCGACTGAGATTCTCCACTTTCTTCACCCACAGAGAAAAGTTACTGGGTATTGTCAGTCCCTCCTCATTACCTGAAATTCCCTCATCTCCTCCCTGCCCCAGCCCCGATCTTAGTCTGGGCTCCTGGGATTTCTGGGACTGCCTCCTTGTGTGACTGGTCTCTCTGCCTTTAGCTTTGCCATCCCCCACCCCCACCCCCTTCCCCAAGCCATCTGTTCTCCACATTATAGCTGAAATTACCTTTGTAACATTTTCATGTGGCCACACTGGCCTTTTTAATTTTTTTTATGATTTCTTCTGTATGCTCCTTTAAAGAATGTTTTATTGAATTTATTGGGATGACATTGGGTAATACAGGCGTCCTCAAACTACGGCCTGCGGGCCACATGCAGGTGTTTTTGCTGTTTTGTTTTTTTACTTCAAAATAAGATATGTGCAGTGTGCATAGGAATTTGTTCATAGTTTTTTTTAAACTATAGTCCGGCCCTCCAACGGTCTGAGGGACAGTGAACTGGCCCCCTGTTTAAAAAGTTTGAGGACCCCTGGGGTAATACAATTATATAGGTTTCAGGTATACAAGTCTGTACTATATCATCCGTATATTGTACTGTGTGTTCACCACTGTAAGTCAAGTCTCCTTCCATCACCATTAATCCTCCCTTTACTGTCTTCTACCTCCCCTATTCCCCTTTCTCTCTGGTGATCACCATACTGTAGTCTGTGTTTATGAGTGTGTTTCTTTTCTTTGCTTAATCTCTTCACCTTTTTTCACCCAGCGTTGCAACCCCTCTCCCCTCTGACAGCTGTCAGTCTGATCTCTATCTGTGAGTCTGTTTCTATTTTGTTTGTTAGATTCCACATATAAATGAAATCATATGGTAGCTGTCTTTCTCTGACTGGCTTATTTCACTTGGCATAATGCTTCCCAGGTCCATCCATACTGTTGCAAAAGTTAAGATTTCCTTTTTCATAGCTGAGTAGCATCCCATTGTGTAAATGTACCATAGCTTTTTTATCCACTTATCTACTGATGGACACTTGGGCTGCTTCCAAATCTTGGTCATTGTAAATAACTAGAGGCCTGATGCATGAAATTCTTGCGAGGGACTCGTCCCCCACCGCCCGGCAGCTGCCTCAGCCCCGCCTGCCGTGGCTTTGTCCGGAATGACGTCTGGTCTAATTAGCATATTACGCTTTTATTATTTTAGATGCTGCAATGAACATAGGGGTGCACATACTGGCCCTTTTAGAGTTCCTGAAGTTCACCATGCACCTTTTGTCTGTCCTCTGCCAGCAGCACAGCCCACTGCCCTGGCTAACTTCTGATGAGCCTTCAGGTCTTAGCCGAGCTGTCACTGCTTCTCAACTCCAGAAGTGGATTAGGTGTCCGTTTCCCCATAACATCCTTGGTGGCCCTAGTCACAGGTGTGTTGGTTGTCACAGCTTTTGCCTGTCTTCTGCATTGGACGGAGAACTCTGTGGGGACAGGAACCACTGTCTTCTCCATTATTCCTCCCGTGCTCACACAGTCCCTGGCTTGTTATAGGCAGTTGCTGGTGTTGGATGTTGGATGAATGTAGGCTCTCAGCAGGCTGTCCTGGCGCTGGGAAGCGGAATGCTCTCCAACGGAAGCCCAGGAGAGCAAGAAGGATAGTGAGGAAGTACCTCAGGGCTTGTGTTTGGTGATCAGCCTTTTCTTCACCTCTACCCCTACCTTCTTTTTTTAAAAAAAATATATTATTGATTTTTTACAGAGAGGAAGGGAGAGGGATAGAGGGTTAGAAACATTGATCAGCTGCCTCCTGCACACTCCCTACTGGGTATGTGCCCACAACCAAGGTACATGCCCTTGACCAGAATCGAACCCGTGACCCTTGAGTCTGCAGGCCAACGCTCTATCCACTGAGCCAAACCAGCTAGGGCATCTACCCCCACCTTCTAAAACAACTCGTGGACGGGTAGGTTTGGGGACTGAGAAGATACATAAAGGATGGAAATTCAGCCCTGGCCAATTTGGCTCAGTGGATAGAGCATTCTGCGGACTCAAGGGTCCCAGGTTCAGTTCCGGTCAGGGGCACAAGCCTGGATTGTGGGCTCGGTCCCCAGTGGGGGGCATGCAGGAGGCAGCTGATCAAAGATTCTCTCTCATCATTGATGTTTCTCTCTCTCTCTCCCTTCCTCTCTGAAATCATTAAAAATATGTATTTTTAAAAAAGGATGGAAATTCAAACTTACAAGATGTTGATCACTGAGAGTCTATCTATCTGGCCTTAACGTGTATGTATGTATGTATGTATGTATGTTTGTATATAGTATGTATGTGTTGATTTAAACTGTAAAGAGAAAAAAGTGTTAAGGAGGGGGAAGAAGTTCCATCCTCACAATGTACAGATGAAACTCCTTTTCCATGGCACACCTGGTGACATATTTATTCATTCATTGTTTGCCCCACAACCCCTCTAGAATGTCAGCCACGTCTTGTTCAGCACTGTATCTTCTGTCTACACTGTACCTGATACATACTAGTAGTTGGGGCTCAATTAATATTTGGGGTATGGCTCTGTTGGTTGGGCATTGTCCCGGGCACCGAAGGTTGCCAACTCAATTCCCTGTCAAGCCCAGATTGTGGGCTTGATCCCCGGTAGGGGTTGTGCAGGAGGCAGCCAATCAATATTCCGTTCACATTGATGTTTTTTCTCTCTCTCTGCCTCTCTAAAAAAAAAAAAAAAATATATCAATAAAAATATTTTTTAAATAAAATAAGTATTTGGGGGTAGGTGAATGAATGAATGATACTTTTGTCATATATTAATGTATGTGTATCCCTTTTTATTTTTTCAAAAGGAACGTACCATTGCCACTATGCCTGAAGGCTAAGTTCCTACAAGCACAATAAGTTCCCATCGTTCCTAGAAGTGGAACTGCTAGGACAAAAGGAATGTGCATTTAAAATTTTTATAGATCTGGCCAGATTGCCCTCCAGCAAGTGCATCAGTTTATGACCCCAGCAAAGGGGTGTGAATGTGCCTGTTTCCCCAGGCCCCAGGCAGTACTTAGCCTGTGCTCAGTTCTCTGCTAACCTGAGGTGGAGACCTGGGCCCTGGAGCAGGACAGAGATGATAGCAGGGCTGTGCTGCACTCCACATGCACAGGCCAGATAGGTCAGGGCCCTTCCTGCCCCAGGGAGAGGGGGAGCAGTGCAGGTGGGCACCTGAGAGGCTGCCGGGAACTGGCCGTCCTGGAGCGAGGCTTTGAGAATGGCCTCGGCCTGGCAAAGATGTCTGGGCCAGACTGTGGCTTCTGGTAGAGGCACTGAAGTTCTTTTCTGCAAGCACATGATGTGCAGGGATTGGCTGCAGCAGACGCAGCTGTGCTGTGCATGGTGGCAGGAGGCCTGTAAGCCACAGACAGGCCTGTGATGGGTCTAGGGTCTCAAAGGGACCGAAGCTCCCACAAAGAATAGGGCCCATGTCAACATTGTGGAAGGATGGACAGGGAGAATAAAAATAATAAGAGGCAGGAGTTGGCATTTATTGGCCCGTCTTCTGTGCTAGGTCTTGGACTGAGGCAAACTTAACACGAGGGGCAGGCACTCTCATAAGCCCCATTTTATAGAAGGAGAAATGGAGGCTCAGAGAAAGCCGACGACCTACCTGAACTCATGCCGCAGGTGGGTGGGTGAGTGGGGCTGGAGCTGAGGCTGCCCAGCCCAGAACAGTGGCGCGCTAGGGGAGAAGCCAGGGACAAATCCTGCACTCGGCATTGGCACAGGGCCTCCGGAACGTGGCCGGGGGCCAGGACCCTGCCTTGCAGGTCGTTGGCCGAGTGTCTCCAGATGACCTGTTGACAGACCAGAGCAGACTGGGACAGCCCGTGCCAGCAGACGGTGTGAAGTGGTTGGCAGGGGCCCTGGGTCATGTCTGTGGCACGTCTCCCTCATTCTGGGCAGACTCCACTGGGATGATTGGTTCCCACAGTGGTAAAGCTTTGCACTGGAGCAGGAGCTGAGCCAAGCCACCCACTCTTGTCCCTAAACTCCAGAAGTAGCTTCCTACGCCTCCCAGAGATAGATGCTCTGGTAGGAATAGTGAGACGCCTCCACCAGCAGTCTTAGGGACAGCACCTGCCTTTGGGTGGAGAGGAGGAGGACCCCAGGACTATTAGCGCCTACCTCCCCACCTTCATCCCCAAGCCGACTTCTCCCCAAAAGGCAGGGATAGGTTACGCCAAAGCTGGCCCCGCTTTCAGTATTTCAGGGGTTAAGGACTCCTCTTCAGCTCTTTCATTGTGGGTGACATGGCCGGGACTCTGGCAGCAGAACTAGCATGCCCTCTCACACGCCATTTAACCCTGGCTCAGGGTCTTCGTGCCTGAAGAAGTGGCTGCTGCATGTCATTGTAGGGGTAGGAGCTGGTGCTAATTGCCCTGAGTGAGGGAGGGACACACATCAGTGAGCCTAAGCCCTGCTGTCTTCCTGTTTCCTCTGTCCCAGGCTCAGGTGGCTTTCCTCCAGGGAGAAAGGAAAGGGCAAGAGAATCTCAAGACAGACCTGGTGCGGCGGATCAAGATGTTAGAATATGCGCTGAAGCAGGAGAGGTGAGCCCTGCTGCCCGGTCCTGCCTCTGAGAAGTCAGTCCCCAGCAGAGCCTTCCACCGAGGGAGATTGGGGATCAGGTGTTCTCCCATCACCAGTACTCTGCGGTTCTAGGAGAGGGGACAGAACAAGACATAGCAGGTGGATTCAGGTTAGACACCAGTGACAGTATTCATAATGATGGTGGCCACTGTGTGCCAAACACCATCTGTCCATAATGTCTCCTCTCTTCCACTAGCCTGGTGGGTACAGTGGCTTCTGGAGAGCGAAGGACTTCTTTCAGGACTCCTGGGGCTGGGATTGCAGCCCAGCCTGCCAGGCTCTGGAGAGTGGGTTCTTCACAGCGCCATGTGTGGCGCCCCCCGCCCCCCCCCCCCAGGGCTGCTTTATATTGTGGGCATGTTGGGGGAGCTCAGCCTCAGAGGTAGGAGAGTGGATTAGGGGGGCCTGGGGATTTGGAATTCCTGAGGTGAGTGCTGTCCTGTCTACTCTTCTGTCTCATTTGTTACTCATTTGTTCTTTTAGGGCTAAATATCATAAACTGAAGTTTGGGACAGACCCGAACCAGGGAGAGAAGAAACCAGAACTGTCAGAACAAGGTACCCACCCTCTGAACCTCCCCACTTGCTCCTCCCACAAAACTGAAGCCCTCTTCTTCCTTTGCTCCATAGGAAGCAGCATTGGCGGGGGCTGGGGAGGGCTTGACTCGCTCTCAGGGCGCCCCCCCCCCCCCCCCCGCCGCCCATAGGCTGCTCTCTCGGGTACTGGGCACTGGGCACGGGGCTGGACTCCTAGGGAGAGGCAGGGGTGGGTAGTGGTGAAGAAGCCCAGTCCTGCCTGCTGTTCTGTGAAATAGAGACAGACACACAAGGTCCCATCAATATTTGATGAATAAAATGAACAGATGGTCTCATTTAATCACACAACAATCCCAAAAGGTATAGGTATTGCTCTCATTAGCTTTATTTCTCAGAAGAGGAAACAGGCTCAAATAGGTAAACTGATCAGCTCAAGGTCACACCTGGGAAGAGGCAGAGCTGGACTTGAACCCATTTGAGTCTGCCCATTCTCTCAGAATTGGGCCAGCTTCCTGTGTGGGGAAATAGCATAACTAGAGCTGAGTCTGAAGATAGTCTGGGGGTGGTTTGGGGGATGACCAGTCAGGAGACTAGAGATAAGGAGCGTGGAGGGAAGAGTAGGTTTCAAACATTCAGAAAGTGACTCTGCAGAACCCATGACAGTGACCAGTTTGGGTTTGAGGGTGAGGAAGGTGGGGGTGGGGGTGATGGTATGTGGTGGTACCCTGACTAAAACAGCCTGTCTCCTTTCTCTCCACCCCCCAGTCTCCAATGGCCCTGTGGAGTCGGTCACCCTGGAGAACAGCCCACTGGTGTGGAAGGAGGGGCGGCAACTTCTTCGACAGTGAGTGTGCAGAGGGACAGGGGCCTGGGGGTGGGGCAAGGAGACTAAGGCCATGCCTGGCTTGCGAGATAAGCCTGAAGACTCCACAGCCCTGCCTGTCCCCACTGGGGACACTGGACTATCAGGATCCTGCTGGATACAGCTGAGATGGCCTGTCACCGTGTAGGAGGAGCCCCACCTGGGGAGAGGGTGGGACGATTCGGTGCAGGAGGCAGACGGGGAAGACCCCCACTCTTGGAATGCAATCCCAAATGCCTGTTGCTTTTCTTTTTTTAGGGGTAATGTTAAATTATTTTTTATTACTAAAGATATTTGTGTATTTCAGTAAATTTGGGAAATATAGGGAAACACGCACACACACACAAAAATAGAAATCACTCATAATCCCACCACCCAAGGAACTTCATACACATAACATTTTGGCATGTACACCATCAGTCTCTTCATGGCTGGGCATTTGTGTTGGTGTATGTGTTTTATAAACGGGCTTCCCCTTCACAGTGTTTTCTAATGCGCTGCTTCTGCTCAGTGTTGTGAACGTCTTCTCAAAGTTAGTTAGGTTGCATTGTTTGAAGAACTGTGTAATAGTCTGTGGCATGAGTAACCAACTTGCCATAGCCAATCCCTTCTTGTGTATTTAATTGAAGATGTTTTTATAGACAGTGTAACAAACGTCAGGAAGTTATTTGTGTCTTTGATTTCCTTAAGTTAATATCTGGAAGTGAAATTGCTAACTTAAGTGTTATTGCAAACAATAACAACAACATGATTGCAATAGGTAACACTTGCCAACTACCTAGTACACGCCTGGCACTGCTAAACATCTGGCACACATCGCTTCCTCACATGAGTCCCCGTAGGGCATAACTGCCCATTCCCCTCATTTTCACAGACGAAAACCCAAGGTGCAGAGAGGGATCTGCTTGCATAAAGTCACACAGCTAATCTAAGCAGAGGGTCCGAGGGGTGATCTTGGGCAGTCTGCGCCCAGAGCCCAGCTTCTTCACCCCCATGCTTCCCTCCGCCTCCCGTGGTGGGAGGGGAAGCCTCATACGCACGCAGGCACACAAGATGAGACAGCAGGGAAGGCGAGTCCTGTCTAATGTGTGAGGGGCAGGGTCCCAAAGGGACAGGGTCATGGTAAACAAAAGGTTTTCAGTGAGCCTCCTGAGGACCAGCAGGGACTCACCTCACATCTTTTGAAGCCACCGATAATTGATTCCTCCCATTACCCCCACTTTTAGACCAGTCCCAGTTGGCTTCAATTTTTTAAATTGCGGGATTAGCCCTGGCTGGGTGACTCAGTTGCTTAGAGTGTCGTCCTTGCACCAAGAGGTTGCCGGTTCGATCCCTAGTCGGGGCGCATGTGGGAGGCAATTGATCAATGTTATCAATGTTTCTCTCTCTCTCTCAAGTCAATAAATATACCTTGGGTGAGAATTAAATAAATAAATCGCAGAAGTAATAAATGCTCATTTGTAGAGTAAATAGGGTAAGTTCCAAAATTCCTCATGCCCCTAATTCCATTCTTCAGAGGTCACTGACTGCTCTTAAGTTTAGTGTGTATCTTTCTTGGCCTTGTGGGGACATGCTACAAAGTGTGTGTGTGTGTGTGTGTGTGTGTGTGTGTGTGTGTGTGTGTTCTATATCTATATATATAAAAGCCTAAGCAACCATTACAACCAAACAACTGGAATGACCAGTTGACCGGTCACTATGACATGCACTGACCACCAGGGGGCAGACGCTCAACGCAGGAGCTGCCCCCTGGTGGTCAGTGTGCTCCCACGGCGGAAGCGCTACTTAGCCAAGTGAGTGGTGGCAGCAGGTGCAACGGGGCCAGGATGAGCGGCAGCAGAACTGCACCCAGCCCTGGCTGCGGCTCCTCCCTGGCCGCCTGCCACTTGGGCACTGCTACATCCCCTGAGGGGGCCCGGATTGAGAGAGGGCACAGGCCAGGCTGAGGGACCCCACCTGTGCACGAATCTGTGCACTGGGCCCCTAGTACTTATAAACTTATTAACGCTTTATTCTATTTTATTTTTATTTTTAATCCTTACCTGAGGATATTTCCATTGATTTAGAGATTTGGAGGGAGGAAGAGAGAGAAACATCAAATGAGAGAGACACATTGATTGGTTGCCTCCTGCACGGTCCTGACCTGGATGGGGATCATACCTGCAAACCCAGGGACATACCCTTGACCAAGAATTGAACCCGCAACCCTTTGGTGTGCAGGCCAACACTCTAACCACTGAACCACACAGCCCAGGGCTTTTAAACATCATCATCATTATCATCATCATCATTATTATTATTATTATTATTACTTTAATCTTTAGCACTCTTTTTTTTAAAACAAACACTTGAATTGTATGGAACATGTACCTTGCAATTTTTGTTAAGCCATTTATCGCGGCCAGCTTCCGGGGTACTCTTCCTCGTTTAGTTTCTGCCTCGTGTCCCCAGGGCTAATTTGCTTCCACAGTCCTCGTCGGTAGATGTGTAGGTCGGCCCCTGTGTTTTGGTCTCCTGCACAGCATCGCAGTGAGCACCCATGCGACAGCACTGGTGTGTAAAGCCACCACTGTATTGAAAGTGAACCAGCGGGTCGGGGCATGCTTATTTAAATTTCTGGTGTGTAACCTGAAGTTGCTCCTCCAGAAAGGCAGTCCCAATGTCCTGTCCTTTCCATAAGCCCGCAGTACAAAGGCTCAGATGCTTGACCCTCCTGGTTCTCTTCCATGCAGGTACCTGGAAGAGGTGGGCTACACGGACACCATCCTGGACATGCGGTCCAAGCGTGTGCGATCCCTCCTGGGACGCTCGTTGGAGCTCAACGGGACCGTGGAGCCCAGCGAAGGGGGCCCCAGGGCCACACCAGGTCCCGGGGGGCTCAGCGGTGGGGAGTCACTGCTGGTGAAACAGATCGAGGAACAGATCAAGAGGTGAGCCCTTGGGTCTGACGGGTCCATCCCTCTGTGCCGCCTCCTCCTGCGAAGCCAGTGTCGGAAAAGGGAGCCGTGCCCCGAGCTCTGCTGGCCACCTCCTTCTGAGAACGCATTGTGGGCTCGCTTGTTCCAGACCCCTCTGTCTCTTCACTGGGGGATCCCCAATTTTGTACTGGGTCCCCTGTGCATACGCTCCCACGGCCTTGCCTCAGTGTGGTAACACACCACAGCTCATCTCCAGCCTGGCCCCTCTCCTGAGGCTCAGGCCTGCATGCCCCTCAGCAGACACTGAGCACCCGCTGATGGCGGACCCCAGGCCAATGCCAGGCCAATGCCAGGGCCTGGCGGGGAACAAAGCACACAGACACCCCCTTTGGGGAGCTCGTATTTGTTCATTTCTCTCAGCCATAATTGTTACTCATCAGAACCAGTAATGTGGCGTTCGGTGCTGTGAAGAAAAGGAAAGGTAGTAAGAAAGAGTGATGGGAAGAAGAGTGCCACTTTGGGTAAGGTCGGTAGGTAGGACCTCTTGGTGGAGGAAATGGAGGATGAGCCACAGAAGTAGTTGGAACAAGAAGGAATGTTCTGGGCAGAGGGAACAGCACGGGTAACGGTTCTGAGGCGGAGGAGACGTGGCAGGTTCCGGGAGCAGCAGCAGGCCAGCGAGGTGGCAGTGGGGCTTGTGGTCTGTGGTGAGGCTGAAATCTCAAGGAGTCAGATCAAACAGGGCCTCACTGGTTGAGATAAGGAGTTTGGATTCTCTTTTAGGTTTGTGGGAAGGCAGGGGCGTGATGTGATCTGATGCCCGCCCTCTTCTTCAGGATGGCACGGCTGTAGAGGGCAGGAGTGGGCAGGGAGACCAGTTGGGAGACGACTGCAGTGCCCAGGCAGCGATGGCAGGCATTAGGTGGAAGGATGAGAAATGGTTAGCCTCTCGATGGGTTTTCAGGGTGAGTCGGCACGGTTTAAAGGATTGGATGTGGGGGAGAGGGACAGAACTAGAGCTGACTCCAGGGTTGGTCTGAGCAGCTGGGAGCAGCACTGACCGAGATGGAGAAGGCGAGGAGCAGCACACCAAGAGGGCTGTTTAGGATGGGTGGGGTTTGGGGTGCCTGGTGACCCAGTGCAGGTCGTGAGTAGCCAGCATGCAGCTGGGGCTGGGCGCCTGATTCCTAAATTGACCTCTTCACCAGCACCCCGCGGTTTTTGCAGGCTCTGCAGGAGAGCGTGTAGCTGGCAGCACAACCAGGTGGTCTGAGGACAGCCCTGGGGCCCTTGTGTCTAGAGGCCAGAGGAAGAAGCCGAGGGAGGCCGCAGCAAAGGAGGCTGAGCTGCGTCAGCTGTGGGAGGAACCGGGAGTGGTGTCCCAGCTGCTGAGCACAGAGCTGTTCTGCTGGGAGGATACGCACGGCGGGGGCGGGCCGGGAAGCAAGTGACGGATTTGGCTGCCTGGAGGAAGGTTCTGGCCCCGTATACTGACCAGCTCTCTAGGGCAGGGGTGGGAAGGTCCGCCCCGAGGGCCGAATGAGGCCCGTGAAATCATTTGGTCTGGCCCTGCCAAGGCATTGGGGGTGAGTTAATTAAAGGTTTTAAAATATAGCAGGTTAATTTTTAAGTTGATAATTTTATATGGCTCACGGATGATGCTACAAATGTCCAAATGGCCCTTGGCAGGAAAAAAGGTTCCTCACCCCTGCAGGCTTGGCCGTGGCCCCCTGGCTGTAGGGCCCGAGCATTGGTAGAGATCAGTTTCCCATTCCTCCAGGGCGCGTCTCTGTCCCTCACCTGGCCTGTGCTTGTGGTTTGACCGGGCCGTGGGAACGGGGCTGCTGAGTCAGTGGCATTTTCTCATCCAGCTCTCCTGACTCAGCACACGTGGGGAGGCCTGTGGTCAGGGTTGGGGGCTAGTCCCCTGGAACTCGGGTCCGAGCTCAGTGAGGAGTTGGCCCAGTCTGTGGCCCACATGGAGGTTTGAGTCGGGTGAGCATCTGTTAGGCAGACCCTGGATTGAAGCCCTGTGTCTGATCACAGTCAGGGCTCCTCTGGGTTCGTGGTGGGCCAGCCCCCTGAGAGCTGGGTCCAGGCTCCAGCTACCAAGCCTCACCCTGGCATCTGAGCTTTGTCACATGGCAGGACTAACGCCCCCTTTGCACCCTGTTGTGGGCAGGAATGCAGCAGGCAAAGATGGCAAAGAGCGCTTGGGTGGCTCGGTGCTGGAGCAGATCCCCTTCCTGCAGAACTGTGAGGACGAAGACAGCGACGAGGACGACGAACTGGACAGCGTGCAGCACAAGAAGCAGCGGGTGAAGGTGCGTGTGCGCGCCCGAGGAAGCGCTCCTCCCTCCTCCCGGGGGATCCCCCTGCTTTGTGTACCAGGAACAGGGTGCCCCTGTGGATGCTCAGGGCTCCCTCTGTGGGCTGTGTGGGCTGACCACATCCCAGAGTCCCCGTCGCCTTGCCTCAGAAACCTTCAGAGGAGCCAGGTCTTTACTGTCAGGGCCGCCTCCGCCCCACCTGCACCCCGTTCTCTCCATCCTCCCTTCTCCAGCTCGGGTTCCTGAGAGGCCTTTCCTGAACTCCAGCCCAGGCCAGCCCCCTGGTGCCCTCTGACAGTGCTCTCTCCTTCGGGCCAGCTGATCGTCATACGCAGATATTTTTTGGTGTGACTGTGGCTCTTTGTCTCCCACAGTAGATTGTGAGCTCCACTCGGCCTTTTCACTGCTCTCCCTCCAGCTCCCTGACTGAGTGCGGCTGGGCCCAGGGTTCAGCCTAGAGCCAGGTTGGAGTGCTTCGTGGGGGCTTCAGAGGATGCGAGTGTCCGGTCTGCTGTTGATGTCAGGATTCAGTTTCAGGGACTCTGCCCACAGGGTAGTCCAGATGCCCTCAGCTGGACCTCGAGCTATGGCTCCCAGCACATTCACCCTCATGACAGCGCTACCCTTAGGCATGGCATAGTCTCATCTGTCCAGTAAACATCAGCGTGGGCCTTTGTGGACCATCTGTGCTGGCAGCCGGGTATGGAGACATCGTTGCTGACGTGGAGGAGCTTGTGGGCAGCGGCAGGCTTGTAAACAGCCATGTGCTGAGGGATGTGCCACAGAGGGGTCAGGAGCATATACCTGTGAAGTGGGGGTCGGGGACTGCAGAGACGGCCTTTCATTCACCCAGCCTTTCATCAGACTCCTTCCTTCCTTCTTCTTTTTTTTAAATATATATTTTATTGATTTTTTTACAGAGAGAAAGGGAAAGAGACAGAGATCTAGAAACATCGATGAGAGAGAAACACCAATCAGCTGCCTCCCGCACACCTCCCACTGGGAATGTGCCCGCAACCAAGGCACATGCCCTTGACTGGAATCGAACCTGAGACCCTTCAGTTCACAGGCTGACGCTCTATCCACTGAGCCAAACTGGTCAGGGCGACTGCTTCCTTCTTTAAACTCACCTCATACACACCCCTCCTCCAGGAAGTCTTCCTTGACTTACCCTTACTCCCCTTCCCTCCGCAGGCTCAGGAGCCTCTTGGAGGTCCCCTGTCCCACCTGAACCACTCTGGTTTCTCCCTGTAACCCTCCTGCCCCATCCTTGTGAGGGGCCAGGTCTGTCCTGGCCTCCACATTTTCTCCAGTGTGGCTCAGCCCAGACTAAGGGCTCATTGAATTCACTGAGTGGAAGGGAGTACACAGAGCCAGACCCTAGAGTTGGGTTTACAGGAGAACCAGCATGTCTCTGAGCACGGGCTCTCCAGCATTGTTCCTGGGTCCAGAATGCCTGGTCCCTCCTGCCCCCCACTAGGATTTTCACTACTGAGCAGGTCTTACCTCCGCTTCCTCTGGGAGACCTTCCCACTCCTCTCTGCTCCTCCTGCAGAGGAATTATTGCTGGCTTTTCATATTTCCTTAGGCATTGGCATCTGCCACTGCCCCGTCCTACGTGCCTGGGGGTGGCTCGTTGCATAGGGTGTCACACCCCCCATACCCACACAGCAGGCCTTCACTGACCAGACTGATTTGAAAGACCCTCCCATGCCCCCCAGGCTGGCTCCGGGCCTCGCTGTGTAATGTTGGGTATCTGATGCTCTTTGTCTTAACTTGAGTTTCAGAGGCTAATAGTCCCTATCTCTGGATGCTCAGGATTTAACTAAAATAAGTGAACACATAGGAAGCCTTGGCTGCACAGTGGCTGCCGCACGGAGTGCTCAGTGGTGGCGTTGGTGGGCTCAGCAGTGAGAGTCACAGGCACAGGCAGGGTGGCTTTTCAGGGCCCCGTACGGTTCCACAGTCCCGTGAGCCCTGACTCCCGCCAGTGCCTCTCCGGGCATGCTGTCTACACCTTCGTGCTGCGTCTTCTCCTGGGAAGGAAGAGGAGGGCGCCCGCCCATGGGGCCATCCCTCTGGTCCTCTCACACAGGCCAGAGGCTGGCCCCTCACGGATGCCTGAAAGGTGTTGCCTCCAAGTGTGTACCCTCCAAACCCAGCTTGGTGTGCTGAGCTGGTGGGAGGGGTTCAGCCATGCCCTTGAGGAGTCCGCAGTCTGAGTGAGGCTGGCCCCATGGGTGCCCAGGACACAGTCTAGTCAGGGACCACTTAGGAAGGAGAAGAGGAGCTGGCTGAGTCTAGTGGTCGTCAGAATCCTGGGATTGGTTGGGGCGTGTTCTTAAGGCAGCACTTAAAACAGAACTCAGATATCAAAATTGTCTGGAAAACTCTGGAAGTCCCTTAAGCCTTAGGTGCAGTGTTTGAGGTTCCAGGTGCACACCCTGGATGGTTCTTTGTGTAAAATGTCATGATGAGAGGGTAGAGAATTATATGCTAAATGTCATTTCATAAGGCTGTGTCTAAAAGGTGTCCGTGTGGGGCCCTAGGCTGCTCTTGAATTCACAAGTCTGGGATGGGGAATTGTAAATTAGGCTTGTAAATTGAGGGAATCTGATGATTTGGTTCCTACCCTCGGTTGAGACCGGCTGTGGAAAACTTGGCAAACTCATTATTCGCTTGCCCAGCATTCTGTTCTCAGAGTGGAGGAACTGTGCTGTTTTTTTCTCAATTCTAAAAGTAGCGTGTGCTGGTTACATAAGAAAACAAAAACTCAGCCCATCTAGAGAGTTCTCAGGAAGACCTGGAGAACCTGGGGCAAGGAGCTTCACTTTGCTCAGCTCATTTCTCCGTGTGTAATAATGAGATAATAAGTGCAACAATGGTAGCCATTCATGTTGTGAGATGTGAAATCATAGATTTGAGTCTTATTCAGTGCACTGAATAATGCAGAGGCCAGCAGTGTTGATAAGGATTTGTTATTATTACATGTTACATTCCTGTGTCTGTTCTCACTTTTATTATTTTCTTTTTGTTAATCCTCACTCCAAGGGTATTTTTCCCATTGATTTTTAGAGAGAGTGGAAGGGAGGGAGAGAGGGGTGGGAGAGAGAGAAAGAGAAACATCGATGTGAGAGAGACACATCGATTGGTTGCCTCCCACACATGCCCCGACCAGGGCCGACCCAGGGATTGAACCTGCAACGAGGTATGTGACCTTGACTGTGAATTGAACCTGAGACCCTTTGGTGTGCAGGCTGACATTCTAACCACTGAGGAACACCAGCCAGGGCACTGTTCTCACTTTGATTGTGCACCTCCGTACACTCATAGACAAACATATCGCCCCTCTCCCTGAAGCAGGCTGTCATATTGACTTTTCTTCATGAGAAATACTGTGTTTGGGGGCAGGGATTAGAGGAGTGGAAACAGCCTGAGCAAAAACCAGGAGGAGGGCTGTGAGGGGATCACAGCTGGAGGCGGAGGAGGGAGGGTCTCCAAGCTCAGGCTGGGGCTCCAGGAGGGAGCAGCCTCTGAGGACTCCCAGCAGGGGGAGCACAGCCCCAGAGGAAGGCCTGCGGCGGGAGCTGGTGGCTGGTGGCTGGTGTTGTGTGTTCCTCGCAGGGGCCCTGGCTTCCTGTTCTTGGAGGCTCGGGGGGCTTGGCTGTGGCATGAGCTCCCTAACTGTCTGGTTTCTCCATGCCCCAGCTGCCAGCCAAGGCCCTGGTGCCTGAAATAGAGGATGAAGATGAGGAGGACGACTCAGAGGATGCCATCAATGAGTTCGATTTCCTGGGCTCAGGAGAGGACGGGGAGGGCTCTCCGGACCCTCGGCGATGCGCTGGAGAGGGGGCCCACCATGAGCTGGGTGAGTGGAGGGTTTTCTGGCAGGAGGGGCACACATAGCTGCCTGCAGCTGCTTCCTGCCCCAGGGTCTCCACCGGATGGACATACTTCCTGAGAGGAGGGGGTGCCGAGGGAGAGCAGGAGGTCCGCGCCACAGTAGCCAGGCCTGCACCCCTTCCCTGGAAAATCCCCCTGGGGGCACAGGCAGGCCCGGTTCTTCCTGACGTGGGGCTGCCAGCCTTGTGCACGCGTGTGTCCAGTTCTTGTGGACCTCGGGGAGGAAACAGGATGGGACCAGCGGGAGAGGCAGTCAGGGCCTCAATGTGCTGCATCTTCCTCCGGTCCTGGGACTCTGAGCTGCGAGGCCCTCAGGGTCACGGAACATGGCTGGAGACCGAGGTTTCTGCAAGGGCGGTCCATGGAGGGTCCCTGCTCAGTCTCCTCTGTCCATCCCCACCCCACTGTGAGCCCAGTGCACTCTGGGGCTGGGGCTCCCCAGCTCCCACAGGAGCGGCTTCTGGTGGGGAAGGCGGCGCCTGTGCCTGGCTGGGTTGAGCTGGTGGTGACTCCTGCCTGGTGCCCCATCCCTGTAGAAAGCCGGCGGGTCAAACTCCAGGGAATTTTGGCCGACCTTCGGGATGTGGATGGACTGCCCCCCAAAGTGACAGGACCGCCTCCTGGCACACCCCAGCCCCGGCCACACGAAGGTAAGAGGCCCCACACCCTGGCCCGGCCCACGGGGCCATAGCGCCTACGGCAGAGGGAGGCTGCAGAGCTAAGCCCAGGGCTTCTGTGTCCTCAGGGTCGAGGCCCGGCCCCTAGTTTGCAGCCTCCCTGTCCCAAAAGTTCGTCTGTCTGTCTGTCTCCCCCTTTTTGTCTGTCCTGCCCTGTCTGCCTGCCTGTCTGTCTCTCCCTGTCTCTTTCTTCCAGCTGTGATTCTTGATCTTGTCCTCTACCTCTCTCTCTCACACCTCACCTCTCTCTCTGCCTCTCTGTCTCTTTCTCTCTCCCGGACCCTCTCTGCCCCCTCCTTCCCCTCCCCCCACCAGGTTCCTTTGGCTTCTCCTCAGACGTTTTCATCATGGACACTATCGGGGGCGGGGAGGTGAGCCTGGGGGACTTGGCAGATCTCACCGTCACCAATGACAACGACCTCAGCTGTGACGTAAGTTCTCAGGGTGCCCACCCCCCACGACCCCCATTGGGCATTCTGCATAGTGGCAGCATCTGCCGAGCGCTGGCTGTGCACGGCCTGTGCTCAGTCCCTGACACGGGAGGACCATGTGAGCCCATTCAGCGGCTCAGCTGTTTGACATAGGGGTGCCGATGGCAGACAGGTTCGGGGACTTGACAGGTTCACCAGTGGCAGAGCCTAGAAGACTCTGGAGCCTGTGTCTTAATCACTGTGCCAGGCTCCTTCTCCAGGGGACGCCCCTCCCAGCCCGGCTTACTTATGTGCACCTCAAGTCCAGGACCCACCTGCTGGGGGCAGGGCGAGGGGGGAGCAGAAGCTAAATACAGCACCAGAGGAGGAAGGGGGCTCGGCTGGCAGCAGTGCGGGTAAGACACTGAGAAAGTTGGACTTGAGCAGACCTTTAAAGGGAAGATGACCTCCAGCCAACAACCAAAAATCAGGCCAGTCTGGTGCGCATGGGGGCTGGTGGCGCAGTCGGGCGGGAATGAAAGGGAACTGAGGGCCAGTGCTCTGAGCCTGAGGCCGTGGGTGGACCCCGGCCCCCTGGGATGGGCAATCCAGTGCGTGTGCATGTCCTGCGCCGGTGGCAGAACACTCCCAGAGCTTTCAGCAGGGTCTCAGGTGGTTGCTGGTCCCAGTGGGGCGGGCACAGCTGTGGGAGGCTGGGAAAGGGGCCAGAGCCGAGCTTTGAGCAGAGGAGCTGCCCCGCATCAGATCCTCCCTGGGGAGTGTGTGAGTGAGAGGGGTCACACAAGGCAGAGTCTCTGGCCCTAAAGAATGTGGCAGAAGTGGCAGCTGGGGCAGGGGCCTTGGGACGAAGGCTAGATGAAAGGGTTTGTCAGGTGTGAACTCTATCTTGGGGCGGGGCACTGAGGTTTGCTTTTCTTCTGCAAGGCCCCTCACTCAGAGAGCACACCCCCACCCTCCAGGGCATGTGCAGTGTTTCTGGGACTTTGCTCCCCAGTCTCTTCCCATTGTGTGGACTTGTCGCCATTTCCACACCTCAGCCACCCTCCCCCATTGCTTTCTGCACCCGGGCCTCCTCTCAGGCCTGGATCCATCCTTGCTGCCTCCTGCTTCAGGGACTTTGCACATGCAATGTCCTTCCTCAGTCCCTTCTCCTTATCTGGTTAAGTCCTACTTATTTGTCACTTGCTCAGGAGGAAAGCCTGTTGACCCCACAGAGGCAGTCAGGCTGCTGGGTGCCTCCTCCCAGTACATCTTCTTTTTTTTTAAAATATATTTTATTGATTTTTTACAGAGAGGAAGAGAGAGGGATAGAGAGTTAGAAACATTGATGATAGAGAAACATCGATCAGCTGCCTCTTGCACAACCCCTACTGGGGATGTGCCCGCAACCAAGGTACATGCCCTTGACCGGAATCGAACCTGGGACCCTTCAGTCCGCAGGCCGACGCTCTATCCACTGAGCCAAACCGGTTTTGGCTCCCAGTACATCTTTTATTTTTTAATATATTTTTATTGATTTCAGAGAGGAAGGGAGAGGGAGAAAGAGATAGAAACATCAATGATGAGAGAGAATTATCGGCTGCTTCCTGCACATCCCCCATCAGGGACTGAGCCTGCAACCCGGGCATGTGCCCTGACCAGGAATCGAACTGATCTCCTGGCTCATAGGTCGACGCTCAACCACTGAACCACGCTGGCCGGGCCTTTTTTAATTCATAGCACTGCTTGTAGTTTATAAGCCTGTGCACAGGTGGGATGGTCTGAGTGTCTCCCCAGCCCCCCACCCCCTGTGAACTGCGAAATCCCAAGGGTTCGGGCTCACCTTTGTCTCTTCAGAGCCAGGCACAGCCCTGCACACAGTAAGAGCTTGTTGAGTGAGGGGATGCTGCAGGGCCAGGAAGAAGAGGGGAGCCTCGGGGCTGGAGGCCAGGCTGTGGGGTGCTTCACATGGGTCTCTGTGGAGGGACGAGTCCTTGGGGTCCTGGATGCGAATATCTGCGACTGCTGGGATGGAAGAGAAGACACTGAGGCAGCTCCCTCCATCCCCCAGTTGTCTGACAGCAAAGATGCCTTTAAGAAGACGTGGAACCCCAAGTTCACCCTTCGGTCACACTACGACGGCATTCGCTCCCTGGCTTTCCACCACAGCCAGTCGGCTTTGCTCACCGCTTCCGAGGACGGCACGCTCAAGCTCTGGAACCTGCAGAAGGCTGTCACAGCCAAGAAGTGAGGGCACAACCCCAAGGGTGGAGGGGGCATCGGGGCCCAGGAACAGGTGATGAGGGGCTCTCGGTGACTTCTGTCTCCCACAGGAATGCTGCGCAAGACGTGGAACCTATCCATGCCTTCCGGGCTCACAGGTAGGGAGGGAGGTGCCCCCAAAGGTGGGGTGGTGACAGGTGGCAGGGCAGCAGGAGGGTCGGAGTCCCTGGGCCCTCTGCGCCCACACCCCTGGCCCCGGATGCTCTGCAGCACTTGCAGGGCCCCCACAGCTGGTTGCCAGCACAGCCTTTGGAGGAGGAAACAGACATGGGGAGGGGAAGGCAGAGGACGGGCAACTTGCCCAGTGACACAACAAAAGCTCCAGAAGCTGAATTCCTTTGGCCACTCCTGAAAAATGCTAGTAGAGGAAGAATGGCAAGATCCTGGGGAGGGGCGAGCGTTGAGTTTTTCGTTTCCCCCTACTTTGTATCCTCCAGGGGCCCCGTGTTGGCAGTAGCCATGGGCAGCAACAGTGAATACTGTTACAGTGGTGGGGCAGATGCCCGTATCCACAGCTGGAAGATTCCAGACCTCAACATGGACCCCTACGATGGTTACGGTGAGACAGCTCTTGCCCTTCCTTCCCCCACCATCGTCTACTGGGGCCTCTACCCTCCGCACATGTAGCTAGCATCTGCCCATGCCTAACACGGCAGGCACTGGTGGGGGTGCTCAGCCTGGTTGAGCGTGGAACGGCGTGACTCAGCATGTGGCAGTCAGACGAGATGGCTGAGCTGACTTAGCATCAGCGTGGGAGCCAGGGCAGCACATGAGAAGGCTTGGGGGGCCCTGGCAGCATTCTGCGTGTCTCTGACTGAGCAGGGCAGGCAGGAGGAGAAAGGAGAGCAGGTGGCAGGAAGAATGAGCTGGGCCGGCTTGCAGGGGTTTGTGCTTCATTCTTGGGCACCTTTAAGAGTTAAGTGGAGAAGTAACCTCTGTTCAGGGTCTGTCCCTGCTCTCTGACCGCTGTTTTGATAAATGACCACACACATGGCTCCATGCAGCATCCTGTTGTGGAGTTCAGAGGTCTGTGCTCCCTTAAGGAACTACACCGTTTTCCTGAGAGCAGTCCTACCCTGGGAAAGGTCAGGGGTCAGTCCCTGGCAGTGTGTGCTCTGGGCCAAATGAACTGCCACCCATTGGGCATCAGCATGGCCCGACCAGACACCCCTGTGTTGACACAAGTGACCAGAGAGGCAGTGGTCGGGCTGACCACAGGGCTTTGGCGAGATGGCCAGGCTGGTGCCCGGGGGCAGAAAGGACTGCAGGGCCCAGGGTGGGACCAGTCCTCAGGGCCCAGGCTTTGAAGAAGGGTCCGGGGCCAGAGTCATCATTGTTCCTTCTCCCTTAACTGAGTTTTAAGCACTGTTATGGGCCCCAGGGGACAGCAGGGAACAGAGAGGCATCCCTGCCCTCTGGAGCTTCCATGCGGGGCTGCCTTCAGAGCCCTAAACTCTTCCCAGTTAGCGGTCAGAGTGTGAGCAGCTGCCAGGGTGCGTGGCGGCGGTGATGGGTTCGAGGGCCTGGCGCTTGTGGGGTGAGGCTGGGTGAGCGTGGCAGAGCTCGTGCTCCAGGCTGTCCACGATGGGGCTGGCAGCCCTGACACAGTCCATCTCCCCCCGGTGGGTCCAGACCCAAGCGTGCTGAGCCACGTCCTGGAGGGCCACGGGGACGCGGTATGGGGCCTGGCCTTCAGTCCCACCTCCCAGCGTCTCGCCTCCTGCTCCGCTGATGGCACCATCCGCATCTGGGACCCCAGCAGCAGCAGCCCGGCCTGCCTTTGTACCTTCCCCACAGCCAGCGGTGAGTGAGGGACAGGGGGACAGTGGGGACGCTGACGCCTCACTCAGGAGCCGTGTAGAGCTGGAGGCCCTGCGAGGAGGGTGACGCCTGCACCCCAGACCCAGGGCAGGACCGGTCTATTAGGCAACCGTCCGTTGCCTCCGCCCTCAGATCACAGGATCCCCACCTCAGTGGCCTTCACCAGCACCGAGCCTGCCCACATCGTGGCCTCCTTCCGCTCTGGCGACACCGTCCTGTATGACCTGGAGGCTGGCAGTGCCCTCCTCACGCTGGAGTCCCAGGGGAGCAGCGGTAAGGGGCCCCACCAGGGCTGGGATCTGAATGCCTCCAAGGCCGCAGTGCTCCTGTGGTGTTGGTGACTGAGGCTCCGTCAGCTGCAGATGGCTCCCCACCACCTTGGGGGCTCTGAGTGGGAGGGGATGAGGCCTCAGCCACTGCCCTGATGGACAGCCCCGAGTCTCGGGAGGGCTAAGTGCAGGGAGGGTGTCGGACTTGCCTGTCGGCCCGCTTGGTGGCCTGGACGAGCCATCTCAATGTCCGTCACCCCTCCTGCCCACTCCAAGACAGGCCCTGTGCCCGTTGTACAGGAGACGCTGGCCTGAGAAGGGCGTGGCCTGGGTGCCCCGCCCTCTTCATCTAGGCAGAGGCAGGGATGTAGCAGAATGGTCCTCCGCTTGCCTTTGTCCTTGTCCCCCAATTTCCCCCGATGTCCCTCCTCCCTGCTTTTCCTTCCAGGCCCAACCCAGATCAACCAGGTGGTGAGTCACCCAAACCAGCCCCTCACCATCACCGCCCATGACGACAGAGGCATCCGCTTCCTGGACAACCGGACAGGTGAGGCCCTGCCTTCCTGGCTCTCCAACTCACTGTGCTTGTGGGAGGCGGGTGACCAGGCTCAGACACAGAACCCCTGGTGTCCACATGGGAGGCTCTGAGCGTCCTTTCTAGGCCCCACCTTCCCAGGTGAGGCCCAAAGTGGGACAGTAACCTGCCGCCCTCTGCCCTCAGGGAAGTGCGTGCACTCCATGGTTGCCCACCTGGATGCTGTCACCTGCCTGGCTGTGGACCCCAATGGCGTGTTCCTGATGTCAGGAAGTAAGTTGCTCCAAAGGAGCAAGGGGCTGTGCCTTCCCCGGCTGCTGGGCACTGGCCCCGAGGGAGTGCTCGGTGGACTCCTCAGGTGGGGGGCTGGGCAGGGAGCCTTAGGTGGCAGGAAGAGAAGTGGTCATGACGGTGACAACAAAGCACTGTGAGCAGAGCCCATCCTAGGCACTTCCCACATCATCCTGTTTCCCCGGAATAACCGACGAGGTTGGGACTTTGATCCCCATTACACAGAAGTGGAAACTTGCGTAACTGGCACAGCCCAGTGGGTTGCAGACATTGAAGTTCTGGTCTATTTGATTCGGTCCCCACAAGCTTTTCTAGCATTTGTTGCCGCCCTGCTCTCTGTGGTTAAGGGCACTGAGGCCCAGCGACTGTGCCGCGGTGCCTTGAAGGGATGGGGTGAGACTTGGCCATTGGAGACGGGGCCGAAGCTCCCCAGGGGGTTATGGGTGTGTGCTGGTGGGAACTGGGGCTGCCATTTGCCTCTGCTCCACAGTGTGGGATCTCCATGGTGTGAGCGAGTGAATGCACAGAAGGGTGAGCAAGGGTGGGGGAGGGTGTATACGGGCCTGGACTCCTCCTGTCCTGCTCTCTGTCTGCCCATGATGGCAGCCGCTGCCTCCGAGGAGATGGGTGAGGGTGTGGTCAAGGAGATGTAGCCCTGGCAGACAGGACCCGTACAGGGGCCAGCACCCTCCAGAGAGGGACGGAGAGAGCTGGCCTCCCCCGCAGCCTGGTCCTTCTGACACCTAAGTCAGGCCACCTCCCTCCGGTGGCTCATGTCCCCCAAGGCCCAGCCCAGCTCTGACCTCCCCCTGCCCTCCCACCGCTGCTCAGGCTGTTGCAGCCACGTGCTTCCTGTCAGTCCTCAGGGGCTCCCCCGGCTGTGCCCACTGTTTGGAAGGCTTTTCTCCCTGACTCCCTCTTGGCCAGTCTGTCCTCACACTGACCGACTTATGCCCAAAGCACTCGAGACCACCTGGCATTGTTTATTCTGTTTTCTTGTTTACGTCTCTCCCACAGCAGGAGGGAGATTTGCCTGTTTGGTTTACTGTAACCCCAGGGCCCCATACACAGTAGTTGTAAACACTTGTGACTAGATGGAGGGTGACAGGCGGGATGTCAGGAAGGGACTGGGCAGAGGGAGGCAGGAGGAGAATTGAGCCTCCACCTGACTCCGAGGCCTTGAGAGAGGCCAGCCAAGGGGTTGGGGTCGGATCTGAGCAAGGAACTGTGGGTCCGGAGCTGCTGGCTGACCACTCGCTCTGCCCACACCTGCGCAGGCCACGACTGCTCCCTGCGATTGTGGAGCCTGGACAACAAAACGTGTGTGCAGGAGATCACGGCCCATCGCAAGAAGCACGAGGAGGCCATCCATGCTGTCGCCTGCCACCCCAGCAAGGCCCTCATCGCCAGTGCAGGCGCTGATGCCCTGGCCAAGGTCTTTGTATGATGCCCACCTGGGCCCCGCCCTGGCCGGGGAGCGAGGCTGGGCAGGTGGGACTGAGGTGAGGAGCTGGGCTAAGAGGGAGGCTCAGCCCAGGAGGGCAGAAGCCCCTGTGTCCTCACCCACACTCCTTTGCCTGGCCCTTCCTAGGGTGGCAAGTCCTGCAGTCACACTTGGGGCGTCCTGTGTAGTCCTTGGGCATTCAGAGGAAGGGCTGAGGCCTGGAGGGACCCAGAGCTGCCTTACCTCTTGTGCCCTGGAGGTCATGGTTCAGTCTCCCCTCCCTTCTGTCTCCCACAGGTGACAGCCTCAGTCTGGAGGCCCGGAGGCCCAGCCTCTTCCTGCCTGCCTTGAGTCTGGTGGTGCTAAAGGCCCTTTCCGCAGGAGGCGCTCCCCCATGGCCTGCCCTTCCCCAGCATTCAGCCTGGGGAATTGCCTCCTTCAGGAATCACCCTCCATGATGGCCTCCAGGAGTTTCATCTCTGCCCTGACACCCACTCCTGGGCTCCTAGCTGCCTTCTGGGGGCAGCACAACCGGGGCTGGGTGCCCTTGGGGATCAGCTTTTCCAAGATGCCAGAAGGTGCCATGTTATCTCTTTGAACCCCCTTCCTCCTCTCCATCCTTCCAGACCTGGGTGGGAGCTGTGCTGGGAGGAACCCCAGACGCCCCTGCTCTAGGTCCACCAGGAGCCGTGGAGCCAGCCGGACCCAGGCTGTCCTCAGTGGGAGTGCTGGGCCTCGCCCATCCTGGAAGCACACCCAGTCCCCCACCCTCCCCTCCAGTTCCCTCAGCACAGCTTCAGACACTACCCAACGCCTCCAGGGCCAGCAGCTGCCCCGGGAGCAGGCAGTGCCCTGTGGGGAGGCACCCGCCCCTACCTCCCTCCACACTCCTCCAAGGGCAGTCCCTACCCCTCAGGGGTCACCCATGGGGAGAGATGTCCTCTTCTTGCCCCTCCCTGTGGGGCATGGAGGATGGAGTGGGGTCCCCCAGGGTCCCTCATAACTCCCTGTATATCTGTATAAATAAATGGGATTTTAATGGAGCCCCCCCGCCCCCATGTCGTTATCACTGTGTGATAGTCTGTCAGTCTCCTCTCCTGGCCCTCCACTCTCTCCCTCTATTTATTTCACTCTTTTTTGGATTCCACCCTGAGCCCTCAGGATCCCTTCCAGTTTCCTGTTTATAAGCCCTGTCCCTCTGTCCTGGACTTGTATGTGAAACTTGCCTCAATAAACCCTTTGGAGTAAGATGGGTGGCAGTGCTGACTGTTGAGGGGACCGGGGACTTAGGGAGGAGTAACTGGCTCTGTCTGGAGTGGGTGGAGCTTGGAGAGGGGATATGATGATGGGTTGGGGTTTTGTGGTAGGGCAAGCGGGGCTAGAGCCTGGGCAGAGTGGGTGCAGAAACGGAAGTCAAGGCACAGGACCGAATCTCCCCGTGCCCCTCCTCCTGTCCCTAAGCGCTCTCCCCAGGGGCCACAGCAGCACCCGGGGCAGAACCCATAAGCACAAGGTATGATGGACTGTAGCTCAGGACTCCTCCCCCTCACCCCACCACCCTCACCCCTGGGATGTATGATGGAGTGGTGAGGCCAAAGGGCTACCCCCCTCCCTAGCCCACACCCGGGCTGACATGGAGCAGGGAGAGCCTGGGAGCTGCCTGTACAGACACCCGCCATGCTGGGAGCTGCTGGGAGGAGTGGGGCCCAGGGTCCCTTCGAGGTGGTGGAATCTCAGTGGTCAGCTGTACACTTGGCAGGAACCAGACCAGTGTTAACATGTGCCATTTCACCGGGTCCTCACAACTTCAAAAAGCAGGGAGCATTATGAATGCTTTACAGAGAAAGATAAGAGGGTGGGGTGGGGGAGGCTCAAGGCTTCCAGCAGTGACCAGAATTTGTATCCTGTCCCTTGTCACTCCCTCTGCTTACTCAGTCCTCCACCTACCAGCAAAGTGTGCTTGGGCAAGTCCCAGCACCTCCTGGGTTGTCAAGGGCTGCACCCCAGTGTCTAGGGCCTGGCCCTGTGAACACTTGAGGATGAAATCCTGCAAACGGCACACTTGGGACGTGTTAGCATTTCAAGAAGCAAGGGTGCAGGTGGGCAGCTGGCCATCAGGTGACTGACAGGAGCCTGCTGTGGGCTCCATGTGGCCTCGCCCCCCCCCTCCTCCTAGGCTCTGAGCAGCTTCACCAGGTGTGGTTTGGGGTTTCGTTCCAGCCTCAGACTTCCTTCCCCAGCCCAGCCAGCCCCCGCCCCCCCGCCCGGATGTGGTGACAGAAACACTACTGTATCAACCTCAGCTGCCCCCAACAACCAGGAAGGGGGCTCATCTCATGGCGCCCATCCCCAACCATCCCTGCTGGTCTGGAACCCAGTCGGGAATATGGCCCACCTCTACTAGGACGCCTTCGGAGCTCAAACCAGACCTTGATCTCAATGAATGGGGTGGGGTGGTAGCAACTGGCTTGATCTTGGACAAGTCCTTTTGCCTCTGAGGGTTTAGCTTCCTGTATGTAAATTAAATAGTAGCCACTCTTATTATCTGGGGAGGAGAAATCAAGTATGAATTGCTTCTGAAGGAACTGAAAGAGGCGTTTTATTAACAGACTGGCACACGGTAGGCTGTCCAGCAATGTTGGATGACTTAGTGCCTGAGGTGCCCACCCCTGTATCCCTGCAAATTATAGCGACAGCCACCATGTACCAACTGCTGTGTTTAGGCACCATTATACAATCTCATTAATCCCCACAAAGACGCTCTGAGGTCAAATATATTAACAGATGGAGAAACAGGCTTGGGGAGGGGAAGTCGCATACCTAAAGTCACACAAAGACAAACGCACATTTCCCCAGAACAACCCGCTTTCCATCTATGAAACAGTGTGGGTGTGTTGTCCTCACTGGTCGCTATGGCCCTTCCAGGCACCCCAAGCCTTTGGCTCTTCACTTTCCTGAGGACTGGGGTGGAGTGGGGAGCAGAAGGAAGGGAACTACACCCCCACCCGCCTTCTGCCTGACTCCTGAACAGGTGACCCAGGCCTGGTTCACTCCGTGCACCTTGCCCAAGGTTGCTGGAGACAAACCTGAGGCCAGGACCTCTGCCCACCTGGGTGCTTCGGTCTTCCCACCTATGGAATGGACTGGGGGTACTCGGCAACACCCCTTCTGCTGGGTGGTGAAAGGGGCACAGCTGGCTATCTGGGAAAAGGGAGGCGGAGCCCAGAGAGCCGACCGGACCTGACACCCAGTTTCCCACCCTTTCCCCTGCGGTGGGCGCCGGATGCAGGCCAGGCGGGAGGGCCCCCTTTCTTAAAGGGCCAGGCACCGCCGCGCCCGCCCCCGCGACCTGTGGTGGCGGTGAGGGTGGCTCGCCCCTCCCTCTCCAGCTCAAGGAAAAGTTAACTTTGCAGACTCGGGTGTGTTGTGGGGAGGGATCGGTCCTACCTCCCTGCCCCGCATCTCCCACCGACGACCCCCGGATCGGGTCAGGAGAGGTGCCGCCCCCAGCTCAGAGGTGCTGGGCCCGCCCTCCCCTTCCGCCCCCCCGCACGCTCCGCCCTCTCTCTGGCGTCACCGAGGCCGGCGCCGATTGGCCGCCTGCACCGTCGCTCCGGACACTTCCTCCTGGGCCGCGGCAGCGGAGCTAAACTTTGGCGAAGGAAAAAGAGCCACCGGCGCCCGGCGACCCTCCCTTGCCCCACCTCCACGGCAGCTGGTAACGCCCCCTTCTCCGCGGGCCCCCGACCGAACTTTTTTCCAACTTCCGAGATCCGAGAGATTCCCTCCTTAGCACCGGGCCCTCTGCCCATCCCCGGGCCCGTCGGATCCCTGGGATCCACTCGATCCCCGACTCAGACTCCCGCCCTCCACCCCCAGGGTTTGGTGAGCCACACAACCCCCTTAATTGGATCCTCTTCTTAGAGCCACTGGATTCTGGGGTCACCCTGCTCCTTCTCAATCCTTTTTCTTTCCAAGGGGCCTTTGGATCCTGGGTCTGCTGATCTCTGCGACCCCGACCTTCTAGATTTTCTTCTTTGATTTCTCGGAAACTCTCAATCGCTGGGCCCCCCAAAAACCATTTCTCTTATCTGATACTCTGTGATCCCTTGGTTCCCGGGCGTCTAATCCACTGGATTTCTTTTCTCTAATTCCCCAGGATCCCGCCAGCGTCGAGTCCCCTCAACCTGCCAGATTTCTCTTCTCGGTCCCCGGGATCCCGCGCTCCCGCTCCCAGTTCACGAGCTCCCTGGGGTACAGCGTGCTCCCCGGGCTCTTCCAGCCGGACCCCAGGCGGGCGCCGGGCGGCCGCTCCCGGGCCTCCCATGGCTGCCGCCCCCTCCCATCCCGCCGGGCTCCCGGGCTCTCCGGGGCCGGGGTCTCCTCCGCCCCTCGGCGGCTTGGACCTGCAGTCGCCGCCACCTCTGCTGCCCCAGGTTTCGGTCCCGGCCCCGGGCCCGGGGGTCTCCTTCCACATCCAGATCGGGCTGACCCGCGAGTTCGTGCTGTTGCCCGCCGCCTCTGAGTTGGCCCACGTGAAGCAGCTGGCTTGCTCCATCGTAGACCAGAAGGTGAGGGCGCAGGGTTCCCCAACCCAGCTTGGGGAGAGGTCTGGCGGAAGTGTGCGCTGACCGAGGCGACCTGGAGCCTGGCATAGGGGAGGGGGAGGAAGGGGCTCTAAACCTTGGGAGAATGAGGGATGGGGGTAGGGCATTGGCCCCTGTTGCCTCTTTACCCTACTGCCCGTTTGAGGGAGGCCTGGGCAGGGGTGGGGTGCCCCAGAGGCCTCCCCAAATTGCGAGTCCTTGCATGTTGTTTTCTGCAGCGGGCAGGGAGGAAGGGAGGGGCCCACCAGGTGTAGAAGGAGGGAGGAGGAAGGGGCAGGTGGGGGCATCAGATGGGGGTGAGGAAGCACCTCCCCGCCCAGGCCCATCCCTGACCTCCCATTTGGTGGAAAATAGAACTTGAAGCCAGGCTGGCCAAGGCGATCGGATGACATGTGTGGGTGTGGGTGCTTGGACTGGCTGCCAGGGGCAAGTGAGGTCTCAGAGCCTAATCTCTGCCCTCCCCCAGGCCTGAGGTGTGTGTGGAGGGACAGGCACCTCTTCCCAAGGTTCAGAGGCTCTGGGGACACCCCCCCCCCCCCCCCCCCACACACACACACACTCTAATGCTGGCCTATTAAAACCCGCCTTCCCCAACCCCACTCCACTCTTAGCTTTGGGCACCAGGGCCACCGGTGGGGGGAGGGGGCTGCGGGTCTTGGCAAAAGGGAATCAGGTGGAACTTGGTGGTGCCTGAATCCTAGAACATGAAAAGTCAGAATAGTGGGCTTCTCTGTTGTTGGAATTCTAGACTGTCAGAATGTTAGCGTGTTACAGGATTCTAAACGGGAATATGCTACTGTAGGTCATTGAATTCCTCTGATATAAAGCATCCAGACATTAGAATCCTAGCTTGTTGAAACACTAAAACACTAACATGTTGGAATATTAGCTTCCTGAGTTGTTGGAATCCTTCAATGCTAAGATATTCAACTACTCGAATCCTAGTTTGTCAGACTCCTGGAACACTAAAATACTAGCCTACTGGTAATCTAGGTTGTTGAAAATCCTGAAAGCGATCATGAGGATATGTTGAACTCTAGCGTGTCTGATCTTCCTAGAATGTAGGCAAGTTAGAATCCTCACATCTCCAAATGTTAGAATCTTCTGACTCCTGGAAATGAGTTCTTTGGGCTCCAGAGAAACATCTGGAACTGGGCCAACTCCCCCATTTTACAGACTAGAGCTTAGAGAAAGACTTCCCAGGCAGTCAGGGCCGAGGCGGCGGGTCACCTTGGACCCTCTCCCAGGGGGCAAGAACAGATAGGACTTCCTTTGCCCCCCACCTCTGCCCGCCGCCCCCCCCCCCCCCCCCCACACACACACACAAAACTAGCAGCCCCAGCTCCACGCCCAACTGAGCCTGCTCTTTGGGAAGCAGGCTGGGGGGAGGGCAGACTGTCCTCTGGGTGGATGCTCTGTGCAGTCCTCAGGTCTTCAGCCTACTCCCTCAGGCCTCACCCCGGTTTTATTTTCTGCCTTCTCCGTCCAGGTGTGGTAGGGCCCCTTTCCTTCCTTCCAGCGGCCCCACCTGGGCCGTTTCACTTTCTGTTCTACCGGGTTTCATTTCCTGCCCCCTCCCAAATTGGGGACCAGGACACCTGGGTCCTTTGGCCTTTGGGGGGGGAGCATCCTCCACTTCCAGCTCCCTTAAGCCCTAGCCATCCCATAGCCCCCACCCCCCAAGAGTCCAAAAGTCCCTCCTTTCAGCTCGCCCTGCCAGACGCTGGGCCTGGAGCCAGGTAACAGGGACAATAGATCCAGGAAGGAAGCTGGGGGGGCGGGAGGGGGGGATAAGGAAAGGGGTGCTCACTTAGACCCCCACCCCCACCCCGATCTCCAGGAAATTCTAGGTGCCCAGGCTCCGGGAGCTACGCTCCTTCCCACCCCAGGGCGCCCATCCAGCCGCCAAACTCTGGCCTGCGCTCTCTCCAGCAGCACACCTGGGGCCCTGGCACCCCGCCCGGCTCGAGCTGGGCCTGGGAGGGAGCGGCAGGAAGCGAGGGGCTGCAGGGTCTCTGCGTTTCCGGGGGAAACAGGCGGCCCTGCCCTGGGAGGGTCCCAGACCGCTGCTTTTCCGACACCCCCTCCCTCTCCCGCCTCTCAGTTCCCCGAGTGTGGCTTCTATGGCCTTTACGACAAGATCCTGCTCTTCAAACATGACCCCACGTCCGCTAACCTCCTGCAGCTGGTGCGCTCGGCTGGAGACATCCAGGAAGGCGACCTGGTGGAGGTGGTGCTGTCGGGTGAGAGGCCGGGCTCGCCGGGGGGCGGGGCACCTGAGGGCGCGGAAGGGAGGTGGGCCCAGAAAACTTGCTCTTTAAAGTCAGGAGCCCCGGGTTCTCAGCTTCTCCTCCGCAATGGGTCCGTGGGCTGTTGTGCGCGCGCGCTGTGGAGTTCGCTGAACATAAACCATCCACAGCAACACGGATGCATTTCCCAGACCTAATGCTGAGAGAAAGAAGCCAGACACCAGGCCACATTCTGTGTAATTCCATTGGCGAAGCGCTGACGGCTGCCACTACGCTATGGTATTAGAAGCCGAGAGGCGGGGCGCCTCTGGGGAAGAGAGAGTGGGGGTGGCGGGTGGGGGGCACGAGGGAGCTTCCTGGGGACTGGTTAAGACTTCCACTGACCCACCCGGGGGCTGGTGACACGGTGTGTCCGGTTGGGCAGTTCACGGAGCGTGCGCTTCGGTGTCCTTTCTGGCCGTAAGCTAGAGGTGGATGTGACGTTTAAAGTGTCTTGATGCCCATGCCTCCTTCCCAGTGAAGTGCCAAATGCAACCGGACTCTGCAGGGCGTGAGGTGCCCCTGGCACCTGCATTTTCAGCCAGAATCGAGTCCACCCCCTGGCCATCCCCACGCTACAGATGGGCAGACTCTCTTTGACAGTTGATGACCCTTGGTTCTTTCAGGAGGGTAGGGGGGTTGGCGGTATCAGCCTTATTCATGGCGCATCCCCCACCCCCGCACACACACTGCCCCTTGCGTACTGCAGTGCTCAGTGCAATTTGGATTTAATTCCCTTGTAACCTTATTCAGGTTTTAACTGCCCTCGTATAGACTAGCACCTCTTAGATTTTTTAAAAAATCTATTTTTTATTGATTTCAGTGAGGAAGGGAGAGGGAGAGAGAGAGAGAAACATCAATGATGAGAGAATCATTGATTGGCTGCCTCCTGCACGCCGCCCACTGGGGATCGAGCCCGCAACCTGGGCATGTGCCCTTGACCGGAATCAAACCCAGGACCCTTCATTCCACAGGCCAATGCTCTATCCACTGAGCCAAATCAGCCAGGGCACCTCTTAGATTTTTATCTTCGCCCTAGGCTCTCCCCTAAAACCAGATCTTATTCACGTAGCTGTCTCTCTGACACTTTTACTTGGCATCTCCAGGCGTTTCAGACATGGCCTGTCCAAGACGGAAAGTGTATTTCCCCTTCTAAACCTGCTCTTCCCGCAGTCGCCAACATCTTGGGGAAAGGCACTACCCAGGTGCCCATGCCCCAAACCTGGAGCATCCTTGATTCCTCTTTTTCTCCCACCCACTCACCTTATCTGTCATCGAACCTCCTGGCCCTACCTTTAACATACATGCTGAGTGTATTTTGGACTACCACCACTGGTCCAAGCCGCCATCACCTCCTGTCTGCATTATTTCAGTAGCACCTCAGCCAGATCATGACACTCCATGCTCAGAATCCTCCCATGGCTCCCCATTGCCCTTGGAGTAAAATATAAACTCTTCAACATGGCCTCAAGGCTGCCCCTGCTAATTCCATGAATTCTTCTCTTTTTTTTAAAAAAAAAATATATTTTATTGATTTTTTTACAGAGAGGAAGGGAGAGGGATAGAGAGTTAGAAACATCGATGAGAGAGAAACATTGATCAGCTGCCTCCTGCACACTCCCTACTGGGTATGTGCCCGCAACCAAGTTACATGCCCTTGACGGAATCGAACCTGGGACCCTTGAGTCCCCAGGCCGACGTTCTATCCACTGAGCCAAACCAGCTAGGGCCATGAATTCTTCTCTTAACACTGCCCTCCTTACTTTCTTTGTTCCAGCCATGCTTGCCTGCCCTTGTCCCTGGAACAAACCCAAACTTCCTTCTACCACAGGGCCTTTGCACGTGCTGCTCTTGATGCCTGGAATGCTGCCCCCATCTCACCCTCTCAAAGTTAGCTCCTTCTTGTTATTTGGATCTCAGCTTAAATGCCATTTCCTCCCTTGTCTGAAATTTCCTCGTTTGTGTGTTTATGTTTCGTGTCTGTCTCCCCAAAAGAATGTCAGCTCCTGGAGAGTAGGGTGTAAATCTCTCTTATTTATAGTTTTATCTTGAGTGTGTAAATAGTGCTTGACTCACAGAAGAGAGTCCCCTTTCTGTTGCATCATACAAAGAAAAATAGCTTAATAGTCGGCTGAGACTTGGGGGATGGGGAGGACAAATGAGACTTAGTCCAAAAATGAAACCTCTGAGATAATACCTAACCTTTATTGAGCACTTCCTTTGTGCCAGGCACTGTTTTAAGAGCTTTCCGTATATTCGTTTAATCCTTAAAGAACCTATAAGGAAATACCTTTATGATACTAGAATGTTCTTTCCTAGACACCTGCGTAGCTCATATCCTACCTCCTTCAGGCCTTTACCTTAATATCACCTCGCAGAGGCCTTCCCTGACCACCTATTTCAATTTGTACCTCTTGCACCTTCCCTCCCTCCCTTCCCTGTTTAATTTTTCTCCTAAGCACTTACTGACTTCTAACCAACTATATATTTTATTAAGATTTTCAGAGAGGCAGAAAGTATGGTGCTAAAAGCATGAACTCTAGAGCCACACTGGCCTGGGTTTGACCGTGAGTTCTGCAACTTGCTAGCTATGTGACTTTAGACAAGTTGCTTAATCTATCTGTGCTGCAACCTCCTCAAACAGAAAATGGGGACCGTAACAGGATGTACCTGACAGTCCTGAGAGGGCTAAATTCATTAGTGGTGGTTTTGTGTTGTTGTTTTTTTTTTTAATTGATTTGAGATAGAGGGAGACAGAGAGAGAGAGAGACAGAGAAACATCAATTGGTGATCGGTTACCTCCCATATGCATCGAACCCTCAACCTGGATATGTACCCTGATCCGGAATCCAGGTGTCCTGGACAAAGCTCTAAGCAACTAAGCCACACCCGCCAAGGCTAAATTCATTCGCTTGCTTTATTTATTTATTTATTTATTTATTTTTAAAAAATATATTTTATTGATTTTTTACAGAGGGGAGGGGAGAGAGAGTTAGAAACATCAATGAGAGAGAAACATCATTCAGCTGCCTCCTACACACCCCCTACTGGGGATGTGCCCGCAACCAAGGTACATGCCCTTGACCGGAATCGAACCTGGGACCCTTGAGTCTGCAGGCCGACGCTCTGTCCACTGAGCCAAACTGGTTAGGGCTTCATTCGCTTTTAAAGTACTTAGTGCAGTGCCTGGCACAGAGTAACTGCTGGGCTGGGTGGCTGTTAAGTAAGAGTATTTCTTTTATTTATTTGCCTGCTGCCCTCACTAGAGGCTAGGCAGGGATTTTGTCTGATATGCTATCCCTACTGCCTAGAACATTTTAAAGATGAAAAAACTGAGGTACACAGGTGTTTGTTTTTTCCTCTTGATGATCAGGCTCTACCCCAGACCAAGAAGATCAGAAACTCTGAGGGTGGGGCCCAGGCATCTGTATTTTTAAATTTAAAATGTTTTAATTGTGGTGAAATATGCATAAAGTGAAATGCACCATCATAACTATTTAAAAATTTTTTGTTGTTGTTAATCCTCACGCTAGGACACTTTTCCACTGATTTTTAGAGAGTGCGAGGGAGGGGGAGAGACAGAGAGAGAGAAACATCGATGTGAGAGAGACACCTGGATTGATTGCCTTCTGCATCTGTCCCCCGAGGGTGCCTTGGATCAGCCTGCAAACCGAGGTACGTGCCCTTGACCAGAATCAAACCCGGACCCTTCAGTCTGCAGGCCAACACTCTATCCACTGAGCCCAGCTGGCTAGGGCCATGTAACCATTTTTAAGTCTACCGTTCATTAGTGTTAATTACATTCACATTGTTGTGCAACCGATCCCCAGAACTGTTTTCATCTTGCAAAACTGGAATTCTACACCCATTCATCAACTCCCCTCCCCCGGGACTGGGAGAAGCTGCACATAGCTGCTTTGCCCAGTGGTGGAGCTGGGATATGAATCCAGGTAGAATATAATATGTGAGCAAATGAATGAAGGAAGGAACAATTAAACCTTGCAGCTGGACCCAGCCGGTGTGGCTCAGTGGTGAGCGTCGACCTATGTACCAGGAGGTCACGGAGATTCCGGGTCATGGCACAAGCCCCGGTTGCGGGTTCTACCTCTAGTGGGGGGCATGCTGGAGGCAGACGATCCATGATTTTCTGTCATCATTGATGTTTCTATCTCTCCCTCTTCCTTCTTCTCTGCAATCAATAAAAATATATTTTGAAAAAACCCTAAAAACAAAAAAACCTTGCATTGCAAGGGGAGGATTGTAAGAAGCCCGGGAATGCGGGGGCTGAAATGGCCTCCGCTGGCCCCGGCTCAACCATCCGCCCTCCCCGCTGCCTGCAGCTTCGGCCACCTTCGAGGACTTCCAGATCCGCCCGCACGCCCTCACGGTGCACTCCTACCGAGCGCCCGCCTTCTGCGACCACTGCGGGGAGATGCTCTTCGGGCTCGTGCGGCAGGGCCTCAAGTGTGACGGTGAGGGGCGGGGCCTGGGGGCGGGGACAGGGGCGGAGCGCAGGCCAGGGGGCGGGGACAGGGGCGGGGCTCGGAGGGGCGGGGCTTGAGGCGGAGCTGGGGGGAGGAGCTGGGGGTGGGGCCAAGAGGCGGGTCTTGGGCGGAGGGTGGGCCTCGGCTGGGGTGGGGGATAAAAAGGGGCGTTCACAGGGAAAAGGGCGGAGCCTGTATCCAAGAGGGATCGACCGGAAAACAGCCAGTGGGGACTTTTGGAAGGAAGGAGTTTACAGGATTGTGCTGGCCGGCTGGCTAGCCAGCTCTTAATCCGTAGGGCAGCCTGGGTCAGCAAGGGCAGCTGGAACTCAGGCCGGAGCTAAAGCTGCCATCCACAGGCGGAAGCTCTTCGTCTGGGAAGGCTCAACTCTGCTTTTTAAACCTTTCAGCGGACTGAAGCAGGCCCACCCAGATGAACTAGGGTAATCTTTCTCACTTAAAGTCCGCTGATTGTGGACTTGAAACACATCTTATCAAATACGACATAGCAACACCTCGATTAGTGTTTGAATAATGGGGGGTGCTGACCCAGCCAAGTGGACCCATGAAGCTGACCGCCGGAGTCCGCCCCTGTCCACTTGGCACCTCAGTCTGCTAGGGCCGCCATAACAGAATACCTCCGGCTGGGTGGCTTAAGCAGCAGCAGACACGTGTTTCTCACAGCTCCAGAGCTGGGAAGTGTAAGACCAAGGTTCCAACGGGGCTTGTTTCCTGGTGAGGACTCTTCTGAGCTTGCAGATGGCTACCATCTCACCACGTGCTCGCCAAGCGTGTGAAGAGGGGGAGTTCTGAAGTGTCTCCCTTTATATAAGGACCCAGCCTCATCGAATCAGGGCCCCACCCTTATGACCCCATTTCACCGTAAGGCCCCATCTCCAGATGCGGTTACGGTGCAGGTTAGGGCTTCGACATGTAAAGTGAGGGTGGGGACACACAAAGATTCAGTCTACAGCAAGCACCCATACACATCTCCTTAAACCAGTGGTCGGCAAACCGCGGCTCGCGAGCCACATGTGGCTCTTTGGCCCCTTGAGTTTTTAGCAAAGGCCAGCTTAGGAGTACCCTAATTAAGTTAATAACAATGTACCTACCTATATAGTTTAAGTTTTAAAAAAATGGCTCTCAAAAGAAATTTCAATCGTTGTACTGTTGATATTTGGCTCTGTTGACTAATGAGTTTGCCGACCACTGCCTTAAACCATACATACTTAAATAGAAAAAAAAAAGGAGCATGTTCCTTTAGCCAAGATATCTCAAGGTTAAGCCCAAATGTCAGGATCAGCAGGTCCCTTCCCTCTTGGATGCTTCTGAGTGAGAATGTGGAGGTCTCGCCCTCCTGCGTCTGAAGCCCACACTGCCCGCCTTGGCTATGCTCCACATGGAAGATGGGGACCGTCCACTCTGCGCTGACCACCTGCTGCTCCGCCGCGTGCCAGCTTCGTGGTGGCCATGCTCATATGGAAATCCGGAGTCTTTGATAATCTGTGTTCCAGGTGACCAACAGCATCAACTACAATTGTTATCGTGTAGCCCTCAGTATATGGTGGCATTATTTAAGGACTTGGACCAATAGCCACAGCAGGCCTGCAGAAAACGGATTCAATGCCTTCAAAGCTGCTATCAATATGGCCGTCATCCATACCTCACATCCAACTCCTCATGCCTTGGCATATGTAACCTTCGTCATGGTGCAACCTTGGCGTCATCAGATTCTGTGTGTGTGTGTGTGTGTGGGGGGGGGCTGTTGTTTTTTTTTTTTGTCATCAGATTCTAATGGGCAATCTTAGCATGGACTTCCGTGACCCAGCTTCACAGATGGTGGTCCAAGTTCATATGGTTCCAAAAGAGGCCAAATGACCGTACTAAATGCCACTGACACCTTCCCATGGAGTCTGACTGTACCGTGGCACTCATATTGGGAGTCATGGGTGAGATTCTGAAATTCTGTTCAGCGTTCGCAAGGCCCAAACCGGGAAGTGGTAGGCGAAGGCCCTTTGCCATCCTCAAGCTCTCCTCCGGCCAACAGTGTTCGTCGAGTGCGCATGCGCCTGTGCAGCGGGGCAGCGCGAGTCCCAGGCAGTGCCTGCCTGGATGGGGAGTCGCCTGCCTGGATGGGGAGTCGCCTGCCTGGATGGGGAGTCGCCGAGCTGGCAGGCCCGCACAGGCAGCCGACCAGGAGACAGGCTTCTCGAAGCACCTGCAAGGAACTCCCAGGGGCTGGAGGGACATCCTTCAGAACAGCCATCCATCCGGAATCACGTGGGGTCGCCGGAGACGGATGGGAGCGAGGGTTCAGGAAGCCCGGTGGAAACCACACGCTGGGTCTGATGCTTTCATGGAAGACGATTTAAAAAAAATTTTTTTTGAGAAAAAACAATAACAAAGTTCTGCTTCCACCTGATATGATACAACCATCCTGAGTACAACTGAAAACATGCTAACGCTTTCTTCCCCCAGAAGACGGCGTGTGTGCTTGAGTCCCTGTGATGCAAATGCCATGATGAACAGCTAATTATCATCAGCATCTTATGTTAGGTGACAAGGGGACAGGAGAGGGAAGAAAACACAAGCATTTGACGCACACACACGTATTCATCAGAGGAGGAGGAAATGCTAGCGATTGTAGCTCCCGTATTTCTGCACGGCGGTGGTCTCCTCCCCAATCCGCTCTCTCTCTGCGCTCAGCCAGCACCTCCCCTGCTCGTGGTGCTTTGCCTGGTGGAATGGCCCACACGTTCATTTCCGAAAGTCCTGCCTGAATTGGGTTTTTGTAGATTTCCATAGACTTTAATTACACACGAAGTGTCCTGAGGGATGTACAGTGCTCCAGATCTGAAGAAAAGGAGAAAGGGGGGTGGGGGGTGGGGGTGGAGTTGAGCGCCAGGGCAGTGGAGGCTGCGTCTCTGACCCTTTGGCGCCCCCCGCAGGCTGCGGACTGAACTACCACAAGCGCTGCGCCTTCAGCATCCCCAACAACTGCAGTGGGGCCCGCAAGCGGCGCCTGTCGTCCACGTCTCTGGCCAGTGGCCATTCGCTGCGCCTCAGTACCTCGGACTCGCTGCCCTGCACGGCTGATGAGCTGGTGAGGGGCAGGGGAGTGGGCAGGTGGGTGGCTGGGGGTGACAAGACCCGGGCGTAGGGCAACGCTCTGATGTGTCGCTTCCGCTCTTGCTGACCCACAGAGCCGCAGCACCACTGAGCTCCTGCCTCGCCGCCCGCCCTCGTCCTCCTCATCCTCCGCCTCATCCTACACCGGCCGCCCCATCGAGCTGGACAAGATGCTGCTCTCCAAGGTCAAGGTGCCGCATACCTTCCTCATCCACAGCTACACGCGGCCCACTGTCTGCCAGGCCTGCAAGAAACTTCTCAAGGGCCTCTTCCGCCAGGGCCTGCAGTGCAAAGGTCAGGGGGTAGGGGGCATGGAGGGGGACACAGACAGGGTGGGAACCCCCCGCCCGACACACTCAGAAGCTTAGGATTTCCGTTGGGCTTGTGGCATTCTGGAACCCTAGAACCTGGGAACCCTAGGACCTTAGAAATCTAGATTCCTAAGACAGCATGGCTTTCTAAAAACTATAGAACTTGAGAATTCTAGAATCAGAGAACCTTAGACACATAGGATTCAAGAATTCTGGATCGTAGAATTCAGCTAAAACAACCACAGAATTTTAGATAGATCCTAGAACTGCCAAATTGTAGATCCTCAAAACGTTAGAACTTTATAACCATAGGATTTGAGAGTAATAGAGGCCTACAAACATCAAATTTGAGTCTTACGTAGAACCGTAGAACCATGGAATCTTAGGGTTCTAGAACTCTGGAATGTTGAATGTTCAAATTCTAGAACACCAGAGATCTAGACAGGTAAAAACTTGGAGCCACCCAATTTTAAAATTCACTGGAACAATCAAATGCTAGAATCTTGGATGTCGAGAGCTGAAGAACAATAGTAACATTAAGTTCTAGAAGCTTGGATGTACAGAAACCTCGGAATCATCCGCTTCTGGAGACTTAGAAATCCAGAATTGTAGATCTCAAGTCACTGTCAAACCTTGGCCAACAAGGAGTCTTAGTAATCTAGAACCAGAGATGTGTGTTGAGGTCTAGAAACTTGGACATTGAACTCTGGGGGGCGGGGGGTGTCTTAGAAATCTAGAACATAGAACCTTAGAAAAATAGGTTTTACCAAATTCTAGAACCTCTGATGTACAGCACCCTAGAACCTTATACTAATCACACTCTAGAGCAATGGTTCTCAACCAAGGACAGTTTTGCCCCCCCTCCCCCGGGGATGTTGGGAGACATTTTGTTTATCATGCAGGGATGGTGCAACCGTTATCTAGTGGGGAGAAGTCAGGGGTGCGCTAAACATCCTATGAGGCACGGGACAGCTCCCCCCCCCCCCCCCCCCCCAGTAAGAAATGAGCCAGCCCCAAATGTTCATAGTGCCAAAGGCTGAGAAACCCTGCCCTTGAGTATTCAAAGTCTAGAATCACAGAATGTTAGATCCTGCTACATTCCAGAATTTTACAAGTCTACGGTAATGGGTATCTGTACATTGTTTGAACTTCGGATGCTTAGAGCCACAGCACTTAATCTGCCCCCCCCCCCCCCCCCCCCCGCCTCCCCGCCGTTTACTCTCGTCTCTCCATCATTGGAGAAACTCGCTCAAAAGGGGGACAGCCATGGAAAAGGCAGCCAGTTCCTGCCCCAAGCAGCAAGAGTAGCCTCTTTTAAGACTGGTGGTTAGGGGTCAAAGTCAGCCCTTCAGGTGACCTCTCTTCCCTCTCCCTCCTGTCTCCTTGTTCCCCGTCCTCCTCCCAGACTGCAAGTTTAACTGCCACAAACGCTGCGCCACCCGAGTCCCCAACGACTGTCTGGGAGAGGCGCTCATCAATGGAGGTAAGAGGCTGTGGGCTGAGCCGGCAGGAGCTGGGGCCAGCCGGGGTGGAGGCCCCTCTGATGCCCTGTCCCCCTCAGATGTGCCCATGGAGGAGGCCACCGATTTCAGTGAGGCTGACAAGAGCGCCCTCATGGATGAGTCCGACGACTCCGGGATTATCCCAGGCTCCCACTCGGAAAATGCCCTCCACGCCAGTGAGGAGGAGGAAGCCGAGGGGGGCAAGGCCCAGAGGTACCCAGGGGACCCCCTGGGGATGCCCTTCCCCATCTCTACAATGGGTTACCATCACCCTCTACTTGAAAATTACCCAGGTTCCTGAGGCAAATCTTCTTCAGTACCCACACTTCATTTTCCAACTTAACACTTTTTCCTGATTCACATTTTTAAAAAATATTATTTATTTTTTAAAATATATTTTTATTGATTTCAGAGCGGAAGGAAGAGGGAGAGAGAGATAGAAACATCAATGATGAGGGAGAATCATCGATTGGCTGCCTCCCTCACGCCCCACACTGGGGATCCAGCCTGCAGCCCGAGCATGCGCCCTGACTGGGAATCAAACCATGACCTCCTGGTTCAGAGGTCGACACTCAACCACTGAGCCATGCTGGCTGGGCCTGATTTACATTTTTAAAGAGTTTTCATAGAAGCGTGTTTTAATTTACGTTATATTTGTTTAGGAGCTGGTAACACAGCCATTGAAACCTCCCACTCCCTGCCTCCCGCTGCCCAGCTCCTCTCCCTGGAGGATGCCAGGGGGGTCAGTTTCTGGTGGGTCCTTCCAGAAACAATCTGTATTGCAAAGTGACAGTGCAGTGTGAGTGAGAACATGGACTCTGGAGCCAGACTGCTGTGTGGCCTTAGGCAAGAGATGAACCTCTCTGAGCCTCAGTTTCCGCATCGGAGAGGTTGAGTCACTTGCCAGGGACACACACCTGGCTGCAAGATCCCTGGGCTCAGTAGTAATTAGCACCGCAAGGCCCACCGTGGGCCAAGCACGGGGCTCAGCTCCTTAGAGAGGTTTTCACGCCTCAGCACCCCTTTGGGGGGAGAAATGAAGGCATGAAGAGTTGGGTAATTTACCAGGCAGCCTGGTTTGGGAACCCAGCCTTTCAGTATAAGAGCCTCCTTCCTCATCAGGGGAAATCTACAAAACAGGGGGGAACGTGTGCCCTCCCCCAAAACAACTCCCAAGCTGCCCCCGAGATGCCCCTTGGGCCCCAGGCGCAGCGGGGATTTTCTTCTTGTAGTTACCTCCCGCCCCCTTCTCCTCCCCCCTCAGCTCCCTGGGGTACATCCCCCTCATGAGGGTGGTGCAGTCCGTGCGACACACGACACGGAAATCCAGCAGCACACTGCACGAAGGTTGGGTGGTTCATTACAGCAACAAGGACACGCTGGTGAGTGGGCGGGGCGGGGCCAAGAGGGCGGGGCCGGAGGTAGAGGCGGGGCAGGATGCTTGGAAGAGGCGGGGCTGGGAGGGGTAGGCAGGAGCCCAGCTAGAATTAGAGGTGGGACAGGGGCGGGGCAGGAGTCAGGGGGCGTGGCTAAGGCTGAGTTCAGGGGCGGGGAGAGACTTAGGGGCGGGGTCTGGCTGGTGGAAGGACACCCTCACCTCACCGCCGACGCCTCTCCCAACAGAGGAAGCGGCACTATTGGCGCCTGGACAGCAAGTGCATCACCCTCTTCCAGAACAACACAACCAACAGATACTACAAGGTGGGTCTTCGGCCCCCAGCTGCCTCAGACTTTCCTCCTTTGCCCACCACCTTCCTGATTCCTCTCCCTGTTGCTCCAGCCAAATGCCCACGAATCGTACCCTCTCCGCACACACTGCTTACAGCCCATCAGCAAGTGGCCCCATCACCTTTCAGCCAAGCTCACCTGTGTGCTCTCACCCGTAAAAGACCTCAAAGACTAGCCGTCCCCTCAGGACTGTGGCCAGAATTCAGAGATTATGTACCTGCAAGCAGTTAGCTTAGGGCCGGGCATGCGCTAAGCTCCCAGTAATTATAAACTTGTTATCGTTATTACTTTGTAATTCACTTATGGAATTATTTGTATTCATCACCACCGCCCCTGTCAGCACTGTGTTCCAGTCCCACATCCCCCCGCCCCCCCTCCGCCCCGCCTGGTTGTGGCAGTTTTCTCGCTGGCCCCTGCTCTGCCTTCACCTCAGTCTTTCCCACAGAGCAGCCTGAGGAGTCGGTTAAAGCGTCAGAACCCTGCGTTGGTCCCCTGCCCTTAGAGTAGAACCAGAGGCCTGTGCCCCCGTCCCAGGGCTGGTCCCTTCTCACCCTCCCCACCCTGCTCTCACCATGCTTCCTGAAATGCCACCCGCCTCTAAAACGCCTCCCCACCATCACCTCTCTGCTCCTGGCTCTATTGGCTGCGGAAGCCTGTCTTTCTTTCCTTCTTTTTTCCTCCCTCCTTCCTTTCTCTTTCAGTAATTTTCAAAGCAGACACGTTTCTCTCCCCATGGACCCTGCACTTTGCCCTCTCACCTCCTTCTTGGTCTCCTCTCATTCCATTTCTCTCCCCCATCCACGCTTTTTACAATTTATTTGTTATTTTTTTATTTATTGATTTGAGAGAGAGAGAGAGAGAAAAACATCAATTTGTTGTTCACTTACTTATGCATTCATTGGTTGCTTCTTGTATGTGCCCTGACTAGGGGGTCAAACGAATGAGGACAATGCTCTAACCAGCTGAGCTACCCAGCCAGGGCTCTCCCAGCCACGCTTTTTTTTTTTTTTTTTTTTTTTTTAAATCCTTACCCGAGGATATTTTTCCATTGATTTTTATTTGTATTTATTTATTTATTTATTTATTTTAAAAAATATCTTTATTGATTTCAGAGAGGAAGGGAAAGGGAGAGAGAGAGATAGAAACATCGATGATGGGAGAGAATCATTGATCGACTGCCTCCTGCACACCCCACAAAAGGATCGAGCCTGCAACCCGGGCCTGTGCCCTGACTGGGAATTGAACCATGACCTCCTGGTTCATAGGTCGATGCTCAACCACTGAGCCATGCCAGCTGGGCTCCATTGATTTTTAGAGAGAAGAAAAAGGAGGGAGGGAGGGAGGAGGGGGGGGAGAGAGAGAGAGAGAGAGAGAACATTGATGTGAGAGAGACACATTAATTGGTTGCCTCCCAACCCCAACCCAGGCTGGGGATTGAGCCTGCAACCAAGGCACATGCCCTTGACTGGGAATCAAATCCATGACCCTTCAGTCTGCAGGCTGGCGCTCTAACCACTGAGCCAAACTGGCTAGGGCTCCCATCCACTCTTGACACACAGCCAGAGAGGTGGCTCTAAACCCTTCCATGGCTCCCAGGGCCCTGGAGACAGAGCCTGGGCTCCTCCCTGTGGCCCATGAGGCCCTGTGTGGCCCGACCCTAACCTCATTTCCTTCATTTATTCATCAAACACGACATCCCTACTGTGTGCCGGGCATCATCCGTGTGATGGGGCTGTGGCATGTGCCGTGCCCACCGGTCCTCTAGCAGCCGGCCTCTTCTTTTCGTTCTGGTCTCTGCTTCCGTGGAAGTTCCACCAGGCGCCTGTCCTGGCCGCTCCATTCCAGCCACTTCACCGCTGACACTGGATCCTGTGCTGAGTGCGCGGGGAGCTCCAGGGCCTGTCGGGGTGCTCACCTGCGCTGGCTCTGTGTCCCGCCAGGAAATCCCACTGTCAGAGATCCTCACCGTGGAACCCGCCCAGAACTTCAGCCTTGTGCCACCAGGCACCAACCCACACTGCTTTGAGATCGTTACTGCCAATACCACCTACTTCGTGGGCGAGACGCCGGGCGGGGCCCCAGGGGGGCCCAGTGGACAGGGGGCCGAGGCTGCCCGGGGCTGGGAGACAGCCATCCGCCAGGCCCTGATGCCCGTCATACTCCAGGATGCGCCCAGTGCCCCAGGCCACGTGCCCCACAGTAAGTCCCCGATCCGAGAGGGGAGGACGGGTCGGGGAGGGCTTGAGTGGGGTTTGGGGAAGGGAAGAGCCGGGGGGTGGGGGAGCAGGGAATGGCACAGTGACAAACATGGCTTCTGGACTCAGCAGGCCTGGGTCCAAACCTTCATGAAGGCCTGGACTTGATGGGTGGCTTTGGGCATGTCACTCTTGCTGTGATGCTGGGACATGGGAACCAGAGGGCTGCAGAGGGCCAGAGAAGGGGTCTGGCCCAGACTGAGTATCCAGAAGGGCTTCCTGGAGGAGGCAACATCTGGGCTGAGACCTGGAAGCTGAGGAGGGGCAAGATAGAGGAAAGCAAATGGGAAATGATGTCGGGCAGAGGCCAAGGATGATCAGAGAGTGCCAGGTCGCCAGCCTTCTGGAGCTTATCATCCTGTGGGTGGCAGACATTAATCAGATCGTCCGGTACAATGACAGCTGAGACACAGAACACGTGCTAAAGTTATCTGACATGGCCCCAGGAGTGAGACTGCGACTGAAAGATGAGGAGGATTTTAAAAAATGTTTTTAGCCCTGGCCGGTTTGGCTCAGTGGATAGAGCGTTGGCCTGCAGACTGAAGGGTCCCAGGTTTGATTCCAGTCAAGGGCACATACCTCAGTTGTAGACTCCTCCCCGGCCTGGGCCCTGGTCAGGATGCGTGCAGGAGGCAACCAATAGATGTGTTTCTCTCACATCAATATTTCTTTCTCGGCCTAACCAGTTTGGCTCAGTGGATAGAGCATCAGCCTGCAGACTAAAGGGTCCCGGGTTCAATTCAGGTCAAGAGCGCATGCCCTGGTTGTGGGCTCAATCCCCAGTAGGGGGTGTGCAGGAGGCAGACAATCAACGATTCTCTAACATCATTGATGTTTCTATCTCTCTCTCTCTCTCCCTCTCCCTCTCTGAAATTAATAAAAATATTTTTTAAAAAATATTTCTCTCTGTCTTTCCCTCTCTCTTCCACTCTCTCTAAAGATCAATGGAAAATATCCTTGGGTGAGGATTTTAAAAGTTTTTATTGATTTTAGAGAGAATGGAAGGGAGAGGGAGAGGGAGAGAGAGAGAAACATCTATTGGTTGCCTCCTGTATGCACCCTGATCAGGGATCGAACCCATAACCTGGTTATGTGCCCTGACTGGTAATCGAACTGGTGACCTTTTGGTGCATGGACGATGCTCAACCAATTGAGCCACACCGGCCAGGGCATGAAGAGGATTTTTAAATTAAGTCCATGACAAGGGAAAGAGGACATTCCTGGCAGAGGGAACAGCACGTGCGAAGGCCGGGAGACAGGAGAGAACTTGCTATATCTGAGGCCCAGCAAGGAGACCAGTGTGGCGGGGACACACAGCAGCATAGTAGGGCTTCAAGTCAAAGAGGTAGGTGAGAGACCAGACCCTGCCTGAAAGGCCGTGAAAGGTGCTTGGGCTTCCTCCTGAGGGTCCTGGGGAGCCAGGGCAGGTTCCCAGCCGGGGATGGACAGGGTCAGGTGTGTGCGTCAGCAAGATCCCTCTGGCTTCCCCATGGAGGGGAATCGGAGAGGGCAGGACTGGGGCAGGGAGATGAGGGAAGAGGCCGAGCGTTGATGTCTCAGTGGACACGGGAGAGACATTGAAAAATGGCAGAAGGACGGACTTTGGAAATGTCTGGTCTTGTTGGGCGTGTCACTTGTTGGCGGTGGGGTGGGGGGCGGTCCAAGTTCAGGGGAAGATGCTGGAGTCAGTTTGGACTTTCCCCCGGAGCCTCCATTTCCTCCTCTATAAAATGGGATCTCAGCCTTGCTTGGCGCTGAGATCACAGGGTGAAATACTCAGCGAAATCATTCCTGACATCACCTCTCCCTCCAGCCGCTCTGCACATGGCATTTACCCGCCATGGCATTTACAAGCTGAGGTTCGCAGTAGACAAGGCAGTAGCCTGATGTTGCGCCTTGGATGCCTGGATTCGGACCTGGGTGGTCTGGCTCCAGAGGCCGCCTTTGGGGTTACAGAGGAATGTAATCCTGAGCCTGGGGTCCCCTCACCTCCGCCTCTCCCCTCCTCTCTTCTCCCCAGGACAAGCTTCTCTGAGCATCTCCGTGTCGAACAGTCAGATCCAAGAGAATGTGGTGAGATCCCTGCCCACACCCCAGGGCCCCAAGGATGTCTTCCCCGTTTCATTCTCCCCCAGTTCTCCCGCCTTCCCGGGTCTCCTCGACCCCCATCTCCATTTGCAGCCCTGACCCTCTCCGTCCCCGCCCTGCAGGACATCGCCACGGTCTACCAGATCTTCCCGGACGAGGTACTGGGCTCGGGGCAGTTCGGAGTGGTCTATGGCGGTAAGGATACTTTCGTGCTTCCCCAGGGCGGGTTCTGGGGGTTTCTGGGCTCCAGACCTTCCCTTCCGATGGGCCACATGTCACCTCCTGCTCTGGTTGATTAGAAAGCTAGATCCTGGGGACAGAGTGTCACTGGTCTCCTGTTCCCAGTGGGAAACGCCAGTGGGCTTTCTCCTGGTCTGAACAGGGAAGACCATCCCGTACTCGGACTGGCTCCAGAGCTAGAGCCTAGGTTCTACATCGATTGGCTGCCTTCCGCAGCCCCTCTCCTGGGGACCAACCCTGCAAACCGGGCGTGGGCCTGGCCAGGAACCAATAGACTGGCAACCTCTTAGTGCACAGTCCTGCTACCAACGGAGCCACACGGGCCAGGGCCAGAGCCTAGATTCTGATGGGTTGTCAGTCAAGTTTTCCATGTAGTCGGGTCTCCTCCTTGGAGCTGCCTTTACCTTCCTTCATTCCACGTTTATTCCCAGGGCCCCCTGCCCCTTCTGTCTCTCCTAAGGGCCCCTCAGAGCCACGTCGATGGCCTTCCATCCCCTTCGCCCCGTGCTGGGTGTGTCTCTGTGGGTGGGGCGGAGTCCCTCCGGCCAGGACTGTAAGGTCCTCTCCCCTCATCCTCCACCTCCCCTCCCCCCTGCCCAGGAAAGCACCGGAAGACCGGCCGGGACGTGGCGGTTAAGGTCATCGACAAACTGCGCTTCCCCACCAAGCAGGAGAGCCAGCTCCGGAACGAAGTGGCCATTCTGCAGGTGACCCCTGGGGCCTGGGGTCCAGCGCTTCCCCCCCCAGGAAGGTCCCTTCCTCCTCACTTCCTCCTTTCAGGGGCCAGCTGGCCGTCTGGGGTGGTCAGGGAAGGCTTCTTGGAGGAGGGAATATGCATGTTGAGACTGAGGGGTGGGCCGGGTATTCTGAGCACAGGTCTGGAGGTGAGAGGGGACGTGACACCGTCTAGGCACGTGAAGGCGCCGGGGCTAGGTGGTTTATGGGGTGGGCGGTGAGGCCAGGGCGGCAGCTGGGGTCACACACTGCGGGCTACTCCTGAGGGGCCTGGGGAGCCATGGAAGCATCTTCAGCAAGGAAGGGGCAGAGGCAGGTGTGCACTTTAGAAAGATCCTTCGCTCGCCATTGGAGTGGGGCGGAAAGGGGTGGGACTAGGGCCCAAGGAGGAGGCTGGGTGGGGACCTGGGTGGGGGAGATGGGGTCAGGCCAGGCCAGAGCTGGGGGAAGAGGGAGAAGGCGCAGATTTAAAAGACAGATACACAGAGATTCTTCCCATTTCCCCGCACTCCGCCTGCCTCCCTCCCACCAGCCTGGCCTTCACCAGAATCGTGTGATGGAAAGTTCGATCCTTCTGGACACCTGGGGGCGCAGAACGTCCGCTCCGCCTGGGCCTGTGGGAACCCCCTCCCCTCCCCCAGGGACAGCCCCAGGGACATCCTTCCTCTTGTTTGTCATCCCTCTGCTCCCGTAACTTGTCCTCTGGGCTCCCAGGTTCAGGGGTGACCTGGGCCCTGACCCCCCACACGCCCTCCCTCCCACTCCAGAGTTTGCGGCACCCGGGGATCGTGAACCTGGAGTGCATGTTCGAGACGCCCGAGAAGGTGTTCGTGGTGATGGAGAAGCTGCATGGGGACATGTTGGAGATGATCCTCTCCAGCGAGAAGGGCCGGCTGCCCGAGCGCCTCACCAAGTTCCTCATCACCCAGGTGCGTCCACCCGCCCCTGCCACCTCCCTGCCCGGCTCCCACCTGCCCTGGGCAGTCGTTCCATTGGAGTGGCCCCCTGTGCCCAGGAGGTCGGGCAGACACTGGGCGGGAGTCACAATAGTGGATAATAGAAAATTATAATAGACTAATCATAACAACAGGAAAAATAATGGAAATAATAATCCTATATAATAAAACCCTAATATGCAAATCGACTGAATGGCAGAATGACCAGTGGTTGCTATGACATGCACTGACTACCAGGGGGCAGATGCTCTATGCAGGAGCTGCCCCCTGGTGGTCAGTGTGCTCCCACAGGGGGAGCACAACTCAGCCAGAAGCCAGGCTCATGGCTGGCGAGTGCAGTGGTGGTGGCGGTAGCCTCTCCTGCCTCCATGGCAGCACTAAGGACCCCTCGGATGTCTGCCTGCCTGCTTAGGCCCGCTCCCTGCCACTGAGGGGTCCTGGACTGCGAGAGGGAACAGGCCGGGATGAAGGAACCCCCCCTCCAGTGCACGAATGTCATGCACTGGGCCTCTAGTTGTAAAATAATAGAGTAAAAATAGGACAGACCATAGAGCAATCATAGAAACATAACAGGAAATAAGTAGAAAATAATGGTATCATAATAGTTATTACTACAGTCATGCCCCACATAGCAACATGTCAATCATCAATGGACCACATACATGACTGTGGTCCCATCACATTGCAACGGGGCTGAAAAGGTGCTGCTGCCGAGTGACATCGTAGCCTTCATGAGGTCGTAGCGCGTGATGCATTACCCTCGTGTGTGGACAGAGCTAGTCGTATAAAGGCACAGGACTACAATCATGTGTACCACATAAGGCGATACGTGTTACTGGTTTATGCGCTTACTATACTACACTTTCCATCATTATTTTAGAGTGCACTCTTTCCTCTTTGACTTATAAAAAAGTGTGCTGTAAAACAGGCCGCCGTGTTACCCGGGGACGGCCTCAGCCATCTCATGTTAACCGTGTCTTCTCAGCACAGCGTTTTGTCTGGTGTTTGATTTACTCTCAGGGGGTTTTGTTCAGTCACATGCTGGGGAGATTTATAGCCTGGGAGCAGTAGGCTGCACCGTGTAGCCTCGGTGTGCAGTAGGCTGTGCCACCTGGTTTGTGTAAGTGCACTCTGCGAGGTTCCCACAACCACGATACCGCCTCGCCACGCGTTTCTGAGAACACGTCCCTGGCGTTAGGTGGAGCATGACTGTATTCTAGTTCAGTGTGCAGTTAGCAGCAGAACTGCCTCTTTCTCCGAATTGTATTCCATGATGGATATCACCAAATCCCCCAATTGTTGAGCATGCCGCTTGTTTTTTTTGTTTTTGTTTTTTAAAAAATATTTTTGCATTGGTTTCAGAGAGGGAGAGAGAAACATCAATGATGAGAGAGAATCATTGATTGGCTGCCACCTGCATGCCCCCCTTTGGGAATCAAGCCTGCAACCCGGGCATGTGCCCTTGACAGGAATTGAACCCGGGACCCTTCAGTCCGCAGGCCGATGCTCTATCCACTGAGCCATGCCAGCCAGGGCCATGTCGCTTGTTTTTACTTTCCCACTATTACAAGAGATATTCTGTGAACATCCATCTACAAACATTACCGGGTTCTGGCGGAAGAATTTCACTAGAACACACTCAAATAGTAGACTTCTGAGTCCAGGGGAATGTGCTTTACATTTCCTTAAACATGCTGTACTGTTATCCTCTAAAATCCCTTTCCATCTTTGCTGTGAACAACAGAGCTTGCAGGTGTCTATTTCCTCACTCCTTCCTAAACACCAGTCTGATGGGTGGGGAAATAGTACCTCATGTGGCTTTGTTTCCCAGTTTAAAAATCATGAGTGAGCTTGACCATATTTTCATGTTTTTTGACAACCTGGGTAGGTGCCCTGACCAGGAATTGTACCTTTTTTTCCAATTGGATTATTCTTATTGAATTGTAAACACTCTTTGTATATGAGGGACTTTGGATCCTTGTCATGGTGTTTGATTCTTTTATCCCAGATTTCTTTTCCTCTTCATTTCATTCATGACGTTTATGTGCTGTAGAGAGTGTAACTCTTACGATGTTAAATGTTGCCTTTTGTGGCTTCTGCTTTTCACAGCCTTTCTAGAAAGGCCTTCCCATCTGGCTGGTCGCTCACCTGATCCTGGGACACGTTCTCTGTTGATTACAAAGTCCCCAGTGCTCTGCTCCTTTACCCAGGCCCAGCGACCTTGCTCTCCCGAGCTGTGTGCCTTTGACAGGTCGGCCTGCAGGTGGGGACAGAACCCACTGAGGCAGGCTCATCGGACTTCGGGCGGCGAGGGGGACCAGCTGCCTCCTGCAGCTGAGGCAGTCTCTCTTTCTGGTCATCCATCTCTTCCTCTCTTTCTGTCTACGCTCTTCTCTCTCTTTCTCTCTCTCTGCAGATTTCTGTTTTTTCTGCTTCTTGCCTGTCCCACCCCAAGTCCTGGGCTCAGCCTTCACTTCTTTAGGCCTCACAACCGCCCTTCGAGGTAGGTATTACTAGAACCCGTCTTACAGGTGAGGAAACTGAGGCGGAGGGAGGTGCCTGGGACCTGCCCAAGGTCACACGGCCAGCTAACGTTCCGGTGAGATTTGAACTGGATCTATCTAGCTTCCAACCTGCCCTCTTTCCTCCCCACATTTACTAGGGGTGGGGAAGTCACCAAACAGGAGGCCAGGAGATGTGCTAGTGCATGCTGGGACCTCAGTCTCCCTGTCTGTAGAATGAAGAGGCTGGACCTCCGCAGTGGCTTTCAAATAGCTTTTCTGTCCTCAAAAGTCATCCAGCGGAAACAAATATTTACATTCTAAGATAGAAATTACAGCTTCATGCTTACATCTCTCTACTTCCCATGTATTTTGTTTGTTTCACAGACTCAAGGAAAATGGTGGTTCCTACAGATAAATGCTTACAAATGGGATCATGGTTTGTTTTTTTGTTTTTTGTTTTAGCAGTTCACTTTGCCACATACTCTTTATTTTTAAATTATTTTTTTATGTTTTTATTGATTTTAGAGAGGAAGGGAGAGGGATAGAGAGATAGAAACATCAATAATGGGAGAGAATCATTGATCGGCTGCCTCCTGCACACCCCCTACTGCGGATCGAGCCCACAACCCAGGCATGTGCCCTTGGCCAGAATTGAACCTGGGACCCTTCAGTCCACAGGCCGATGCTCTATCCACTAAGCCAAACCTGCTAGGGCTAAAAATTATTTTTTAATACTTTCCTGAGGATATGTTTTCATTGATTTTTTTTTTTTTTTAAGAGAGAGAGAGAGAGAGAGGAAGGGGGAGGGAGAGAGAGAAGAAAGAAACATCGATATGAGAGAGAAACCAATTGGTTGCCTCCCGTATAAGTCCTGACCAGGGATCGAACCCACAACCTGGGAATGAGCCCTGACCAGGAATTGAACCATGATCTCCTGGTTCATAGGGTGACACTCAACCACTGAGCTACGCCAACCTGGCCAGAATACTCGGCAATTAACAGATAACAGCAGAAGAGGCTCTATTTGAAACAGAAATATGTTCACCAATAGGCCATCACAAAAATAATAAGCAATAACAACGACAATAATAATAGCTAACATGTAGTGCTTGCTCTGTCCTAAGCACTTTGTATGCATCTACTTGTTTAAGCCTCTCAGCAACCCATGAAGATGGTACTGTCATCACTCCCATTTTACAGATGGGAAAACTGAGACCCAGAGAGGTAAAGTGACTTGCTCAAAGTCACGAGCTAATAAGTATAGAGCCAGGTTTTCCGCCGGGGAAGACTGGCTCTAGAATACCCCCGTCTCTTAAGAGTCGTACGTTTGATATATAACGCATGTCGCATTGGTATTGTTTTGTATTAGTTTCACACTGGATGAAAAAAAATTTAAGGCAATTGAATCACACACTAGTACCTCCTGGAAAGCCACTGCTGTGTTGA